>JAABNY020000095.1:14743674-14755506 GCA_015164015.2 Brevimyrus niger
GTGTGTGTGTGTGTGTGTGTGTGTGTGTGTGTGGGAGAGAGAGAGAGAGAGAGAGCATGGTTTATGTAATGCCTTTAAAGTGGCTGTTGGACAGTTTATACTTATACTTTATACTTGTCATGGAAGATGGAAATTCAGCACCTCCCACCTTGTAAACATGAAAACCAAGTGAGGAACAGTGAAGCAGGCTGATCTGACACTGAAAGACAGTCAGACTCCTGGGAATTGAGAGAGAGAGACAGAGGGAGGTGGTTGCATGGCAAGAGGGATGGAGGGAGCTAAGAGAACAAGAGGATGCGAGGGGGAAAGATCACTCACACAACTGGGACAGGAAAAGGAGGCAGTGATGCTGTTGTCAGGGGGGGACCTGGCCAGTTCATCCTGCACGTCACCTTGGGAATTGTTAGGTTTGCTGTGGAGAAAAAGTCCACCTGAGAGAAAGCAGATGTAAGATGTCTATTTAAAGGTTGTGGTATGAACAGAGGAAGAGTTTAGACTGAGAAACCAAAAATAACAAGTAGGGAGATGTGTGGCGTTGTAAGAACATGGGACTTATACATATTAGCATATAAACAGAGGTTAGTCATTCTGTTTTCAATATATGTATCCATGATTTCTTTTTCCATAAGCAGTTCAGGGTCACCGTGAGCCTAGGGCCAATCCCAGGTTGCATAGAGCACACCATGGATTAAACATAATCTGAATTCTTGCTAAGGTGTAGCAAGGAGAACTGGACATACATTTCAAAGAGAGTGTTTCAGAATTTATCATTCATAGGGGAGCAGTGGAAAATGCTGCTCTCCCTGTCTAAGTTGTCAAGTAAGAGCCATTTTTGCACTATAATGATCGATCAGAACATGTTTGTGTGAAGTGAATCAAATGCAGAAAAGTGTGTGAGAAGCACCTGCAGGTCTTTATGAAAGCTGCTGCTGAGCCGCCATAGGGAGACGGTGATAAATGAGGCATTATGGGAGAAAAAGCGCTGATTATGACTGAGAGGATGAGGCTGCTTCAGGGAAGCCAGTCCCCACTGGCTTTGTGGCTGCTGAATGCCACTCCCATCTTTTTTCTGTGGGGTGCCCCCCCCTCCCTGCCTAAGGTTGATTACCTTGCAATCAGCCCTCCCTGCGTGGGGGCTTTTGAGTGCAAACGGCAATTTCAGTTCCTCATGTGTGTTTTTCTTTTGGAGCAAAGGCTGGTCTATTTTCCTTGATCTTTTGACATTGTCTGTTGCTGTCTTTCCATTCAGCTGGGCCTGCATTACACAAAAAGGTCAGAGAGAGCAGATCAGGTTAGTGCCGGACCCGAAAACCCAAAACTGGCTGCAGGAGTTTTACACAGCAGTGCCGAGGTCAACCTGACGTCCGTGCAGCGTGACCCACCGTTCCGTCGGCATTAGGCTCTCTCTGATGGATGGCTTCATTTTCAGTCAAGACTGATTATTCATGAGCATGTGGCAAATGCACACTGACACTACGGGTGTGACGAGGGGCCGCAATGATCGTGTGACACCAAGTTCAGGTTTGAATATGTGGGCTTTGTATTCCCTGTGTGTGTCGGTGCAGTTTGAAATTTGGCTGCTAACACTGGTAGCAAAGGAGCTTTGGGTGTTTGGTGACTTAAAACATGAACTGCTTAATGATATGATTACTAAGCATGTTTAGGAGCTTACAGTTTGAAAATTGACTTGTTATGTTTTATGCTCAAGCAAACGTGTTTTTAAAAATATTGTGAGTATAATATATTGAAAGGCATCGACAAGCACAGTCAAAATGTGAGGATGAGGAGAGGCAAGGCACAGTGGCAAAAAGTGTGGGCGTGATGTTTCTGCTGGAAAACCAGTACAGAAAGACCTTAAGTTATAAAGTCAGTGATATGTTTGACTAGTACATAGGCACTGCCCTAACAATAAATGACATTTTCCAGGTAATTGGAAATTGGTTTTGTGGTTTAAGGGACATTAAAGTGGGATGTTTAATTCTGCCTCCTGAAGGTGCCTCAATGGGCTTATTGAGTTTGGCTAAATGGTTTAATGCAGGCTTCACAGGGGATGAGAGGCTCAAAGGTTAGGAGGAGAATCGCTCTGTTTTAAACTCTGTGGAAGGCTAGAGGCATTTAGCATTGCATACTGCCTGAGGATTTAAATGCCTGTGTGATTTTGGGGTGTACACAACAGGTTTTAGTGAGTATTGATTGCCTTTACTTTTGTTTTCCTGAATGCATTTTTATTTCTGTTGGCCAATACTTTAAGAAAATGAGATGTGTGTGTTGTACAATCGTTTCCCATCATAGCAAGGCAAGAATTCTCTGTTACAAGAAGTTTGAAGACTGATCCAGCCTGTTTAGAAAATTTCTTTTGTGAAAGTGCTGCCCCACCCTGTACACCCCTGTGTAAGGAGTTAGTGCCCCCCCCCCCCCCTGTGAGATTGTAGCTTCACTGATCTGACGCTGAGCCTCTTAACTTTTCTGACAACACTACTAATTCTGCCTCCGTTGCATGGGAGAGGAGGTTTTTGGCTTGAACTGCTTTCATTGCCAGAGATCACTAAGCATTAATAAATCGATTGTCTACATTCACAGTCCAATGGCCAAAGACGCATAGTTACAGATGTGTCTTTCATTTGGCAACAGCTAATGTGAGCTGAAACAGACACAGTCATAATTGAATAAAAACCCAGGATGGCATTTTTCCTTGTTTTACAATATCTAATCCACCACACCATATATCCTTGAATATTGACGTAGCAGTTATATTAGCTCAGCTAGCCTCTGATGTGTGTGTTAAGTTTATTCCAGTTGATGTTTATGAAACGTTGTTGTGTTCCACATGAGGCTCACATGAGATCACAACAGACTATCGATAAATAGGGTGACTATGCAAGGAGCTTCTGTCTGCTGCCCAAACAAAATTTTCATGCTGGAATAGAATAGAAAGGGGGAAAATGGTATTGACTAGGGATGAAGTCAGACAAGCTCCTGCTTGATACCTCAGACTAGTAATTGGAGCTGGTCTGATTGCTCTATCTTGGGTTGTGACTTGTAGGTTTCATCTTATAAAACCCTAAAGGGGTCACAGCCATTTTCTTTCCCATTAAGTCACACTTTATAATCACCCATGCTGACAGCATCCAGCACTTAACTGTCCAATGTACTGTTTGACTGCTGAGAAAGTATATTACAGATTTGACTGCCCTTTGAGTGCTGTTCCTCGTCTTCCCCCGTTGTTCCTGGACAGCACCGGGTGTAGCAGGTCCTATCCCGCAGTTCTGTTCCAGATGCTGTGGACCTGCATCAGGCTGGCCGGTACCCAGGTCCTGATTCCAGATGCCCAAAGGAGACCAACACCATGTGTGTGTGATGGGTGCTCAGCCTAGGACTGGCTGTAGGTCCACTGGGAACAGAGATTAATCCCCAGCCTAGTTACCTTCTGTAGCATCCAGAATGGGGGCTATCAAAGCAGAAATCCAAATCACAAGGCTATGTCCTGCAGCAAGCAAGTGTTCCGTAATAGCAATCTGTGTTATCATTTCCATAATATTTTCCTGCTTTGCTCAATCCCGGCTCATCCAGTTTGACACATTTTATAAGAAATGCAGCACCAAAAGCTCTTCAGCCCCAGATTGTTATTAGATAAAACTGTCAAGTCGTGTAACTATTCTCTTCTATCTGTAATGAGCCAGAGGCTTTCTCTGACTTGTTAGCATTTTAAAAATGCATTCATACTAATTGTGAATAGTTAACATCTGCTTTCTGCAGTTAATTAGTTTCCTGCTTGTGGTAGTACTTCATGATTATGTGTCTCTGGATGGGTGTCTGGGCCTTTGGCTGTTTGTTCACTGACATCATTGTCTGTTCTCAGTCCCCACGGCCAATGATAGCTCATGGATGGGGGGATGGGACAGCATAATGAGTGAAGCACAATGAGCGAAGCAAGGTGAAGCAACAAGAGGTGAATCTCAATAGCAAGAATGCAAAGACTATGCTTGTGGTCTTGGCAAGACTGGTCTTGCAAACTTGCCTTCCAAAAACGAGCTTGGGCCACAATCAACGATGAGATCGGTATTGTTTGGTGAGGATGCGAGTGCTGCATCCTTGATATTTGAGGTGGGGCAAAACCAACATCCAGGGATTTTTACCGTCCTCATATACCTTTGTTCTTAGTATTGGAACAGGTCTTCAACAATAGATGAAGACTTAAAACGGGCACATGAGAACATAAGTATGGTGAAGTGCACATATTGAGACTCACCCAAAAATTAGAAGGCAAACCTAGCTGCTCACCTGTTTTTCTGAACCAGGCACTGATACTGCACACCTCACCAGCATCAGTATGATGCGTGGCTCTATTGTGTAATGTAATGCTCTGTACATTCAGAATCCTCTCTGCGCTGTTTTCAGAGGTGTAGAGAAACAGAATCTCAGGCTTGCTTGAGTGTGTTGCACACTATGCACAGAGATCAGCTCCTGTCTTAAATTGAGATCTTATGTTTTGACAGGTCAAGTGCAGCATGACCAGGGGGCATGATCCTTATTCTGTGGTTTCCTGGAACTGCTTTCCTATAAGACAGGACCACAGCCATTGCTGTGTTTGAAAAAATTCTGGGTTAATGTAAGCAGTACACCTTTGAACAGGTTGTGTGTAAGATTGATAGTATTTTTATTTTCCTGTAAATTTATCCTATTGTTTCTAGTTATGTTTTCCTATCTGTTCCTTAGAGGGTACTGACATCAAAAGCAGCCATTTTACACCATATAAACAGACAGTGAGCAATGGATGAAAGTTTATGGAGCATAATACACGTAGGTGTTGTAATCACCACACTCGTGCTAATTTACGGAAAGCGTTCCACCAAAAAGAAGTCGGAAGTACCGGCTCAGACACATGAACTGAAAAGGAAATCGCGTGAGGCAGGTGAGAGGATTGATCATTTAGGGACATACGTCTGCAGTATTACTCCCCAGCCCGCTGTTTTGCCTCTTGGGCAATTATTAGGATATTGAACTGTAGCCGGAGATTTATCAGTGTGTAAATCGCCAGTCAGCATCACGGGGACGAGCCGCGCTGCCTGATTAAATTTTCTCTGCGCTCTCCCAGCCCTGCATCGCACAGCAAGCAGATTATATTCCAGAATGCATCAATTATTAATCTTAGAAATAAATACATGTTTAAACATCCATTGAAAGCAGATGGATGTTTCAGATGGTATATATAAACGTGAGTCTCACTCCACACAAAAATTTAAGATGATGAACATATGTGCCGCTCTGTAATCTAACATAATAAGCAGCGCGCATTAATTGCAGTGTAAAGACAGCGCGGAGATGCCGCCGTACGCATTAGAGGATTTCAGGCGAGACCGGAGAGGCTGCGCGGCGAGCCGCAGTTTCGTCGCTCTCTCCGCGGCTCCAATAATTCGGAGTCCCGCCGGAGCCGTGAGCGTCGCATAGGAGAGCGAGGGTGCCAGCGATTGGTTAACAAAGTGCGGAGGAGGCACACTTCTCGTTAATTAAACATACACGAACATTTGGGAGTTAAAATGGGCATCTCGGTCTTTATTATTTTCAAGCGGAGAATTTCAGTTTCTTTCCACAGCCAATGGAATTAAACATTATCTAATTGTTTCTGAAAGAATCTGTTTATTTTTGCATTAGCTGTTGACAGTGGCCGCATAGGCGTTTCAAGAGTACCCCCCGCTTTTAGCGGGTTGTCCCGTATTGTCGTGTACGTGTCGTATGCGCCACCCGGCAAATTTTATCACGGGGGACCTCCACCTTAGCTGCGGGAGGCTTCCTAGAAACGACACTAGTGGAGTACTTTTGTACTATCCATTTATGGGTTCTGCACGTACTGAATTGTTTGTTTGCCCCCGACCTTTTGTCTCAGTCGAGCACGTTTTTACAAACACTGTGGTTGAGGGCATGCAGCCCAATAAAACTGGCTGGCAACTGGTGTTTTGATGATAGATTTATATGCATCTGAACAGTCTGTGACGGCAACTGGCTGGGCTCCCGTCAAACTTAAGTTTTGTTTGTATCATTATTATTATTATACTTTTTATTGTTATTATTATTATAGTGAATTATTGTGCCAAGCGTGACCCGTAGCTTAAACACTGTTATGTTCACACACTGCGGTAATCAGTATATAAGTACCAACGGTATAATAGCAATCCCCTAACTAGTGCTTTAATGCCAGCCCAGGTCTTTATCCGCAGCTGTACCCTCCGCTGGGGATTCATTGTACGTTGTGGGTTGGGTGTTGGGATCCTGTGCAGATGCCCTTGACAACACGGATTCCCTGTGTTATGACGCTCTCTGCGCGTTCCCGTGACGCTGGCAGGCTGCTCTTTCTCCGCAGAGTGGCCCTTCACGTCGGACGTGACCGGGAAACTGACACCCGCCACAGAACACAGGCTGTCTTCGCTTTGTAATATCAGGATTAGTTTATGCTTTTAGTAGAGATGTTTTTTCATGAATAAAGAGAAGCATTTTCATCCTTCCCACGAATATTCTGATCTAAATTTTATTTCTAAAAGCTCTTATTTAACTCGCCTACTTTGCTGGGATAAGACCGGATAGGGAGAGCGTCTGTTTCCCACTGCCATTACCGGTCTGTGTGAGTGGCTGGTTTCTCTCTCTTTTTTTTTTTAACTCCGGTAATGGCTTAGCAACCAGAGGCTGGGTAACCTGCTGTTCAGCCTTACTCTAGTACAGGCAGTGAGTATCTGGGCACAGAGACAGCTGTCTGAACCTGGAGAGGATGGTAAAATAAATGGTGGAGAACAGTGCAGTATTTCTGCTTATTATGGCTCAGTCCATTGTAAATATCAACAGCTCTCTCCACACACACACACACACGCACACACGCACACACACACACACACACAGACAAAATAATCTGTGTTTGTATTCACATCTTTGTGGGGACCACCCATCCTAATCCCAACAATGGCAACAATTGACCAAAAGTAACCAAACAGACTTTATGTTATGTATACCTGGACCACACACACACACACTACCATTTTTGTTCAAGAAATCCTGGCCATTGATGCCAAATGAGAAAACTTTATTAAAAAAACAATAAACTGAAAAGCAGGGGAATTCTGCATGGTACCGTGTTAGACAAGCTGCCTCTACACCCACCTGTACCCCATCTGGCTCCACCTTTGCACCAGACAGCAAGCATAAGTCATGCAGTTAGTGTATTCCCTCCAAAGGTGCATTCTTGCCATTTGCCCCTAGTGTACTTGAACAATTCATTCCAACCCTCTGTTCTCTCTGGGAAAGCACTTGATCCTTGATCGTTGTGATTGCTACTGTTTTTTAAACTGTGGGTGCGTAAACTGAACCTCCCCTCCTCTTTTTGTGCAACTAGTGTTTATCGCATTTGTGTGTCTGCTTTTGCAACTGTCCATGTAAGCAAATTTTGTTGTCTGTGACGCGTGGCATGGAAGGTAGGGTAAAGAACCTACACCTGCTATCATGTGCATCATGTAGATTCAACATTGTAGAAGGTGACTTGGTAAGTCGGAGTGGTAACCAGGACCACGGCAGAGGAGGGAAGGAGGGATCTGGCAAACACAGGACTGATATGATGCCTTTTGTTTTGATGCATAATGCCCCCCCGGCACGCACACATGCCACCACATTCTTTGGATGATGAGATAACACCGCGGAAGCTGTACGCGGGGGCACAGACCTGGGAAAGCGCGAAGCTCAGTATCCCAAAAGACGGTGGCCTTTCTCACCTCAGGTTGACAGCTGCGTCGGCTGCACCTGCCTGCGCTCACGCACCACCTTCAGAGCACATCTGAGCCCATTCTCACCCTGAGCCCGTTAAGAGCAGTACATGGGTCATGAAGGGACTGCAAAATCAACAACACAAAACCAACGTTCAATTATATGTTCATTGATGCCAGCGACGTTTTCTGTAGTTGTTACTGCACAATGAGAGCAGCGCCTGATGAATGAACTACAAGAGCAAATGCTCTTTTTGTTCTTCCCAAGTTCCATCAGGCTAGAACCCATGTGACCTGACTGGATGGAGTCACTGTCGACCCAGGAGGGGCCTGTTTATCGTAAGAGGTCCGGCTTAGCCAGTTTGGTTCAACTCCTTTTGCAGTATCCATGAAGGGCGGTGTAAATCTCCTCATGCTGGGCCAGGTATGCTATGTGAAAGATTAATGAGGGCCAGAATTACTTCCCACCCCCCCTATCCCTAGGGGGGCAGTTGGTGTTTCAGCTGTTTCATTATACGGCCGGTTTTTCAGCAGTGGAAATGCGAGACGGCCTCAGTGTCTTCGCGTTGTGTCGTCAAGCTGCCGTCCCAAACTCAAGTAGCTGGTTTTATCTGCCTTTTTAAGGGGGTTCAAAGCGTGAAAAAAGAAGCGCTTAACTCATTCAAGTTTTGTATTTTTTTTTTTTTAATTACCAGAGTGACAGCATTTAGGGCTGAGTTCCAGGCTGGTCACCAGTGTGGCCACCCAGCAAGGGATGCCGTTTTGCATTTCAGGATAGTGCGTTCTTGGAAAACAGCTCACCAGCACTCCAGTCCACATCTTCTGGCAGAGGTCGGGCTTGCTGAGGGGGGGGGGGAATGACAACGTGGGTATTTGATGTGGTCGATTAAACTAGAAGACGGAATCCATGGAGATTAAGTAATTATGAACTCTGCTGCTTGAGCTACGATGGAGGAAGGATTTAACCTTAAGGATGACAAGACATTCTCTTGCCGTGTAATTAGGGCTGGAATGTATCTCTGAGCGTGAAACATCATCATGAGGATTGGCTGTAAGTTGCACCTTTTCCTTTATAAATATTGGTTCACTGTAAATTATTCTTTTTTTGCACTGTGCAGTTGAATGTCTTGGCTTAGAATTTTAATTTGATTAAATTGTTTAAATCTTAGATGTCTGGGTTTATATGAAAATGTTTTTATTGCCTAATAATAAAAAGTATGATACTGTATTATGCTATAAAATATCCATTCATTTTCACTATACAAATGGTGATCAAATTTTGCAGTGAGATCACTGTATAAATAAACAGGCATACTTTTTAAATAATCGAAAACCTTTGTCAACAGGTTGATAGTAATTGTGGAGCTTTTCCCTTTGATGTGGCTATTAAAGCGTTTCACTTTGAGGGCTTTGGTGCTATTGACACATCAGGTATCTCTTTCACTTGACCTTGTGCCCATCTTGGGGTAACTGAGCCCTCGGCTGGGGACCCAGAGAATGGAGGCTCCAGTAACGACCGAATCGCGTCCCTAAAGTAATGGCTCCTCATTCTAGAGGTAATGCCCTTTCTGCCCAAGGACCAGTTCTGAGTGACTATTACATTGTGGAAGTGATGAATGTTTTCGATGCCCCATGAAAGATATTGAAAGTGCTGAGCTGGATGATCCATTAGTTATTCCTGTAATCCCCCCTTGCAAGCAACAGGATGAATTGCTTTGCCCCCCCCCCCCCAAAGGGAAGGAAGGCACCCATGTGATCATGCACTCAATCATCACCTATAAATCTCACCCTAAAGTCCCGTATCGGTCAACTGGACAAAAACTGCAAATTTGAAGTTGTCTGACTCTTATGGTAACTTATGGTGATGTTTTCTGGGTGATCACAGACACTGAGGGACATCTGAGCTCATGCATTGGAGGGGTATCCAAATACTCAATCGTCAGCAGTCATTCAAGATTACTCATCTGTACCTTTTAATCCATAATGAGATCTACTGCAGTTCATAAAGAGCCATCCAATTTATTTTAGCTCATTTAGGCACAACAGGATGCTAAGTAGCACGTCTTTGGTGATAACTGTGGAAATTAACTCTCTAACAGTTCATTACACTGAGGCATCTGTGATTCTTAAATGTTGCTATAGCCTTTTACTTTGGGTTTGTTTTCCAAGCTTGGGCTGGCATGAATGGGCGGGCCTTGACGGTACCCGGGCCCTGATCCACCAAGAACATCTGCCTGAGGGGCTTTGGTGCGAATGCCCCAGGAATCAGACCTGTGTTTGTTTGTGCTGGGAGCTCAGCCTAGGACTCTGGCTGAAGACCCCCTGGGACCCACTTCCGCAGTGGAGATTTAACCCCAGCCCTGTTACCTTTTGTAGCACCGTGAGTGCTAGCTGTCACAGAGGAGCCAAAGCCATATTTTTTATCCCCATAATTAATAATAAAACCGGTGCTATTCATAAATAATGAATAAAGATAATCTGTCAGGGCACTGGCTCAGCATCTAAATGTTCACTATTTCAGTATGTACAGTACAAATTAGCAGATTCTAATGTAAATAGTTATTTGTCTTCACATGCTTGTCTTTTATGCTCACATCTCCCTGTACCTAGCTAGAATATGACCTCCTTAAGGAATTTCAGTATTCTGGTTTACCTTTTTCTGTCAGAAGTGACTAGGAGCCAAAACAACCCACATTTTAAAAAACGAACTTAACAATGTCTTGGGTACAAAGGTCAGAATCGTCACATTTGTTTTCATATGTGTTTTTCCTGAAATACACACACATTGCTAAGCATATGTAAGTGGGACAATGCTTACTTTTCTACCAGGTGCTCTTTTCATGTACATTACCAATTCTTAGATTTGACCACATATCTAAAATTATCATGTAACCTCATTATTACATTTTTTATAAAAAATGAAAAATACCCACTATCAGTGTTTTCACCCCACAATTTACTGCATGTTTTATTTAAAAAACTTGCAATATTTTTATACAACATTTTATTGATCAAGGGTATTATGCTTTCAAATATATGCTGCATTATATTTTCAACAAAACCATGATGGTACCCATCAAGAATAATATTAACTGATATGTTTACTTTTGAGTTTTCACTTGTATGTAGATGTACAGGCAAACTGAAATTTCCTTTGTTACATTTTATCCTTTAAACTTGGCATAAGTCAGGTAATACAATCATCCTGAATGGGATGATGAGGTGATTTTCATTTATTTGATTGTGACAACATCATACATTTAATTTCTAATGAAAAATCTGAGAACTTTGCTTGGTAATTGGATTGTTTTATGCAATATTTGTTCATGAATTAGAATGCAAATGAATAAGCTCCTGAAAAAAAAAGTTATTTTTAAGCCTTTTCCATGGTTAAGCCAGCAGTTTATTATTTCCGTGTCTACATTTTGCAGGTAAAAGTTTCTGGATGATGTCATTGTGTGATGTCACAATGCAAACTTAAGTTATACGTACACCCTGCCTTGACCTCTGAATTGCTCAAACATTTGAGGTTGATATAGCCTCCCAGAATCGTCACTAGCCCAAAAAACAAACAAAAAAAAAATGGTGCAATCCACCTAACTAGCAACCAAAAGCTTCACTAGCTAAACCTCTGCTAGGTAATGCACTCAAAAGCTTCACTAGCTAAACCTCCATTAGCTAATGCACCCAGAAGCTTCACTAGTTAAACCTCCGCTAGCTAATGCACCCAAAAGTTTCACTAGCTAGACCTCTGCTAGTTAATGCACCCAGAGGCTTCACTAGCTACGCCTCAGTTAGCTAATGCACCAATAAGCTTCACTTGCTAAACTTTCACTATTTTTTATTGTCTAATATTTCTAGATTAATGAAAAGCAGTGCTTTGCCTTGTCAAACTTTAAAATATGTTAATTTATTAGGACAAGACAGCTCATAACAGGATGTTAACAATAATGCCATTTCAGAATTGGCAGTTGCACAGTGGCATTCCAGCTGTTAGTTTTTTAAAGAAAGGAGTCGTGATAATGCAGAGGTGATAGCTTCAATTCATTTATGTACTTAGGAAAAGCTCCAAACAAAACAGAAGGAGCTT
>JAABNY020000095.1:14755606-14770439 GCA_015164015.2 Brevimyrus niger
GTCGTGATAATGCAGAGGTGATAGCTTCAATTCATTTATGTACTTAGGAAAAGCTCCAAACAAAACAGAAGGAGCTTTATAAAAATAGAGAAGATTTTACAATGGTTGTGTTTCACTGAAATGAGGATTGTCTGTGTAAGGAGTTTACCCTAATTGAGATATTTAAAGCCCAGAGATAGGTTGGCGCCCCCTCCTGGGTTGTTCCCTGCCTTGCTCCTGTAGTTTTTGGGATAAGCTCCGGGCCCTCAACCCTGCATAGGACAGGTGGCTATGGAAGATGGATGGAGATATTTTAGGATGATGATAAGAGTAACAGTGTGGTCAAAGTAGATCACAGCATCCTACCCAGGGTACCCCCCTGCCTTGTGCCCTTATTTGCCTAGAATAGACTATAGACCTTTTATGACCCCGACCAGCGTAAGCATTTTGAAGATGGATATAATAACAGCAGTATCATTTATAATACTATCCTTTTTTAAAATTCTGGTGATACATTGCTGTGAGGTTACATTGCAGGATCCCCCTGGGGTCATGAGCATATGACCTGCTGGCTGGCTGCCCATAACCCCCCCCTTCCCCCCCCTTTGATGGTCTTGATTGTGGGTTAATGAGAACTGTCTCACTTAATTAGGACATTTAATCAAGGTTCAACTCATGTGTGGAGAATATAAAATAACATGTACGTTCTGGATGCTGATAAGATGTGTGTGGCTCGGCCGTTTTCAGTCATTGTGCAAGTCACATGATGGATGAAGCGGTAGGACATTATATGTGTGTATGTTAGGCGCTTTGTCATTCTATCTATCCATTCACCTTCCATTGGCTAATTTAGTCACATCCATTCCAGGCAGCACAGGTCACGAGGCTGGGGAACACCCTTCACAGGATGTTAGTCTATCACAGGGCACAGACACAAGTCTTACATATAACACAATTCCTCTGTTTACTGTTTATGTAGTAGAAAAATGAATTTAAGAAACGGGATGCGTATGCGTGGCTGTAGATAACGGAAGCTATTCAAGTTGCTTTCTTTTTCTTTTCTTCTCCTTCTCCTTTCTTGATCTCCCAAGCTTTTGTGCTCAGGTGGCTTAAAATATAGTATTGATTTTTTTGTGTGTGTGCATGTGAAACAATGTCTGCATGGACCATGAGGCTTTCCTCCTGTTCTCTATGTGTTGTATCTTGCTCTTTTATTTTCTTCCCTCTTTTTTGTGCTATAAACGTCCTAGTTGCAGGTGGTTTTCTGTCTCGGATTTCTTTTGTACGTACTGCAGGAATCGTCCCAAGGCCCTCTCACTCCTTGCATATGAATTCTCACAGAGGGGGTTCTTGATGATCTTCAGCAAGTTTTGCATCATGCAGTGAATTATCTATAGATGTAAACAAAGGAATAATGGTGATTATCACAGAAAAGATATTTGAAACATTTCTGTACCACTGCATTTTCCACTGCATCCCCATGCGCCTCCACACACTGCAGTACCCCCCCCCCCCTCCCTCCCCCAACCTGCAACTTAGTATCTGCTGGATCATGTGCATCCACATCACAGGAGAGCTGGTTCTGTAATGCCTTAAGGTAGTGCTTGGCGTCCTGGGCAGGAAGCTGCAGCTGGAGAGTGAGGAGAAGCTCTCAGCTGCTCTGGTTCTGAGGAATCTCCCGTGATAATGAATTCTGGTGTGACCAGCCGCCACTTATACCACAGCCGGGACTTCTCTTCACCGCGGCTTTTGCAGACTTGATACTACCATGCTTATATGCCTCTCATATATCCCTGGGGACACAGTGTGCCCCATAAACGGGGGTAGAGCTTCCAGCAGCTGCTTGCAAGCTTACACCCCCCCCCACCCCCCGCCCCCCGTCAGCTGCACCAATTTATTTCACCTTGGGCACATCCTCCTGCCCGTGTGTCCTGTTGGGAAACGCCGGCACATCTGTAGCTCACACTGTCAGATTTTTTAGTGATCATGTTACATGAGCTGTTTTCCTGTATAAGCAATACCAAACTAATGTGATTGCAGGAGGTAAATTAGATAGAAAAGCAAGGAATAAAAGGAGATTGTAGATTGATTTGATCTGTGTGCTCCGATTTCAGTTTTCCTTCACGATCTTTCTACTCATGTTTAAGCCTCCCTATATGGACTGTCATGGT
The DNA here is from genome assembly GCA_015164015.2 of Brevimyrus niger. NCBI lineage: Eukaryota > Metazoa > Chordata > Actinopteri > Osteoglossiformes > Mormyridae > Brevimyrus > Brevimyrus niger. Next base: position 14,757,757 of record JAABNY020000095.1, read on the forward strand.
ATGACGCAGGATTGAAGCCTCTTTGCTCTTTCAGGCTTCGCATTGAAGAAGCGGGACCTCCGGTGTTTTTGAATCATGGTGGAACTCGCCGCACGGCAGTTTTGATGATGAATCGTGAAGGTGTTGCTTTCAGATCGTATATTAAGTGGGAGGCACAGAGGGTCACGGACTACGGTGTAGCACCACCCCTTGACATTCACACGCCGGCGGGCTTGTGTGATGCTAGGTACTGTAGGATGGCGGTCTAAATGCGCAGCCTTGCCAGTGAACAGATCTCAGACCACTGCTCTGCAGTACCCTGCTTTTTGTCTGGGGAGCACTGATCCACGCCATCACTGTGTAAAGATCCAGTGCCACAACTGAAATAACCACTAGTTTAAAAAAAACAAACTGGCTTGAAATGTTGACAGAGTGCTAAAAATGCAGTGAAGCTGTGGAGGTTTTCTTTCTTCTGTTGGTGCCAGTTTGAGAGGAAGGTATATTCGGCTTCATTTATACTCAACCCATGAACTGCAGAGTACTGTTCTAGTGGTTGGGTAGGGGGGTAGGGAATTGTCATTTTAAAACCGTAATGGTTTTTAAAAGGTTGAGAAGAACATGATCCATACTCTTTACCATCTCCCTGTGACTTAGGTTAAATCCTGCTGATGATTCGCCCCATAGAATGAAACTTCTGGGTTTTAAGATCATTAACAAAAACACTCTGAACTAATAAGCTGCTTCTACAGCTTTAATGACTTGGTTTCCAGCTACATCTTTTTTTAATTTCCCTGGAAGGGAACTACAATTGTACCTTTGACTTGGCAAACATTGCCTTTACATGAATGTGTGTGTATGTCCTAATCCTAAAAGCATGCTCGTCTTCTTAGTCCAGTTTAATACTCCCAAAGCTTCCTTTTAGATTTTGAGTGGCTTTTGTGAGACCTTCTGAGTGCTTGAACATGCATATTCCTTGGCAGTAATCTTTGATCCGGTCATAAACAGAAGTGTTACTCCATGGAACAGATGTGTGGTGCAGATGGGTGTGCTGGTTTTTGTGTGCGGATGATCACATGAGCATTTTTTTATGCTTCTAAGTGGCTTGTATTTTTTGTTCCGATCCCACGTCTGTCCCTTTACTTGAAATAAACACGCGTGCATGTTTAGGGGTGCACGAATGTGTAGGGGGCTGTTTAAATCCACATACAGTTCTTGATGGGGGCTAATGATGCTGACTGCCTGCCATTTGCCAGTCTGCTGTGCCAATGTGGCAGTGACAAGTGGTTGCTGGGCCGGATGCTTGGCCAGGGTGTCCAGGTGTTAGCAGCGGGGTGCTGCAGATCCGGCCAGGAGCTGATGCTGGGACAGGACAAGTAGCCCTGGGGTGGGGGAGCCTGCCTGCCTGCCTGCCTGCCAGCCAGCCAGCAATGGGAGGTAAGCTTTGTCTTCATGGCTTTAAGTATCACCTCACCAAAGAAATTCACCCAAATATGTTTGAAAGGACTTATTTATTTAATCAGCACCAGCTGTGGTCTTGAGTGTCCTGCAGAGTTCGGTGATCATTAGCTGTATGCAAGCGTTCTCCTACTTTATAATCTGGCTTCGATTGGAGCACAGATTCTGTAATATCCTTGAAGTGCCCTCCTTTATTAGCAGCCGGGGAAGTCATTTTTACTTGTTTACTGTATGGAGAATGTGAACGGGCAATTTCACACATAGGACTCTTGAAACCTAATTGCTCACTTTGTGTTTCAGCTTTTAATGCTCCTAAAAAAGAAAACCAGGTCTTGCCGGCACATCATTGTGAGATCTAGCGGCATAGGGGTGTTGTGTTGAATGGTCTGATCCCTTACTCCTTCGCTGGTGCCTCCTGACAGGTCCCCGATGTAACATTTTGCTGTTGTGCAAATTTGGCTGCCAAAGTTTCACATTGTCACATGGTGAGAGTGGTGACTTTTATTGGCCTTGTGGAGGTGCCTGGGTGCTTTGGAAATGAAACTCAGTTCTTCATCTTCGTAAGATCAGAGTTTGGATCTTACTGTGACCATAAGGATCTGCTTGGGGTTGGTAACTATGACTCCTTCGTTCACTAGCTTTGGGCTCATTATTATGACCAAGTTACACCTGCCATCCCATCAGCATGACTGTAAGCTCTCATCTGATTATTAGGTTGCTTAGCAACACTTTGATCTGTTAATGGTGCTAGGATTCCTATTTGTTGTGCATTGTTGTGTAGAAGGATTAGGTTTGAATCTCATGACTGGCAGAAACTCCTCAAGATTTTCTGGTGTTTATCCTTAAACATGACTTTTTGAATCAGTGAATCCATATTATAGTTTATAACGCAGTAGCTTCTTCTTCAACACAAAATTATATTAAGCTGATTTTCATTGACTTGCAATAAATAAAAATGTTTTTGATTTTGGCAGCTTGTCCTCTGACAATGAACTGATAATAACTTTATATTTTGCTTATACAATCAGCTTGATTTGGAATGCAAGATTTTTATGTCAGAATAATCCATCCATCCATCTTCTACCTGCTTACCTCGGTCTGTGTCCCAGAATTTTTTTTGAACAACCTACACTTCTAACTCTAATTTTAATTCTGTTGAAGTGCTATAAATTGAATTCCTAAAATGTCTTTGAAGTTATGTTTCTTTAAAATTATGAATAAGGATGTCGGTTTTCAGATTCCCTTCCATAATTTCAGTTTTTTGCCTGCCTACAGCTGGTGGCCAGTTAACTTATGCACCGAGTGACTTGTGTGGCCTCCTCTGATGATCATTTATGCGGCCCACATATCTCATTACCCCTGAGATGCATCGCTGCATCAAAGCAGGTCCAGTCGTCAGGCTCTTCCATGTGCTGCACGGCACGTCCAGGTCTTTGATCTTGCAGCGTTGGCGGGGAGGACCAGGTGGGACGAACCCGGTGCTGAAGCCTGCTTGCGGTTAAAGCAGAGATTGGCTGGGAGTCCCGGTCTCAGGAAGTGCCAAAGTGGTGCTGTGGCGGCCAGCTCACCCGGCATGGTGGCGTGGCTTCATGGTAGGTGTGAAACGCAGGACAGTTTGAGGCTTGCAAGGCTGTTTCTATGCATGCACCCTACTCATAACAATGGTTAGTACCCTAACCATGACCAGAACCCTAACCTTAACTAAGCCTGTGCTCACACTTAGCCTGGTTGATCCCCCCCCCCCCCTCCCATTGTACTTAATGTTCCAGGCCTGAGCTTTTATCATCACCATGCAACTTTTTTGTTGGAGAAAACATTTGACGGAAAGCGCTATCACAGCGCACAGTGCAGTTCATGATTAATGTCCTTATTTTGTGGCTTATTTGGAGTCGTTTAGGGTGCGATGACGCACGGCACTCTTATGGATTTATTGAGTATGCAAGTTATTTTCATTTAATTGGGCTGCTTGGAGAAAAAGCATGTGCCATATTTTACCAAATATCTCTGAGATTTTGTGTGTTGGATCCAGTTGTTCCTGGATACTTTCGTCAAGCCAAATTTCACGCAAACACCTCTGCACCTCTGCTGTCGACCTTAACGATCCCTTTGCTGCAATGTTGTCACTACGGCCTACCTGATTCGTTGGAACCAGGTCCCGTTATTGCATAGCGTGCATGTACACATGCTTGTGTCAGTGGTGTCTTTGATGTCATGTCTATGTTCGGCCATAGCTTGGCTCACCTCTTAAAGCTCGGTTCCACCACTTAAGCATATTCTGCCCATGCACGGTACAGAGAAATCACACTAGACGAATGAACTGGACTTTGGGGGTCAAGTGTGCTTGACAGGGTACAGATCGCTCAATGTGAGTATGGCCTATCAGTCCCTGTTCTCCTACAAAGATTAAGTCTGTTGCTGTAGTGTATTACATTTTATTCCTTTTGTTATCAGCCGGTGAATTCATATCAGTAAGAAAATACCAACAGTGCCATCTTGAGAAATGCTCTGTACGGCCCAAGTGTGACCCTGGTAGGAGAGATCTATGCTTTCTCTGATGCCTTCTGAGAGTACTGGTGCATTTTGCAGGTGTCTCTATGGGGGGGGGGGGGTAAAGGGTACATCAGTATCCTCTCAATCATCAGTGGCGCGCTAGCATCACAGACTGTCCCGCAGCCTGTCTTTAATGCCTCAGAAGGTGCCGTCACCAACACGGGGGGGGGACAGACTTGGCCATCAAACGGCTCTCTGTCATCAGATCGTAAAGACGCCGTTTCTTAATTTACTTTTTTTTGTCACCTTGCCCTTGAATGACGGGCTGAAATATCACGGGGTTGCATATCGCTGTCATGTCAAAACAAAGCAGAGTACGGATGGAATAAAATACAACTGGCATTCAACAGGCAGATGTGGAATATGAGACAGGGAAAATATCAGTGTCTCCTGTGACTGCGCTCCGGAATGAAGACAGAAACACTTTGAACAGAAGCCGACAGGAAAGGAGCTGGAAGAACGCGGCGCCAGGTTTATTTCCGCAATTAAAAAGTGACCTCTGAAGGTCCCAGCTTATCTCCATGCCAGGCAGCACTTGATAGTGTAATGGGCTGCCAGCAGCCATCATGGTCAAGCTCAGCTTGTGGTCAAAAGACCCAGGGGAGGTCCTGCAGCTGAGCTCCTCCTCAGGGGAGTATCACACTGGGACCCATGTAATTGCCTTTGGGTGGAAGTTTCTTCTGAGGAACGGCCGCTGTGGTTGCCTGCTTAATAGGCACTGAGACTAAGAAAAGGTCACATGTTCACATGTATGTTGAGTATGTTGATCTGGCAGCGTGTTGGAATTAAGCTTTGAGCAATGTGTAAATACTAATGTCACACAGATCAGATTCCCATAAATTAGTGTAATATAGACTACAATTTACAATTTAAGGAACAAATTATCTTGTCTCAGAGTTATGGCTGTTTTTCTGTGAATTCTGGCACAAGGGAGGTGAACGGGCCTTGCATGCGTCATGACCGTGCCGTCTCCCTATTGGAGGACAACGGCTCACTAACAGGTAGGGAACTTAAAGGTAAAATGATCATCTTAGCTTTCTATGGAGTGATGATGTCATAGGTGGCACAGCCTCTTAACCTCTTCCTCCCAGTCAGATTATTTCTGGCATGTTCCAGGCCCCTGTCCCCTGAATCAATCAGGGTTTTTTAAGCTCCGTTATGGTACCCCTGCTCTCAATGTCTTGCTCCTGAACCCAGCGAGTCCCGTATCAATGTGAAAGCGTAGCCACAGTGAGCAGATTGCTGTGATCGCTCTTGAAGTCTTGCATGACTGCTTTGGGAAGTAAAGTCTAGCACATCCTCTTGTCGCAGGTAGGCCCCACTGTCATTCCTCCCCCGAATCTCTTCTGTGAGTATGACACCGAACACCCATGTGACATTGTGAGATGAGCCCTGCGGTGCTTCCACGGGAGAGGGTGATAATGTAGTGTACAGAATGCTGGTGTCAGCATGATGTAACTTTCTCCTCCAGTCCCTTGCTATTCCCAGCAGGGCGGCGCTGTGGTACCCAGGAACAAGGGGGGATGACAGGGGGTAGAAGAACACAATTATTGTCCTATCCTGCATTATCTGCTGAGCAGCATGGACACCACAAGCCAGCACTGGAGGGGGAGATCGTGAGCCAGAGAATCTCATTTACAGCCTGTCCTGGCAGGCAGAGGGGATTATGGGGGCCACAATGCGTACGCACAAGCTGACGGCCCTGACTTCACAAGGCTTCCCCCCCCCCCCAAGCCCCTACCATCCAGGCGCTCTGAGGTCATCGTTTCCCCACAGCTGTGTTGTCAGATGCCCTGCATCGCCAGAGGGGATTCTGTCTCTCTGTATGCGGGCGCCCTGCCTCTGCCCAGATCCCCCAGGCCCGCGTGGCATGGACCGGCCCGGCTCCAGGATATTAATCTTGGGAGTTTCTCTTCTTTAACTGTAAGTCTGCATGTCCATCAGCAGCTCAAAGAAACCCATTTTGATCAGTGCATTTTGTCGATGCACTGCAATTTCTGTTAATGCACAGGCTATTTTTGATTTTTTTCTTACTGAAAATGCAGAGCTTCACAAAATTTTTTTTTGCATTATAAATGAAAATAATGCAAGCGGGAAGGTCATATTTTTCACGCACCTTAAAAGATACGGTTTAATTTTCCAGGGTGCCAATAAATGTTTGTGTGACTGATCCGGGGTCACAGGGGGTCTGGATTCCATACTAGGCAGCACTGGGCACAGTAGTGCCAGAAGTTCTGAAGAGCGGTACTCACAGAATCAGATGTTTCTGGTAATTGCTTGTATTTGAAGGATGTGTAACCCTGTTCTTATTTAGAATTATGCATTTTAAGAGAATTCAAGGTCACAGAAAACTGTGGAAGTTTTTGATTTTTTTTCTGTGGAGAATTTCTTCTGGTTTTACCAGTTCTGTGAGAAAGTCACCAGTGTCCTGGTGTGTTTAAAGGGACAGGCTCCCTGGGTCACTGTCAGCTGCTGGTTTATAATGGCTGCATATAACGAGAGTTTCTGTGAGTACAGCTGTGCTTTGTTTCTGTGCTCCCTCCAGTGCTTCCCTTTTGCGCAAATGCCTCATGGCTGATAATGTCTTTTATTATCTTACTTTCCCCCCCTGGCTGCTTTATGTGTGACCCTGCTCTGTAGCTGGGGAGAGCTCATGGCTTTCCCACACTGCATGATGTCATCATATCTATCCCCCGGCAAAAATGCTGTTCTTCACATCCTGGGTTAAATGAATGCATGCTTCGTTAAAGAGCCGGAATTTTAAATTGATTTACATGCAGTTAAGCAGGTAGAGATTTCATATGTGTGTTGTTAAAGTTCATCTTCATTTAAAGGCTGCAAAGTATTTTTGGTAAAACTGTTGTTGCTGTTTTGATTAAAATCCAAGCTGCTAGACTGCGTGGTGTAAGATGGAATTCATATTTAAAAGACTCATACGCAATCATTCTGCTTTGGGGCCCATAATTTAGGGCTGTTTTGGTCGAAAGTCAAGATCCTTAACCACAGTGCCACCTGCTGTCCTTTAGAGGCATAATCAAAGAGCCAGATGCACCAGAATAACTAGGCTTCCTTCCAGACCAGCTGGCGCCGGGCACTTGTGCCAAACTCTTGCCACCCCTGATTACGCTGGACCTTTAGCCTCTGCTGGCATGGCCTTCCCGCACAGCTCTGTCTCTCATAACATATGTTCATGGGAACTGTCTCCTCACTCCCCCCCTCCATCTTACTCTTCTTCTGCCTCTGCCATTGATGCTGTCCTTGTGTAATCCCAGTTGCCCCGTCTTACCCTATGCTGTCGTTAGATGTGACGGACTCCCTTTCCTCCTCCCCTTGCCTCCCACTTCTCCTTGTTTTTCATGCCAGGTCCTGCTCGGGGAGCTCTGCCCGTCCTGCTTTATGAACCTCCCCATCTCCAGTCTCCCCATACACCCTCCTACCTTCAGCTATTATCCGCCTGCTTCTATTTTCTCTTTCCCAGCCTTCCCTGTCGGCTGTCCCTGCTGACGCCGTCCTTCACTCGCCCTTCCTGTGCACCGTCAGATTCCGTTCCGGCCCGGCTCCAGTCAGGGAGGAGGGACAGTGGGGCTACTCCCCGCACTCAGCTGACTCCATTTATCGTTAAAACGTTTTGGCTTCTCTGAAATATTGTTCGCTTTAATAATGCCATTCTCGCAGCGGAAGATGGCAAGCGGTTAATTAGTAACACTTCGGAAATCAAAGCTTTGTCATTCTATGAGATTATGGAGCAGTATCTCTTTTTTCCAGTTTTTAGGCTGTAATGAAATTAGTAGAGCTGAAATCCCCTTTGACTAGGCTGGTGACATTGTGCCGCACTCTCAAGGACAGTGCTGCTATTAGTGTTTATTAACTAGCACACACTGTTTTTTACATTCTACCAGTATGATATTTGGTGAAAGCTGTTCATAGCAAGGCTGAAACAACATGCCACATCCAGAGACAATTGGAAACATTTTGGTTAAGTTCTCTAAATGCTTCATTCTTATGATATGTTTTTTTTTTTTGTACTGTAGGAGCTAATAAAGGATGACCTATCATTTTACTGCCTTTGTAAGTCTTTAGCCATCAGTGATATGGCCTGTCCTCAGGGGGGTAGTGAGTTGTACTTCACTGCTTATTAATGTGTTTGGAGGAGCATGACGACAGAGCGGGGGGGCTCCGTAAGCGTGTGTTTGCAGCCGCCGGCATCCCTGCGTCGCAGGGACACGATGACACTCATGTCAGGCCACGGCAGGGCTGGGGCCCTCGCTCCGTAGTGGTCGCCGTGCAGCTGAATGAATCACCCTGCCGGCTTCTAAGGGGAGGCTCTGGCACACGACGAGAGATTTGGCGCTTGTAAGTGTCCGTAATGCGCTGACCCTTTTCGAAACGAGCCATCCCCGTTTGGCCGAATCTGGTGTATGTTCATTTGTCGTGCGTCTGACTGCCACATTGGGTCGAGTTGGCATCCTCCTCCCCCATCAGCCATCACAACATCGTTATGAATTTTGCCACATAGTGACTTGCAAACTGCTCCAGGCCTGAAGAAGTTTGTCAACTGGTTGTATGTCCATCTTTCTCCTTTTGACATTTTTTATTTTGGGGAGTGAGGGGGGGGGGAGGTGGTTCTGCATTGGAAGGATTTTGCTTTTTTAAAAAGACATAGTGCTAGTGGGAGGCATTGAGAAATCATTTCATCCCTTTTAATACGTTTCAGATTTGAAAATTGATTTCAATAATAGGCTTTACTCAATTTTTCTAGCTAGATTACCTATCAAAAAAAATCGGAGAAGACTTCGCCAAATAGCTTATTTTGTATGGTTGACTGAATCGAAATTAAAATAACTCCTCTTACTGAAACGGATGGTTACCGCCTCCTTTCATTTTGGTAATTATGAAATATAAAGTATGTTCCATAACCAGAGCCCCTAAATTTAATCACAGAAAGATTAAGGAGTTTTATGTGCTAAATTTATCAAAATTCAAAGTTCTCTTATAACTCCCACGGTTTATTTGGTCTCCAGTGTGCCGTGAATATCTCTACTGTGTTATTAGAATGTGCATGCATTTACAGACTCTGACCTGATTGTCTTCTCCAGTCATTCGGGGAAGGGATGCATAAGAATAAATAATGGGATGCATTTTAAATACAAAATACTGCTGCCCCTGCCTTCATGTCTAACTGTTACAGGCCTGGCTGAAGCTGTAGCTGCACAGATTGTTTCAGTCGATTGTGCATCAAAAATGCTGGAACTTTCATAAATGTGACATCATGCCATCTAAATTTTAGCATACTGTGTCATTAATGAAGTTGTGGAAATGCTAAGATGAGTTTTGAGTGGACATGGTGCAATAATATTATTAATGGTAATGATAATAATAATTTTGTATTTAATTTTAATATTTGGGCTATCCCTGTGCATGGAGATTTAAATCTCCAGATTAAGAGAGTTTTAGAAAAGGGTCAAATGAAGTGAGTCCGACCCCCCGATTAACCCATGAGACCCCCTGAAAGGCTCAAAAGCAAAACTTTAAAGGGGTCTCAAGATCGCCCCCCCCCCGAATGATGACGGGTGTTTTGCACACTGGTCAAATGTACAAGTAAGATACGCAGGAGGTGATGCTTGTAAATGTGTATAGGCAAACACATTAATAATAATCAAAGATGGTGTCATAGTGGTGATTTTATAATTTTTTTTGCTTGATCCCTCCCTCTCCTGGTGCCATGACTGACTCACTGGCTCGGTTAATATCCCATCCTACTATTAAGCTATCAGGAGGTTACTCTGTGTTTGCTGTGGCACGCCACGGCCTGGGGACTGGAGATTGCAGCTGAAACAATGGGGCCTTCGAGCCAGCGGCAGCAGCCAGCCCCTCCACGACCCAGATAGGCTTTATCGGCCTCCTGCAGCCCATCTCCTCCCCTCCCTGGCCGAATGTGGGGGGAAGGTACATGGGTCCGAGGCCAGCCGGTCTCAGAGAGGGAGGCCTCACGGGCCGGACACATCCGCTTGCAGCCCCGAGGAATAGAATGGAGCTTCCCTGCCCTGCTTGCCGTCCACACCGGCGCCTGCACTGGCGAGATAAGGGGGCGGCAGCATGCCTAGCCATGGGTCTCCACCAACGCTGCCTGCTCTTGCAGCCATGCCGCAATAATGACTGTAGCTGCTTGCTAAAAGCCTATAATTAATTCTGAAAGGAGACAGAGGCGACACTGAAAAGCCCAGCCGCAGCTTTTCGGCAGGGACTGTAACCCGGTCCCATCCCGGATGCCTCCCAGATGCTTTGAGTAATCCCCCCACTGCCCCCACGCCCCCGCCTGCGGATGGGTCTCATTCGGATGCCCCCTGCTGTACCGGTGCCTCTTTGGCGAGGCTGTGCTGAGCAACATCGACCGGCGATGATGTCTCATCTCATCCTGACAGGTGTATTTTGCATATTCCTCATTTCCCCCCAAGCCAAAAATAAATTATTTTTTCTAGGTTTTTTAAGTTTGCAGTCACGGCAGGCAAAGCCAGATGTGACCTATGATAACAATCATGCCTTGAAAACACTAAGTAGACACAAACAAACGACTCCTCTCCATGGAGCCCAGTGACACTAGTCACTCAGATCAATATCTTGTTTTCTCTGGCTGTGGCGTTGGCCATGGGATCAGGCCTATTTTTCCAGCGCCACACCACGACTGCTAATTAGCTACACAAAAATACCGATGTATGCAGTTCACAGTAATTAGTGCTGTTTAGCAATTCTTGGACTTTGCGTGGTTTTCATAATGCTTTGCAATGCTAATTTACTACCTTCTGTCCCAGATACTGCAGAAGCTGAAAAGGGAAAATCACATATTAATAAATAAACCCTACAGCATTTTTGTGTAGAAAGGCTCTGGATGAAATTACTTTGTTTTCGATGAATGAGTTGCTGTTTTTATGTATGCATCTCTGCCAATCCGATGTGCAAAGTATTTGCCAAAACAGCCTTGAGTGAAACACGTCCCAACTCCAAATCACTTCTCTGTCAGTCGAGCAAGTTCATTTTTATTTTTGTTATGCTGATTTCAATTTCACTATGTCAGAGTTGCTTTTATATTACTTTAAATCCTTTGCTTTTTACTGTGTACCCACTCAATTATATATCTGTAAGTATAGTCTATTCTGTAGTTACATTAAAAGAAAACATTCATTTCAAATGTGGATATTGTTTTTCACTGTTGGTAAATCGGTGTTTATACTCGTCTCCCGTAAATTATTTTATCTGACAATAAATTGATTCAAAGAAACTTGTTCCATACAGTATTACATTTTAAATGTTTGTTCAGGATGGCATAGTGATTCCTACCCCCATGTTCTTCCCCATTCCTGTCATGGGTTAGCGCCCCCATCCTGGGCTTTTCTCCACTTACACCCAGTGTTTCCTGGATGCTGTCGGGTCCCTTGTATGTCTGTAGTAAGTGACTGTGTGTGTTGGTGTGACTGTGTGTGTTGTTGTGTCCCCAGTGACCCGTCTCGGTCGGTGTGTCCCCTGCCTTGTGCTCTCCTCCTTCTGGAAAATATGCCAGCCTTACCACAACCCTTTACTGGATAAGTGGTTTGGGCACATGGACGGAGGGAATATTTAGGTATCTGTGAATGTAACGGAAATCAGTTGCCATATAGCTTGAGTATATCAGTGTTTCTTCTAAGAGCAGACTTGTCAACCTTTTGAGAAACATCAGTGTCATGCTCTTGCGGCAGCTGCACACTTCCTGACCGGAGTGGCGTGTGTGTGCTCACACTTCAGGCTCCTCCTGCCTGCGTGCAGGTGCCCGGTGCTGTCTGCATGTATCACGGCATCTGTTTTACTTTCCCATGAAAAAGCAGTAACTGACAGCCTCCTGCACTGTGTGCTCTCAGCCTTTCACGCAGGGTTATATTCTCAAACACAGCAGAGAGCAACATGGCATCACAAATAATTGCTAGTGTCTTCAGGGCCTTCTGAGCATTTCTAAGGCTTTTATATTATATTGGCTTCACACTCTGTTTTTTTGTTTCATTTTCGTTAGTTCTTTAAATTCCACATCTCACATTATGTTGTGTGTGTATGTCTCTCTCTATATATATATAAATATATACACACACTGCTCAAAAAAAGTAAAGGAACACTTTTTAGTCAGTGTATACCATCAAATCAGTTAAATTTCTGGGATACTGATCTGGTCAGTTAAGTAGCAAAGGGGGTTGTTAATCAGTTTCAACTGCTTTGGTGTTAATGAAATTAACAACAGGTGCACTAGAGGGGCAACAAACCCCCAAACCGGAATGGTTTAACAGGTGGAGGCCACTGACATCTTTCTCTCCTCATGTTTTCTGACAATTTTTTCCACTAGTTTTGCTTTTTGTTATGGTCAGTGTCAATACTGGTAGCATGAGGCGATACCTGGACCCTACAGAGGTTGCACAGGGAGTCCAGCCCAATCTCCCAGCCCAGTCTCAAGGCCATGGAGGACATTCCAGGAGATTCCAGGCGGTTACTCTAGGAGACATTGACAGGGCCGTAGAAGGTTCTTAACCCATAAGTAGGTCCAGTATCTGCTTTTTTTCTGCAAGGAGGAACAGAATGAGCACTGCCAGAGCTCTACAGAATGATCTCCAGCAGGCCACTGGTGTGAATGTCTCTGAGCAAACAATCAGAAACAGACTTCATGAGGGTGGCCTGAGGGCCCG
>JAABNY020000095.1:14770539-14783829 GCA_015164015.2 Brevimyrus niger
ACCTTGACTGCCATTAGGTATCAGGATGAAATCCTTGGACCCATTGTCAGACCCTACACTGGTGCAGTGGGTCCTGGACTCCTCCTGGTGCATGACAATGCCCAACCTCATGTGGCGAGAGTATGCAGGCAGTTCCTGGAGGATGAAGGGATGAATACAGTTGACTGGGGCCCATGCTCTCCTGACCTAAATCCAATGGAACACTTCTGGCACATTATGTTTCAGTCCATCCGACGCCACCAGGTTGCACCTCAGCCAGGAGCTCAGTGATGCCCTGGTTCAGATCTGGGAGGAGATCCCCCAGGACACCATCCGTCATCTCATTAGGAACAGCTCCGACATCATCAGGCATTCCTACAAGCACGTGGGGGCCATAAAAACTACTGAGTATGATTTTTAGTTGCTGCAATAAAATTTGGGCAAAATGGACCAGCCTACTGCATCATTTTTTCACTTTGATTTTTGGGGTGTCTTTGAATTCAGCCCTCTATAGGTTGATCATCTTCATTTCCATCAAACAATGTGGCATCCTTTCATTCCTAACACTTTACCCAGTCCATATAAGAATAGATATACAGCATGATTTTTTCCCCATTGAGATCTGATGTGTTTTCAAAGTGTTCCTTTAATTTTTTAAAGCAGTGTATATATAATAATATTAATAATAATAATAATAATAATAATACATTTTATTTATATAGCACTTTTCAAGAACTCAAAGACACCTTACAGAGTAGGTACACAGAGAACAGATAATACATAAACACATTATGCATATGGAAGGTTGAATGCCTGGGCAAAAAGAAAGGTTTTTAGCTTGGTTTTAAATTCTGAAACAGAGGTTAACGAACAGATGGTAGTAGGTAGTGAGTTCCAAAGGCGGGGAGCTAGGCGGGAGAAAGCAGGGTCACCATAGCTATGTAATTTGGATGGGGGGGATGAGGAGAGAGCCAGTAGAAGAAGATCTAAGACTGTGGGGGGGCTGGTAGGGTAGAAGCAACTCAGTAAGATATGGGGGATGATTGTTAAGAGCCTTAAATGTCAGAAGGAGTATTTTGAAATGAATGCGCTCTTTTATGGGTAGCCAGTGCAGGCTCTGAAGAACAGGCGTGATGTGTTGATAAGACCTGGTGTGAGTGAGGAGGTGGGCAGCAGAGTTCTGAACTATTTGAAGTTTGTGAAGAGATTTAGCAGGGATGCAAGCAAGTAGTGAGTTACAGTAGTCAAGACGGCTAGAGATATACAGTATAGATATATATTATTTTTGGTCTATTCTTATAATTTTTTTTAAATGAACTTAAAGTAAGCCGTTCTTGGAAGGAGTGGAGTTATTTTGTCACCTTTTTGGTGTTACTCACCAAATGCCCAGCAATATCACAGCCCCTAGTGCTGAAATTAACCACCTTGTTTCCAGTTGGCTGAGAGGCTGGGATTCAGGGTGACCAGTCTAGTGGTTGGAAATATCACAAGCTTACTGAAGATAAAATTTGGAAACGGTCGAGCCAAACATTCGACTCTTGTGGGCCACCTATTGGGGAACAATGTTTTGACACCCAAAATCCTGAAAATGGCCCTTCCATGCCAGACTAAGTGCTTTATAAGCCCTATAACATTTGGTGACTGTTCTTATGCTTCCATCACTGGCTTCTGTTATCCAAAGAGCTGGAGTAAGACAATCAATTTCAAACCTCATTAATGACTGCAAAGCACATTTTAATTATAAGTATGTTTGATTAAACTGTTCCTCAGCCTTGACTGTTATATAAGTACCTTAGGAGGACAATGTATACCAAGATAAGGCCTGTAATTGGCATAATTTTTTGAAAAGCTGTCATTTTACCTGTTTTAAATCTGGAAAGACTTTAAAGAGAAGAATATGGCCCTTCAGTCTCTTCTGAGCTTTGCCACTTAAGCCATGCATTAGAACCTTCTGGAAGGCATTGGTTATGTGACAAGGAAAACAGCAAGAAATGCTTTTGAAATGAAAAAGATGAGGCAATATTATGGGTAGGGAGAAGCTGAAACACAGTAAGATGTTCAGGTCACGGTTAATGGTGCAGTTTCTGTAGCCGTGTTGTTCATTCCGTCCTGCTGTGTGTCAGATTTAGTTGCCCTCAGTTTGCTGTCTGTGACCAACCGGCTGTCGATTGGTACGTTATTTCCAACACGTGCTGGGGTGCCATGTGGAGGGCAGTTGAGGAAGTGGTTTTGGAGAAGCCCGAAGCAGTAACTGAAAGTGACCCCCCCCCTCCCCGCCCTGGATGTTAGGTTCGAGTCCTGGCAAATAGGACCAGTCCATCCAGAGTTTGCCATGTGAGTGGCCACTTCTGGGATCCAAGAGCCAATAGCGAAAGGTGCAGGGGATGGTGGGGCCCACACCAAGCTGTCAGTGTGGTATTTGGCACTTGTGGCCATCCCTTGCTCCCCATTCCCAGCCAATATTCTCCAACTGAAAGGCAGTGCTCCAACAATATTTGCACACAAAAGAGATTGTTAATTAAGTCAGCCCCATTATATTGTTTATTTGAGAGTAATTGTAAAAAAAAATTCTGCGCAAAAGCTTGTTTATTTAGGTATTAAATATTAAGTATTTAATTTGTTTTTGAGCTAAGCCCAAAGCAAAGATAGCTGCTGTCTAGGAAATGCTTTTGAGTGCCATTTTTTTTCGTGTAAAAATATCTTCATAATGGTGCTCCAATCTCCTACTGTGGATATCTCAACTAACATTAATGCCAGTGTATGCAGTAGCCCCTAGCTTATATCCAGCTTGGTGTAACTGGTGAAATCGCCAGCTCTGCTGAGAGCCATGCTCCCCGCTTTCACATGCATTCTCTGCTGTGGTGCGAGAGGTTGCTGTCATAGTCAGGGAGCTGTCAGCTGTGCCTGGGCCTCTTCTGCTGCCCACACGAGCGGTCAGTATGGAGCAAGGCCTGCCCTGGCCAGCCGCGGGGTGAGCGTTTATTATGACTGGACCTCCCACATCACCGTCTGCTCTCGTCTTTCACTTAAACCCATTGAATTCCACACATGAAGGTGAGTCCTATTGACCAGCGTGACCAAAAGCACAGCTTTCTCATGGCCGATGCTGTATCTTTCTGTCCTAAGTTTTCTCCTATTTGGCTTTTCCTACTCAAACCCTCTTGACCCAGTCTCGGTGATTCTGTGTGGTGGAGAGTGGGACCATTAAGCAGCCAGTGTGTTTTAGATGCTGAATGTAGAATACATTTGGAGATGTGTTTTTATTATTATTGACTGCTTTCGCAGAGAATTATGTGATTTGAAACTTTTGAATTATGAAATATCAGAAGATAATGATATACTGTAGTCTCCCATGTAGCGCATTCTAAAAAAACATATAGAAGGTTTTGTTTTTCACTTTACTGCAGATACTTTAATCTTTATTTTCCTGTGGACAGAAAATAAGCGGCGAAACAATTTACTATAATTCGATCAGTTTTGTGTAATTTGAATCACTTGAAGCAGAATGAAGTATCTAGGTATGCATATCTAGATTTGACAGGTACTCATCAGAATCACAGGCAGAATCAGTTATATGTTATTTTATGAAGTCCTGGGCAAGAGCAGGGACTGTGCTTTGCTGTCTTTGGTGCTCAGACACACAGTGACACGGACGTCCTCAAGGGTACAGGGTGCACGGTACATATGAAGATCATGTAGTACTTACAAAGAAACCTGCAGCTCAAACAGACAATAAACATACAGGAAGAGCCAGATTCATAAAGTAATGTATGCATGTTGTAAATATTTTCACTCACATAAACAAGTGGAGGACAGTAACTGTTCATATAAAATCACATTGTGATGTAATGCTTGCATGAAATGTGCCATAATGAAATGGGCACTTGTAATGAATAAATTATACATGCTGCATATCTCCAAATAATTTAGTATCACATGCCTTTTATTGGGTGTCAGCGCTCCTTAGGTAACATTATTTCTTCAGAACTCAGCACACTGTTGCCAATGTGTGCAAAACGTACCAGAATTGGTTGTGGTTCAGAGACAAACATGAAGCACACAGTAATATGATAACGCACTTAGCAGAAACACTTCACTGTGTAACATGCACAAAACTAAAGAACACAACATCAGTTACACATAAACAGGAAAACAGTAAGTTTGCATATGAGTACTGTGTGCAAATGACTGTGAAGTGCAAGGGAAACTGTGTGCTGAGAGATCGCACTGATGCAGAACAGACCAATGACCTAGCGGAGTGCATCCTGAATGCCACTTCACCACAAAACATTTATCTGTCACTCCAAAGCAATGTACGAGTGACGATGAGAGAGCAAGATCAGGCTGTGTCCTTGGAGCCGTTGTGGTTAAGGGCCTTGCTCAAAGCCCCATGGTAAGATGAGTGTTGTGCCGGGCCGTGGGATTTGAACTGATGACCTTCCTTTTCTTTCCATGGTCAGCTGTGTTTGCACATGCGGGAAGAGGGAGCTGGGGACTGATGGGAGGCATTTCCTGTCGGCATGGTGCTCCTTAGGTCATACTGATTGGGGGACTGTCATAGGCTGTGCTGGGAATTTATGACGATGGGACCAGCCAACGATGGGGAAAAGAAGCTGTTAAACATAGAGACAGAGAGAGAGTGTGGTTGAGACAGGTTGGTGCATCCCCTGCAGATGAGGAATAGTGTCAGCTGCTGTCAGGAAAATGGATGGATAGATGAATGTTTCTTTGGGGGTGTGGAGGGCAGGTGAGTGGAAAATGGCATTAGGCGGTTCACGCTAGGTGAACTGGGAAATAGAGTTCACCGTGGTGATGCCTACAGCCCCCCCCCTCCCCCTCGGAAAATGTGCCTGTCATCTGCATGATAGACCTCTGGCATACTAGGCTTATTTATTTGGCTTCTTCTGAAAATGGGAATGTGTGTGTGTGTGTGGGGGGTCTGTAGGCAGAGCCCGTTTTGTTCGGTGTTTTATGCAGGCGATAATTACCTTATGTGTTTGGCTTTCCAGGAGTGTTTAATTAACCACACTTGTGTTGTGGCATGTTTTGTGGCATGTTTTGCACTGCAGTAGCGTGCAGGTAGAAGAGCATGTGAACACTGTGAAGTATATTGTCTTGGTAGAGGATCTGCCATCTAAGGTAGGGTACTTTCGCCCAGACTCTCTGTTGCCATGGGAGTTAATGTGTGTGTTTTTTTTGTTTTTTTTACTTTTGTGGGCTTGTTCTGCTAAGGGTTTCAACAGCCATACCCTGTACCAGTGACATCACTGTAGTTGCCTGATGACTCTGGGTTCGAATGCACTGTACTGAGTTAATCAGTTTGCTTAATTCCATGCAGCGATAACAGTGATGGACATGGCAAGTTAATTGCCTAGTTTCCAAAATTTATGATCTTGAGTAAACTAGAAAATGGTGGGTCATGTGAATAGACTCAATTTGAATAACACCCATAGAGGCGCTGACTTCCACAGAGCCACGGGTCGTTATTCCCCATGCTATTTTATAAAACCATACAAATAATAATAATTAAATGAATGACATTAGATCGACAATCATGTAACTTGCTGGTTAAGAATTTCAAAATTCCCTGTTTCAAATGGGACCCTGAATCTTTACAGTGAACATATGCAGCTTTATAAAAAAAAAAAAAAAGTCACCTTGGGTAAAAGTGTCCGCTAAGCAGATAAATGGAATGATTTGCACCCGTGCATATTTGGGTTGTTGTTGGGTATTAAGATGAGCCTATTAGACAGATGCTGCTGAGATTGCTGAGGGGTTGGCAGAGGAGGGAGGATGTAACGGTGGCAGGGGTAGATGTGCAGATCTGCCCTGGGGGCATGGCGTAACTGTGCACTGCCACTAATCTGGGTTGGCCGACGACTGCGGCTGCACAGAGCAGCCAAACCCTCCCTCCCTCACCGCTGCATTTCCTCCCTCTCTCTGGCACACAAACCCGAAAAAAGGGACTATGGCCCACCAGCTCAGCGGCCTGTGACAGAGCCAGCCTTCCAGAGCCGCTAATTAGCCTAAAAGGGGCTGGTGTGTGATAGCAGGACTCTGCTTGTGGGGCTCGCAGTGTATGCATGCGTCGCCGTTAAAGAGCATGCTTGTACACCAGGCACAGATTTCCTGACCTGTGATTTCTCTTACAAAAAGAGGTTGAGCACTTACCACCAACATAACACCCCATGCCCAACAGAAGGTGTTTACAAGGGGCCAGCCTACGGATTACTGGAGTTCCGTACTGAGTTTAACCACCCTGAGAACTATGCAGGATTAATCACAGCCAAAACTGCCAGCTAATCACGCTACATTGCTGTTCTGCTCACTTATTTATTTTTATAAGTTTAATTCTAAGTGACCTACTTTCTAATTACAGTTTTTAATATTTAATAGTTCTAATTATCATTAAATTGGTGATTAGAGGCTTGATTTTAATCTGGTAGTCAAGCTGCATTTCAGTAGTCTTTCTATATGTTGTCCCTTTTGGGGACCTGCTCACCAGGTCTTTGAAAAGAAGCATGATGTTGCTGATAGCTGTGAATGTGTCTAGTGAAAAACGAACATACCCGAAATGTCAGAACGTGGTCTCATTGACAGCAGACTAATACAGTGTTCTGCTTGGACATCACTGACAGATGTATTCATTTTACTCGTCTTGTTATTTGACTTTCAAGCGCGTGCGGACCATTACACAAGAGTCAAAAAGACATAATATCAGTCAAGCCCTGAAGGAATTAAACAAGGAGATGGCACAATGGTTTCATGTATGACTGAGATAGTCAAGTGGTTGGTGCATACGATTCAGAGAGGGTGACGGGGGTCTGGATTCTAACCCAGGCAGCATTGAGAAAATGGTTTAGGGAGGACCTGAATGGGATGTGTCTGTCACAGAACACATACACATTCACATGGTCTCACAATACAGACTGAGACACCAGTTCACCTGACACCATGCATGCAGGCTGGAGCTGTCAGTGCTATACACTCCCCATAGTGTATTTGTTATCACTGAAAATGCACAGGTACAAAAAATCACACACACATATATATATATATTAATTAATACATATTTGTTCATCATAAGTGTCACCAGAGACCAATATCAATGTCAAATTCAGTGTGGTTATTTTGTTAACCAACTATGCCTCCAGATACATGAACATGTACTGACTGCCATAGTTTGTTAGTAATAATAAGCTTTTGGTGATGGGACTGAAAATGCTTCCGGAAATTATCTCAGCCTTCTTTTGGCTTTGAACTCCACTGTCCACCGCTGCATAGATAGCGATACATAAATAAGTAAGTAATAAACAAATAAAGGGCTGGACTGGGATTCAGAATTGACCCCACAGACTCACAACATGTGGGGGTTACCCCACATGAAGTTTTCTGACCCACAACCCCATTGGTTCACCGAGATAATGCCCGGTATGCTTGTCTGACCCTGCATGCTGACGAAGTTACTAATTCTGATTTATTTTTCGTTTGCACCGAACTCCTTGTTGAACATCACATGCCATTCTTTATAAGATTTCCAAAATTACTGATCAGTATCTATTCTAAAACCATGCGTGATCTAATCATCCCAAGATATGTTAATTGACTGCATAATTATTCAGTTACTTCATTACCCAAAACCACTAATCTATAGTGAACACTCTGATGCAAGACAGCTGCCATGGTGATGTGATGTCACACTAGCACCCATGGTGATGTGATGTCACACTGGAAGCTATGGTAATGTGTGGTCACAGGGGTGTTTGTAGTTATGTGAGACAAAGCTGGCTGCCATGGTAAAGTAAATCAGACTGGCTGCTGTGGTGATGTGATGTAAAACTAGTTGCCAGAATTTTGTGAGGTCAGTTACCCATAGGGACTGTGAAGCTTTTAGTGTGAGAAAAGTACTTTATTAATGCCAGACATTTGTCTTCTTCTTGGTGAAATTGGAATCTTCTAGTACCTGACAGGAATGTTCTTTTGTCAGTAGTGGAATGTCCATTATTTTTTATTCTAAAGAATTTTGAACTTTGAATAAAGTCATTTCTGTTACAGCTGGTTTGCTTTTAGTAGCATTACATCTGTTTTGCCTGAAAATGTTAATGTCTGCTACATTTGGTCATTTCATGTAAGCATTTATCAACCTTAGAAAAAGGCCCTGTGATGAGGGGTATGTCATCTGTATCAGGACTGCATGTTTGGCTTGGTGATAAATATGTCACTTAAGAGCCACACTGTGTCCTTGTGAGCGGGAGGGGTTGCAGAAGCATGAATTGTGCATCCATCATGCATGGTGTCCACACTCATGGATACTGGATTTAAGGCTATCTTGGTAGCCACTGGGTCATTGGAAAAGAGAAGGAGGCAGGTCTCCAAGTGCAGCCCATGATATCTGATATGGTTTAGGAACCCCGTTTACAAAAAAATGGATCAGCTTTTTAATAACTTGCATGAAAGAGTTAAAGGTCATAGAGGTCATTATTACGACGTGTGAGGGACAGGGTTTGTGACCCACTGCTACCAGGCCATGCCATAGCACCATGATAGTGCAGTAGGGCGTGTTTGGGGGGGAGGGGGGGCAGATAGACAGCAGGGGATACAGAAGCAGACAGCGAGGGCAGAGAGACGATGCAAGGAACTGACACATTTCCATATTTGTGCTGTGCTCTGTTTTCGCAGTCAGCACACTCCCCTCTTCCCTCTTCCCTTTTAGTTCTCCTCTGCGTCTCTCTCCCGCCTTCTCTAGCATTGTACTCGTTAGTCATCTCCTCTTTCCTCCGCTCCTATTCAGCTGTCATGTGCCCAGCAGTTCCCTTGCCGCAACTCACACTTCACTTAGGTTTCCTTGTATACTCCTCTCCTCTCCTCCCACTTTTCCCTCCCTCGCTCCCCCCTCCCGCCTGTCTCCCTCCGCGATTTTCCCCGCCAGTACCGGAGCTGAGGGAGTAGGGGATGGATGGACGGGATGTGTGCGCGATCCAGAGGAAGGGGGCTTTGAAGCGTGCCGAGGAGCAAGGTGGGAATGACATGCCCCCCCCCCCCCCTGCCATGCTTTCATTTGCGTCTTTGCCAGTTTCGTCCATTCTGTCCTCACTTGTCCTGCTGTCTTCATTTCTTTACCCGAATGTCTCTTTGCCGTCGTGTCCGGTCATTCTGAGGTGCAATGTCCTGCGTTTTGGGCGTATGCTGATAGACCTGGTATGTGTGTGTGTGCATGCCTGTCCCTGCTTGTCTTATTTCTGACCGTCCCCTGGCAGGTCCACAGTGATACATTTCTTGTCCGGGTCTCCGATGGGTGCTATCGCTTGATACTCTGCGCTTCATGTTGCTGCTCCGGATCCTTGGCTGAATGGGATCAGGAGTGAACAGGTCTACACTTTAGCCTCAGGTCATATGGAGCGCTGCCCTCCTCAATGCCGTGCTGCTGCCAGATGTCCCTGCGAGACGAGCGTCCCTCCTATCCTCCTCTAACACGGCTAATCCCTGGCTTATGTAATCAGGTGTGAGGAGGAGTTTTTCAGAGGAAACGTTGGCCAGCAGAACTTGGTGAGGGTCAGGGGTACTCAGAGCTCACGGTAGGGTGTGGGAGCAAGGGTGAGCCTTCATCCCGAAGAACACCTCAGAGGGACTTGGGGAGCACGAGAGGGAGTCTGCTGGGTGGGAGCAAGCTGCTTTGTGCTGCAAGCGGCTTCGATCCCCCTGGCCGGCGTGGGCCACTTGCTGATGGACGGGCCCTCGACAGTGCATTAGCAGGCGTGCGCTCAGACTCGGCTCTGAGCTCTGGGCGGCTGACACACACAGGTGGGCACGTCTGTTCTCACATTAGCACTAATTAAATCGGCCTGCTCCTCCAGTCCCTCGGCAACTCCGCTGACGCGACGCCGCTTTCCGTCATGTGCGTTTACCTCGGACCGGGCTGCTGTGACCTGGTGGAAGAGCCAACTTACTTGCTAAAACACTCATTCCCGGTCAGCCAGGGGGCACCCTTCATTCTGGAGAGGAGTATAGCGAGTGACTGCCTGTTTTGGATGTGTGGACTGACCCCATCAAATGATTAGCTAAAGAAACGGGGAATTAGCCGCATTGTAACCCCATTAACTGTCGCCGAGGGAGGCGCTGGGGTGCACACCTCCGCGCTGATCCGCCACTCGCTGCCTGCAGAGTGATTTATCAGACGCTGGCAACTAGGAATTTGCCATAATCTGACAGCAGTCGTATCTGTATTTCCCTTTTAATCACCATGCGGTTTGTGTATTCATGCCATCTCAGGTTGTCAGAGCTGGTCGAAGGGCTGTCCCCGCTTGGCCAATACCTGGATGCTAACTAGAGATATCAAATTTCATTCAGTTTCTTCGTTATACAACAGAAGCAGGTCTGTGATTCAGCTGTTTTATAATAAAAGGTGGAAAAGTTCATAATCACTTGTCAATGAAGCAAATTGTACCTGTTGTATAATGTTTTTGCTAAGAAAACTGACAAGCACATACCATAGAGAATATAGTATCTTACCTATAATGGTCTATAATTATGTAATTGTCTATATGCCATACTTTGGCATTTGCTCCATACTTTAGCAGCATACTTTAATGGAAAGGACAGTGTAAGGACAGTGTAAGTTTGCAGTACTTTCTACCAGTACTTCTTCATCTTGTGTTGTGTATTTTTTGTTGTGTATTCTGTATATAACAGAAGCTACATTTAAAGCAGGGATCTGTGAGGCCTGGACCCCATGACATGTTCTGCTACACCTGTAATCACAGCAGGTGAGACTCAGGTCATTTGGGAAGCCTGTGACCTCGTGTGGGCTGTGACCAGGAAGTGACAGGTCATCCTTAAACTGCATCATGATTTTAGGCATCTTTGCACTCTGATGAAATGTGACACACATTTCAACTACTTGCCAAGAAATGTTGAAATGGTAGTACATTCTTCTTATAATCATTAATAGTTATTTATAACATTACTGGGGCACAATTTACGGTTGTATATTTTATGTTAGCACATGTTGATAATAGACGGTAATTATAACGATAGGACAATTTTGTACTTGTATATCAGATGGTGCAAGCATATCACGTGTTGCATCATCTATCCTCTTCCTGCACTTATAATTCAGTTTTATTTGTACAAATAGAAAAAAAATACTAATATATTAGTATCATTAACCATACACTTGATATACACATGGAAAATAAAATGAATGTTAGCCATTTTATTTGTTTGTTTTCATTTTGTTTGTGGCCAATTTATACTGTTGAGTCCAGTGTTTTCCAACCAGGTCCTTGGAGACCCACAGACAGTCCCTGTTTTTGGGTGAGCTGGGATAGAGATCTGGCAAGGACCTTGGAGGGAGCAAAGACGTGGACCGACTGTAGGTCCCTGAGGACTGGATTGGGAAACGCTTCTGTAGTCGGTTGATACATGATTTTGAATTCATAGATTTGGCCGAGCTCCAGGATCTTGCTTCTTTCTATTTTGTAGATAAAATCTGAGCATGTGAGCCAGGGCACCTGGTCTTTCAGAGCCTGTTCCTTTCCCATGCAAAGTAGGATGTAGAAATGGGACTCCCTGCATCCTCCGCATGGCCACAGTGGTTCCTGGAGCCTCAGACAGGAAGAAAGGAGTTAGCTGTGGAACAGCTGTTCTAGGCCATTAGCAGGATCTCTCAGAGGTGGCATCGCAACAAGAAGGTGTTGGGAGGAGTGGGGGGGGGGGCTGAGGTGGCTGGGAAAGGATCAGAGGAAGAGGGGGTGTTAAGCTGTGCAGAGGCTGCTGGAACAGTGCTGCTAGGTCTGGTTATAGGTCCCTGTGATCTAAAGGGTCCTCACCAGAAGAGTTTGACAGCATCCTAGAAGAAACAGTGTGTTGTAGACTGGATCACCATGAGAATGGGAGGGGGGCTTTCAGCTGCTTTTAAATACTGTGACAAAGAAGAGTAGGAGAAGCATAGACACAGGGCAAGGGGGTGGGAGATGTTGAGGGCATCTCTCATAATAGAAGAGAGGTTGAAAGCAGGTTGATGGAGGACTTAAGGAAAACATGAATGGTGAGTGTTAAGTGTGTAATTGTTGAGTGGGGATAATGTTAAACGCTTTGAGATCTATGTAATGTTGGGAAAATGTGTTATACAAATAAAATTGAATTGAACGGAATAATGACTAATCCCCAGCTTGCGATGGGAAGCTCTTCCTGATACCCGTGGGCTATGATATGACCCTGACACATGTTTGTTCTGGAGGTCATCAACAGATGGCCAGTAAACAACCACTGTGGTTTTCACACACAGGGGTGCCAGTGAGATAATCCAAAGCAGCTGGATTAGGGGTGGTGCCAGTGGTAGGTGTTTGAATAGCTACACATTTAGCCAACATGAGGGAGATTCCACCAACTTTACCATCTTAAATAAAGCAAACCAGCTCAGTATAAGAAAGCAGTTAAATGGAAGGTGTTGGTAGATATGTAGTTTAAGTGGGGAGAAGCAGCAAAACCAAAGACAATGTATGATTGTTGAGGTCTATCACTGGTTACAGCCCATCCAAGAGTTGTGTGACAGGAGCAGGTTTTTATTTGTGTATCTGAATCTGTTATGGCGCGAGTGTGCACTGCTGATTGGCTAATGCGGTGACCAATCAGGGAAAACTGGCCAGGGCAGCAGATTGTGTGTGCGTGGGAATCCTACAGTGTGTGACAGCCACCAAATACACAGACAGTAAAAGCTGCGTGGCTGTGAAATGAGCAGGAGAGGAATCAGCAAGCACTGGGGCAGGGATGAAGGATAGTTTGAGGCTTGGTCTAAGCATATTTAGGTCTTCCATACAGATTTAAGGCTTTTTTCCCTCCTCCCCAGTCAAGGCGCCAGAGACCTTACAACTATTTATCTTGTCTGGCTATGAGTTAAGTTAGTGCGAGGGGGCAGAGAGTGCAGGTTTGGAGAGGCCGAGAGCAGCACGGGCACCATGATAAATAGATACCTCTCTTCTTTCGGGACCCTGGTTGGCTGGCAACCGCTCTGAAGATTCGCTTCATTATTTATAGCCAAGCTGATCCTCGGCGTTGAGGTAATGAGTTTTATGTGACAAATGCCTTTGTGGAAGCCGCGGTTGAGTTTCAGATACTTTATTTTGCCTTTGTGTGCATCACCCCCCCCCCAAAAAAAATCTGCCACCGTATCATTCCTAGGGCTCATTCAACCTCCCCCCCCCCCCCCCCCCCCCACACCACCCAGCCCTTATCCCCCCCCTCCTCTTCCGTCTCCTCTCTTGACCCCACGCGCCCCGTCCTGTCCCCCCGCCCCCCCCCGCTCCGCCTTGA
>JAABNY020000095.1:14783929-14802371 GCA_015164015.2 Brevimyrus niger
TCCCGGGAGGCCCTACGGCGGCACCCACCCCCCGCCCCCCCACCGGGGCCCCCGTTTAGAAAGAGGACGAGGGAGGGACTATGAGTTTCCCCCCCGCGGGCCCCTTCAACCCCCCCCCCCCCCCCCCCCAGTGAGCTTCCAGTCATTTTATCTCATTTTCTGCTTCTGTTTTCCATATTGCTCCCACTGGCCCTTGCTTGTTTCACCCCTCACATTCCTACCACTTGACCTCCCCCCCCACACACACACACATATACACAACGCCTGTTTCTCACCCAAATCTAATATCCTGCCGGCTTTAAGCACAGCTTCTCAATGCGCCTTGTCAGCTCTTCTCACTCCTTTAAAGTGGTAAAAGTCGAAATCGCAAGGATTATACTGCTGCCGCCCCCTGTGCCCTGACATATTAGTGCGGCACAGAGCTCTATCATGCCGCTGCTGAAAGAGTGGAGGGTGCCTCTCGCTGCCCCTTTGGAGCACAAAGGGTCTCCCTGCAAGCCTGGCCTCCTGACTAAATGGATTTGGAATATGATTGGCTTAGACCTTTGCAAAGGACACGCTCTTCGTTTGTCAAAGTCCCCTCCAGCAATCTCTGATGAAGGCCTTGGCGGCAGGCAGAGCCAAAATTGTTATCAATTCGCCTCATGTAGCATTGGAAAATGTCATATTCCCTGGGATTTTAGCTGATTTATGGCAAAGCAGGCCTCCCTAGTTCTGCTACTGGCCGTGATGTCAGACATAAAGGCCAAACCGGCGAGTGCACATCCAGAGTTAGTGGTGGACTGAGTTTTTGATGTATTTATTTGCGTGTGTGTGTCATTCAAGCACTTCCAGAGTCATTTATATTTTGCCCTCTTCTGTTTCCGATTATTTCCAATACTACACCTTGCAGGACTTATTTCGTCTACCGAAATGCAGAATTTGGGGGAACTTTGTAATTCATGACCTGCTGTAGTATAAAATAATAGACTGAAATGAAAAAGCTCTATGAACAATTGGAGCAGTGCTTGCCCAAACACTACGAGCACCCCTGAAATATACTATAATCGTGCAGTCGCTCTTGTTGCTTTCTTCACTCAGTAAGCAGGTGTTCATGTGAAGGTTCATTAATTATGTGGCTGTGGCCCCTGAATCTGGGTGTGAAGTTTGCATGTTCTCCCTGTGACTGTAGGTTTCCCCTGGATACTCCAGTTTCCTTCCAACAGTTAGTAGTTAGATGAATTACTATAGTGCCCCCACCAGGCTCACCATTCCCTGCTACTGGATAACTGGATAAGCAGAATTGTGGATTAATGAATGACGCAGCTGTGATATTCAACCAAATCTAGTATCTAAGTGATGTGACGTGCCCGTATGCCACTTTCCAAACCCACCTGTTGACAAGTGTCTGCATGGGTCTTCCCAGGTTCTGAAGTGAAGGCTCCTCGTTTCACAGTTGCTGTCTAGCTGTAAAATTTCCCGAGGGTGGTGTTTGGGGATGGGCCAGTATGGTGGGGCTGGAGTGGTACTATTACAAGATGACTTGAATGCATCAAATGTGCTGGGAGACATCTGCCTGTGCTTAACTCGCCATTTGAAAAAGGGCCATTGTGTCAGTGCTCCTTGGACAGAGTCCTCACTCCAACATCCCGCAAGGGAGCAGAATTATTCTAGACTGCCCCTTCTTTCTGTCTTATCGCGCTCCCTCTTTGCAAATCCACTCTTCTTTTTCCTGCTGATTTCCCATACTTCTTTTATCTGCATAATCTCCCCTATTCTCTGGCTCCATCTTTTTCATTTGCCTCCTCACTGTCTAGGTGCAGGTACGGCGGAGCGATTACGCTTACCTGCACAAATGGAAATTGGATGCTGGAAGCAGATGGGCCAGATTGAGTAGTGAGAGAGGCAGGTAAATGAGCAAGCCAAAAGAAAGGGGCTATTTCTGACTACACAGATATCATAATAATCACATAAGGGTTTGATTTTAATATAACTCATTGCCACTGGCGTTTAAATGACATGTACTTCTAAATACGAAACAAAGTTCTAAAAGATTTTACCTTTGTACCTTATGAAATCTGTATAAGTTTTTTCTTGTAAATCATTCAGTTTGAGTCTTGGCATTTGGATAAATTAGCGTGTATCATTTTTGCGGGCGTTTGTTTATTCATCCGTCTTCCAAAAGCTCATGGACGCCGGGATGCCCTGGGAAAGGGGTCTCTCCAGATGGGATGCCAGTCCTGTCACAGGGCACACATACTGTGTGGCAATTTACAGATGCCATTTTAGCATAGCAAGTTTTAGCCTATAGAAAGTGGCGAGAACGTGCGGACTACACAAGCGCAGAGAAGCGGTGTGATTCAGTGCCCGACCACGGGGCTGCGTCCAGACAGTGCCATCTGCTGAGACACTGGCCCATTCCTGTATTCAATGTTGATGTCACTGTATCCAAGTGTCACACCAAACTCCACTGACTGCTGACTGGCTTCCTTTAATAGTGATTGACAGCCCCTACATCCCGAGTGATACCTCCACCCCTCTGTAGGCTGACGGCTCTCCCTGGCAGTCAGGGCCCAAGGTACCAATTCCACTAGGTTCACAGGGTTTCTGGGTCGTGGTACTTCTGGCTGCCCCTCTCCCAGGAGGGCTGACATCGATCTTGTTTGTCTCACCCTTATAAGATCCTCTGCTCCTTATCCATCCAGTAAGGGATCGCTGTACCGTTGCTTGTTTAATGACCTGCGTTTAGGCAGTCCTCCTTGATCTGGAGGGGAATGGGAGGGGGGTCGTGGAGGACTCCTTCAATCGCCCCTGTTTGTACTTTGTTCCTGTGTCTACATTGCTTCTGCCAATATGTGTGTCTTAAATGAAAATAATTAGTTGTCAGGAAACCAAGCTGACTACCATTGTGAGGATCTGTCCCGGCAGGGAAAAGTGAACCTGTTTCCTTGGAGACGGCTTTGCAGTATATATATGTGCTCATTTCCAGTCAAGCCAAGCTGGTTGTTTAGTTTTCACTATTTTATTGACTTTTAATCACCAAGTCCTGGGAAACACAGTTCCAATTATGTGGCAAATGGAATTTCAAATGTGTTGTTATGCTGATGTTTTTTTGTTTTTTTTTGAAGGCAACACAAACAGGGTGTTCTTTTAAGCCTTTTATTGTGCAAGACTGATCGTCTGCTGGGGGCGACTATAAAGCACTGGGAGAATGTGAGCAGTCAGAGCATATTTGTGTTCCACTGCTGCTGTCCTCCCCCTCCCCCAAACACACTCACACCTGCCTCTGACAGCTTGGCTTGTGGTGATAACCTCTGTGAGCTCTCAGAATGACTTGGCTCTCACATCGTAACCAGCATCGTACAGGCCCTCGTGCTGACTTTGGGAGCTGTCCAGTGCCCGTTCATGCAGGAACATCACCTGCATTCATTCATGCTTGGAATCAGTTTGAGGCGACGATTGAGCTTCAAGGATGCCAGTGCAGGAAATGACATGGGCAGTGATTGACTGACACATGGTAGCTTTGCGTTTTGTGGGCTGGGAAAGTGGAGTATTGCCCATTTTTCTGATATTTACTCGTATCACTTAGGCTAGCACGTAAAGAACTGTGTTCTTTATTTATATGGTAACTCACTTACTGATATGGTAACCATTTTCTTCATGATGAAAGACAACAGATAGAAGCAATGCAATGCAGGAACTTTTACACAAATCATTCCTTCATAAATTAAGGAGGACCTTATAAATTTAGCAAAAACATTTTTGGTCTGTAAGACAAAACTACAGAGAATGCATTTATGGATATTTAATTAAATTAATTATTTAGTACTTCATTGTAGAAGTTATTTATTAGAACTTATTACTTATTAAATAATTGTCACTAAACATATCAGTGACTGAAGAATGACATCATTCTCATTAACTCAAGTTGAATTCAGATCTGAGATCCATCCATCTTTTGACAATTTATCCAGTACAGGGTGGTGGTGTTTATCTTCCAAAAAGCACAGGGCACAAGGACAGGATGGAACTTAGACTGGGATAAAATGATAGCTAGTGAAGTTACTCTTTTGTACAGTATATAAACATTAGTTTGGCCAGTTTCTGGATAATTGGCGATGGATATTTCTTCTTGACTTACTGTATGATACTTAATTTCCCCAAATGAAATAATGACTCGCCTCATTTTTGCCATGATAACTGCCTTAAGAACAAAGAAGCAATGGTATTACATTAGCATTCAGTACGATTTTTGATCAGCACGAAGACCTCAAGCTAAACCAAATGTCACTGTCCTTAAAAGTATGTATTTCCAAAATTTTGATCCTCATCATCATTATCATGACCTTCTCTGAAACATATAGTACACCTCTCTATTTTTGTTTTAGACTGCTTTAATTCAGAAAACAAGAATGAATGTGAAGCAACAATTTTCTGTATTGCTGCATTATTTAAAACCAAAATTTGGTCTGATATTACTAATTATAATTAATGTAATTTTATTATACCTGACTAAAGAGCACAGAAATGGAATGCATTGACTACTTGTGTTGGAAAAAGTATGTAAGTCAACTGGGTAATCAATAATTTGGCAATGTGGTCTAAGTTTGAGGATCCCTGTTTGAGAAAAAAAAATGTGACAGAGTGTGGAAGAGAGTCATAATTTGATCAAAGGGGATTTCTGAGCTCTCAAAAAAGCTAGTGAGGCTGTAGAAATTTAGAAAGCCATTTCTGTAGACAATCACATTCATCAGTAGGTAGTGTATGGATGGAGATGGGTGGAGCCCAGCTTAAGGAAATAAATCCCTGACGTGGGAGGATGCCGTGGAGAAAACGGATTCCAATGAGATGAAAGTGGAATTTCAAGAAACATTTTAGCAAAAATAAAACTACATTCCCTGAAAAGAACTGCTCACTAACCGTGAAACATGCTGGAGCATGGAGGATCATGGTTTCAGGGCTCTTTATAGTCTTGGAGAAAGAGAAGGATAGGTTCTGAAATGTACCAGGAAGCTCTGTAGTAGAATGTCACTATGTTCATCCATGAACTGAACCTTTAATGAAATCATGGAGTCATGCAGTAGGACAGTCATCCAATAATTACAAGTATATCTACAACAAAATAGTTGAAAAAAAAGAAATTCGGCATTTTGGAGGATCCACCGTCAAAGTCCTGACCTTAACCCAAGTAACGTGCAATGGCATGACCCAAAGTGAGCAGTTCTGGGCTGTAGTCACTCCATGGGTGTGAGAGATCAAGAGGTACAGAGAGCGTACAAGTCATTAAATTGGTCATATACCTTCAATGAGTCACCACCTGCAGAATACAAGATTTGTCATGTTTTTCTAACAAACTTGCTGACTATTGGTTCAATAAAGACATGAAAAACTACCACTTGGTGCATCTAATTTTTAAAATTACATTCTGTTTATGTGTCACGGGGATGAGATCACATTTTCAGTCAAAATATGGAGGCATAAATTATAGTAAATACGTCACAAACTTTTCTCACTGCTGCAGAGGATGATTGACCTGTTTAATCTAGCGGCCCTTTCAGCAGCAAAACAATTCCCAGACAAATAGATAAATATTTACTGTCTGCTGTATGCAGAAATTCATTTCCAGTCACCATTTGCAAAAAATACATTAAATGCAAATATTTACAGATCACAAACCCCAGCTGCAGAGATACAAATGTAGATATTACTCATCATTAGCATAACATCGAACGGCATATATTGAAAAGCGAAAAATATGCAGTGAAACCAACAAAAATGCATGCATGTCATCACAGCTGCGACTGAATTTCTACTGTTGAGTGTCCTCTGCATTTCCATATTTGGAGTGATATGGAAGCCCTAGCATGGACGGGCAGTTGGCTGGTTGGTGATGTTCATGTGTCATCGTGTCCCGTCATTCGTATCTGAAGACGTAATGTGTTGTTCATTGTGGTAACTGGTTAACCCAGCGTGACCCACACATGCAACCTGACTCCTGATTCAGTTTCATTGTTCTTTGATATACATACCCACATTGCTTCTTATTAGTTCTTACATGTAGTATTGTAGATGACTCTATGCCCTTTTATAATTCCCCAATAAACCCGTCCTCCCATGACCTATCTGAGATTAGATGGTTTTCATTGGTACCCGTACTGAAAACTTTATCAATATATAGATCACCACAGCAGAAACGTCAGCATAGCAGAAAGATTTTTCACATTGCTTTAGAGATCACAGAGCATATTATGCGGTACACATGGCCTAAATGCATCAAACATGGTCTGCATTTTCCTGTCCCTGTACCCCTAAACTTAAGATTTTAACTGTAAGTCAGAAATGATTCTATACATTCCGAAGCTACAATGTGTTTTCAGATAATTTAACAAAAAGATGGATGAAATATGGAGAAAATATAAGGTGTACCTTACAAAAACTCCTCCCTGATCAAAAAATCCTGCTCTATCTTTATTCTTAGAAGTGATTCCAACAATTTTGTAAATAAACTGGATGGAGGACATTTTGTGCTGACAGTGAAACATGTCATAGGTTCTAAGCTGTGAGCTTTTTCATCAGAGGGTTCTGCTGTTGCTATGACTATGTTACTTATGATAATGCTTGACCAGCACTGAAAACATTTGACTGGGACTAAAACCATTGAATTCTGCAACTGTGTGGAATGAGATATTGGCTCCTAATATGTTTACTAGCACAAGCTATTTAGTTTGAGGCTTTGGGTGAGACTATACATTTTTTCTTTCTCTCTTTCAAAAAATCCATTTCAGTTTGGTCCCATTTTGCATAATTTTCTGAGGTTGTGATTTCTGTAATTTTCTCTGGTGAGAGTAGTGGATAGATGACATACTGTAGAAAAGGCACAGATATAGACTCTCACATTTCCTGTGTTTGGCACATTACTACTAGTGCGGAGTGGAAGAATTGAGCAACAGCAGGTCATTTTTCTTGGTAGGAAGGCCACATTTTCACAATTTCAATATACAGTTACTGTAAATTATATCATGCTATTGGTAGATGTCTCAAAACCTCAAACTCCCCCCCCCAAACCTCTACCCCAGTATGACCATATGAACTATCATGCTAATTGCAGCCCAATTTGTAATCTCCCCAACCTTTCACACCACCCGCTATGAACAACTCGTGTTCGTTAATATGCAGAGAGATGGAGCGCCTTTTAAATACTCCGCTTGTGGGTTCATTTTTTTTAATGCCGGCTGCTGAATTTTTAATATAAACTCATATAAACGTTGTCAGAGCCCCTGCTAGCATTCCTTTCAACCTAGTCTGTATCAGAAAGACGATGAGGTGATGAGCAGATGAAATATTATTCTCCTTATGCTGCATGGTGTTTATGATGTGACACATAACTAAATAATCAGTAATCTGCCCCTTTCCCATGAACACAGGGAAAGCATAACTCATACTCTTCCTTCATATTTAATATTTGTTCTTGTCTAATACATGTAGAAAGGAGGCTACATTGTTAGGCTGCTTGCCTATCATTGTTTCTGTCTCAGCCAGACCCGATTTGTGTGTGTCTGTATGCTTTATAAGAATCCATCCCCACCCACCAAAAGCCTTCATCTTATTGAACTTGCCCACATTGCCTGCCACAAAACCAACAGCTGGATGCTGTTATTCACTTCTTCATAAATACAATTATCAACTCCTACTAAAGACATCCCTTTCCAAAAGTAATTCATATTTAACCCTATAAAACTTTGCCTTGGCTTGGGGTTTGTTTTTGATTTGGAATTTGAATGCCCTGTGACACCTGCCCCTGATTTACCAATCAGGGAATTGCACTTTTGTCACATCTGTCCTCAGTTTACCAATCAGGGAATTGTACCTTTGTCATATCTGTCTCTGGTTTACCAATCAGGAAATTGCGCCTGATATGGGTTGGGTTCAATTAGAGCCCAACCTTCTCACTGCTTGATCATCATTATTGCTTTTTGATCAAAGGGTTAAGTCGCTTCCTTGTTAAAGGTTTAGTTTAAGGAACTTGGTGGTGTTCTGTCTTCTGGATTTTCTACATGTGTAGTCCTGTTTCCTCTCTGACTGTCAGCCCCATATGTTAGGAGTTCAGGGTGTGATATACTAGCCTTTATGACCCATTTTCTGGGACTGAGACCTCTTTAGTATGCAAAACATGTATGGTTGTCCATTTGTACTCTTTGTACTCATTTGTACTGCTTCTTTCTCTGTTGCCAGCTATGGATGGTACAACTATAAACTGAGGCTTGCATTCCTTTACTGTAAGCATCCCTAGGAATGCTAGTTAATGGCAGACAGAATAAGAGATTTTGTTAGAGAATGCATGTAAACCAAGCAAGAGGTACAGGCAAAGGCAGCCCATAAATGTTTTGTTTTTTTTTCTTCGCTGGAAAAATGCCTGAAGTCCCTTAATCACAGAATATAGACATTTTGTATAGTTTTTGGAATCACATACCCAATTTTTCAATCATTTGACAGTCTCTTTAGGAATCATGTATTTTTTTACACCTCATGAAGGAAAAGCAACAACATGTATACATACCTTTGGTTGACCTTTGCTTTCTTTATGTCCCAAATGCACCTCCAGTACAATCAGTCGGTCAGCTGTAACCATTGAGTAGATCACAAAGCAAAATACTTTCCACTTATGATCAAACGGTACTGACTTTGATTTGATAAGCAAGAATGCTTTGGCCACATGTTTAGATGTGCTGGGAAATTCCAACACATATTGCAACCCAGATAACACCACCAGTAAAATAAAAGTTGGTAATGGCAGCTTTCAGCTGTGGTGCCCTTTCTCTTCAGCAGGAACTGTGGCACTTGTAAGGATCGATAGGATGGGTGCCGCAAGATACCAACTGTTTTTTGACAGAACTCTGATGACCGCAGGGATCCTATACAGGGTGTGCCCCATACCCCTATGCCCCGTATGCAGAGGTTTGAAGAAGGATTTATGGACTAGTTATATTTGCATAATTTCAAGGCATTGGAACTGACATTCCATGAAGTCAGGCCTGCAGAGAGAATTTAGTATGTATGACCAAAAGCATCCTGTGAAAATCAGTGTAAAAATTAGCTTGTTGGTGGCAATGGTGGGCTTTGGGCATATTCAAGTTAGCGCAGGTCCAAGTGAGAGATTCACTTCAATTCAATATAATAGGTTGCGGCAAAGTTCTAATTAACGGGCAGCACTGAAGAGATGGGGGCAGCTCCAGTCTGGTTGAATTTTATGCCGGCTTTTATTTCGAGGATCAAGAACGACTTTGAAGTCCCTGTTTTGAATGTGGCACTCATACGCGTGTCTTTTCTGAAAGTATCCTGGAGCATCAAGAAGGCACCCCAGAGCTGATATTGTCTGCCTCAGCTAAAACAAGGGCTGACAGATGTGGTGGAAGCTGAGTATCGTCATGGCTGTTATTTATGCGGTCTGGGGAAAGATATCAGTAAAAATGAGTGATAGGAAGCAGGAGGGGCATGCCCATGTGTCAGGTGGAGAGGTGAGAGAGCTCAGGTCTTTCACAGTTGACTGTATGGCCCCCAGGAGAGTCACAGGTGGCTAAGAAAAATAGACAGCTAAGGGGTAGAAATACCAGAGAGACTCATATTCTAGCTCCTGTTCTTGTAGCTGCCAGCTTGGTCCACTACAAAGAAATCATTCATGCCTTCCTTGTGTTCATCTTCTTACAAAAGCTTTTGAAGACCTTTAGTCTCGATCCAACCCTAGTTTTTGTCCCCTGCTAATGCGTTATGTCTGTCCAAATCCCAAGGCCATGCAAATAAAATCCTCATTCCTTCCTTTGAAGGTCTGTATGTTGCAGTTGCTGGTGATGGTGGGTTGAATTGATGCTCATTTGACCCTATATTGTTATTGGTGACTCTGGGGTTAAATTAGTGTAACAATATAGTCCTATAATCAAGAAGCCATAACTATAAGACCACAGGGCAAGGTAGGAACCATTCAGGAGACCGATGGGGGAGTCTGGAACGATCAATGTCACGTACATCCATCTGTGGTAAAT
Source organism: Brevimyrus niger (assembly GCA_015164015.2). Taxonomy (NCBI): domain Eukaryota; kingdom Metazoa; phylum Chordata; class Actinopteri; order Osteoglossiformes; family Mormyridae; genus Brevimyrus; species Brevimyrus niger. Next base: position 14,793,946 of record JAABNY020000095.1, read on the forward strand.
GGAAGCAAAATTCAGCATTCATCACTGCTAGGAATTTCGACACAATGGTTGCCATAGGTAACACAGACGGGTGTGTTGTTTACCAAAGCACTGCAAAGCGTGAGCAATCCCCAGGGAGAAGTGTAGAACAGGTGCATCGGGATTTGTCAGACATCTTTGTGATGGAGTCGGGGTGTCAGAATTTCTGACATGCTTCAGGTCAGTTTATTAGCATTGACCTGATGGTGCACTTCGGAGCACCATTGAGAAATAAAGGAAAAATACAATAATTTAATAATATACCCTTAAAAGGGTATTAATTGTAGCCAGAATTATATCCATCCATTTTCTCTATCCACTTGTCCTGTTCAGGATCACAGAGGGAGCTTATCTTGGAAGCTATAGGCACAATGCAGGATGGGGTGCCAACCCATAATAGGGCACATGCACACCTACAGGCAATCTGCTAACTCCATTTCACCTTAGAATGTTTTTGGACCATGGGGGGAAATCAGAGTACTCAGAGGGATTCCCGCAATGACACAGAGAGAACATGCAAACTCCACACACATGGAGCCACAGTAAAGACTCAAACCCTGGTCCCAAAGGTGTGAGACAACAGTGTTAACCACTCCATGTTACTTAAAACTAAAGGTTATATCTGTATTTCTCAAATACAAATGGACAGGTGGACATGGCGTTATGTATTCCGTGGCCCGCTATGCTGTTTTTGCTATGCTAATTTAAAATCATCTGGAACGTACAGTTCCAGTGTACATGACCAGATGTCTTTTATGCATTTCTGCACCAGGTGTGATGTTCTGCTCATTCACTGCATTTAAAGAGCAGATTTCATTGTTGTTTTACCTTTACTATCAAAACTTCAGTGGCCCCTTAGCTATACCCTTACTGGGAAAATTTCCCCCTGACTTTCTGCTACCCCTAAAACAAACACAAATCAGTCCATGCCGCAGTACACAAGTCAGCCCATACTGCAGTACTTGCCCCACACCACTTCCTGGTCGGTTCAGGAAATAGCTTGTGACTGCTTGGTGTTAATAACCCAGAGCACTGCTCCAGGGAGGGGGGGGGGGTCTCTAGTTGTTCCTTCCACACAGTGTTTCAGAATATTTACTGCTCCATCCTCTGAAGATGCATGTGTCTGTCTGTGATAATTCAACCACCACAACTTCTTCTCTGGTTCCCCCCAGTGAAAAACACAGATGACACTGCAGTGCAGCCAAGTGAAATATTGGCCTTTATTTATTTCTCAGTCAGATCTAACTGCTGCTGTTGTTTGATATATCATTTTTATATTTCAGATGATTTAGGATTTTATTATTTTTTATATACTTTTCAAACGTGTATGTTTTTCTGTGTTGTGAGATAGTGAGATATCTCATCAATATGCACTCTAACACGGTGCTTGGATGTCCAGTGACACAGGTTCCATGTGCCTTTTCTTCAAAGGCGAAAACAAAGCTACCCAACCAGGACAGCAGGATGACAGTAAATGGCTGGGGATGCGGTTCAGAGGGGGCACCCTCAAGCAGCTATGTCTGCTGTTGATCAGCACATGAAACTCCCAGAATGTGGTTATTCTTGCTGGTGGGAGCTTTACTTGCACAAAAATGTTCTGAGGGCAGAAGGAAAATGGTTTACATAGAGAACCAATCAAATTGTAGAGGAGGTGGGTTCAAGCAACTAGAGGAAATGGGACCACCTCTTATAGTTGCTTGGACCCATCTTTGTTTGGTTTGATTGGTTATCTCTCAAAACCAGTCATTTTTCCTTCTTCTCTTAGAACAGTAGACTCCTAGGAGCACTATTCTACAGATATTGATGAATCTCAGGTTTACAGTGCCTCTGGAGCAGTTCTGGGAAGGGGTGGGGGGCAAGTTTTTTGGCTTTCAAAATTGTTTTTTGCTTCTTAATTCTGGCAATGTAGTTGTAAGTAATATTTGGAAGGCTTAGTTCAGATGCATCTGGCCCCCTAACAGAATAACTGGCACCAGTTTGGCCCTATTAAAATGGTCTAGAACCTGCACTGCGGTGCCTCTTTGACCCTAACCTTATCCATAAACCCAACCTGCATGCGGCTCGACGGAACAACAGAGAGATCTGACACCCCACAGGTCTGTCTCCATGTTCCTCCAGCATCTCTCTTATCATGGCTCATCGCCACCATCTGCAGTCTGCTGATTTCACATTCGAGATCCTTCAGCTGTAAGCACAAAAACTGGTAACAAGAAACAAAAATTTCTCTCCTTGAAGAATGCCCTCCCCACCAGTAGACTGGCAGTGGAGGGTCAGAGTCTTACATATGTGCTTAATATATGGTGATGACAAGCTGTTCGGAAACGCAGAGGCGCCGATCACTGTTAATCGTTAAGAAATCCCAATGACCTAGTGTGTAATTCTGTCCCTTGCTGTTCCTGCTTTACCAGATGCCAGTCGCTGGTACCATAACACTGTGAGTGTCTGCGGGTACTGCAAGATGGCACGAGACCAGCCCACTGGCATGTTTAACTGAAAACCAGTTAAAGAAAAACGACGGACCCAAACAAACAAGCCACTGAGGGCTTGAACCTTAATAGTGCTGGTAGGAGTTAACGAGCCTGCACTCTCCTTTTTTATGGGGTGAGGCGCTAATTGCAGGCTGCCGTGATTCTAATTTGGGCCCTCTCTTCAAATCCCTAGGCTGGGATGGAGCTGAATCTAACCAAGGCAGATGATTCTTTGGGTTAGATGGTGATGGTTGTGTGTGTGTGTGTGGGGTGAGTTTAATTAAAAAAGGAAGCCAATCGTATTTGTTTGTGTCTTTAGATACATTTGCAAGAAGCTATCAAGGTGGCATGTGTTGATTTTTCTACTTTCCGAGTTGTTTTCATTCAGCATTGACAAAGATGTCAGTGAGATGACGCAGGTGTCATTTCTGTTTGATTGATTTATTGCACTGACTTTTTTTCCCCGGATTTCCTCATACTGAACTGCAATTAATTGACAAGTTATTGCACTGACTTTTTTTCCCCGGATTTCCTCATACTGAACTGAAATTAATTGACAAGTATTTCTCCCCCCCATGTGTGCGGAGCAGGGAGTAGAGGCTGCTGACCTGTGTGAGTTTGAACTGAACTGTAGTGCAGATACAGTATATGTTGGTTCTGCTTGTCTGTCTGTAGGGTGATCAATAAGCATTTTATGTAATTTCTGTCACTTGTTCCCGTAAATTCCTGCCATTTGGACAATTTTTTAAGAAGCTGTCATGGATGAAAGATTTACATACCTATTTGTTGTTACTGATCCCTAACTGTACAGTCGACCTTTCTGCATTGTAACTTTCCCCATCACGATTTTTGATATATCGCAGAATCAGCATAAGATATTAAATGGAAATTGTTTTGTGAGTTTTGTGAAAGTTACAGTTGATGCACAAAAAGTTTAGTAAGTCATAAATGTGACACTGAGTGTGTTTATGGCAGCCTCTCACATGATGTCACACACTGATTTCATAGTGATCCTTGTGTATTTTCACTTCGTATTAGTCGCCTAGGGGAGCACAAAACCTTATGTGGTTTTGCCAGATCGCAGGGTGCCTGCGCCTCTAACCCCTGTGATGTGGGAGGGTCGACTATAAATAGTCCTACAGGGGCTGTAGAAGACTTGTGCCCTTACTTTCCTGGTAGTTAAACACCTATGAAAGTGACTCTATACTGTACTTTCTGATTCTAAATAACAAGCAGAATCTTGTCCATCATCACAAAGCTAATGATGTGGCTTTTGCCTCTTGTTTTATGTTCTCAGCAAAGTCTATTCTAATATAACTGCTTAGAAAAATGACCATAAAGTAGATTTTATTTTATTAAAAATCAATTAAATGTTACTGCCAGAAAGATAAAGTGTGATAACCGTAAAAGAATAGTAACAGAAAGTGATGAGAACATTAATTCATGACAGGAGAAACAGGCCTGTCTTTTATCTTAATGTATCATTGGTACCCTAGACCTACATTATCATTTCAATGCTCTGAAAATGCAGACAGTAATAGTAATTGCTCTCGAGCTGTGAGCAGTGTTCTCCTTAAATATTATTTTCCTTTTCAGATGATGTGAGATGTTTCTTGAGTAAGGCATGGTAACGTTTTTATTTTCCTCATTTGACGTTATCAATTCACATGTCTCACAGAGCTACATCTGTGTCATCTGTGCATATCGCTGTCATCTTCTGGAGGGTGGTGGATGGGCTTCCAGTCAGCCACGAGACCCACGCTCCACATGGTGTGCAGTTTGGAGACTTCAAGTCAGCTAACTGCCTAGTTTTTCAGGAAACAAGATGACCTAGAGGAGAAACACACAAACACATCTCCTATTTGTTTATTGTGACTGAATAGCAGCTATATAGTTTTATGCAGGACCAGGATTGGAAACACGTAAATAAAAGACATGATGCTAAGCTAAGCTATGCTAAGCAGGTCTTTTCGCTTGTGAATGGCAATAGAACACAGGAACGGGCTTTTAAACGGATCTGGTTACCAGCTGTGGGAGGCTCTGTGCTAAGAATACCTGCTATGTAAGACTTAGCAGAGATTAGCGTGCACCCAAGGGACCCACCCTCCGGTCTGTTACAGTGCTTCCTCATTGGCCACTTGCAGTGTCCATCACCATATTGCCTTTTGTAGATTGTCTACTGCCTGCTCGATCATCATCAAAAGCCTCCCCACAGTGACCCACTGCCCCCCTGATGTGGCATGTGACCAGACTACGGGTCTAATATGTTGATTGAGTCTTCTGGTATCCTGGGAATAACATTTCTTCCACACATATTCTCAAAGTTCAGGTGCAATTTACTCCTAGGATGAAATAAACTGTTTGTAGTACCTTAGTTTGTAGTCTGGTAAATTCTACAACACTGTACCATACCACAGGATGACATCATAAACTTTTAGAAATTAAGAAATTTATGCAAAAAATTCCAGCACAAGGTCACTATCCCAGGGCCCAGTTCATTCTGAACAGAATACCAGGGATCATGATTATTCAAATGTAGGTTATAACCCGCCAGACAGAACTCCTGCATTTTTGAGAAAAGGAGGACTCATTTTCTCTGAACAATTTACCTGTGATTTCTGGCAGAGCAGAGTTCTGCTGTCTCTGCATTTTCAGCTATGCTATTTGTATGCCTGCCTGTCATGGACGTGTTTATTAAAATGTCAGAGGGCTGGTCGATGTGGTCCACAACAGCTTGACTTGTCTTTGCCTGTGGGCCTGTCGCTGGCGGCTGTTCTCTGCCCCCACAGACATGCGCCCAGCCCCGAGCTGGGTGGATATGACGTAAGCTTGTGCACAGGGCGTCGCGTGAGGACCTCCCCTTCACATGGGCAGCCCGGCAGTTCCAGACCTGCGTGCAAGACGTCGCCAGTTGCCAGCAGTTGGGTTTCTCTATCCCGCCTGTGGCTATACCTGTAGGGTGTATGTGTTACCTTTCGCCCAAATGCTGTGCCTCTCTCCCCCTAATGCCACTCTGTGTTATAGCAGCATAAAGTGTGATATCAGTGCGGATTGCCACATCTCCAGCAGGACACCACAGCTCTGGGTCCAATGGACTTAACTGAAGGCACGGTCGCCTAACACATCACATGTCGGAAAATCAGAAAAGCGAGATCAAGGCTGGAGTCGCTGGAAAGCACTTCACATGAAGGCCCTTCAGATTTTTCCATACTTAATGCTAATTTTATGATTATACCTGAAGGAATACCTGGTTTAGGCGTTAGGATGATATAAATTGTTATAAAAGAATGGATTTACCCCCCTGTGGGACACAGTGGGATCTGTTGGGATCAGTGGCTGGAAGGTGAATGGATGGTTTTGAGAATATATTGATACTCATTTTTCTTATAGTCATTAAGCATATTAAAACAGGGGATGTTGTCACTGAAATATCAGCCAATAAATGGGGGAACAGCGTTTTGATTGGTCCATTTTGCGACATTCTAGTGCTCCCAGTGTGACATGTTGACCAATCGGTAGCCAGACGCTGCAGTGGTATAGCAGAGCAGACCTCGTGTGACAGATGATGCCACCTGCTGGTGTCTCCAGGTTCTCCACAGGCGAAAGACTCCCATGGAGGTGGCGTGAGGCAGATGGTCACCCAGCGGGGTGGGGGGGCAGGTGGCTGGCCGGGGGCTGGGGTCTGCCGTTCTGATCTGCAGTGCCTGCTCCGATGCACGCCGAGCAGGTCCTGTGCCGACGTGGGGAATGCGTGGAGTGGTGGTGGCGGGGGGGGGGAGGGGCTGGCACACCTGCTGTGAGAACCTTGTTAAGTTAATGAATCCGCCAGGACCACAGGAGTCGTGTGGACCCGCTCTGCTCACACCTTCTGAGGTCGAGTAGGGCCAGTTTGGCGCTGGCACCCTTATGAAGTAATGAATCTTCTCTGGCTCACCAGGCTCCCCAGCTCAGCTCAGAAACCTCAGTCAGCCTCCCTGACTCCTCTGCAGTCGTGCATTAGGACACACTGCCCAGGACAAACTCTTATGCTTTTCCATCCATCTTCCATAACTGCTTATCCAGTAACAAGGTCATCGTGAGCCTGGAGCCTATCACAGGAAACTCAGGACGAGGCAGGGGACACTCTGCATGGGATTCCAGTCCGTCGCAGTGTGTTCACTCAATATGGGCAATTTTCAGAAATTAATTTTGCCTGGGCGGATGTTTGAGCACCCAGAGGGATTCTGTGTATCTTACAGCTGTCTGCATTAAGCACAGTGACTGCAGCTCTGAGACCATATCGTCTGTCCGTCTCCCTGCATTCTCCAGCATGAAGTAATGTTGCAGAGTCGCAGTTCACTTCCATGTTTTGAGTGATATTTCCTATGGTACTCTTAGGTCAGGGATGACCTCTGCCACATACATTGGTGATCCCCTTGTGGTCCTAAATTCGATTCCATAATTTCTCCTAATGGATCCAGAAGTTCACCTGAAATAGACATACAGGCAAATTAGGCAAAAAAAAAAACATACAACATTTGTCAGTTGGGCATCAGTAAAAGCTGACTGGGACTTATGTGTCCCAGTTTCAAACAGCTCCTGTGAAGTTTTTATTTTTCTGCAAACAGCTCCGGGACAGAATTATTTCCACATTCTGCCCTTCCTTGGAAGCCAGTGGAGAGAAAAAAAAATTGCATTTTCAATCCTCCGATGCGGGTAAATCTCTCCACTTAGCACACTTTACTGGCAGAGCGGAGCTCAAAGTAACATTTTCTCAATCCCAAGAATTTGGAATTTGTACTTGAAGAAAAGATGAACGGTGGTGTGCATGTAGGGTTCATGCCAGCTATGTCCTCCGTTAATCCACTTCACGTTCCCCCGTTTTCACAGCCGCATGCTCATAAGATCAAGGGGGTGTTTTTGCTCCCGGTGGAATCTGAGGTCTGTTTTTCAACGCTGAAAAACCACAAACTACAAGCTGGATTTCGTGTTGATGTTCAAAAGGCTGTTAATGCCCGCCTTTGGTATTGAACCTATTCTTTTTGTTTTCCTTCTGTGGCAAGTGCAATTGTTTTCAGTCCATCCTTTGGCTAGAACATTTTGGGCCACTTTAAGTCTGTCATGATTGGTTTAGAAGCGTCGACAAATAGATTCGAAAATCTGAAGTGATTGTTTTTTTTTTTGCCCTACTCTAATTCTCGCATGGGCCTTGGTCCCTTGGCATAATTACTTCTTTTTGAAAGCCTTTTTGTTTTAGGAAGCAGCAAAGGCAACTAAAATTACAAACAATTACAGAAAGTGGCAAATGTGTATAATCAAATAATGTCTTCTGATGTATAGTGGCAGCGTGGTTAGCACTTGTATTCTTGATTGTTCTCTTCCTCAAACTGGGAATCAGTGTAATGGCAACCGTTCAGGATCGCTTTGCTCTGGGGGGGGCGTGTGTTTGACTGTTGGAGTGGGGTTGTTCGTCCTCCTTACGGTCACCCCAACACCCACGCTCACCTGATCCCTCCCTCTCCTCCCCCTCCGCAGGCTCCGAGAGCGGCGGAGGTCACATGATCTCGACGGACGACGCCGAGTACCCGCGGGAATACCGCACCCTGGGCGCCGGGGGCTCACGCCGCTTCTCCAACGTGGGCCTGGTGCACACGTCCGAACGGCGCCACCCGGTAGTCGCCGCTGCCGCCACCGGTGGGCAGAGTGTGGAGCCCAAGGCGGACGCCGAGCGGAAGAGGGACGCTGTCATGGAGCACCTGAAGAACAAGTTCCCTGGACAGCAGGGGGGCATACACACACCCTCCTACGGCAGCCTGCGGGTGCCCAGGGAGCGGCCCCGGGAACAGGTACCTGAGCGCCCCCCCCCAACCACCTACACACCTCATTTTACCTGTCATCTAATTATAAAGCTCTTGACCACTCTGCGGGTGGACTGGCTAATGGAGGGGAGCGGGGGGGGGG
>JAABNY020000095.1:14802471-14835020 GCA_015164015.2 Brevimyrus niger
TTCCCAAACTTTTCAGCTCACGACCCCCAAAATAACCGTGCCAGTGACTCGTGACCCCCAGTGAGGCTCCAGAGAATGACCAGGACGAGCTGCTCTTCAGGCTGCGTCTGCGGAGAGGCTGTCCCTGCTCACTCCTCTGCCCTTCACTCTCCTGCTCTCATCCCTTGCTCTATATCTGTGCCTCGGTAGATGGTGCAGCTCCCTGAACTGCAGTCCTGTAAAAGTGGCATTCCACCGCAATCCGCAGAACTGAGGAGAGGCACTCAGAACTGCTTCCCTCTCTCTCTCTCTCTCTTTCTCTCTCTCTCTCTCACACACACACACACTCTCTCTCTCTTTAAACTCGCTCTCTCCATTACCTTTCCCTAAATTCCACATTTCTACCTACTCGCCGTGCTGTTACCCCACACCATTTCCTTCTTTTCTCTTTTTTCTCTTGCTTTCTTCATCTCTCTCCACCCCTCTGCCTCTCTCTTTAGAGTCAAATCCACCATCTTTACAGAAAACCGAGAGATATGGAAGGAGAGACTGAGAGACAGTGACAAAGAGAGAGAGAGCGAGAGAGAGAGTGAGAGACAGGTGGAGTCCGCGGTTGCTTAGCAGCCTGTCCCTTATAAGGAAATCAATGATATCACATAGTAGAGGCTGCTCTGGAAAGAAGGAGGGACGGAGTGCGGCACGGAGGGAAAAGGGAGGCAGACAGAGAGGAGAGCCGGACTCGCGGTGCTGAGGGGAGAGCCTCAGCCACCGGCATCTCTGCAACACGTCGGCGTGAGAGAGTTAGCGAACGAGGGGGAGGGGGTGCCAGGAGGCGGGGCGGACAGAGGGCTAAGCGTTATGCGGATTAATTAGCAGCAGAACGAGCTGTTCGTTAATCAATGAGGGTAGCGAGGAAGCGGCACGTTAATGAAGTGTGTAAACATTTACGGGGATGCGCCGGCGGCGGAGCGGCGGGTCGGGCCACAGGGCAGAGCGTGACCAGCAGCCGCACCTGAGCAACGTATCTTGAGCTGAACACCTGCCGGAGGGGAGACGCACGCAGGTGCCAAGCAGGTGAGGAGACGCCCGGGTGGGGGGGTGCTGGGGAGTGGCACCTACTTCAGATGCGGGTCACACAGCGTTCCCAGAGCTCATGCTCCCAATTGAATGCCTGGTCCTCAACCTAGCTGTCTCACATCACACCTGCAGCGGCAAGACACTGAGCTCTCTGAGGTGGGTTGCTGTTGTACCCTTGAGCCACGTATCGTAATCGAGATCCCCGGTTAATGCTCAATAGCACTGCATACCGTGGTGGTGGCACTCGCTGAAGGTTAGGGTGCTCAGGGTGAGCGTGGCACTTTTGTATTTTGTAATTTAAGTTTGTGTAAAAATGAAGGAGGGACTTGGGAGAGCCTGGAACCGGCCTGCTCCGGGACATCAGACCCAGCATCAGGCTGCACATGTAAACAAGCTGGACGCCAACTCCTGGTGCTTTTTGTGCTCCAGATATCAGGTTGTCAGGTTGCCTGTGAGACAACCATTCCATTTTTTGTTTTGCTTCAGCATATGTAATAACAAATCTAAATAATATATAAACAGTGTATATTTACCTACATGATTAACAATTCAGTTACCCACAGCATGGTTACAATCATACATATGTAATTTTTATGATATGTGTGGCCCATGAGGGTCGTGGTTTCTCCTGACTTCCTAGAAGAGGCTGCATGACCTTGTATTGGGGAAGCAGTTAAAAGACGGGCGGATTGCTGGTTGTGAGAGATGGGCGGATGGTTATATATAATACATTTGTAAGTAATAAGCTCCTTTCCTTGGTGTCCTTCACCACAATGCAGGTAGCATTCAGAATGTCTAATTTTATACCACTATCATCATTAGTGTATACTGTAAATGCCTGGGGGCAAATGTTTGTTCTGTGACCGTCTGGGCAGACTAGCGGTGGTGTCCAGTGGAGACATGCAGTTTGATGGGGGTGGTTTGGGCCTGATACCCGATCAGGTAGGCCGTCACTCAGGCAGGCCTCCGGGAAACACAAAGAGCCAGTATGTGGGTCAGGCTGTTGTCTGATCCCTGTGTCTCAGGTTTTCCACAGGCTATTGTCAGCATCCTCACAAGACCGAGGCGTTCCCAACGGGGTGCGTGTGAGTGCCCGTCAGGGGGTGCAGGCCTGCTGCTTTAGGGAAAAGGAACGTAAGGGTGACACGTGTCATGGGATTGAATGGGACGGTCGAGGATGCAGCGCCTCACATTCAGACTGGGACACAACCGGAGATCCCAGGTCCCTGGAATTGGTGCCGGCCATGATAAATGGAGCGCTCGCTCACCTTGTGCCCGCTGCACTCTTCTCCGTCTGCCTCTGCTGCCCCCTCACTTGGTATCAGTATTTGCCTTCCATATGTCGTCCTCCTGTCGAGTATAGAAAACAGGCCTCCCACCAATCTGGTCGCTAAGGAGAAAACAAATGTTGCCGGCCTGATTGTGTTGCCGCGCTGGAGGATTGAGATTCCAAGCTTTATTTCCATAGGCTAACAGTGTCGCCGTGTCACTTTAAATGGGCTTATCTCTTACCAGGGCCTCTCCGTGCCACAAATATGCAGATTGTTTTGTTACTTTGCATAACTGATGTTTATGTGGTGGAGCATACAGCCCACCTGAGGTTAATTGCCTGCATCAGTGGGTGTTTCCCTATTGGGATCTGAACCTATAACCTTCTGATCATGAGCCTCCTTTGAGAAATTAGCAGGTGCTGTCATATTTGTGGTCTCATTCTATGTGTGATTTAAAATGTGCTGATGCTGATGATTGTAATCCAGATCTAAGATGAGAGCTTTCACATTTAGATGCCACCCTGAATAGGTTCTCTCTAGTTATATTTAACATCCATAAACAATTATCCATTACAGTGTTGAGGGGATCCAGCCATCCATTTGTCCAACCAAGCAGCACAGGGCACCAGGATGGTTGACACACAGGAGGCAGTGCCAGTCCACTGTAGGTGCAATACACAATCATACAGTACATGCTGTTATGTAAAAATTCCCTTTAACTTAATTGCATGTTTTTGGACTGTGGGAGGAAACCAGGACACACAAAAGTTGTACTCAGGACTGAGGGGGGATTTGAACCCCCAGTTTAGGAGGTGTGCAGTAATAGTGTTACCCACTGAGCCCACCTTTGGAGGCTGACACTTTTCCTAGAAAGTACAATGATGGAGCAGGAATCGACAGTGAAATAAGAATTAATATCTTATGGGGAAGCTGGAGGTGCTAATTCGCCTAAAAGCTGGGAGCTGGGAATCAAACCCACAACCCTGGACGTGCAAGATCATAGTGCTGCCCACTGCATCCCACTATTCACATTTAAATCCTGACCACTAATTAGAGCCTGTGCCCGTACCTTTTACTACATGCATTTTTATTGCGGGAATGATAGCGGGTAACTTTTTCTTCCACTTCCAGCGGTTGGCAGTTTCGTTGTACTCGGGGGAGGAAGAGGAAATGTCACGTCAGCTTTCTGAATTGGGAAGAGAACAAAAAAAAGTTTGTGAGGGGAAAGGCATGCCCTGGATAGGTACCCGGTTGTGCACAGGTGCCCAGCTGGGGACAGGTACCTGGCTGCAGGCTGGAGGTCCGGCTTCGCCTCCCTCCAGGGCATCATTAAATCCAGACTGACTGGTTAAATATTCAGTAGGCTTCTCAGATTGATGTGGGGCCTGGGATGATCGCTCCTGTGTGCACGCCCCTGCTCCTGCTGGTTTCTTTATTACTGCACCAATGCTGATCCTGAGGGGTATGGGAGGAGAGGAACGCCATGCAGAGAGCTCTGAACACGCCTCGCTGCATCAGGTGGGGGGGGGGGGGGGTCTGGACTCGCCCTGCCTTATTTTCCCATACTATGCATGCCCGCAGTAGATAAGATGACAGGATGTTGCACAAAAGTCTAGGTGCATTTCAGATCCATCCAGCTGCCTTTTTTAGGTGGGTTCATGATGGGTACTTCCGGCTGCAGGGTTGACCCGAGGCCGAGGTCTGTCTGTGCAAAGTCTGCTTATCTGCACCTTCTCCCTCTGGAGAAAAGCTGTCCAGGCCAGTAACTAGTGATTTCCATTAGTCTGCATGCACTTAATGGTCGAGGGGGAATCACACCCTGCTTCACCCCAGGCTCCTGTCGAGGGGGAATGTCAGCCTGTGTCCTGCTCCATCCCAGGCTCCCGTGGAGGGGGAATGTCACCCTGCGCCCTGTCCCACCCCAGGCTCCCGTGGAGGGGGAATGTCACCCTGTGTCCTGCTCCATCCCAGGCTCCCGTGGAGAGGGAATGTCACCCTGTGTCCTGCCCCACCCCAGGTTCCCGTGGAGGGAGAATGTCACCCTGTGTCCTGCCCCACCCCAGGCTCTGGGTGGTTCCAGTCCCAAATGAACAAGCAGTTCCATCTGGTGAACTGATGGATGGTTTTTGCATATGCTGAAGAATGTCAATCCAGTGAAGGAGATGGACTTGGGACTATCCCATTGACCCTGTGACCCTGACCACAACAAAGCGGTTGAAAGATGGATGGATGGATGGAGGGGTGGATGGATTATCGCTTTAGACTGTCATGAAAGCGTGTATGAGGCCTTCACACCTTCAATCCAGGCAAATAACCTTAACAGTGCCAGCAGCTCTGTGTAGTAAGAGGGTTCAGAGGAAACAGTCCAAAAGCAGCTGCACACTCAGCTCCCACAGGTGTCTGAGGAATCACACATTATGCATTTCTTTCAGTGCCGAAAGATTTTTCATCCAAGATGAACAAACAGCACATGTTTCAAGTTTTTTTTTCCCTTGGTTTCTCTGTGCGTCTCTGTTGCGCCACATTGACCTTTAATTGTCTACCGCAGAATGTCCTTAGAGGAAGTAGTGAAAGATCTCTGTGAGCTACAAGTCTGGGAGCACCGCCAGAGTTTTTAAAAGAGAGCAGGCTTTTAAGCTCATTTTCCATTGTTTCGTTGAATGCTGTCATGAACCTAAGGCAACTGAATGTGTTGGGAATAAGGATCGGATGTGATATTATGTATCAGGTTTGAGGGTAACTCCCTTTGCGGAAATGAATTATATCAGCAAACAAATACCATTTGAATCGCTACTCTGAAAAACAATCGCAATTGTAATGAGCTCTTAATGTTTCTGAAGTATTTTTTGGCACGACCAGTTTAATCGGGTCTCAGTCTCTATGTTAGCTATGTCTGTAATAGGCACACCCTTCTGAAATGAGAATGACAATTTAGTCATCATCTGTCGTACTGTGCCCCCCCCCCCCATCTTCACTGCCTGCTCCTCCATCTTCCCCATCACTCTCTCATTCTTAATCAAGGAAGCCCATACCCGTGTATGACATACATGTGATTCTAATTCCCCTTTCTCCCCCCCCCCCTTGCTGTTTCCTCTCTCTGCAGCAACAGCCAAACTACTGGAGCTTTAAGGTCAGTGCCATTTTCTGTGGGTGTTGCTGTGTCTGCCGTCTCTGTATGCTGGTCCTGCTTGTGTGTGAGATGGAAACTACAGGAAACCAAGCACTGCACATCTGTGTTACTGGGGTTACTGCTGAACTGCTAGCTTGTTATCCTTGCTGTGGTCTGGTGAACAAGGACTTAAGCTGTCGGAACATGTTTGCCAAAAGCTATGTGTGCTATAGATGTTTATTTTTACACGTGTGTATGGCCATGCGTGTGGCGTTGTCCATATATTTTTGCAGAGGTTGTGACAGGCTGATGCTGTGGCTGGGAGTAATACAGGCCCTGATCAATGATGTCTGCTAAGTCTCACATTGTGGTGGACAAACCATACGGCCCATTGACATACCTATGCAGAGGTAGAAAATTCAGGTACAGAAAATACAAATGCAGACCAAGGTTTGTTTCAACCAACCAGTACTGTGACTGTGACACTCTACACTCAACTGGTTGGTTGAAACAAAATTTTGGTCTGGAATTATACATTTTGGACCTGAATTTTCCGGCTTAGCTTCGGTGGCGTACAAGCATTCTGAGCCTATATATTACGTGATGTTCTCACTGTGGAGTTTATTCAGATGGCTGCAGTGCTGTGTTAGAAACAGAATTGGGGATTTCAGTTAAAAAAATACTTTTATATGCAAAATTTGGTTCCAGATGAGGAGACCAGGATTTCACCATTAAAAAACAATAATTAATGAATGAATGTGTACATTAATACATTAATCCATTCACCATAAACCTCATTTATTAATGAATTCATGGTTTATATTAAGTTGAATAATTACGTTAAAATCAATTCAGAATTCTTTTTGTATTATGATAATTGAATCATTATAAGATTCAACCTTATTTGTACTATTATTCGGGGGTGTAAATGAATAATATCAGCATAAGAGGATTGTTTTATTTCTTATGCACAAATGTCCCTTTGTGTTTCTAGTAATTTACAAGGTGCAGGTTATTTAAGAAGTTATTACTAGATGTGATATCAGGATTGGCACTTGCTGTAGCACTGTTGAGTTTGGCTGGGAAAATTGCCACTAAATTGCCACCATAATCTCCCTGAGGACTGAAACAGGCAACACACTTACAGTAGCTGCACTATAGACATTCACATCAAAAGTCCTCTGATCGTACTCAACATCGACTGGCGATTAACTCAACGTGATATTGATCTCACAGCCTGCATCTGGACTGGATTCCTGGAATGACTGATCATGTTTGTTCTGTGTTTGTGGGCATCTACTTTAAACAATCACAAGGATTATATCCAATGAGATCATCAGCAAAATCAGATACAACCCTAAATATAGCATACATCAAACACTAACTATTTCAATATATAGAGGAAAATTTTAGGGAATGTGTACCCAGATAGATGATGAGTTCAAATATTATTGTACAGCTGAAAATAGAGAAGAAATTAAAATGGTCCTGCACATGCAGTATTTTTTATTATTAATTTTGTCACTCTGCCCTTGAAATAACAAACTATTCTGTAATTAGTCATTTGTATAAATGCTAAACATATATTAAAGGTAGGATTATTTTTACCGTAGGACTGTATTTTATATAATTTTGCACATTTTTAGCTCTAACCATAACAACACATGCATGCTTTTTTTACAATAGTGCCTCACAATGTTGATATTTTCGGCACCTTATTTAAAGGTTTACATGGCAGAAGCATAGTCAGCTTGATGCTCCCGTAAAGTTCTGCAGATATTGGAAGGCCTCCTAATTTCCAGCAGCGCACAGCTGCCACACTTGCCCAAGGTCGATTCCGTTCGATTGTGTGCATGACCTGTTCCAAAGCATTGTGGGTAGGTGGTCTGTGTGAGTAAATCTCAGCTCCTGATTAAAAGCTAGTCCCGTTTGAATTTCTGCTGATCTCATCTTATCCTCCCAGTCTTGCGTTTCCTTCCTTTCCCACTGGCTGAAAGATTCATTCCAGATGATTGACTCCTCCTCACCTGACCTCTTAGACTTGGATGAACTGAGTAATACATAGAACATACAGATGCTGCTAACAGGATATGGAGAAATGTGTGTCTGTGGTGCTTAGCACACCAGGGTCAAATTCAAAAAAGTGAATACATTTAGGCCCCAACTTAACCTAAAATTCGGTGTGTTCTCTGATTGATCTTGGGCCATTTGACATTGCGGTCCTCAGTGGCTGCCAGTGGAGGATGTGGCGGAGCTGAAATGTTCTTGGGCACCAGCTGGTGCACATGTATGCACACACTTAGGACACCGTGGATGAGTTGGAACAGTTATGCAGCAGGAAGTGTGCCAACACTGAGGATTTTTATTAAGTCAAATACACCAGCTGGAGCCGGCCAAGAATTCAGAAAAAAAGCCAGATATGATGTGGAAGAGGGTTCTATGTGTAATCCACCCCAACGGGTCCAACACCAATTTCAGGTGACCATCTAAGATAAAAAAGTTTTTAAGTAAAACAGTGTGTACGGTTACAAGTACCCTTGTAAAGCATGATCCTCACATGGAGAATAAAGACAATAGGCTAACAATGAGCAGGACTGTGTATTTGCATAAGCTCCTAAGAGATAAAAGTTATAATCTATTCAGTCGGGCACCTTGGGAACACAACTGAATGATAAGTTGTGGCATGTGTAAATGCTTAGTGCAGTGGATTTTGGGGAAGGCAGATGCACTGGTGAAGAGCTGCACCTATGGAAAGAATTGCATTTCTTATTGGCAAACAAAGGACAGAACACTGTCATGTTGGAGAGATCTCTGCTGAGCCCCTGAGCTGTTAGCAAATCACCAGCAGATTAATGAGAAAGTAAGATAACACAACTGAGGAAGGAGCAAAGGGGAGGACCAATTGGTGCTCCCCCCCCCCCCCACAAGGGGGAGGGTCCTAACCTTTTCTCCTTCATGTCAGTTTGCACAGTTTGTAGTTGACGGGTTTGTCATAACCTGCTGGTGACACCAGGCTATGGCTGTCTTCCACATAGCACAATAGTTTATTTACATTTATACTTTTACCAGGCACTTTTGCCCAGAGTGAAATACAAGTAAGGCAAATAACACATTGCAGACATTCATACTAACAAGGAGTCAACTAGGCGTAAGTGCAACAAGGCTGAGCTTCCAGTGAATGCTCAAGTACAAGTGTACACAGTTTTGGAACAGAAGCCAAAGAACAGCTATACAACTACACAAATAACCATTAACAAAGTAAGAACCTCATTCAAGGGCCAGTTAGTGTAACATAAGAGCATTCAAAGAACAATCAATATTCCATGAAAGATTCCTTGTGTTAAGTGTACTGGGTCATGCTTGCGGAAAACATGTGTCACGTCCATAAAGGAAGGATGAAGTGAAGATGAAGTGAGGCCAGGAGGGGAAAGAAAAAGGAGGACAGTTGAAAGGGAAGATTCCTCAGCCTGGTGCACGGCAAAGCAAGACGCTTGTGTTTCTGTTCAACAAGCTGAAGCTGAAACGTGCCAGGAAAGCAGTGGTGTGAGGTAGAGCGCAGACAGAGCTTCACTGGCAGCTTCTCCAGGAAAGCAGTGGTGTGAGGTAGAGCGCAGACAGAGCTCCACTGGCAGCTTCTCCAGGAAAGCAGTGGTGTGAGGTAGAGCGCAGACAGAGCTCCACTGGCAGCCTCTCCAGGAAAGCAGTGGTGTGAGGTAGAGCGCAGACAGAGCTCCACTGGCAGCTTCTCCAGGAAAGGTTTTCATCAACGGGCACAATGTCAACAAGGATGGGAGGATGGGGGGGCGGGGACACCTTTGGGATGGTTGTGGAATGAAAGGTGAGCGTTCGTGACAGTACCAAAAATTAGAATGAAATTTGATGGAGGGAGCATGTAAAATCATGCAAGGCTACGGGGGGGCATGGCTTCAGCCCAAAGCTCGCACCACCCTATGAAGTCCATACCGTCATTCCGTCGCGCTGTCCTCTATTTCTCACTCCCCCTCTCATGCATACACCTCTTGGAGCAGCTGCTTTCACACAGAAAGCTTTTAGGTTCTCGCCCCCGCTTAGGGTGGGGGGCCTCAAATGGCACTTCCTGTCATATTAATCTTTCCTACTGGCCACATCCTACCTCCCTCTGTCACAGAGACTGAATCACAGGCCTGCACAAAGCCCCCTAAACACACAACATAAAAATAGACTCGGTACTATTCACCCAAAATGCAGCTTTTAAATCTATTTTTATTTTGAATGGGAGTGTCACTCAGCCGTTTGCATGTGTCCTCTCATCACGTGTAGTAGGAACATAATCTGACACTCTGCAATTACACCTCCAGTAAGAAACCATCTGCTATGGACAACACAACATCATGCGACGTGTTTAAAATGCATGTTTTCTCCACATCCTTCTGAGCACGAACATTGAAAAGAAAAACAAATAAAAACATTTCATCCTCTAAATTATGTATGAATTATCTGTACATTTGCTGTCCCTGTGTCAGTATTCTGTGGATTTACTTGTCTAAAGTGGTGTAACTGTCCAGTAGCACTGCGGCCTGAAGCTTGGTGTCACTCACGCTCTGTGTCTCTCACTCTGCCCCCCCTGCTTCCCTCTGATGTTGTCTAAATCCTCACCACTGCTGTTCTCGCGTCTCCGATAGCTTGCTGCTGCTGCTCGTCTGATGGCTGTAGCTGCGCTTACCCCACCTCTCTTTGCTCATATATAATTTAAGCATCAAGTCCACTTAAGCTGCTTGGAGGAGGCTCCTGAAACTCATGAACCATGAACGACATTGTTTATGGCAACAAGAGGAAAGAACAGAGGGCCCCGATCCGAAGTCGTCTTCCTCTTCTGTCTCCATTATGAGGGAACAGAAGCTTTTTTTCACAGTACTGTATCTATCCTCAATTTGTGCTGTATCTAACCTCATCAAACAGTATTCTAGCCGCTAACCTGGAGGGTACAAGATAATGGACAGGCTGGAATGTATCCCAGGATGCACCTGGTGCAAAGCAGAGGCACCTAGGGCGCAGGGTGGACACTAGGTGCTGGTCTATCTCAAGGCACACACATGCACATATGCCATGGGCAATGCCGGCCTGTAGAGGCGGGTGACATTCAAACCCCCAACCTGTCAAGCTACTCTGCTGTCCTAACTTTCAGGAGTTCATTATATTTATGAAGATTAATTGAAGTGCATGGTATTTTTTCCTGATTTTGATGTCTTGGAATTGCTCTGGAGACAGGTTGCTTTGTAGGCAGGGTTCTTGGCAAAACTGACCAGTTCTGACACCGTGCTGCTGCCATCTTCTGTGTTGGTGCATAATGGAGAGCTACATGGGGAATTTATCAAAAAATCCTGAAAATATAAGCCAGATATCTGTTGAGTCCCCATATGTGTGTGTGTGTGTGTGTGTGTGTATATATATATATATATATATATATATAACTATTACTATGCATATCACTTCCTGCTCTGCCTGGCTGGTGAGAGACATTCTTCTGGTTCCCAAATATAATCTTGTCCTCAGTTTCCTGGGGAGGGTGAGGGGGGGATTTATTATACTCAGCTAAAACACAGATGGGGGCCCTGTCATCATCTACCAGAGCATCTGCACATGTAAAATGTCAAACATACCCAACTGTCATACAAACTAAGTTTAAAAATCAACAGAACTATATACCAATATTATACAGACATCTCTTTCAAGCTATTATTAAAGATTTATCCTTTATTCTGGCCAGCTTTCTTTTGCTCGTGCCAAGGTATTTAAAATAACAACTTGGAGACAGCGGGTCTCAGAGGCGTGCTTTTTGGATCCACGCAAACTTCGCACTCCACCAAGCCAAGGGCCAGAGGCAAATGCACAGGTCTGGAGGCTGCATTGCTTCCCATTGAAGCAGTACGGCAGCTCTGTGCTGTGAAGTTTAATTCAATTTGCTGATAATGACATACCAGATGTACACAAGAGATAATAAACATAATTTTAGTGAAGGTTTTAACTTGTGTGTGTTCAAGTAATACTATTCATAAAAGTTCTTGTGCTGAGAGACATTGTCTGTATCGCTAAGTGTGCTTTGCCCTTTGTTTGAGGACGGTAAAGCTCATACAGCGGGTGCTGCTAGGCTGTCATCTTCGTTATGTCTTCCTCATTTAATTTCCAGCCCTATCTTTGTATTTCCTGAGTCAGGAAATGATGTCGCAGTGGAATGATGTCACAGTGTGGGTTGACATGGCAGCTCTGTGGGTAGTACTGTTGCCTCCATGGTTGCGGGTTCAAATCCCACCCTTGCTCTGTGTGTGTAGAGTGTGTTTATTTTTGCATTGTGTAGAATATTCTAGTTTCCTCCCTCAGTCCAAACAAATGCAGTTAGACTAATTGGCATCTCAGAATGTCCCATATTGTGTAAGCGTGTGTGTGTGTGTACCACGTGATAGGGTGGCATTCAATCCAAAGTGTACTCTTGCCTTCTCTCTTATGCTGTCAGAGATAGGCCTGAAGGGGTCTAGAGCCTAAGCTGGATAGGCAGCTTGAAGATGGGCGGATGGTATCACAACGCATCACTGTCACAGTAGATGACTGGTGTGTGTATGAAAAACGGGGGAGGACAAGATAGCACAGCTGACAAATAATAATGTCAAGAAAAAAGGCAATTTTATCAGTGCAGGTGAAATAATGGATCTATAGACATGTCAACTGACATTTATATGGCAACATTATGCATGTCGAAGCCTGTTTTACATAATGTGGAATGCAAACAGCTTAGTCGGACAACTGTCCTGGTGTGGTCGTAGATGATCGAGCTATATACACATATGGTGGACATATGGTGTATGGTGATATGTAGTGTGTGTTTACAAATACAGTATGATATTTAAATGGAATTCACACATATCAGATGATGCATAGGGTGAATTTCGAGATGAGTGGAGAATAAAGGTAATACATAGTATGCATTTACAAACAACGTGGTGTATTGTGGCTTTGGTGTGTTTAGACATACAGACTCATATTTCATGTGTTAATTAAAAAAGAATTATATTAATGTGTATGGATAAATATGGAGACATATGACATGTAGGGTGTACTTTTCATACAGTGTAGTGTGTTCAGTATCACATAAGCAGGATATTAGTGTGAATGTGCCCGTTTGGTGACAAGAGTCCTGGGCAGTCAAAGAAAATGTCTGAAGCTTATCTTTTATATTAGTAGCCTGTGTATAGTTGTTCAGGAAAAATAACAATTTAATATTAGAATATATGGAAATGAACATTAACACAATAAAGAATTATCCCAAGTGTTACTTACACATATCAGCCCTAACATTAAAACCACTGAGACATGAAGTGAAAAGCAATGATTATCTTGTAACAGTGGCACCTGTCGAGGGTACCATTGTAGATTAGGCAAGAGAACAGTCAGTTCTTGAAGTTGACATACCTCCAAATTCCCCAGATCTCACTATGATCGAGCATCACTGGGATGTGCTGGACAAACAAGTCCAATCCACCTACTTCACAACTTACAGGACTTAAAGGATCTGTTGCTACCGTCTTGCTGCTGGATATCACAGGATAGCTTCAGAGGTCTTGTGGAGTCCATGCCTTCGATGGGGCAGAGCTGTTTTGGTGGCACGAGGGGAACCTAAACAACTGTAGTCAGGTGGTTTTAATGTTATGGCTGATCGGTGTATATAGTGTTGGATAGCAGTAAGACCACAGCTTCAGTTTGTAAACCTCTACTCAGTGCCACCCCAGCCAGTAAATCATTTGATGAGGTGTTGATTAGCCAAACACAATACGTTAGAGTTAAGAGATCCATGGATATGTTAAGTGGTTATTGCAAATCCTGGGGTGACATCCGCAGAGGTCTTGGAATGGCTAATTTAATACACTTTGACAGACATAAAATCATATTTTCACATGCACATTTATTTGCACATTATTTTATTTGACTGGCTAAGACTTTTACACAGTGCTGTATAGCATGCATAAAAGTGACACATAGGGTGTATTTAGCCAGTTTGGTGCATTACACTGTTATTCGGCTTGTGGCCTAATAATGAGGATGAGGGTGGACTGTACCAATTAGAGTGCTCACTGGAACGGTATGCCAGGACTGCGGGGAGGTAATGCCTGTGAAATTGGAAGAGGACCAGCCTAGATTGCATAGGGTGTGGTGGAGAAGCGAGGGGGGGGGGGATTACAGATAAGCACAGCTGGCTCACACGCTGCCCATTCCGGGGTCTGTAGAGCAGAAGAGCAGAGCTGGAAACAGCCAGGCAGCAGCAGATCCAGAGGACTGGTCTGTTTGGGCGAGGGCAGCCGACACAGGAAGCGGGGGGCACCTGTCCTGCTTCTCAGGGGCGGGGGCACAGTTCACCTAGGCACACTGACATGGGGCAGACTGACCCCTATTTGCCTTTTGTAAGGTCTAAGGCTGCCCGCGAGTGATTATCAGACGCGGCAGGATAAATGCGAGGCTGCCAGCTAAGGTAAGGGCTTGTGCTGCACTTCTGCTTCCTGACCAATTCTGTTCTGAAGTGGGTGGTCATTAGAAATGAACATGACCGGGAAAGACGCGCAGACAGCAGCTGAGCTCGCTGAAGGTGATGGCGCACAAAGTCCTGCCCCAGCCGGCTGTCTCTAGCTACCTGCTACTGTCAGTCCTTTTCTGACTACTTGTGGTCAGTATAGTTGCCTCCCTGCCTCTTCTGTAAATCCAGTTATTGGACAGACGTTTCTGATTGACTGCAGGGTGCCATCCAGAATTTTCATGCCGCAACGCTATATAATATTATTATTATTATTATCATCATTATTATTAATAATAATAATAATAGTAATAATAATACAAAATAATATGAAAATATAATATTAATAATTATTGTTGTTCCTATTATTAATATAGTATTACTAGTGCTGTACTGTATGTGGCTTTTTGAAGTCTATACATAAAAAAGGATGAAAAATAAGCACTGTTTAAAAACTGTTCAAGCAGAGAAAAACAAAGCATGCATATAATTAATTCTACATCTGACAATTTTTTTTTTCTTGGGGTTAGATGTTTTACAAGATGCAAAATCAGAATCAAATAATTCTGAGCAATAATTGTTTCTGTGTATAAACAGGCTGTGTATAGTATTTACACTGTTGTTCATCAGAGCCTCAGCCAAAGGGCACAAGTTAAAGGAAATGTAAAGTTTATGCAGCAGGCTAACCATTAAGGCATAGGTGGGTCATTGCACACAGGGCTGTAAGTCAAATCATTGCTTAGTGGTTGTTAAATAAAATACAGCTGCTTCATCCATGCATTCTCTGTAGCACACACAGCCTGGATAAACTCTGGGGAGGGCACTTATCCATGGGAGAGTATACAGTACATAACTTGCAAGAGGCCTGTAGCTCAACCCCAATGGGACTCCTTGAGCAAAAGTATGTTCTGCCCCACAGACTAAAGGCTTGTATAAGTCTGTGATGTGGTATCAGTCTGGCAGCTTCATGACAAGGTGACGTAAAAGCAGTAAAGGGTCCTCAACAAGACCATGCAGCTGAAACGGGCACTCCGTCAGGATTACTGCCTGCAATGCCAGTATCAAGGTTCTGAGCAATGAGAGGGAATTACTCTATTATCTGGGATGGATAAAAAGAATCGTTTACCCCTTTGATAATAACATCTGCATTTAGCAACCACCCATGCAGAGCTAAGTAATATGATGTATAGTGGTGGGTGGGGGCATTTTTTGGTGCTAGTGCAGGCAATCATTATCCCCCACTCCAGGGGAATAAAGGCCTGTTTTTCCACATTGATTTCCACATGTGATTTGGGCCTCATCCTTTTCTTCTCTAGTCAATCCCTTCCCCGAGCAACTGGATGGCTCTTCCTGTGCTCCCAATGCAGGGTAGAGAGGTCTTCAAAATGGGAGTGATTCTTGAACAGCATGCTTCCCCACCCCCCCAATCCGCCTTGAGCACACGGACTATGCCTGCGTGGCGAGCATCTGGATGTGACTCGGACAGCTGCTTCAGTGCTTACAGCAGCTAGGGAGCCCCAAACTCTTTCAGTCCCCTCGGTGTGCCAGATGAATAACTTCTCTCCAGTAGAGTTTAACAACTCCATCCTCAGCCATCTGGGATTTGTCATGAGAAGCGACAGCCAGGCACTCGCATCATCCATGTCTTGCCATTTTTTTAAGACTTTCCAACAGACATTGGAAGTTTTTTTAGCCACTTTTCCACAGTCCTCAGTCTCTTGAACATAAATCATAGCCATTACAACACTGGAGAAGGTCAAGCGTAGGGTTGCAGAGCGGTAGGAAATTTCAGGAAACTTTCCAGAGACTTTCCAGAAGCTTTTCATTCCATGGGAAGTTAAGGTGGGGAATTTTGGAAATATTGGAAAATGGAAAAATCCCAGTATTTTGCAGCCGATAATAATGCATCCCTCCCATTAACACTCATGGCTTATGGTTGCAGGCCTGGCTTCTGTGTCTCACTGATGAGTATTCTCTCTGTTGCGCAGTGAAAGTAGTGATGTCTTAGCTTGTGCTTCACTACTCAGGTAACAAAACATGGACTAAGGCTGAAAAAGGAGGACACTTATGAAAAGTTTGGGGGGTATTATATCATTCACATACTACAGAAGTCAAGAACAGTATATCTCATTATCTTGAGAGAACGACATAAAAAAGCATAGCTGTTCTTGGCTTCTGTAGTATGTGACAGCATGTTTTTCATGTTTTTTTGTGAAACCATCGGTGGTGCAGAATGTGTCATTGACTGAGGAATGGGTGGGGGGTAGGGAAAAATGAGGAAAAGGGGACTAAAAAACAGACATCAAACAGCAGACCAGAGCTGGACTGTCCAGACAAAATCTATTCAGCGTGCCTAAATTTATGTATACCTAGACAATGAAGTATCTGTTCTCCCATAGGTAAAACTACCTAGGTCTAGGTACAAAAGGTCTAAAACTGAATTCTCAATTCTGCTGGTGATTAAGGGGTCCTTAATCCTGGCCACAATGAGTGGGGCAAATTAAGAGAGGCTAAATTAATTAAATTATTATCCTAAAGGACCATTTTCAGACCCTTGGTACACTGAAAAGTAACATACTTTTGACATAGTATGACTAGTATGATTAATGACATAACACCGGCTTGTTGGAGTCTGTTACTGGGGATCCCACAGTAACCCGTTCCGTGTCTTTTTAAATGCGGCAGGTTTCTGTCTGTTTTCCTGTTTTAGATTGTTCACATTTTGCCCCTGTGTGATGTTAGTTCTGTCCCTGCTCCATCCTTGTATACCCATGAACTTTTCAAAATGCCTATTCACTTTGCCCATTACAGTGGGTTTATTTTTCTGTTGAAAAGTATAAATTAGTAGAGGGATATGAAAACACTTTGAAAGCAATAAATATACTATGGAACACCGTGAAGTTGGTAATCAGGAATCTAAGGTAATAAAGCACCCTTAGGACCTTGCCTCTGCCTTAGGAAGCCACTGCCAAGATGGATGACTATTCAACGAATGGGCTCCTTAGGGAGGCTGCTGGCATAGGACCCACCACACACTGCATGCAGCAGCTGTGTCCTCCAGAACTCCCCAGCTGCGTGACAGGGTGACAAAGACAAAATCCTAACCCTAACCTTAACCCTAACCCACCACGCACCGCATGCAGCGGCTGTGTGCTCCAGAACTCCCCGGCTGTATGCCAGGGTGACAAAGACAAAAGCCACTTTTCACAAAAACATCATTCAGTCACATCTCAGTCAGTCTCTCAAAAACATACTGGAAAATCCTTAGTGGTCTGATGCTGCATTCCATTTACCTCAGAGATCGGAACTAGGAACTGGGAATGACATCACAAATGAGTTTCAAAAAGCAAGATTTCTTGCTTAACCAGATATATTATCGGATTTACCCCTTTATCTTCCTTCACTTACATTTAGTCCAGACTACTTTAGATCCGACAAATTGTCTGGCTAAGCAAGTAATTCTGCATTGAAACAGTTCCTGGTTGTAGCCTGGTTAATTGTTAACCATTGTTAGCAATATCAGTGGATAACAACACATTACGTGGTATTTTGTGCATAAAAATACCATAGCAACACGTCCACAGATAGCGGTTGGACAATGTTGTGTATACAACTGATTTAATGAACCACAAATAAAACATATGTGCTAATACACAGTGTAAAACTACAGCTTTAACTTCTGTTGATAAAGGGTGCAGCCATCTTCGATTCTGTGGTCAGGGTTGTGTTGATTCCTCCGAGTTCACGAGTTTGAGGATGTTTCAGCTGAAATTTCAGATTAGAACTCAGAATTTCTGAGCTACGAGTTCAAATGGAGCACAGCATGACTGAAGAATTTGGTATGTTTAATTCAATTCAGTTCAAGTTTTTTGGATAACACATTTTCACAACATTATATTGTCTCAAAGCACTTTACATTATCCCTACATAAACCTCCCAGGAAAGCAAGCCAGAGGTGACAGTGGCAAGGAGAAACTCCCTAGAAGGAAGAAATCAGGCAGAGGAAGTCAAATGAGCAAGATGCTGAGTCCCAATTCACACTATCCCCATTTTAAGATCTGAGTCTCAAAGCGGGGGGCAGGCAGGTGATGGCAGGCAGGTGCTGGTGCTTCTTCTGATGATTCTGAGGACGAGCAGTGGTACAGCTGCAGGGCATACAGGTGAGACATCACAGGTGGAAGTGCAAAGCCAACAAATTCATCACCCAAAGGCTACAGTACTTGTTGTCAAGCATGGTGTTAGTAGCTCTTTTTTCTCGGTGGGGACATCCACCCTGGTCAGGATGGAGTGGGAAATGAATACTAATATCGAGATAATTCTGCAGGAAAACTTGCTGCCCTCCACAAAAGAGCTGAAGCTGAATAATTTTGCATTTCAACATGACAAGGATGTGAAGCACATAGACGAATCAAGCAGGACATGGCCGATAAGCCTCAAGTCCTGCAGAGGCCAGTCATATAGAAAATCTGCACACTTACCTAAAGCCGATGGTACACAAGGGGTCCTCCCGCAATTTGGGTACATTTCTTTCATTTTCTGCTACTCTCCTGCATGGAATAATAGGAGAAATAGTAAAATCCTGGTGTGGTAATTTTATGGAGATGTAGACTTACACAGGGTCACTTCTGCTATCAGAGAGGTAGAACACTCTGGGTATATAAATTTATGCCAGATTTTATTGGGAGGTCAAATTTTTATTACATACTTTTTTTCTATCTTTATAACAAAAAATTTAGACTTCTAAATTTAAATATGTACGCATAGCTTACAATTGTTTATTTTGTTTAAAAAATTTTACAGTTAAAACTTTAGTATTATATTGAAGTTGACACTTGGATTCCGCTTTAACAGGGAATTAATCCATGCATCTATAGACTATGACTGGGTGAATTTTTCTGTGTGGTTTCTGTGTCTACAATGTAAATTCAAGAGTGCATTGTGGTGATGAGTGATCAATGTGTGAGGAGCGGAGTGAATAAACCATGACATATGCATCCCCACGCACCCCTGTACATGTAGACGTCTGTCACCTTTGGCAACATTTGCAGGGATGAAGGTAGATTTGGTTAAGCAACAAAAGAGCAGCAAATCGCAGTTTTCTTCCAGTTACGGGGGGCTGATGACAGCAAGCGCGCATTCGAAGCGAGGCACCACGCACTCTGGGAGCTCATTACTGCATGCTCGGAGCTGGAAAATTCCCTGACTGTAGGGATCTCTGAGCCAGCTCGCTGAACGCAGAGCCGCTGGGGGGAAAGCCTGGGAGCAGCTTGGCTTCGCTACACCATCATGACAGCCTCTCGTGGCACCTCCATCTGCCCCCCCCGTCCCCTGGCTTGTCTGCAACTGGATGATTAAAACACAGCTGCCCAACTACGCCTTTAATTGCTGCGCTCCACGTCACTCCCTATATGTGCCTCTCACTCACTGCATGAAAACAAACAGCTCCCGCCGGCTCTGGGGGGGATTATGTCATCACATGTGTCTCACATCTGATTGGCTGGCAGATAGCTACACTTCATTGAAGGCAGCTGATGTTCTCAGTGGTGCCGTTTTTACTTCCTTCTCATCCCTGCTGTACGTAATCGAAGTATCAGCATCATTTGTTTCGCATAAGCGTGAACAGGTTAAATTTAGACATGGTCTGCAGTATCTTGCTATTATTATTTAATATTGTTCATCTATGGATAATTCATATTGCCATCCGTTCCAAGCAAATGCTTTTATTCAACTTGTGAAGCCCAATCTATTTGTTTTGCTGAAGTAAGTGCATGGTGGTGCGATAGTTAGTGATGTAGCCTCACACCTCCTGCTCCTCAGCATGTCTGGAGTTTGTATGTTCTCCCTGTGTCTCTGGGTTTTCTCCAGCTGCCTTGGTTTATATCCTGTGATGGTCTAGCTATCCCCCTAAATGGGCTCCAGGTTCACTGTGACTCCGTGCTGGATGATTTGTTGGGAGGTGGTCGAATGGGCAAAGTGATCACGTTGATGGTGACAGAGTTGTAATTTGAACCCCTACACTGTCATCCACCTTCCTTGCAGAGCCGGAGCCCACGACACTCTCATTCCACCCAATCTGGCCTGGCTGACCAGGCCGCCAAATTGTCCTACGCCTCGGCCGAATCCCTGGAGACCATGTCGGAGGCTGAGATCCCATTGGGCTTCAACCGCATGAACCGGTTACGGCAGAGTCTGCCGCTTTCACGTTCTGCTAGCCAGACTAAGCTGCGGTCACCAGGTTGGGCCCCCCCACAACACCGAATGCCTACATTTATGCAGAGTCACATTTTCAAGTGTGTTGACTGTTCCTATGCTTTTCCCCTGTCTCTAGGTGTCCTCTTCCTGCAATTTGGAGATGAGACACGGCGGGTGCATATCACCCACGAGCTGAGCAGCCTGGATACTCTGCATGCGCTCATTGCCCACATGTTTCCTCAGAAGCTCACCATGGGCATGCTCAAATCCTCCAACACAGCCATCCTCATCAAGGATGAGGCACGTAACATCTTCTACGAGCTGGAGGATGTGCGAGACATCCAGGATCGCAGCATCATCAAGATCTACCGCAAGGAGCCCATCTATGCTGCTTACCCTACCGCCCACTTAGCCAATGGGGACCTGAGGGTGAGTGGGCGAGGCGGGGCCCATTATCAAATAGCCATAAAGCACCTTTTAGAGTCTAAAGTGTAATGGCTGCTGAAAGAGTAGTGATTGTTGGGCATAGAATTTGGCCTCCATGTTCAAATCTTCGCTTTTGTTGACAACAGCTTCCATGAGCTTCAGAGTGTTTTCATCACTGTTATACTTAACCTCTCATTTCATTCAAAGTCCCATACAAATATCACTATACCATGAGCAACAGATCTTTCCATAGTGGTTTTCTTCCTTGTTGAATTACTTCACAGCTTTTATTTATTGTTGCTTGCTAAGTATTATGATACATTTAATAATCCAATTTTGGCATTAAAATTGTGTTTACGAAACTGAGCTACTGTGACAGTTCATTATGTATCACTGGGTAACCAAATTAGTTTATTAACCAAATTATTCCAAACCAGCAACCTTCTTGTGTCATCCGCATCAGTGGGTCCTTGTAGTGCATGCCAAATCGCCTCCCTGAATCCGCATCTCTCTCGGATTCCCCCTTACTCCCATACGTATCTGATGCTGGCCCAAAGCAAACTTAACTCAACCCAAAGATAAGGAGACCCAGTTTCATTCTTTTACATGGCCCAGGTTGAGCTATTAAGTGTTTTCCCCCCTCCATCCATGTAAACTGTCTATACTTGAAAGAGAATCCAAGACACCCCCTCGCAATTAAGTACTTTTGCTGTCTTCATTTGTGGCTCCCAGCATCCTTCTCTATGTGTTTCTGCTGATACATGAGAATTACTTTAAGCCCTCTGATGGTGTGTGTGTGTGTGTGGGGGGGGGTGATTCAAGTGCAGTAATAATCATGCACAATCTTATTAGGCAGTTAAACCAAGACCGGGGGAGCACTGGCAGCATATAGGGGGTGGAAAAAGAATTACAGGATTGAGATGAGAAAGTGGGGGAGAGAAGAAGTATTTGCCCATGAAAAGCAGGGGCTTGCTGCAGCCAGGGGTGTGGAAGATTGGGGTGTTGGGGTGGGTGTCCATATGGAGAATGTGAATGACAAACAGCTGTTGTTTCCCTGTGAGGATGGAACTTACGGTCCATTTGCATGCGTATTCTCTCGTCTCTTTTGCTGTCTCTTTTCATTCAATGATAAAGCCTCTTCATGTTGTGATAATGCCCCCTGATTCTGTGTTAATGCCCCTTCATTCTATGATAATGCCCCATCCTTCTGTGATAGTGTCCCTTGGTTCTGTGATAATGCCCCCTTGTTCTGTGATAATGCCCCATCCTTCTATGGTAAGGCCCCTCATTCTGTGATAATGCTCCCTCATTCTGTGATAATGCCCCATCCTTCTGTGATAGTGTCCCTTGGTTCTGTGATAATGCCTCCTCATTCTGTGATAATGTCCCCTAATTCTGTGGTAATGACCCTGTGTTATGTGATAATGCCCCCTCATTCTATGATAATGCCCTGTCATTCTATGTTAATGCCCCCTCATTCTCTGATAATGACTCTTTGTTATGTGATAATGTCCCCTCATTCTGTGATAATGGCCCTATTTTCTGTGATAATGACCCTTTGTTATGTGATAATGGCCCTATATTCTGTGATAATGACCCTTTGTTATGTGATAATGCCTCCTCATTCTATGATAATGCCCTGTCATTCTGTGATAATGACCCTTTGTTATGTGATAATGCCCCCTCATTCTGTGATAATGACCCTTTGTTATGTGATAATGCCCCCTCATTCTATGATAATGCCCTGTCATTCTGTGATAATACCCCTGCATTCTGTGATAATGACCCTTTGTTATGTGATAATGCCCCCTCATTCTATGATAATGCCCTGTCATTCTGTTATAATGCCCTCTTTATCTCCCCTTTCAGAGGGAGATGGCATTCGCCTCCCGGGAGTCGTCGCCGACCCGCCGTCTTAACAATGCCCCACCTTCATCCTCGCCCCCCTCGGCCTCACCCTCCCGCTCCCGCCTCTCCTATAGTGTCGGCCGCCCCCCCTCCTTTGCTGGGCCCAGTCATGCACCCCCGCATCCCCACCACCCACTGGTGGCACACGCCCAGGCCGGCCTCTCACCCTCCCCAAGCGCCATCCTGGAACGGCGTGATGTCAAGCCAGACGAGGAGGTATCCAACAAGAACATGGTGCTGCTGAAGAACGAGGGCCTGTACGCCGAGCCTTATGGCCTGGTGCACGAGGGCCGCCTCAGCATCGCCTCTGCCCAATCACTGGCCGTCGGTGACCCTTTTACCTTTCCCGTGCCGGGGGCGCTGTACCGCCGCGGCTCTGTACGTTCGCTCAGCACCTATTCCACCGCAGCCCTGCAGGGGGAGGTAGAGGAGGCTCTCTACAAGTCTGGGGGCCCACTGTACCCTGAAGCATATGCTACACTGGGGATGGGCTTCCGCATGCCACCCTCGTCCCCACAGAAAATCCCCGATGTGCGGGACCGGGACTCCTACTCGGGCTCGCCCAGCCGAGGGTCCCCTGTGCGCCAGGGCCTGCGGAAGGACTCCAGCTCCTCCTCCGTGTTTGTGGAGAGCCCCAAGTCTCGCACGGGGTCCGGCTCCGATGCGCTCTGTGGGGCCCTGGTGCCAGCAGGGGAAGCAGCCCGAGGAACGCCAGGGTACAGCTCGCCCCTTCCTGGCAATGAGGTGGACACACGGTAAGGGGCCCTGACCGTATTAACATATCCGGGTCATTCACACTCCTGCGTCTAAGTGCTCAAGCTGAACCAACCCATCATCCACCTTCTTTACCTGACCTGGATCTTTGGTAGCCAGGAGTGTCTTCATGTCTTACCTGTGTTTGAACTAGATTGTCCGCAGACTTGCTATTTAGGTAAATTAGTATGTACAAATTATTTACTGTGCCTAGTCTGAGATTATCTGTGTCCTGTCTTGGCATCCCATTCAGGGTACCATATGCCTTGTGCTCTGTGCAATCTTCATTCGGCTACGGGATCAGTGCTTTCCTGCTTTGAATAAGCATCTACGAAACATATGACTGAATGAATTGATATTTTGTATTATGTAATACAGTAAGGATTGTGCGTAACTTGGTTTGCAAGTGTTTTGCAAGACAAGCAAAATTTTAAAATAAATTTCAACTTGATAAACGAGCGAGGTCTTGCAATACGAGTATAACGTATAGGCTTTGTCTGCCTAGAATCACGTAATCACAACTGAGCCGATGGTTTCTCTGTCTCTCGCTGCGGGATTGTGGGTAATTGTTTCCCATGCTTGGTCTCAGTCGGAGAGCCTAACTCATATAGTCAAAATTTTGTAGAAAAGCACCACCCAAATAAGGCCGTAGCAGTGCGAACGATGAATCTGTTTAACAACAATGCAATGTCACATTTCCACAAAATGGAAAAGAAGGCAAGGTTCCTTGTTAAAGTCGCACAAAGAGAAAAAGATTCTAGTGAGCCAACAGATAGCAGTGATTCTGTTAGTTATGCTTGTAGTCGTTCTACAAAAAACCCTCCTAAAGTGCATGTTCATTAGTTTTATGTATTTTTACTTTATATTTTATATTAATCATTTTTGTATGAATATTTTTGGGTTGTGAAACAAATCATCTGAATTTCCATTATTTCTTATGAGAAAATTTGCTTTGATATATGAGTGCTTTGGATTACAAGCACGTTTCCAGAACGTTATGCTCACAATCCTAGGTTTTACTGTATATGATTTTATATATAATTCTTTTAAAAGTATGAGCATGTATACATTCTCAGTTTATGTCATTCCAGTATATAACCACTCTGGGTTTGCTTTCCAGGCATCCAGTGTAGTGGCTGCAAACAGTCTTAGTTGTACTGCATACACAGTTGAGCTATCTGCCCAAGATGTATCCAGTTATTTCAGGAATCGTGTTTCAGTCTCTGCCTCTTACATTACGGTAAAGGCCAGCCGAAAGTAACCTTAGCTTGTAAATGTTTTTGGATGTGTGCTGGCCAGGGAGCGGATGGAGGCGATGGAGAAACAGATCGCCAGCCTCACTGGTCTAGTGCAGAGTGTGCTGACCAGGGGTCCGGACAGTGACAGCACGTAAGTTTGTCATAGACCCTGTAAGCACAAGAACAAGGAAATTGTTATGAACTAAATGAAGACCTAAGTAGCCTTTTCAGTCCTAGGAGAAATGATTGGTTCATAGAGATAACCAATCGGATTGTAGAGGAGATGGCTCTAAGCAACTAGAGAAGGCAGAACATCTGATTAGTTGGTCCCACCTCCTGTAGTTGCTTGGACCCACCTACTCTGCAATCTGATTGGTTATCTCCCTGAACCAATCCTTTTTCCTTCTGGCCTCAGAACATTTTGTGTAAGTAAAACTCCCATGAGCAGTGCTGCTGTGCAGCTGATGCAGGGAGAATCTGCTTGAGGTGTGCTTTCCTGTATAGACAGTGTTAATTTATTAAAAACTCTAACTTTTCAGTTGTCCTCCATTCACAATACACACCAATGTGCACCTTTCGCACTGAGCCCAATGCTGATATGTGTTTAAGTGAATAAGTATACCAAATTAACACATATAACGTATCATGGTTAACAGGAAAGTTTTGAATTCCTTATCACCTACACGTCATTTGTGAACAGGTCATTTACCCTCCACCACACCATGTGACATGTCATGTGAATGACAAATATGGCTTCCACACACGCCTTGTGATTGCTTGATTGAGTGAATAGCCCAGCGAAAGCTCTTCCCCCAGCATATCCAGGCGGTGAGGACCTCACTGCTTTTTGCTTCCCTTCCAGTGAGAAGACTGAATCCACTAGTGACTGTTCAGCCACAGGAAGTAAGTGCGATCCCTGCTCTCCATCTACATCCCAGCTTTGTCTCATGATTTGTTTTAAAGAGCAAAGCACTTTTTTTTGCATAGTTTACTTTTCATTGGGAGCGAATCATCACATGCTGCTTAACTGATAGGAGCCATTAGCATTTTCAAATCCATTGTCTGGAGACTGTCTTAAGTTTTCCATACATCTCTGTTTACCATGAATCCTTATTCATAAATATGGCCCCTTGAAGTGGTTTCACAGAGCTGTTTGAAATGGAGTTTTTGACTGAGGGAGGTGACAAATATTGGAAGGGGAAACTTTCAATGTGCTTCCTTTGGTCCTCTGGCCTCTGATTGGCTCTGCTCCCTTTTTTACATCAGAGACATAAAAGCTTGACATAAGTGAATCTGTGCAGACTTCTTCTCACAGGCTGGGCAGTTGAAGCTCTGCCTAGACAGATTTTTAAACAAAGTTGCCTTTCTTCTGGCACTTCACAAGAGATCAGCGAGCAGGGAGCGTTTCGGAGTGGATAGCAGCACCCTGTCCGGAAATTCTTGACAAGCACACGTAGAGCTGTCTCGATAGAGAGACAAGCTTTTATTTTTTGTTTTGGTTTTTGTAACAAGCCGATTCCTTCTTTGTTTCAGCTGGACGCCTTAAAAAGCGGAGAGGTATCTATTTCCTTTGTTCATGCTCCAGTCTGTCTAAGTGCAGTTGTCTCTTTTGATGGCTGTCCTGATTTGTGCCTATTCATCTGTATGTTTCCCTTTCACTCCTGTTTGTCTTTGGGAGGAAGGCTGTGCTCTTTCTCACTGTGCTGTGGGACATGAACAGAGCAGACTACTGATGCTCAGGGAGTGATTTGTAGACCACTCCAGTGTCTGAGAGGCAAGGTCTTAAGGCAGGCAACCCCCCCCCCTTCATCATCCTACTTTCAACATCCATATAGAAATCAGTGTTAGCCTCTTTTAATGAAAAATGGGACTCCGGTTCTGCTGCGTGATTCAGAAAGCCATTTGTTAGACTTGTAAAAGTCAATTTGGGCATCAAATGGATTCTAGCAATTGTGTTTGTCTGTGTGTTTATGTCTCTAGTTGTGGTTTTAATCTTAAATTTATGTCTATTGCTGCTACTAATCTGATGATGGTATGACCCCCCGCTCACCACCACCATGCCAAACCACAGGGCTGTCTTCCACAATTCACATGCTTTCTCTTACTCTGGGTGCATATTGTGAGCCCCTGTCTGCTCATGCCCCACTTGTACTTAATCCATAGTCTCCCTTGTGAGCGTAGAAATGTCTACCTTGTCAAAGTGTTCTCCTTGATCTGTTTGTGTTGATTTGTGGTCTTGACTCTGTAGATCAGGTGTCTCCAACTCCAGTCCTGGACAACTACTGTCCAGTAGGTTTCTGTCCTACCTTGCTTCTGATGGGCCACACCTGTTCCTGGTATTTACCTGAGAACAGGTGTGACTCATCAGAAGCCAGGCAGGATAAAAAACCTACTGGACAGTAGCTTTCCAGGACTGGAGTTGGAAAGACCTGCTGTAGATCCTGCGTGATATGGTGTGGTATTGAATGAAAGCCGACCAGGTGTCTTTCAACAACCCAACTGACAATAATATCTTACTGTGTATACTACCTAGTACCAGTGGCAATCCGGAAGACTGTCCTGAGATTAACTATTAGTTATGGCTTAATATATAGGGGGTTCAATGAATTCTGTCTGTGTGTTTGTCTGTTTGTGACCTTGTACCATACGTGTTAGCTTAAGGGTAGCATTGATTTCATGTCCGGTGATCCCTGTCCTGTCCTCTCCCCGCCAGCTCTGACACCCTCCGCTCCCTTGGCCTTGATGCCACCTCCTCCAGCCAGCGCCACGCAGGCGACCACAGTCTCTCGTCTGCAGATGCAGCTGCACCTCCACGACCTGCAACAGAATGCCACCGAGCTGCGCGACCAGCTGTCCCAGCTGCGCAAGATGCAGGTCAGAGATCACCTGCTGCCGCACGGCAATCGTCAAAATATTTATTCCACTTAAAGGAGGCCTACCTTAGCTTTTTATAGCTAATCAAATTGTAGGTGGTGTATTTGCATTTAATTATAGTTATTTCATGATAACAGCAGGTAGAAAAAAATCTTTTCTTGTAAACAGGATGTTTCCCACACATTTGTCCATGGATAAATATAGCTTGAGACAGGAAAAAAATACAGTCGGGTCAATTAAGCAGCAGTTTCACAATTCCCTGGGAATCCAAAGGTGCCTGTTGAAATGAGAAGCGTTCCACCTCCAGGAATACCATGAGAGGAAAGGATTGGTGAGAAGCATCAGATGTGCACAATGACAAAATAGACCACACTGATATCTGGCTGGAATCTGACACTGCAGTCAGGAGCTTTTAATTGAACAGATGGTGAGTGGCTCAGTGAGTTAGGATAGTGTGGCTGTGAGTGGAAGGTCAGTGGTTTAGATCTCTGGGTCGGCCAAATGACTTTACTGTTGGGCACTTGAGGAAGGACCCAGTTGCTCCAAGGACTGGCTGCTTCTGTTTTTTCAACTGCACATTGCTTTGGATAAAAACATTTGCCAAGAAAATAAAATATTCTATTAAATTTAAAAAATCTTGCAACCATGATGTAGAGATGGGACCATCACACCTGCTCTGAGTTTGACAACTTGAAAGGCGGAAATGTTGATGGGACCAGGGGGACGTTTTGGTAGTTTGAGGAACTTCAGTACAGCAGTTGATGTTTCAGAACTTCATCTGTGGCTCCAGGCATCAGTTGCATGTCTGCACAGGAAGCAGGCAAAGGGCCGATGCAAGTTAATCAGGGTTCAAATCAGTGTTTGCTCTCCCAGTGCCAAGGATTAAAGCGTGCTTGACATCTGGAGATGAGAAAAACGCAAGATTTTTTATCAGATGCTTTTATATTCAGCAAGTGAAATGACTTGCATGTTTTCTGTTTAATCTAGTTCTACAGTTGGGTATTTTTTCCTGAATTCAGACTGAATGCCTTTCATTTGACCTAGCTACTTTAAAGCCCCATGCCCAGATTATTAGCCGTGCGAGTGCCACAGTATTAATTGCTATTTTCACAGTTATTGCTGTTCTGTGGAAAAAGCTTGTGTTTACATATCATGAATAATTCATGGCAGCAGTAAATACCGCAAAGGGAGGAGCAGATTCGGTGCTATGAGAGTGGTGGGAAGGGAAGTTTGGCTGGCAAGCCGCTCGATGAGAAACATGTTTTTTTTTTTTACCGTAACTGTCTTCCAATTGGGTGTCAGCAGCCAAGCTTTGCCCAATCGTCAGATTTCCACTCTTTCTTTTTTATCAGCCTCCTTTCTCTCTGTCCGGCCCGCTGGGCTCACGGACGGTCGGACTGTCAGCTTCTGCCACACTCATGGCCCAGCTGCTGGCTAGGCAGGAGGCCCAAGTCCCTTCCACAGCAACTTCCTGTTTGGCAGGATATTCGCTCTGCACCAGCTGGGCTCCAGGGGGGCAGCTAGTGTTGGGAGAAAAGGCCAACCAGCTGCCGGCTGATTTTAGTTAAGAAACCCACCGGTCAGGGGTCAACGGACACACGACCCTCCTTTAAATCCATCACACCCTAAAAACTTAATGTTTATTATTAGGTAACACTCCTGCCTACGTGCACCTGTGTCCGTGTACTGCAAGTTTGCACTATGTGCTCTCATTATGAGTGATTATACGCTACTTTAGGAAAGGCACCATGCAGAGTGGAAATATGCCGTGTGACGTATGCATCAGGATGCACAGGCAGTTCGGCAAAAGCACCCCCAGAAAAACACAAGGGCAAAGACAGTCATGCTCCAGTTAAGGAGATGCTGTCCTGTGACTGGAAGCAGGCCATTACAAGGTGGAGCAGGTTGAGTCAGCTTTGCATTTTGACCATCTTACAGAAAGGCAGGACCAACAGTAAGTACACGAAAGCACACAGACTCACACACCTGCTTAAGAGTCTCAAACATTATTGCTTTCATATCACCCCAACTGTAGATGAAAATACAAACATACAGTGGTTCCTCGGTTCCCAAACTCACCAGAACTCAAATGTCTTGAAAGTCAAACAAACCAGTTTGACCTAGAACTCGATCTGAATATCAGAAATCAAACCGTGAACCAGGAAATGAGTCATACTACAATGCAATTCTTGTTTGAATGCCTTCTTCTCAGGCTGGACGATTAGCCAAATAAAGCAGCGCAACATTACAGTAACTAACAATAAATAAACCACTAACTTACATGTACTATTAGAGCATTTATGTCATTTATTTAAACTTAATTTCACCAAGTAAATTAACTGAAAATCAGTTCTCACTGCTTTACATGATTTTCGGGAGAAATAGCAAATTACGCATCAGAACTGCCTGGGATACAAATGTCATGCGTGTAACTAAACTCTTCAGCCAATAAGGGCAAAGGTGTGTCATCATGGAGGCAGTTCCAGTCTACGGTTCCATCTAAGCGTAATGGATTGCGTCAGGATCAGAATGCGTTGCTTTAAGCCAGCGCTGTAAGCATGCCAAACGCACCCAATGACCAGACTGGGGTAACAAACTGAAACGTGGACTTAATACAGAGGACTAATGACAACAACCAGAAACAGCTGATCATACGGAGATTCCACACGGGGTTAAGGAGGGGGTGTGGCACCCGGAAGGAGCAGACGATCGGGGCAGGACAGGGTTAATATTGGAATAAGTTCTTTATCGTTTTGGAAGCCATTAAGAAAAAAATGCTCTTCGTGTTTTATCCTGTTCATTTTGTGTTTAGATGCTAAAACAAACAAAAAAAACATATTTAGGTGTAATTTGGGGGGGGCAGAAACCAATTTATTTGTTTTCCATTATATCTCATGGGAAAAATTCAGAACCCAAACTTTTTAGGATTCAATCCGAAGTCTGGAACGGATTAAGTTCGAGAACCGAGGTACCATTGTATTATTATTGTATTTATATTTTACTACATAGGGCTCTGCTGTACTGTTGTTATATATTGTAGTGCATAATCTTTATGAATTTTAGCTGTTAGCTGGATAATCATGTGTACTTGATGTACGCTTATGCAATCTATCTGTATAGAGAGAAGATATCATTTTTGTCCCTAAATGTATGTGCACACTCAGCTCCAGAACCAGGACTCCGTGCGATCACTGCTGAAGCGGACAGAGACAGAGATCAGCGCACGGCTGACAGATGCCCTCCGTAAGCAGGAGGATCCCCTGCAGAGACAGCGCCTCTTAGTGGAGGAGGAGAGACTCAAATACCTCAACGAGGAGGAACTTGTCATCCAACAGCTGCAGTGCGTTGAGAATCCCAACAGAAACAAAAATAAAGAGACATTCTGGGTTTCCTCTACTGTGAAAAGCAGAAATACTACTTTTCCAATTTTGCTGGATGAATTAAATTTACATATCATTTCAGTTCATCCTTCATATATCTGGCACATATTACAGATTCAAATTGTTCAAATGTCCTTGAACAGTGCCTGACCGAGGATAATAGTTTAGTTTCCAAACCACATCCTGTAAAACTTCTTAGATGTATTGCTTACATTTTATTTTGGATTGCCCATATTAGGTGGTGCAGTCTCCCATAGCTTTGTGTGTGTGGTTGCAGTGATTTGGAGAAGTCAGTGGAGGAGATCCAGAAGGACTCATCGGTGAACCAGAAACTCGTGACAGTGCAGGAGCTGGAAGAAAAGACTGCAGCACTGAGGAAGCTGGGAGAGACCCTCACAGAGCTAAAGAGTGAGTCATGATGCAGTTGTGAACCTCCTGAGATGATGTATGAGGAGACTCTCACAGGGTCTATTGGCACACTGCAATAGACTGAAATGCTGCCATACCTTGACTTCAATTGAGAATGCTCAGTCAAACAGTTACTCTGAGACACCCTGGGGTGTGCTGGGATACATTAAAATACTGTCATTCTTAGGGACGATCTGAAACGCATATCCCTAAACGGTGATCCACTCAGAAAAGCTGAGTCACACATGCATGGCAAATTACAAGAAATATTGAATTATACTAATTTTAGCCCATAACGAAATGCACAAGTGACATGATTAAACGCAACAGGTGCACTTTGTTTTTCCATCTTCTGCTCTGTAGACCAGTTCCCCAGCCTGCAGAGTAAGATGCGGGTGGTGCTGAGGGTAGAGGTAGAGGCTGTCAAGTTCCTTAAGGAGGAACCACACAGGCTGGATGCTCTGCTGAAGCGATGCAAGACCATCACGGACACACTGGCCACGCTACGCAGGTATAGCAGGTGGCTGTGGGCTGCCTTGGGGGGTGGACTTTTTGGGGGCTGTAGGCAGTCTTTTTGGGGTGGGAGGGGTTAGCTCTTTATGGTCTATGAATGCATTGATCCAGAAGTGTCTCAGTGAATCTCTCTCAGCCGGCTGCACTACAGGCTATGACGCTCCCCTCACTCATGGTAACCCTGTTTCACATGGACCTGCATTGCTGTTTTCAGGCAGGCGAACGAGGGAATCTGGAAGGCTCCAGAGGAGTTTTCCAGTCAGTCCCCCAAGCAGGCGAGCGAATTCAGCAAAGCTACTGACTTCGATATTCCAACAAGCCCACCCTTAAACTTCAACAGCCTGGGGAACGTTAGCCTATCTAACTGGACTCCCCACTTGGGCTTGACTCACGGCAACCCTACCAGCCCCCATCACGACCCACTGGCACCCACGTCCCTCAAGAATCGGGCCCTGGAAGAGCTGTCGGGCCGCCGCAGCACAGAAAAATCGGTGTCCGTGGAGGTCAGACTGGTACTGGGAACCTGTTATCATGTGCTTATAGCTGTGTGTTGATGTACATCTGCCTGAGCCTTATTATCAATGTACATCTCATTTACCATCTTTATTGCCCTGGTCTATCATGTGTCTGCTTCGTGTGCTCATTTGCTTGTTTTCATATTCCTGTTTTGTCTGTGTCTACTGTTGAGTGTGTGAATTTGGATTTTGCTGCCTACAGCAGACCTACACTCACCTAAACGATTATTAGGAACACCTAATTATCTAATCAACCAATCACATGGCAGTTGCTTCAATGCATTTAGGGGTGGGGTCCTGGTCAAGACAATCTCCTGAACTCCAAACTGAATGTCAGAATGGGAAAGAAAGGTGATTTAAGCAATTTTGA
>JAABNY020000095.1:14835120-14863669 GCA_015164015.2 Brevimyrus niger
AAGGCAGTTCTGAAGGTGAAAGGGGGTCAAACACCGTATTAGTATGGTGTTCCTAATAATCCTTTAGGTGAGTGTATATTGTTTCATCACACCTGCTTGTTTGCACCTAACTTGTGTTTGTTTGGGAGCTCAATAGAACAGATGACCCTTTATATATTATGTATTTTGTAGGCAGCAGAACGAGACTGGGAAGAGAAACGGGCTAGCCTCACCCAGTACAGCGCCCAGGATATCAATCGGCTGCTGGAGGAGACCCAGGCTGAGCTCATGAAAGCCATTCCTGACCTGGACTTTGCAGCCAAGCAGATCAACAAGCCGTCAACGGCCAATGCATGCGAAAGCGCCGGTAGCACGCCAGAGCACCGACCCAACAAACCCCAGCACGCGGCTCAGAAGCTGCCTGGCAAGGAGGCCAGCTTCTGTCGGGGATCCGGTGAGTCAGCTGAGCTGAACATCACCTCATATATCTGGAGTTGGACAACAAGAAACTGGGTAGACACAGATAGCAAACTACAGAATGAACATTAATCACAAAAAAGTAGCTCTGGTAATTAAAATTTGATTGATACATAGTTTCACTACTGCGCTATAACAGACATGGAGTTTGTGGTTACTTCTGGACTACGCACATTGAAATATTCATAGGTCTTCATCTTCACGACTTGAAATCTTCATGTCAGAAAGGGTTCCTGTCAAGGATGTCAACGATCTGCCCACAGATGAGCTGACAGTTCCCCGCTATCGCACCGAGAAGCCCTCCAAGTCCCCCCCACCCCCACCCCCCCGGCGGAGCTTCCCTTCGTCCCACGGGCTCACCACCAATCGCACTGGGGAGGTCATCATCACAAGCAAAAGTGTTAAGGTGAGGAGTGTGGGGCACTGTATGTTGGCACAGTGCTACTGATGGTGTCAAAACAGTGACATCGCTCAGAAGTGTGTCAGGCCTGAAGTGTGGAAGACAAATTCACATGCCATTCGGGGCAACAGCTTACATTAATATTCTGTCAATTCTTTGTCATTCCATGTTCATAATTTAATCATAAATCCATTCACCCATCCATCTCCCATAACCACTTATCTGGCACCGGGTCAGAATGAGCCTGGAGCTTATCTCAGCAGGCGCAGGGCACAAGGCAGGGCAAGCCCTGGACAGGATGCCACTTCATCACAGTCAGTTATAAAGCCATCTATCCATCATTCAGCCACGTCTCCTGAGCAGGGTTCTGTGGTTCCTGGAGCCTATCCTATGTAGCACAGATATTAAGGTAGTGGAAGGCCTTGCACAGGACCTCAGTCAATCTGAGAAAGTTCCGGGAGACTATCCAAAGAAGCACATAGCACAAAACAGAGGAGAACCCTGGACAGAGTTCCAGTTCATCACAGTCATTTATGACTATATCTTTTCAGGATATTACTGAATTCTGGACAATTCACTATGAAGTACTGTAGGAATTCATTTTCTCTGTCCTTTCCAACACTGTGTCCTGGTGTGCAGAAGGCAGAATCTGAGGAAATGGAGACACCAAAACCCCATGTTAAGCTGAGGAGAGTCTCCTCAGAGGCACCACGGCCCTCCTCCACACCCCCAGTCATAGCTGCTTCTGGGGTGAGGGATGAAGATGATGAGGAGAAGATAATCGCTGAGCTGGAGGTACGCTTGGGAGGGTCCCAATAATTCCCATAATCAAGTGATAGATTCTGGTGACACTGTACATTGGGACATATTTGAAAAAACATAGGATACAACAGGGGTGCCACATGCTTCTGATGAATGTTCTACATGTTTAGAAGTTGGAAATTCCATTAACTAAATAGTGTTGTGGTTGACTTGGTAAATTCAGTTTATCTAAATTTGTAGTATATATGTAGTTTTTATCCAGAGTTTTTTCTTGTTGACCTAACTCTGCATAGAGTCAAGATCCCAAGCTGATACATCTAAACATCTTAAAATGTTTTATCAAACTAGGAACAAACTACAGTCTCACACCTGTGCAAAGAATATGTCAAAAACTGAAGTAATAATTTTTTTCTTGACGCAATTTTTAGAATTTCCTGATGAAGTTCATCACAGTTGCTGTTTCTCATCTTAGATTACCAGAGTAGTCATAAGTCAGTCCTTGACCACTATAATCAGCAAATGATTAACTGTCCTAAGGAATTTTCTTGTCTGGAACAGGGAAATCTACAGTATGCACATCCTTTAAAAATGTCAATGTGTTTTGAGCTTTCAAGCCAAAATCAGGACAAATGGA
The DNA here is from genome assembly GCA_015164015.2 of Brevimyrus niger. NCBI lineage: Eukaryota > Metazoa > Chordata > Actinopteri > Osteoglossiformes > Mormyridae > Brevimyrus > Brevimyrus niger. Next base: position 14,837,373 of record JAABNY020000095.1, read on the forward strand.
ACAAGACAAACTTTCTTTTGCAGTATTTTTACACACATCTCCAAGTGAAAAACAGGCAATCATCTTTAGAATGAATTAAAAGTAAATAAAAGGCAGACAATACAGGTTGAAGAAGTATACTGGAGTTAATTTAGTCTTGTGTCTTTAGTCACTGCTAGTCTGTTTTGGTAGGTCTCCATCAAGATTGCATAGTCTTGCAATATTTTTCTGTCCAGTTCTTGAGAACTGCCGTTAGACTCCCTTCCTCGTGTTTTCAGTTGATGGTGATTTTGTAGCTGGGGGAGTAATAATGATCTGATTCATTTGAGAGTCCTGGGTTCAAGGGTTGACCTCCCCACCCTTAAATGCACCTTGAGGGGTGCTTGGAGGCTCAGTACTGTAGCCTCATTCATCCAAGGCTGAGGCTTTGAATCTCGCCTTTATATATCCACACCACGTCCTTCTCAGAATTGCCCATCATTATGTCCTGAGATGAATCAGTATCCCATCCAGGAACCTGTCTCTGCTTCTCAATCACCCTACAAGTGATATTTAAAGCCTTTGAAATCTTTAGTCTTTAACTAAAATTGTGTATTCCCACAGCCTGAATCTTCATTCACAGCAAGAGAATAATCACATTTTTAGATCATATTGAAGACACTTGGTCACCCAGACTTAATAATTGTTATTACTGTGGTGTTATATGCTTATTCAGGTCTCTTATTACTTTCACCTCTCACATAAGTGTTACCTATAACCATGCATTAATTTCGGCAATAAATATGATATAATCTCTTTTGTGTCAGACAGTAGATGCAACAAAAGTCGCTGAATTTTAAATGGGGTGTATACATTTTATCTGCATTCAATATGGTCCTCTGCCCCTTGTCAGAGGGTGAATGGCTTTCCTCTTATTTTTGGATCTGCTCACCGCATTTCCCCCCACCATCCACTAGGTGTTTCAAAGAAACCCAGTCAAAGTCAAAGTGTCCCCTCCCCACTCCCTGCCCAACACCTTGCTCAAGACCCGTGCCCCCCCTTCCAGCCTGGACCTGAGGTCCTCAGGGCCCCTGAGAAGGAAGGTAAACAAAAAACCATGAGGCCTTCCTGGAGCACAGCTCCCGAGGTCCCTGTCTCTATTTTCCCCTGCTTGGGCTGTCCTCTCTCAATCATCACACGTAGACACAACTAATCCTAAAGCTGGTGGACCATGGGGGATTCCAATCAGAGTCACGCCACATGGCTTCCTGTGGCAGCATGCACTTCTGGCTTGTGCACATCTGGTTTGAAGTGATGTGTGTGTGTGTGTGTGTGTGTGTGCTTTTTCTTTCCAATTATAGCCATTGAAGCTGCTGAGTGAATGTGGGACTTCTGCCTTTGTTCACATCCAGCAGTGCCTGTGGCTGTAATTGGCACGAGCTGTTACGGAAAGGGAATCCCCAGATGATGCGCTGTCACACCATCCTAGCTGGAAATGTGGCAGCAGTCACAGAGCCTCTCTGGTCCAGGATGTTTCTGTGCCGAGTTCTCCCTCGACACTTATTACCTCACCTAACTTTCTAGGATTCCACCAGCTAACTGCTCTAGTGACGCTGTTGTTCATCCTACATAACAGCCAGAACCTCTTCCTGAGTTCTAACTAATTTAGGCACTAGTCACTGTGTTCACCAGTTAATGGAAATTTTGATTTTCCTGGAACTTAAAGGACTCGCTTCCGTTGGATTGCAGAGTGATGTGTCTCCTGTTGTATGCTTGTGATGGGAGAAGACTCATTGAATGTCTTAGGAAATCAGGATCTCCCATATCCTGTCTTTGAATGCCAGACTGGGGCCTGGCTTGATAAGGTAAGGTCATGGGAATTGAATGTGGTGTCAATGGCCGGGACAATGCGTGTGAGGAGTTGCAGCTGCTCTTGCGTGCAGTGTGCCGCATGCTGCCATGTGGGTTGCACTGACAGCATGCATCAGTGACCTGCAGAGGCTGTGCCTCGCTGTGTCCTCCAGTTATCTGCAGCATCTCTGGACCCCTCTGGCCTACAGTTGGAGTTGGGCCAATGCCCAAGTGAGCGAAGACCTAGTGCTCCTATATTAGCTACACAGGTATGACTCTCACTCGGTCTGCTCTCCTGCTATCATAAAAATGTCTTATATGCAATTTTGTTTCATTAAACACAGGACAGGGTGTCGATGCTAGTTTAATGTTGTCTTTGCGAGTACCACAGCTTACAGCATCAAATGAACAAGAGCCAAATCCTTCATGAACATCACAATTCAGAAGTGCACGTTACGTTATGTGAATTGTCATGTCAATTTATCTGTTAGTGCAGCTGTAAACAAGCCAGGTTTTTATAACAAAAGGTACTAAGAATGTTAGAACAGGAGACAGGTTGTCTTTGTTCAGAGTGCTGCTTAATCGCAGGACTATTCTGTGCTCAGCCAATATTCATGTAGAACACCTGCAATCACATGCAAATTAGCCAATTTCTGTGCTGCACCACTGAAGGGAAAGAAATAGTTTATGAATGAACTCTGAAGTGAATGATCAATACTTGACTTAGTTGTTTGTGGCTGTTATACCTGTATAGTAGTCTTGGAAACAGCATGTTTGTCACTGTATAGGTCATTGGGCTAGGCCTCTGTACCTGGTATTGAAAGGTTGATGGTTTGAGTCCACCTAGGCACATTTGTGTAACCTTGAGCAAGGCCCTTGACCCCCAGCTCCTTGGGTACTGTTATGGGTGGCTGCTTTCCATAGTCAGCTTGCACTCACCTACTGAGTGCAAGATGGGGGAGGAGTAAAGACAGGGATCAATAAAGTATCAATTATTATTGACTGATTATTATTTAGGCTTGTTATTAATATTTATTAAATTAATATTAGTGATGATAGTTTTATAGTTATTCCTTATGGATTATTTCTTACATGGTTCACCAGAGTAATCTTCTGATTTTATTGACAGGTCACACCAACCAGTCTTTCATCCAGTCAGATCCCTCAGATTGTGCTAACTGACTGGTCTTCTGCCCCATCCTCCCCTTCTAAGAGGTCAGGTCCAGAAAGGGAGGATGGTGGACATGTACTCAGAGCTATGCAGGACACAGCCAGAGGAAAAGAGTCCAGAAGCATTGTGAGCCCTCAGCAGGCATCTAGTGTCATTGTAGATGGCCTTGGACATGGAGCTCAGACACCAAGTGTTACAATGATGCCAGTGGTAGCCACAGCTTTGCCCCGTCGTCAGAGGTCCCGTATGCCCCAACCTCAGAAGAAGCCCCAGAATTGGGAGTTGAGGATCCAAGAGTCCTTTGAGGAAACAGAGACTGAAAATGATAAGGAAGAGCTGGCCCTACTCCTCACACACCAAGAATTAAGGGTGCTGTCCAGTAGTGAGGCCAAAGATCTCAATAAGCAAGGATGGCAAGGCTTACAAACACTGACCCTTCCAGTTCAACCCCAAGATGATACATCTGACCTCAAGGCACAAGGAAAAAATACATACAGACCCAATCTAGACAATACCCCTTTAGTTCTGCTTTTCAGAGAATGTTTGGAAGTTGAAGAGGCCTTTCAACAACTAGAAGCACTATTAGATGAGGAGAGTCCCACTGAAAATGGAAATTTTGTGTCTGACATAAAGTCGGACCAAGCATGTCATGTGGGCAAGCCAATACCTAAACCCAGACTTACCAGACCAATGGATCCTTGCAGGGCAGGTTCAAACCCCAGGATCGCACTTCCCAGAGAGAAGCAGGAAGCACTGAAGGAAGCAGTGAAGTGGGGGCTTCAGACAGGTCAGAGGACCCTGAAGTTTTCCCATGATACTGAAAAGGGTATAAATGGGTCAGCTAAACAGCTGGACAAAGCTAAACCAAAATCACACACCGGTGTCTGTGAATCTGGATCCGGTGCGTTAGTCAGTGCCCTGCCAAGCGTAGCTGGAGAGGGACAGTCACGGAAGGTCCAAGCACAGGCTTTGCGCTGCAATACCTACCAGCGGCTGGACAGCCTGGAGGAATCCATCCGTGAGCTGGAGAGCACGCTGCAGGAGTTCAGCAGCAAACCTTCCCTGGCCGATTCCATCGCCACAGACTCCTTGGAAAACCTAAGTGCATCAGCAGTGAGTAGGAGTGTTATAGAACCACTTCACTTTGAGATCACAAAGACAGAAACCACATCTTCTCAGACCTCCCCAAAAAGAAAGCCTGCAGTTCCACCTAAACCCATGGAGCTGCCAGCACAAATGACTAAGGTCCACTCACCAATTCTTATTTTCTTTTGTTTTCTTACGGTTGCCTGTTTTTCATCCCATGACTGGCTCTGTCCGTGGAGTTGGGGATCTTCAATTTCTCTGATTTCTCTTGTCTCATTTATTTTTCTCCCTGAGTGACAAATACAGTGGTACCTTGATTCTGGAACTCACTAGAACTCAAATTTTTTTAAAGTCGAACAAACCAGTTTGACCTAGAACTCAATCTGAATATCTGAAGTCGAACCGTCAATGCTGACCTAATATAAATTGTATGCGCCAGGAAATGGGTCATACTACAATGCAATTCTTACTTGAATGCCTTCTTCACAGACTGGACAATTAAACAAACAAAGCAGTGCATTTATTTAAACTTTATTTTAAGTGTCATTTATTTTATCAGTTTGAATTAACTGTAAACCAGTTCTCACTGCTTTATGTGATATTCGGGAGAAACAGCAGATTACCCATCGGAACTGCCTGGAATACAAACGTCATGCGTGTAACTAGACTCTTCAGCCAATAAGGGAAAAATTGCTTTGTCACGGAGGCAGTTCCAGTTTGTGCAGCCGGGTGAGAGATCGCAATGCATCTAACCATAATGCATTGCCTCAGGAGCAGAATGCGTTTCTTTAAGCCAGCGCTGTAAGCAAGTCGAACGCACCCATTGACCGAACTGGGGAAACCAACTAAAATGCAGAGTTATTACAGAGGACTAATAACAATAACCAGAAACAGCTGATCACATGGGGATCCTACAAGAGGTTAACGAGGGGGCGTGGCGCATGAAAGAAGCAGACGATCGGGGCAGGACAGGTGTAATGTTGGGATAAGATCTTTATCGTTTTGGAAGCCATTAAGAAAAAAATGCTCTTCTTGTTTTATCCTGTTCATTTTGTCTTTAAATGTCTTTCTTTTTTTTTCTTTTTTTTTTAAAAAAAAAAAACATATTTAGGTGTAATTTTGGGGGGGCGGAAACCAATTAATTTGTTTTCCATTATATCTCATGGGAAAAATTCAAAACTCAAACTTTTTAGGATTAAATCTGAAATCTAGAACACATTAAGTTCGATAACCGAGGTACCACTGTACTCTGTTTTTTTTTTACTAGCCGCAGTGCTATGTTGAAGTGATGAATTTCCTGTAATTTCTTTCTGAAATTACATCTTTTTAAGAACTGCACATCTCTGCGTAAATTTCCACCTTTTTCCAATACTTTAGGTAAATAATTTCTGTACTCAGGTAAGATATTCTTGTAAAGCTGTGGAGTGTCTTTGCTGGTGTGTCTCCATCCTTGGAAAGTGCACCACAGGCTGCTTGTCAATAAACTCTTCTCTTTCTACTCTTCCCTTTCATGGGATGAGGTGTCCTGATTTTATTCCTTCATGCACCTGAAGTTTTTCTGTCAAGCATCCCTCACCTTACCAGTTATTCGTGGCTATGGTGTAGAGGATTCGTAATTTATTGTAGCTTATAGATTTATTGTGGCTTATTGTAGATATCAGCTTTTACTGTTTAACATTACTATTTAGGAGGCCGTATGCATGATGTTCTCTGAGGCTTATGTGTAAAGAGAGGCCATTGAGACATATTTAAATATGGGCATGTAAATGCAGAGATGCAGCAAGTTATGTTGGGGCAGCTGTGAGATCCATTGTTTACTGAAAAACAGTGAACAGTGGGGGGGGGGGGGGATATTTGTGCAGAACTATAGAACAGCAAAAATGGGAAATGTATTCAGAAAATATATGCATTTTCCTGCCCTTCAAGATGCATTCAAATATAAATACCCACTTTGCACAATGTTAAAATAAGGTTATAGTCAAATACTTGAAGTTAATATGACATTTTTTAAGCCAGTTTTGATGATGGCTCTCTGCTATTGATGTCAATGTTCAAAGTACAGTGCCGTGCAAATGTCTTTCGCAGTCTAAAGAAATGTTTAAAGCTATTTATCTGGGTAATAGGTCCACATTTGCTCAGAACAAAAAAAAAAAACATTACAACACATGCAAATTAAGAATAACAAAATAAAAACTGGTATCAATTTCTTCTGTTCTCCAAACCTCTCCTCAGAGGCACCTCAGCCATTCCATGTACAGTATTTATTAAATTTTACCACCAGCTCAATTAATTAAACAAATTAGTTTATGACAAAGTCAATGAGGTATTGACCAGCTATACCAGGTGCCCAGTGGTCAAGTCAAGAAACACATGGGTGCATTGAATGGTTGCTGGAAATAATGGGGTGATTTTGGCAGAGGTTTTGAAATGGCTAAGCTGACACACTTTTACAGGCATAATAGTGAAGTTTTACACAAACATAAAGATGATTTAAACTTTTTTTTTTTTTGGCTGCCTAAGACTGTATATTTCAGCAGAAAATAATTACTTTAAGACAAGTCATGATTTTAGTGGAAGAAAAGAAGAGAGCGACTGTATTTCCCCAAAGTTAACGAAGTGTGAAAGGTTTCTGAATGTCGCAATCAAAGTATCTATACAGCTATTTATTTATTCCCCTTTCTTGGTTAAGTTGATAAAACATTAAGAAACCTCTCTAGGAACCATAAACTGTAAAAACATGCTATGCATATGTATTAAAGTGATATATGCGGGTGACCCTGAGCTGTACTCACAGAGTATTGCACTTCTGGGTGTAAGACTACTTTTACAGTATTAATAAACCACTGCTACTGTACTGTTAAGGTTTGTTTTTCTAATGTAATTATTTTTTATCAATCAGGTGGTTTTGATGTCACTTCCTGCAATCGTTTCTGCACTCTGTTGTCAGAGAGTCAAGAAGAATTTTATAAAAGGATTTTTTACTTTGTTCCATTGTCCATTTCTCCTCCACCCCCTTCAGAATGGTGGTAAAAAGTTTGGGATTTTAAGATAGTATCAGCTACATAACAGAGCCTTAAGGACATCCAAACATTTCCGTTTCAGTGAAGATGCATCTGGTGAGAGTAAAATAAAACAGTGTTTTGTTTCAGTAGTCTCCAGCCCTCTAACTAGCCATTATGTAGTATGTCAAATAAAAATGCAGAGCTTTTTGGTTGCGATAAACTCACTGAATGGAGCCAAAAAAGATAAGATAACGATAAACCTTTTAAAACCCCCTAGTGTTCATGCATTGCAATAATATGATAATTACTTGTATGGTAATACGCTTTGCGGCGGCTAATTTCAAGTTAGCTAACCCTGTGACCATTTCTGTACATTACTATCCCTAAGGTACTTCCCCCATCCTGGATAAAATCACACAAATTCGGCCTGGTTCCACTTGATACTGCATGTTTCAGACTAGTAGTTCCTGACCTGGCCTTGTTCTTTTTTGATATGACTAAGGAGAAACAAATTATGCTAATATTAATGCGCGAGGTGGCCATAACGGCAAGTGGCAGTATGCTGGGCATCAGCTCACTCCCTCACGTGTCCCCCCCCCCCCTTTTACTGCAGACCGGCAGCGGCTTCCCTCCCAGCTCTGGCAAAGGCCCCCACCCCACCGCCACCTCGCGCCTCAAGCACTTGCAGCAGAGCAATCCAGAGAAGGGCAAGCCGACCAAGCAGCGGGAAGACTTCCTCAAGGTCCAGGGCCAGCCGCAGGTATTTCACTTCTAACGGCCCTTCCACTTTCCACCCTGCTGCTGTCAGCGGCGCTTTACCTGTCGCACCCTCGCCGATTTCTCCTCCCCACTCCGCAACCCCCTGTCGCCCCATGGTGCTACTCGTTCACGTCAGACTGCAGAAGGACGATGTTCTACGCTAGCGGGCACTCGTCACGTATGTTGGCGGCGTGCTTGGCACAACGAAGGTGCTCACGTTCACTAGGTGGTCGCTCGTTGACAGTGCCCAGCGCTACCCAGTGACGTACACGTTGTGCCAAACTCCTTCCAAACCAACCGGAGTCAAAGCGACAGCAGTTGAGTGATCTACTATTGTGACGGATGTTTAATGAGGGAGGACTGGTCAACTTTTGGGGCTCCTCTACTATGCCAAGTAAGCTGAATGCTGCCAAGTGTGGGGCCCTGGATTCCTGGCCCTCTACCCGATCCGTTCCTTTGCCACGTTTCCATGTGCTCTGTTGCTATGTTACCTCTGATCTCCCTGACAACCATACTGCACCATCACCTCATCCCGAGCCCTTGCTAGTTACAATAATCTCGGGGATTTAATTTTAAATTCACATTACTGATAGAGCCTTGGAAAAAAAAATAGGCAGATAAATATGAAAGTGTTTTGCACTCTGTCTGACCACTACTGCATGCAGCCTCTGCTGAATGCCTCAGGCTTCCTGTTCCTCAGTCAATAAGGCCTGGGGCTTCTGTCTGGAGATTAATCTTACATTCCAGACTCAAGAAGTAACTGTATAATGCATGGTACAGGGAAAAGGGGGGATAAATAGGTAAGAATTGTTATAAGGTTGGCAGGGAAACTTAAGGGATGCTGGCAGGCAGAGAGTAAATGAGAGTCAAATTATGATTGTAGGCAGCGAGAGGGAGGAGTGCTTGACAGACAGAGTGAAATAAGTGGGTGATGGAGGTGGATGTGGGGCACTGATGATGGTAATCAAGTGGGGTGGTCCTGCTGGCTGGGGTTCTGGTGTGATCTATGTCAAGGGCCTTATCAGCTGAAGCAGCCTCACTAAGTCACAGCCCTTAACCAATCTGGCCTAAAACCAGAGAGGCTCGAAAAAGTGGGGTCAGGATGGGGGGGGGGGGTGTCTCCACTTCCCCTCATTGAGCATCTGTGTCAGTTGGGCCCCTCTGTATGCCTGATACCTGATGACTTCCCAGAATAATTCATACTGCTGCAGATACTGTCATCTCTTCACAAATATAGTGCTGTTGATACCCCCTGAAATTACCTTAGGAGGCTGGGGTAATTTTGTCGAAGAGCACTTATGCAATCAGATGGAAAGAATGGACCCTCCTGAAAAAAATGGCCTTGACATTGTCAACATAATTATAGAGGAGGCTCCAAGTCATCCCCCCCGGCATCAAAACAGCAGTACTTTCCTGCATTACAACAAGTAGCATCATAAATCACTAGGTACAAATATTGTACCACAATCTCTAAATTATGGTAAACAGTATTACAGAAATGGCATAATAGAACATCAGGCTGATGCTTTCTATGGTGCTCAGAGGGAATTTTTCTGTGACTGGGCAGTAGGGGGAGTAATAGTTAAAGGTTAGTCACACTTTAGAAAGTTATGCAATTCTGCAGCTAGAGTGCTATAATGTTCAAGTGTTTGTGCTTTATCCAGGAAGACATGGAGCTGCCATAAAATCTTTAATTTCCCACACATGCTTTTAAGACACGTTACATTTGTGCATGCACACAGCTGCTAGAGCTTTTCTCACATCCGTATATTAATGACGTTCCATTAGTCTGGAAGACCACTGCTGGCAGACAAATCAATGCTTTAGCTAAACTCTGTGGGTAAGATTTCCAAGATTTATGGTCTGGTGCACCAGTCCCCTAGGAGAAAAATGACTGGAAATGGTGCAGCATGTAGAGCAACATAAAGGAAAACTGCAGTAAGTGGAAGAAGGTGCTCTGCCTACAAGAAAGGACGGATCCAATCGTGGTTCCTGTCTGAGTGGTTTCTGTCTAAGCTGCCTCGTCTAGCTGCTAACGGTGTCGCAGCTTGAACATGCCCAAAACGGCTTCATTCTGCTTTAATTTAGCCAGGGGTGTTAAAGCATCCCAAACAATCTCCTCTCACAGCTTCAGAGTGCTCATACATGGCATGTAACCAACAAAGCACTGGGGGAGCTACTGGTCGGCAGAGAACCTCTACAAGGATGCCGTCAAAACACGTTGAGCTTGAGGCTTGTACCGGGCAGCTGGGACCGGTGTGGAATTGTAAACGATGTAACTTGGGTGGGAATCAAATGAATGGATCAGAATTCCAAGGGAGACACATCTGTATGTGCGGCAAAAAGCTTGGACTGAGCTCCAAGTCTCTGTTTAGGTCGTTAGCGCTAAATGCTAGAACTTGTATTTACTGGTGACTCTTTGCTGTTGTTTGGTGTGAACTGAAAAATGTTGACTAAGAGAAGGCAGAGGGTGATGTAACCTTCGTCATGTGATGTAATATCTGTCCTGCGGTGTGTTCTCATTTTGCTTTGGGATGTTTGATTATTGCTGCGCTACATCATTAACTTCCATACTTTGCTGGGTGATTGTAATAGAGGCTAATGGAAAAGCAAGAACTCTTAGCAATCCAGATATCTGCAGTTCATTGGATCCCACTGTAAAATCCCCGGCACAGTTTCAGGCCTTCCTTTGTTCTGACCAAGTAGGTCAGAGAGCAGGGTGGCGGGGGCCGCTGGGGCAAAAAGTTGTCCCCTCTGGCTTTGTCCCCCTGGGAGCATTGCATTTCCATGACGATACTAGCCACTGTTGGACTGAAAAATCTGAAGACTCATTTTTTTTGGTATGATTCCCTTTAGCTAACATCCCCCATCCTTCCCTAGACTGCATGTTTAAATATGTGCCCCTCCTCCCCATCGCCCCCTGGATCTTTTTCTTCTTTCATCGAGCACACCGGACTTTCTGCCCCCGTCCTTCTGCAAACGCCTTTCTGACTTAACTGCTCCTGCTGCACGAATGGCTCAGCGACCCCCGGGGCGAGGCTGCCCACAGAGATCTCTGCACGCCATTGCAAGATGCTGCCAGGTATCTAGTGACCGCTGGAAAGCATCCAGTTATTACCGGCATGCGAAGGCTGAACCATCACCCAGGGGAAGACGGCTGAAGCGAGCCTTTGGATACCTTCCCCCCTCACGTAGATGCATATCTCCATGCCTCCAGTCTGTCCGGGGTTTCCCTGTCCCCTGCTCCCTGTACACTGCAGCCTGCTCCTGTCTCTATACTCTACATATCCATCAGCTCTCCCTGCTGGGTTCATTAGCAGAGCATCCAAGCCCGTCATCATCTCACTGCTGCCTCCTGCATCTCTACTGTCCCCCGCCCCCACATTGCCTTTACTGGCCCCCTCCTGCTTAACTTCACTCTGCTACTGAGCTTGGAGAGTGTCTCGTCAGGCAGATTTAGCGATACAGAGTATCGGGGGCCTGGGGGTAGAAGCAGCCGTCTGTATGCACCATGTGTGACTCTTCCATGCTAAATAGGGCACATGCTTAGAGAGAGAGAGGACTAAAGGGATGTGGGGCTGGTCACCCTTTTGGGAGCCGGACTATTCTGGAAGCTAAAATCTGCTTTTTTTCTGTGTCATTTCACACTAACACTATGCCTAATGCATGTCCTCAGTACATACTGATCACTCCTCCTTAAGAGGTATTTTTAGCACATGATGTACTTCAGTATAGCTAACTTCAAGAACTAGACACCCTTAAATGAGACAGCCCTATTTTTATATACAAATAAATGTATGTTTTCCCCGAACTATGCTTTTTAATACTAGCTGGAACAAACTGGAAGACAGGGCATAGCCTCCATGATTACACAATGGCATAGTGTGCATTTAGGCGTTGCCTGACCTTACTGCTATCTTAATTTACTGCATCGTGGGCACTGCAATCCATCTGGAGGAAAATGCAGGAATATTAGGTTGGGGGGGGGGTGATGTCTGCAGCAGAAGACACTACAGCACAAAGACTGCATTTTCTATCTTCTTGCTCTCTTGGGTGTTGGGTGCCCAACAATAATCTTGGAAACTTAGCAACGGCATGTCTTTTGTTTCCTTCAGACAGGCGGGTGTAAACATCAACAGCTTTCTTAACAAGGCATACGTGATGCCACCTGGCTTGAAAAAGCAGCTTGTAAACTTAGCACTGTTGTTCCCTCCGAGGTACTCTGTAGCTTTCTTACTCCGGAGCTTTATTTCAAGTTGTTGATGTTGGGATGGAGCAGAGAAGTCAAGCCATTGCTCTCCGGATGGAAGACTTTTGTGTGCTGAATACTACCAGCCTGTGTTGGTCTCTCAGCATCCCCTGCAAGGCACCGAGGATCTCAGACAAAAAACAAGATTATTTAAATGTACAAAAAAATATATTTATCCCTATATATTTGTGAAATACCCCCTTTTAATGCTAGTTTATTTTTTTTTGTATGACAATACTAATTTGCATAGAGTATGCTGTGCCTGAACTGGATTGTTATCACAAAGATGACCACTTTAAATAATAACTGTTTATATAACACCTTTTGTGCATTGATATGCAGCTCCAAGTGCTGTACAAGTGTTAATCAAAAACATAAATGCAAAATTGTAATAAGGGCACAAACTGCCAACGAAAAGACTACAATGAATTAAGTCAAACAATGCAAGGTTTTTTTAGAAAGTTTAGGAATAGAAACATTTCATGTTTTTTAGAAAACATTAAATATGACAATAATGGAGAAAAAAACGAAGCTAATGGAGAGGAAGATTTAAATATGTGTAGAGATTGCCTGGTGGCATGAAGCCAAGAAGCTCACTGACCACATTTTAATTTTTTTGCTTTGTTCTGGGAACTTTTCAGAAGCCCATTATCAGGGGAAATGTAAGTGGCTGCTTAGAGAACACATTTAATAATATAGTCACATTGTTAGATTATTTAGAGTCTGTATAAAGTGAGCCATCATTGTGAAGCCAGTACAGGTGTGATATGTTAATACTTTGTGTTCTTTATATTATTGCTGTGGTCTGTCAGTAGTCTTCCTTGGCAACTGCAAAATCGTGCATTATAATAGTCTAAGTGACGCAAAACAACATGTCAATTTCTTAGCCCCTTGCTGTGAGCAAAGTAGCTGGATGCCGTATTTCCCAGGTGGAAAAGGGAAGTCTAGGATGCATACCAAACTTGGTGTTTAAAGCCCCCAGATTTCACACCTGCGTTTTCATCTCTGTAGCTAGAATTTGTCTTAACCATGTTCAGTTTAACAAGGTCTAACTGTGTTCAAGTTCTGATGCTGGTGAAGCAGCTCATTAAAATATTTACTACACTGGGATCTTTTAAAGATGTGGTGAGATGCTGCGCCTGAATATATTCAGTGATGCATCCACATAAGTAACCGGGTAACAGCTTCACCCTGGAGCTCTGGATCAGTCTCTCAGTTGCTGCAGGCCCCTCCTCTGTAGCGCTGCATAAATCATTTGCAGCTCTATTTGCTGTTTGTCTAAGCACATGCAGATTAACTTCCATGTTCTATCTTAGCAGGAAGTGTAATCAGGTTGGTACTGTTTAGATGGCTTCTGTCTGTTTTCTTGAGATTGCAGTGAGCCTCATCCACAAGTCATCCTCTTGACTGATGCACATGGTATAAACAGTGACCTTGTCCTCCTCTTGCCTCCTTTGCCACATTGCCTGCTTCTCCATTAATCTCATGTAGAACTCAGTACATCCCGCTCAGCCATTTCCCATTACATCCTTCCTAGTTGTAGCTGACCAACTTCGTGAAAATCCCAGGCTCTCTTTGGCTTCTGTTTTAATTTTTTGCCGAGCAGATGGAGTTAAAGCTTCTGCTTCAGAAAGCTCTTAGGAAACTCTTTAGAGCAGACAAGCATGCCCAAGAACAGGATTTCTCAGTGTTAATCCGGGAAGAGTGCCGTCACAGTGCTGACTTTACTGTTATTGCCTATTTGATGCTCAAGGGCCATGGAGATTTCGATCTTTTACACTTTGAGCTGCCGTTTCCAATTCCTCATTTTATTCTTGTACCATAAATTGGGCTGGTTAAGATGTCAGAGAACTCCTCTCAAAATTGGGCCCCTATAGGTAGAAGGGAGCTGTTTGTATTTAGGTGATTGAGTTTCATGGACCTGCCTTTCTTTGCCCGGAATGAAGAAGAGTTTTTGCTGAATTAACGGGGTGTGATGAATAACCATTGAAACTCAAAGAATATTCTTACACAGATTGTATCCTCTTGTGGGAAACAACATGTTCTGAGCTCATATTATGGGATCAGAGTTCCTGGATGATTCCATAACGTAGATGCTGCACCAAACCATAATGAGATGCCTAACATTGTACATAAGAGAAAGAACGGCTTATTTAATTGTATAGCACTTAAAGTGTTCACTGTTCAGTAAAATTTTTCTTAAATATTAAATATCTTCCTTTAATTGCTGTCAGAGGAATAAAAAAATGCAGAAAAGCCTCAAATCTTCAGTGCTTGTGCTTCCACAGTCTAAAAACATGTAGACTGATCAACTGGTGTGTCTGAATTGCCCACACGGCATGTCTGCATGCAAGGACCTAGTAGTCCAGGCTTCCTGAGGCCCTGTACCAGATATGCCCCTAACATGTCTATAGATTCAACAAGTTTAATTCATGAAATGGTGCAGAAATTTAACTATCTTGTGTAAAGTTGTCATTGGAGGTACTTGGAGTTGATATAAACAAACTCCTACAGAGTCCTACAGAGACTGAAATGTTTTAGGTCTGTTTTGATCATGAAAAAAAATAGATAAATATGAGTCAGTGTAGTTTTCGCATTGTATTAATTAAAATTTCACCCAGAGAAAGCCCACCTAATGTCTACCTGCATTTTTTTTTCTCACTGGGCTTTCATACAGTGCTGTCTCAGAACTGTGTCAGAAGGTGCAATCTACACTAGTTATAACTCTGATATAAGTCTGCCATATAGTCCTCCTCAGCATCAGGTATACTATAAAAATGAAGGGTGCTACACAGGGGCACAGTAGTAGGTGCCCATTTCAAGCAAATAACCCAGATCATTAAATGTGTGCAGTGGCAAATAGGAAACGGCATAACTGCACACAAGTCCTCACTAACAGCCCTGAGGCAGCCAAGCATGATGAGCAGAGGGAAGACAAACCCACCAATCACATGATATCATATTGGAAACAAAGATCTCCACTGGCCTGGAAATGATTCCATCGCACTCATATCTCTTTGCTGATTCCGCTACATGTGCCACCTCACCATGCACCCTGCCCAGACCAGCCCAGGAGCAGAAATCAGCCGTCTATCCCTTAATTCTTTCTCAGGAATAGATGGAGTCGAATACATTCATGCATTTCATTTCCGCAATTATCATTTTCTGAAACAGATTCAGCAATTCATTTTTGTGAAAGACGTTTTTAGAACCACAAGATTTTACTGCTGGTATGAAATGCATCCCCCTCCCTCAATCTAGCCAGGTTAGTGTACCGTTACTGCAATAATAACATTACTGCATTAGTGCGATGGCAGCTCGTCATGTGAAGCCGCAATGGGAGGCTAATTGTCATTGGTGTCATGCTGTTAAAGTTAATTCTTATCAGTGGCCACCCACATATTTACGCATATTAGTATAGGCCAAATTTAATTCTAGAACACATAAATCTCAGAGAATCACACTTGATTTAAACTGAATTATGTCCCATTAAACCTATTCCTGTGAGAATGGCATTGCCAATACAGGACACCTACCTACCAAGACTCACACCCACGTTTGCAGGCGGTGAGAAATACAATGAAACAGAAGAACAGCTTGCTGAACCAGCAGAGCACAAGATCATGACGCTGTTGTATATGATTCCACAAAAATATATATATACACATACACACATACATTCATACATATATATATATATATGTATTCAAATGATTTGGTTGCCAGCATTTTCAGTTCATAATTTGCATTTCTATATTAAATGGGTCCTAAATCTGACCTTCATTTAGGGTCTTATTTAATAATAATGAAAAAACATTTCACATGCAGGGTTGCATGAATGCTACATGTCTTCGGCAAACATCATGGCTGGACAGATACGTCTAAAGCCAAAGGTTAATGACACACTATCTGTAGCAGAGATATGTTTGAACTTGAGAAGTTCAGCATAAAGTCAGAGGTGAATCATGGCCTATATCTTAAGGGCTGGAACATGCTGAATGCTGACATGATCTTCCTGGGTCTGGGTGGCCTTCAGTGACCTGTGACGCCTCCCTCTGCTTGCTCTTAGATTCACTGTAGTAACACTTACACATTTGTGTAGCTGGAGGGGGAGCTGCTTTTGCATGCATGTAGAGAGCAAGGAGGGAGCAAAAACATAGACTCCTGGATAGGGGGCTGAGAGTGAACAAAACCGTGGACTGTCTAGCGGGACCCTGAGGATTGGGTTGAGAATCACTGGCTTAAGCAATGACAAATAGCCTCAGTCAGTGTTTAGGTCATTTGCAGAAGTGTGTACTAAAAGTAACAAGATGGAGATTCATAACACGCAAAATGGTGCCGTTGTGTACATCAGTCTGTAACAGTCTGTAGGGATTGCCCAAACCAGGCCAGAGAGCATGAAGTAGATTTAAATCTTGCCGAGCCTTGAATCTTGCCTAGGTATTGATATACTTCAGTGAATCTTACCTGCAATCCATGCGCTGGCTGTCTTCTCCCTCCTCACACAGTAAAAGCAGAGATAGGGCCGCTTCTTTGTGTATCGCCTTGTTTTACCAGAACATTGCAGTGTGTTTGGAGATAGATGAAGTGCTGATCACTTGTACAACAGAAAATAATGTGTTGTGTTTCCCTCCCCTCATTTTCTTCCCACTCCCTGGTAAGTGTCTGCACTTCAGTATGAATGTGACCTTAAATTGTCAGAGGCTGCTGCAGTGACAGCAAGCTCCCAGAACAGTACTCCCTCTGCAGGCCAACTTTAGCATTACAACTTATGCTTGTAATGTTCATTTTCACGTCACCACTGATAGCCACTGGAAAAATTGTGAAAATGAATCTGATGCCAGTACTGTCCTTTGGTGTGCGGTAGTTGCATGCGGAGTTGTGAATGTTATACGGGTCTTTAAGAAATGTTTTTGTTTGGCTCTCAGAAAGGTTTAAGGTACACATGGCTAGCTTCATGCATGTGGTTTCTTATTGATTAATTCCTCTGTTTGTTCTTTTTGTTTTGTTTTGTTTTCTCTTTCCTTATTTCTTCCTCCCCTCACCCCCTGGCCCTTTCACTCGCCTGCCTGCCTGTCTCTCCACTCCTGCCACACCTGGTGACCCCCCTGACCCCCCTGCGCCTCCCCGTCTGTCTGCCGCCCTGCACGTGGGCCCAGCAGTGAACTCTCTACCCACTCTCTTGCTTCCTCCAAACCCTGTTCGTCCCAAGCCCAGCTTTATCTGGCTTCTGAGCGCTCACTGCCCTCCCTTTGCTGACCCTGAGGCCCTGCCCATCTGCGCCTTGTACTCTGCCCTCCAGAGCCACTCTGCTCCAGTGCACGCTGTGTGCCCGCAGTCACGTTCTTCCAGTGTCTTGGACTCAGGGGAAGAACTACAACCCCATTATGCCGTGGCGATCTCTCCGACTAGACTATAGCTTCTCTTTTTGTTTCAGTATTCTTCTCTAAACCCTGCCCCCAAATTGCTCCCTCTTCTTCTTCTTCTTCTTCTTCTTCCTCCTGTTCCTCTTCTTCTCCTGCCCTGGGAACTGTGCCTCTAGGCTGTGGGCAGCAGCAGCAGCATCAGCAGCAGTAGACTCTCGGAGCCGCTCTTCATCTCTGGCACCAGGACCATCAGCTTCTTGGGCTGCTTGCTGCCCTCGTCCCCACCGTCCTCCAACAGCCTCTTCACCCTGCGTATGAAGAGGTTCCCCCAGGAGGGGGCACTGTCCTCCTCCTTGCCAGCCTCCATCCTCCCAACCAAAGTCCCAAAAGTCTCAGTCTCCAGCCTGAGCTCTGAGGCCCTCTTCCTCCCCCACCTCCTGCCAGAACATAGTTAAAGGACAACAGTCCCCTTCCCACCCTGGCTCTACCCTCTTGTTGCTACCCAACAGGCAGTCAAACACAGCCACCTCTGCCTCTTCAGCCTTTGCCACCCATTCATGCTCACCACCTACCCCTTCACCATCAGCTTCGCTCACCCCCTGCACACTGAACCGCAGCCATGACAACCCCCCCCAGGAGCATATCAATGAGATCTTATCATGAACCCCCTAATGAATGGCACCTGCTGTGACAATGGAGATATGATGGAAGATTCAGGAGTTTCAGTCCAAGCTCCATGATGTGCCAAGAACTCAAGATAAAAGCACAAAGATGTATCCATCTCACCACATCTTCATCCCCACTCCTTTCAAGGCAAGAGTGTGATACTAGGACCCAAATGGATGACCTAAACCTTTTTTCATTCCTTTGTCCCTTTGGATGCTACTCACTGGATGCACATTGTTCCAGATGATGATTTTGACTTTTACACAAAACAACAAGAGCCAGTTATAGAAGAGTCACCTTATCACAGCAATCTATTTTGCTACAGTAGTTCTCAAAGAGAAGTATCATCACCATAATTGTAGAGGCTCAGAACACTGCATACGCCCCATTTGCTATGTTTCATTCATCCCCTTTGCACAACGCACTCTGTCTTGTCACTCTCTGCTCTATGAATTGTGCTGGGTCCCTTGTCTCTTACTGCCATCCTGATTAGGGTGGATTGGCAAAACTCAAAGGGGAAATTCTGATACTACCCACTGATGCCAAATTTCTGGGGAAAAGATCTGCAGGTCATTTACTAAGTATGTTATATAATTCTGATTAGAACATATTCAAGACAGAAGTGCAATAATGTGGTGGAATGGCGCTTGGCATGTGTGTAACATTTTACTGTCTCTTTTCAGTAAAACAGTAATCAATGCAAAAAAAAAAAAAAAGCGTGAAATTTCACTTTTTATTGCTTGTGTCCAGCCCATAGAAACACTGGTGCTAGACTATGTTTGTATCACGTCTTTGGCAGAGATTCTCAGTTCAGTCCATGGATTTCTCCTGCCTGCTTTCACGTAATGTCTGAAGCTATTTAAAAATGCAGCCTGCAAACTGATTGTTCTGTGGGGAAGGATGTGGTTGGAATAACTACACAGGATTAAAAAAAAGTCCAGACTGTGTTAATTATACTCCAGCATATATGGAAATCTTGACTGCCATGTGGTCAGTTCAATGTTTTATGACATCTTTCGGGACTGGGCAGTTTTAGGGGCATATTATGCTCACCAAAGCACTGTCTCATCTGAATTCTGCCAGCCACAAAGCAGAGAGCTGCAGAAGAACTGCTAGGTTAATGAAACCATGCGTAGATGGTTCTTTCCATTGTTAATTGTTACCTTTGCTGGCAAACATGACTTACCTAAAGGCCCAAATCAGTCTGAGCAGAAATATTACTAGTACATTTTTATTCTTTCCCTGTTCTCTGCGGCTTCTTTGGGACCACTGTCTCTCAGAATGGAAAGGTGGATTTCTGTAGATTCCTGAAAGATGGATGGGTAGGGGTTTGCTGCTGGTCACCAGAAGTTGGGGTGCCACATTGTTGGGTTCCTTATTACCAATGTCCTTTAGCTTTCACACTGGATGAAAAACACAACCTTTACGCACTTTACCAAAAAGTACCTAAAGCTTTCAGTCTGTTTCACTGAAATGTTTGTGAAAAAATAACATAGGTCCATCTTTGGATTAGAGTAGGAAAGGAATGTAAACCTAAGGGAAATTAAGGCACATTCTTTTGATGTTTTTTTTGACAATGTGAAAGCACATTACTGATTTTTTTTTTTTTTAGCAATGTGTTTGGTTTGCGAAGTAGATCACAGTACCTGCAGCTCTCAGTAAATCTGTTTGTTGGAAACTTCATTACAATTTTATCATTTCCAACTAGATCCCAACTATAAATGGCTTATAGCCAAGGTCAGACTCTCTCATTATCAGGTTGCACAAACCTTAGATTTAGTGCACATACAATGTGTAATGGTATCTTCCTGTAGTTTGATAAAAAATGCAGATTGTCACCTAGAGCTATAGCCTCTTTCTACCGTGCATTACCATAAAATCACTGTGCTCAATGTTGCTACAATTTATTTAGTTAGCAGATGCTTTTATCAAAAGTGATATACAGTACACTTGAAAGCAGAGTCAGACAGTCCCTGGGGTGATTGGGGGTTATGGGTCATTGCAAAGAACTAGTCATGTTTTAGTAGAGGACGGTTTCAATCCGTTGACCTCTGTTGCTCTTGTTAGCCATGGTTACTGTGTCTGAGACTTCATGTCCACTGTGTTGATGTGAGACGATACGGCCTGTACAGGACAAAGGGTACCAACAAAATCAGACTGACTGAAATGACTTTAATATTGTATAAAAATCATGCACTCAATATATTCCATGCCTCACAGCGAGTGACATTAAGTCATCGCCCCCTTGTGGGTGCTGCTGGCATTGTAATAGGACTCTTCAGGCTGGTTGATTGGGGGAGGAGGGTGCAAGGCAATACAAGCAAGGTGGCTTTGTAGAGCTGACTGTAGCACAAATTATACAGGCATAATTCTCATAAACCTGTGAAACCTGGAAAATGAATTCATGAATAATTAGTTTGAGGAATATGATAAAAAAATCAGATTGTGGGTTTCCACTTCTGTCATGCTGCTGTTGTTGAATTGCAATAAGTTGGCCCTCTCTGAGTTCCAGAGGCAAGACTTGACTGTTACCCTCAGAAAGTCAGCAAAATTCACATCACAAAAAAATGTTAGACTGCTCTGGCTCCCCCTGGCTCTGTGAGGTTTCGGGGACGTACAAATTAAACCTTAACAGTAAGAAAATGTACTTGTCTTCTCCCCCAAAGAAGCACACATAGGAAATATTATGGCACTAGTGTGTACCTGAATATTGCTTTTTCTGTATGTTATTTTGTTTTTAGAAATTAAAGAGTATTGACTGAAAAAGCCTCAATATCTTCGATGTCATGCACTGGTTCAGGGACAGGAGCCATGCTGGAGCCCGTCTGGCCCAGTATGGCTTTTCCTTGATGACCAAGCACAGGAAAGATTTAATATAAAGAGCTGATACAAAAAATACAGAAAGCATACAAGAGTATATAACATATAAATATAACACAAGTCCTGTTTGTGTATGAAACTAATATATAGTGTGAAAGTGTGAAATACATAGAATAAATATTATGTAATGTAAAATTAAAATCCTCATCTTTTGCTTATTTTATATTCAAAGCTTTTTTGTACAGTTTTTTTAATCGGGATGGTATACCATATTAACAGATACTTTAACTCACAACCAAGACCTCTTCAGTAGTGAGTGGACTAACATTTTTGTATGTAGTCTCAAATAATTGTGTTTGTGTGTGTGTGTGTGTGTGTGTGTATTATATATATATATATAATACACACAGTAAAGTTAAATCAGATGTGGTGTAAACTGTTTGCAAAATCTAAATTTGGATTTTATTTATTTTCTATTGATTTGCAGGGTGTGGTGTGTCAATAGTCTTCTTGAATTCACCGTTTCTTTTTTAATTGACATTGTCATTTTTTTGCCAACAGCATCTGATGTTTTTGTATTTTATATACATGTTTGTTTATTAATGGAGATGTACAGTGAAGTCTCTGAGGTACCCAGACAGCATTTAAAATGATCTGTGTCCCCTGTACGCATCTGTACTCAGAATTCAGAAAGCAGGGGACTTTGTAATTAATGACTACATCTGAAGTGCTTTTAGAAAGAGAAAGATTTTCTTCTCTTTATATGTGTGAAAAGTCATTTCGTTATAATAGAATTGTATATTCTTATCCAGGCGGGTTAATGTTTCTGAAATCTGAATTTCAATGCTACAGTTCATCTGCTCGACTGACTGCTCTCAATCGGTTATCCCTCTCTGGTCCGGCTCTTCTGTCTGTCAGGGTTACTGAGAAAACTTCACTGTTGTTCACGGGTTGCACTGTGTATGATGCTGACATGATGTCTGGTAACAAATCAGCATTACTTGTCACACTGTCTGGTGTTCAACCTCCTGGACCCTATATCCTGTAATTGAGTATTTTTTGTACCCTGCCATTAGTTCTTTTACTGTTACTGTTTTCTGCTGTTGTAACCTTGTAAGTGAGACACATCCACTGTAATGGGCTATGCTGTAGGCCACGATTGGACAGATACTGCAATCATGATGCTTCCCATTGGAACCCGAAGCACAGTCTTAACAGTATGTACCTGATGCTATAAGCTGTAAATGAAGCAGCTGTAGGATTGGAACGAGGGTCGACTGTATGCACATCAGTACTGCACCCTTCAGTGGTCAAGACTGATGCACCTTATACTTGACCTGTGTGTTTAATTATAATGGTATACTATACTAACAGATCCAATTCCTCACAGCCAAGACCACTTTAGTGATTGGAAGATTTATTATATTTGGCTGTACTGTAAATAAATGTGTGCACCACTTCCTTAGCTGAGTGCACCCTAGAACCAGCTGACCCCAAGCCGACTGGGGAGACCAGAATACAATCTCTCTTCTGTTTCGTATTTAATTCATGGTCAACAGGAGTTATGGAGTACTTTATCTTTGGCAGTGGTACACTTAAAAATCTGACTTTCTTTCAACCTAAAAAAACTTTACGTTTCACTTGCAGATTTTCATATGAATGTGTGAGTGGATTAAACTCATAGCAGTGGAATGAAGATTCACCTGTAAATACACTGAATCATCCTGAAAAAAGTCCACAGTACTTTATGTCAAACATGTCTTTGGGGTTAAATTTAAATGAAATATATGATGGTTATAATGCATGTGTATTTTGAGAAACTGCACGGCACAAAATTTGGTCAACAATTGTTTTTTTTTTTTTAATATATATATAAATGTCAGGTTCTAAAAGGTTTAAATCTATCAAGATTTTTATTTTTTTAATACTCCATGTATAGTGGCAAAGGCATGATGTGTTTACTGTGGTCTTTAAGGAAAGAGCATTGGATTTGACTAATATGAGACCAGGGGTGTTTGATGCTGTTCCCATGAGCAAACTTTTTATTTTTTTGAGAGTGATGTTTCTGTCTGTAGAGTAGTGTGATTATGAATGATGAAGAAAAATAAATCATTAAAATGCATAATAATAAATCAATGTGGTTGCCATGGTGATCTCTTACAAATGTAAATCTCCTGTGGGCAAACACCAGTGACAGTGGGCTTACTTTGTAAATAATTGCTGTCTGTGTACCTAATAAAGTGCAGCTCTCTTATAAGGCTTGTGGGATTCTCGATTGTAACTGAGCACTAGGACGCACCTTTGCCTCGCCTGTGTCACACTCAAACACGCATCCTGCTACACAAACATATATACTGAGGTAGTGCTTTTGCCACGTGCAACATAAACGCAACCCATTACATTTGGCACAAATGACAAAGCCATCTTCATAACCACCAATCTGTGTTGCATACTTCAGAGTCACAAAAAATGTAATTAGTGAAACTCAGAAATTCTACAACGCTGGTCCCTCAAGTTGTTATGCTACAGTATCATGTTTGACTTCATCAAACTAGAAAAAAATATGATTTATTATTACACCTAACAGCAGAATGTACATTTCATATTTGCCAGGATGTATATTACAATTGTTGTTCCTTTAGCATCAGCATTGGGTGTGGGGCTAAACTGTACAGGTATACTAATTATATGCAATAAGCCTAATAATGTGGAAACAGATGTTGTGATATACGTACTGTAATATAACTGCAATTACCTGCAGAGCATCCTGAGTCACTATCCCAGTTTATCCTTTGTAAATGTTCAGTGGAGTAACTCATGACGAGCACCCTCATCCTCCAGGCCAAATCTGTACAGATGAACACACCGCTTTGTAATCACCAGGAAAACCACAATCACATGACAGTGTATTAAGAACTGGTGTCCTGGCTGTAGGCATACAATCAACCTTAGAGATGTGCCAAAAACACTTTCCAGAAATGACACATTGAAACGTGTCAAGGTTGGCAAGATGAGACTGACTTTTTATACTTTCCAAAACCCTGTTGTGTACCACAGACGTAAGGTAAGGAACATGTACCGATTATGGTTCATTGCCGTGGCTACCATGACAAACATGACAAACGACGACAGGGTTGAGAACAAGAGTGCAGCAGGTGGTACCTCAGTACCACACTAGTCCAAATGGAACAGTGTGAGTTTTTTCCAGTGGCTGGAGTCCCAATCCTGCCAACAACCCACAAATTTACCTGTAAGTTGGAAGAACTCCTTATAGGGCTGGATGTAGATTGACATCATACCCAGGATGAAGTCATTGCAGGTTAAAGACTTTGTTCAATGGCCCAAAGGATCATTCCTGGCATTCAAGCCAGCAACATTCCGATTGCAAGCACAATTCCCAGGCCTCAGAACCACCACTCCACCCGGGAAAACGTTTTAACCAAAATAAGCAAAATTAGGGAAAATTAGTCTTAGAAAGTTTTTGACTTTTAGATACATGCTAAAGCATTTTTATGATAGTTCTGGCACCATTTATGATGAATCTAGGCACCGGGAAGGAGAGAAACCACAGTTTTAATTGGGTGAGTTACATTGAGAAATACATTTCAAGTATCTAAGTCCCAAAATTAGCGTTAGATAACTACAGCTAGGGTTAGGGTTAGAAGAGTTATAACTTTTTCGGAAATTCTAAGGCATCTATGATAAATCTAGACCCCCCGGGAAGAAGGCAAATCACAGTTTACCTTGGTTTAATAATTTTTTAATACCATTTCAAAGGCCTGTTTTATCACCTTAAGTCCCCAAGTTAGGGTTAGGTTTGGAAAATGTATGACATTTTTACACATCAACACATATGTGTTGATTTTTTTCTGACAGGTCTGTTCCCCTGTAAGATAGGAAACCAAAATTTAGCATGCTTTAGTAGTATATTGCCTACTATCCAACAACCTGTTGATTTACACTAAGGCCCCAAATTAGGGTTAGGGTTGGCAAACTGGGGCTAGGGTTAGGGTTAGAAAAAGTATGGCAGATCCAGACATCAACGTGTGTTTTTATGACAGTTCTGCTCCTCACATGGATAGGAAACCACAATTTAACATGCTTTAGTAACATATTACCTATTTCCAACAAGTTGTTGATTCACCCTAAAGCCCCAAACAAGGGTTAGGGTTAGCAAGCTGAGGCTAAGATTAGGGTTGGAGAAAGTATGGCGTACCCAGTCATCAACACGTGTTTTTATGACAGTTCTGCTCCTCTCACGGATAGGAAACCACAATTTAGCATGCTTTAGTAGCATATTGCTTATTTGCAACAACTTCTTGATTCACCCTAAGGCCCCAAATTAGGGTTAGGGTTAGCAAACTGGGGCTAGGGTTAGGGTTAGAAGAAATATGGCATTTTCAAGCGTCATCACATATTTTTATGACAGGTCTTCTCCCCCATAGGATAGGAAATTACAGTTTAACATGCTTTAGTAGCATGTTGCTTACTTTCCAACAACCTGTTGATTCACACTAAGAACCCAAACTAGGGTTAGGGTTAGCACACTGAGGCTAGGGTTAGGGCTGGATAAAATATGATATTTTAAGGCATCAACGTGTGTTTTTATGACAGGTCTGCTCGCCCGTAGGATAGGAAAACATAATTTAGCATGCTTTAGTAGCATATTCCCTACTTTCGAACAACCTGTTGATTCACACTAAGGCCCCAAATTAGGGTTAGTGTTAGCACACTGAAGCTAGGGTTAGGGTTGGAAAAAATATGGTATTTTAAGGCATCAACGTGTGTTTTTATGACAGGTCTGCTCCGCCGTAGGATAGGAAACCACAATTTAGCATGCTTTAGTAGCATATTGCCTATTTGCAACAACTTGTTGATTCACGCTAAGGCCCCAAATTAGGGTTAGGGTTAGCAAACTGAAGCTAGGGTTAGGCTTAGAAAAAGTATGGCAGATCCAGACATCAACATGTGTTTTTATGATAGTTCTGCTCCTCTCACGGATAGGAAACCACAACTTAGCATACTTTAGTAGCATGTTGCTTACTTTCCAACAACCTGTTGATAT
The DNA here is from genome assembly GCA_015164015.2 of Brevimyrus niger. Lineage (NCBI taxonomy): Eukaryota > Metazoa > Chordata > Actinopteri > Osteoglossiformes > Mormyridae > Brevimyrus > Brevimyrus niger. The sequence continues at coordinate 14,863,366 of JAABNY020000095.1, forward strand.
ACACTAAGGCCCCAAACTAGGGTTAGGGTTAGCAAGCTGAGGCTAAGGTTAGGGTTAGAGAAAGTATGGCATATCGAGACATCAACACGTGTTTTTATGACAGTTCTGCTCCTCACATGGATAGGAAACCACAATTTAGCATGCTTTAGTAGCATATTGCCTACTTTCCAACACCCTGTTGATTCACACTAAGGGCCCAAATTAGGGTTTGGGTCAGCACACTGAGACTAGGGTTAGGATTGGATAAAATATGGTATTTTAAGGCAGCAACGTGTGTTTTTATGACAGATCTGCTCCCCAGTAG
>JAABNY020000095.1:14867952-14882880 GCA_015164015.2 Brevimyrus niger
AATAAATGCTGATGCGGGACAAAATTCCCGATTTCCCAACACGTTGAACTGAGCAATGCCATTGAATCATTTTAATAAGTTACTTTTAAACGGCTATAGCTCAGTAATGTCAGTTTTCTGTATTTTATGAGAGGGGGTGGAATTTTGTTGGGAAAATCGGGGGAGAGATGCACACTTCGATTAGACTGGATAAACACATGCAGCATCTTAATTAAGAAAATGAAATAAATTAATAAATTAAGCCTTTATTACATAACACTAGGCTATAAAAAAAATGTGGGTCAGGAAGCGGGTCGAGTACAATATATATATATATATATTTTTTGCGGTCCGAGTTGCGGGCGGATTATTGAAAACGTCGGTCGGGTTCGGGTTGTTTATACATTGACCCGCGCATCATTGATATATGCTAAAAACATTTTCCAGAACTGATAACTTGTAACATTTTTGCTACACTATAATACAACAACAAAAGTTGGCAAAATGGGACCGATGATGAAATTTATATTTAAGACATTAAAACAGTAGACACGGGTGTCAAATTCCAAGACAGTATAAAAGCTTTATTAATTCAAAGTCTATGTAATAAAACATGAATATATATTGTAAAATGAGAATAACTATGTTCATATTATAAACCCTTATGATTCAATGTGTCCTTTTTGTCTTCGCACTGCAAATGTAAAGGTGTCAGTCTCTTTTACAGTGTATGGAAATTTTTAATTCACAGTTGGATAGATACCATGTGTAGAATAATCAGCATAGATAAAAAATGGCTTCAAAGAGTCAGAAAGAGGAGGCTTTCTCAGCCATGTGCCAGAGGCTGTTGGTGATCCAAATAAATGCTTCAACAATGCAACTTAACTAAATGGAGCTGTTGACTGAATTGTAAGAAGGGCAGGTCTCTGCAGGACTTTGGATTTTCTGAGGGATACAATGTGTCATCATAATTTTTTCTTCTTTTACAATAAAATAAGTTTTAGGTGTTGTTAACAGATTCAATACCTAATGGTTAAATAATTGTAGCAAATTAAATACTGATTAAGTGGACCATTAATTTGAACACTTTTATTAAAAATATACAAGAAATTAAATTGTGTTCAGAAAATATCTGACTTTTTCCAGCCCAGATGCGGCTTCTCCTAAAGCTCCTGCTACCATCTATCAAATCCAACACCTGTGTCTTTACTCCCAAACAGCTTCCCCAAGCATAATTAAGACTATGGCTGCATAATAAGCAACACAAACGAGGTCCCTGGGACCAGTATTAAGAAACATCCGTCTAAAGAATCCTTGCTTGATGGCTGATAACTGGTTTTAAAAATGGTAGAGCTCCATATATTGCTATGTCTTTGAGACACACACATCCAAGAAGATGTTTTTGAGAAGATACACATATAGTCATGTAAAGCATGTGTAAAAGCTGCACGCTTTCAGTCACTTGAGGATGTAGCACATGTAATCAGTGTGTTTGATTTCTGATATTAGAGTGATTAGAGTTAATGTTGTCAAGTGCTTTTTTCCAAAAATGCTATCTGACGTCTGTGGGCATAGCTGTGGCTCGCTGGAATGTCATGCCCAGTGTTGGATATTCTGCTGAATCAAGTACAGGCCTCCCAGCAGAGAACTGTACCCTTTCGACTTAAGGAGTAAGTTCTGGCACATCACGGAGAGTCCTGTGTTGTATTGGCTGCTTCAGCGGATTGTAGTGGGGGACCACATGATGCAGTCACTGATATTGAGACTTGCTGTGTGGGCTCAGGAGAGTGCTATGGGTGTGGCCCACAGCAGGAAGAGAGAACAAACTCTGCTCGTAATTGGCTGATTCAGGAGGGGGGCAGGTGGGCAAGCCTGTGCCCCTTACAGGGAGATATCCGAGGAGGTCTGCAGCTGCTGTCCGGGCTTCTTCTTGCTGCTTCGTCGTGCTCCGTCTGTCCGTCTGTATGGCTGGCTCCTCAGGTCTGCAAATTCAAAAAATGACAGTATCACTGAGAGAAAAGGATATGAAAAAGCCTGCTAGCCCCTCCCACATATTATTGGGTTCTGTTCTTCATATCAGTGATGTGCAGAACCTTACAGAATTTGCCCCCCTCGGCACCACTACCTCAAGTCAAAACAAGTGCCCTCCCCCTTCTCAATCACCCAGAGAAAGATACCTATGGAGTGAGCGTGAAAAAGACACAGAGCCGCCTCTAGGTGGGGCTCTCGTCACTGAAGCCAGAGTCGCAGAGAAGACGGGAAGAACGCTTGCCAGAGCGGGCTGTGAAGGGCACTGCTTTGAGGGCTGGGACACCCAGCATCGCAGGAGCATGGAATGCACGGTTCAGGGGGTGGGGGTGGAGTAGCCAGAAATGATAAGGCCGAAAATGGCCAAAAGAAAATGGCCAGGAGAAGGGGAATCATGAATGGATGACAAAAGACGGAGGAAGTGATGCAGTGAGTGTGCATCATCAGCATGGGGGTTTCATTAGTAATTTGGGAAATGGATGGAATGGCCAGAACACAGTCATGCAGATAAATGGGCAGAAAATTTAAATAAAAATGGGAAAATTATTTGAAAAGAGAGACAAAACAAGAATACATAAGATTCATATTAGTAGAATACAGCATAATTTATTTTAGCTAAGAAAAGTTAAGAGACTAACAATCTAGAAAATTGAATCTGTCCTTTTGAAGCCTTTCATGCACTGTTCCCAGAGTCCCCACTCTCACCTGTGATGATGTCCTCAATTGCACCATCCTTGCCTTCCCGCACCAGGGGGTTCATCTGCCTCTTCTTCAGCTCTGCTATTAGATCCATTTGAGGCATCTTAGGCATGACAGACACCTGATAGGAGTCAACATTCCATTAGACATGCACCTCCTTCCATATTCATGCTCAGTATTCACTCAGGACGGTTCAGGAAGCCTCAGGCACCTGCAGAAATCCTGAGACACTAATCTGGTTTGTTGTAAAATACTATTGATTCAAAAGTGTAGTATGTCACCTACAGGTAGCATAAAAACACACACTTGTATGTGATGTAGACAGCGATCATGCTGATACATTATCAATAAGACAGCATGTAGAAGGTGTATGATTTGGAATCACCTTGTTTTCTGGCGGCTCTTTGGGGTCCTCGCTGCTTTGGACTTCCTGCCTCTTGCGTTGTTCATTTTCTTGCTGAATTTGCTGTGGTTGACAAAAGTGACACAGTTAGGTTTCAGCACAATCACTTGCTGGTGCATTGTGTCCAGGGGTGTATATAGGGGTGGGGCCAAAGCTGCCTACATCACAAAGCTGATTGGCTCCCAGAGAGTCCTCAGTCTGTCAATCACTGAGTCAAAACATATAATTAGTTGGCCCCTCTGCATAAATTAAAGCCTGTTCGGCCTCTCCACCATAAGATATTCAAAGAATCACCCCTGGTTTTGTCCAGCACACTTCGACCTCTTACCTTATACACCTTGATGAAACGCACGAACACGGGGAAGAACATGGAAGGGGGTGTGGTCTTCGGGTTTTCCCCAAAATACTCCACCACAGACACAAAGGCTTCCTGCACAAGAGTAAGGGGGTGGGGGGGGGTGGCGACAATAAGACCAGTTTGGCATTATATTTAAGGAGAGCCTCCCTTAGATACCAAAGTCCGGCCATGGAAGTCAAGTAAGTTCCTAAGATTTTCCCCTCTCATTAACACATTAATGACCTCTGCGGTGTGAGAGAAAGCTTTGTTAAATCATGTACGGAAATGACTCATTTCACTGAGGAAGTGCTCAAAACTAAACCCGGTATTTGAAGCATATGGCTCCTGGTGTGAATGTGATAACAGAAGCATTTTCTCTTAATCCTTAATCTGTTTTTATTCATTTGTTCCCTGAATATTTAAACAGTATTATTCTTGATTAAAATAAATCAGTAATTGTGTGAATTAAGGGAAATTAAATATTGAGGAATAATTCATTATTAAAATTCAATTAAAATAGAAAAAATGCACATTGTATTTTGACTAGCACTGATAATTATTAATTATAGTTTTATTTATATAAGCACAATTTTAAATTTCATTAGCAAATCCAAAATTCTTTCCAGTACTGTTATGAAATCAAACCAAAGAGAATATTCAATCGATGTCCTAGTTCAGTCTAAGGGACGATGACCCCGTGCTAACAGTGACTCTCCCGCACCAGAGCCGAGTCTTTTTTGAAAGTTTTTTAAAGAGGCTGACAACGAAAAAGCATCATATCATCAGAGGCGGAAATTGAGCTTCAGGCTCCTGTGGCAGCCCAGAAATGCCCAGTTTCAGAGCATATGTTGGTGGCGGGGTTTCTCAAACAGAGACTGTCAGCCTGGAAGGCCATGCTGTAAGGAGCGTACCTGGGCAGTCTTGCTGTCTGCCACCAGCTTATCTAGCAGCTCACTGTTGCTCTTCAGGAACTCTTTGAGCACTGGGCTGTTGTCCTGCATCTGGAACTCCTTGCGGGTCAGCTCCATGCCCCTCTCCAATGAGCGTACATCCTGAAGGATGCTATCCAGAGATACTGGTACAAAGACAGATTCATAATTCAAGATATAAATAACAAAGAATGGCTCGATTTAAGTCCAGAAATGTCAGAGGTCCAGAGGTCAGCCTTTTAAAGCAAAGAGCCATTTTATCGTAAATGTCTTACCCAAGATTTACAAAGAGCTGCGAAGGATAGAGAAGAGGGTTTGAGATTAAATTTTAAATTAAATATCGTTATATAAGGCATTTAACATGAAACAAAACTTCAAGTACTTACAAGGAATAAAGAAAAACAACTTTGGGGGCTCTCAGTTTTAAATCACTGACACATAACAGTGTAAAGATGACTAGATTGTTCAGTTCTGTAGTGATAGTCTTCACCCTAACCCTCTGTTTCTGATTAAAGTTCGTTTAGGCTCTGCAGTCTTTGGTTTTCACTCTCCACTTCACTACTTGTAACTGTGGTGACCAAGCAGTGCGAAATGTACGCACCACTTCGAATGCAGCTGGCTAAAATATGTAAATCAAAAAATATAATAATAATTTTACAATGATCTGGGAAGGCGTGGTGATGATTTACTACGAAAAAGTATATGAAAAAATTAGGAATCCCAATAAAGTTTCAAGCCTACATCCAATCTTGGACACTGAAGAAAACTCTGGAAATCATACCATTTGACCAGAGATGTAATCTCATCATAGAGAATGACTTTGAGGAAGATCTAAATTATGCAGTTAAGACAGCACAAAAGCAAGCAACGGACCACCTCATTGAAGAAACGAGCTGGAGCTGAAGAAATATCAAAATGAAAAATAATAATATTAACTAATAAATAAATTATTTGTATTTATCACAGTATTATCATAATATGTTATGAATATTGCAGCTATGGTTCTCCTGCTCTAAGAGCCGCCCGACCATGGCTGATGGGCCGCAGGTTCCCAACCCCTGGGTTAAACTAGTGGTGGTTTTCCACTCTTCAGGTGCACCACTGGATTCTTTAGGACATTAGGTTATAATCTACAGTACGAGAAGACTGAGAGTGAAGAACCCATTAAAGTGGCCTTGCCACTTCTAAACCGACACGTTATTAGGCAGGAATTGCAGGCGCAAAGCAAAATCAAGACTAAAGTCAAAAGGCATAAGGACCGAGACTTACAATATACAAAAGTTTCAATAGCTGCCAGCTATGCAAATAAAATTTACCACAAAAAAATAATTGGCAACACTTTACTTGAGGGGATACAAGAAACTTAGTAACTCGGTTACTAAGTACAAATCGTGAACAAACATAGTAAATGCATCAAATACGTGAACTGTTTTGATTAATGATGAACATAAATGGCATCAGTATGAAAGTAACGTTTCTGGTTAATTAATACATTAAATACAGTAAGAGTGTACTACTGCATTAATGTCACCTCAAATAAGGTGTTACCAAATAATTCAAGTTATAGGCAAGGGCTATTCAAAGCAGTCCTCAAGGGCCGAATCTTGCTGATTTTCCAGCCTTTCTTTACCTGTGAGCCAGGTGTGAAGCCTTAGTGACCAATCAGAATCAGAAATTATTTAACTATGGGAGAACTGAAAACAAGGCCTGGATTTGGAATCAAGGTCCAGATTTGAAGAGCCCTGTTATGGGCTAAGTCAGCGGTGGGCAATCTTATCCACAAAAGTCTGGTGTGTATGCAGGTTTTTGCTGAAACTCCCTAATTAGGTCACTAATTAGAGGACTGATTGGCTGAATAGTCCTCACTCCTGGGTTTGAACAGCTGACCTAAAGGTTATCCCAAAAAGCTGCATACACACCGGCCCTTTGCAGATAAGATTGCACACCCCTGGGCGAAGCCATCTGCTACATCCAAAAAACAAAGGAGTGAAACTTTGGAACAGGGAAAAATATATTGTAAAGTGATTATAATAATATGCATGTGTGTGTTGTGGATGGGCATTTACCCATAGCAGCCCTGTCCACAAAGTGCAGCTCGGAGTAGAAGGACTGCATCTCGGGGTACTTCTCCTGGATGATGTTAACGATAAAGTGCAGCAGCGTCTGACTGCGGTCCGTGGATTTAGTGTCCAGAAGCTGAAGAGAACGACAGATGATGGACACTGGGATTTAGTGTGACTTTGAAAACGCCCACACCAGCCCAACCTGATGCATCCACCACACTACTGCTACCACCATGTTGGTAAAACTACGGTGCTTGACAAAATGCTTAAGCTTAGACCTCTTCTCAGATTACCTTAGCTTTTGATGCTAACATCAAATTGAAGCTGGTGGTGAAATTTAACAAATATATGGAATGGCTGGTGTTTAGGAACCAAAGCTGTGTTCTTTTAGCCATTGAACAATTTATCTAACGTTTGTGAAAACAAAGTGAATTCTTATATTCTTATTGTGTCACCATTAAATTACTTTTTATTTTCTTCTTATTTCCTATTAATATTCTTTATTTTTAGGTCACGGGCAGTCGTCCAAGCATTTCACTACATGTCGTACTGTGTATGTGACAAATAAAATTTTAATTTGCATTATATTTGTATGTATTGCAGTGTTACTGTTTACTTCTGAGAAAATATATACTTGCTGCCCAGATAAATAGCATTTAACATAACTTTCTTTGGCAGCCTTAAACATACAACTGTACACGTTACATTCTTCAGATATTTCATAGAAAGTCACTATGTTCAGTGCTGCTCCAAATTATCATTCTGGCAGCAGGGGTAACTGTAAAGCAGCAACGATGTGGCATTGGCTGGTCATCAGCACATTTTGGGCGTCTCACCAAGTCCAGGCTCTGGAGCCGGAAGCCGTAGGCTGCTCCTCTCTTGCTGCTGTTCATGTAGTTCCCAAAAGCCAAGATGATCTGAGGGAATAAGAATCACAAGTAATCTTAGCAGGAAGACAATGAGTTGTCTGAGTCCAGCAATGTCCACTTCGGAGGTTGTGTCTTACCTCCAATACCTTCTTCAGTTTAGCAGACGATTTGATAGACATTGATGCGGCAATGATAGCATTCAGTTGCTGGAAGGCAAAAGAAGAGCAAAGAGCTTTGGATCATTATTCCATCCATTCATCTTAATGCACACACATTTCCCACATTAAACGTGACAGATCATCGATGGAATGAAATGTATTTGAGAAGGAAAAAAAACATCCCTCTTCAATAGTGGACATTCTGATATATAAAGAGGGGCCTGGAGCATAACACCATTAGCGTTCACACAGAACTAATAATCGTGATGCCAGCTTTAGCCATTATAACTTCTATCATTACGCCAAACTTTAAAAAATGTCAGCCTCAGCAAGATGCTGAGCCATCTCTAACTACCATACGTAGAACATAATGCTATTGTTTCACAAGACATTTCTTTAACAATGGCAGAAAGCAGAATCTCCTACAACTGCTGACAGGAGCTGGAATGTTTAATGAAGTGTTTCACCCATTCTGGAAGTTACCTACAACTTACAGGGTTAACTATTGCTCCTAAAGATATAACAAATGTATAACGGTACTTCCATTGTGGGAAGAGTGTGTTTCTTTAACCTGCATGCTACCTGTTGTTACACTACTGATGGTGTTATGCTGGATTTCTGCTAGCGACCCAAAGGAATGTAATTAAGCAGAAGGTGAACAACAGAAACCAGGCTGACCGGCTGCAGCAGCTGCACGCTTTCGGCAAAGTTGCCCATGAAGGTCAGGGTGCTGATGCGCTGGGCCAGCCGAGGGATCTTCCCAAAATGCATCATGAAGCGGTCCTCCTCCGACAGCTCATCCAGCGGTCGGCCCTCCCGCTCATAGTTCTGGATCAGCTTCATCTCGTACTCTGACGGGATAAAACGCTCCAGCAGCTCCAGGAAGTCCAGGCTCAGAGACTGCTGGTCGTACCTGAGAAAGGAGACATAAAGGAAGATGAGGTAAACATGGCGATGGGGGTTTGGAGACGGGAGATGAACAAGGTGGTTAAAGAGAATGTGCAGGACTGAACTGAGAAAGTAGTCGCCAGTTTTGGCAACATTTCCTTTGGCGTTTCAAAGTACAGATAAGCTTTAAATAGGAAAAGCCATTATTCTTTAGTTATTCTAATTACTATGTCTAATAGCAGAGTCTCTCATTCATAAATAAACAGGGGAGCTGACCTTAATAACAAGCACTGTTAAGTTTCACAGCTGAGAACAATGAATACTATGCCAGCAGGCAGCTAGCAGAGACATGGTGTCCGTACGTTTCTATGGCGGTGCAGATCTCCCCAGAGCTCATGCCCCCTTTGCGCAGGGTGATGGCAAGGTTCTTGGCCCGGTTTGGCTCAATGAGAGACACCTTGCTGGGAGCCTTCTGGGACACCTTCTTCTTCAGGGTGCTCAGCTCCATTGGGGAACCCTGGGCCTTGGTCTTAAACTGCTCTTCAAAAATATACATGTCCAGCTCCTACCACGGGCAAGTAGAGGCACAGGAGAGATACGGTCAAGCTGTCATATTCCAGAACAAGGTATAGCAATGATGGCAGTTAGAAGATGGCTGTTAAAGGCCGTGAGAGAACGGTCCTTACCCCAAGCACCTTCTCGTCATCCAGCTCGTTGAAGACGGTGCCGGCCACCTGGGTGGGCTTGAGAGCCTGCCAGTTTAGCAGAGGCATGCGGTACTTAGTTTGGATGGTCTTCTTACACTTAGTTCCTGTGAAGGTTGCGAGGGAGAACAGATACTAAAGGTATCTAACGTCAGCTTTATTCTGATGCTTACGTCAGACTGTGTAAGAGAGTTAGAGCATCACCAAAAGGAAATTATGCCGCACCTACCTGGAGTGCTAGGAGGAGCTCCTGGAGGTGGTGGAGGTGGCGGAGGGCTACCCAGCGGTGGAGGAGGGGGCGGAGGCGGGATGCTTGAGTTCGGCAGGGGGGGTGCAGGAGGTGGAGTAGGACCCTGCAAATGGAGTCCTTCTGCTCCAGGAAGGGGAGGCGGTGGAGGAGGAGGTGGGGCAGCTAAACTCTCAGTCAGGGTCATGGGTGCTGGGGAATCTTTAGAAAACAAAAATATTTTTAGTATTTGGTATAATTATTATGTTTAATAGACGCTGACTGGTGCCCAATACAATCAATGACATTTGTACAGGTGTTGCGTATTTTTGTTGTTTGAAGTCTTAAATAATGCATGCGATCGTCTGTGGTGTTAATTATTTCAAACTGTCTACAGGACCTCATAGAACAATCTGAACGATGAATGCAGTTGGTGGCTGACCTGTTTCAGTGGTGGGCAGAGCCTGGCCAGTGTGAGAGGCAGGCTCAGGGACAGACTGGGTTATAGTGACAGGCACCAAATGGATGGCCAGCTTCCCGGAGGCTGAGCGCTCCAAGCGGATCAGCCCTTTGTCCTGCAGCTCCTGGACCTTCATCTCCAGATCTGAGGAGATCTGGGAGGATTGTATGTGGTCCCTTTCGCGGTCCTTCTCCCTCTCCCGGTCGAGCTCCCTCTCGCGTTCACGTTGCTGCAGGAATGTAACCTGCGCACACGACTCACGGAGACTTTCCTAAAAATCACAAACCACAGACCTACTGGTGTATCGTACATATTCAATGACACTGTGAGCCATCGTTTGATGAAACATTGCCTTTCCTAGATCATGTACTATTAACATGGTAACATGATATAAAAGAGTTATGCATATTGAAATCTGCTGTGCTCAGCCTTTACCTTTAGCATCTCTACCTCCTTGGTAGCCTGGATGAGCTGTTTCTCCAGCTCTGCCACTTTTTCCATGGCCTCCACCTCACTCTTCTGCATCCTGGTGTTGAGCTAAAATGCAGGAAGCCTTATACAGTCAGCCAGGCTTGAAGGTCCTATGAAACGCAGCAAGACAGACCTCAGGATTTCTACATGCCTGCACAAACATAAATCTACAGTATCTATGTCACCTGGGCATTGACATCCTGAAGTTCCTCCATGTGCTCCAGCAGAGTGTTCTTGGCTTCGGCATCCTCCAGCAGTGCTCCCACATCGAACACGTTGTCCAGGTAGGCCTGGATCTGCACCAGCAGCTTGTCACTCTCTGTGAACTTCAGCTTCTGCTTGGAGACAGAGAGATAAACATACAGGTAGATAATCTGCAGAAGTACTCTGTAGATTCATAGAACATGCTGTCAGATTCTCCTACAGCTTCTACAATCCTACAGTTGGGATATGATACCGTAGACGTTGACACGGGCGCTCACCTCCAAGTACTCATCTAAGCCATGGTTGGTGAACTCATACTGCAGGTGCACACGGAAGTTCATGTTCTCCACTGAGTGAACAACAATGTTGATGAACTGCATACATGCAACCTGTATGGGAATAGGAGGAAGGCACTTACAATCACTGCAGCATGTCACAAAATTGTGTGTGGGAGTGGACACCCCTTGGCAGGGTGAATCAGACAGTGGCCATGCTCTTTCAGTCCAGCCATAACATACCCCTAGAACATAAGAAATTTAGAAACAAGAGGGGCCATTCAGCATATCAAGCTCGTTTGGGAAGAACTCAACTAAGCTTAGAGTTGTTAAAATCTTATCTAGCTCTGATTTGAAGGAACCCAGGGTTTTAGCTTCCCCTACACTAGCAGGAAGACTATTCCATACTCTAACTACATGCTGTGTATAGAAGTGCTTCCTAGTGATTACCTGTGATATTGTGTCCCTTGACCCCTGGGGAAGGTGCCCAAGCCCTAACAACCTGCTCTTTCTCTTCCCTTTTTCCCCTTGTGCTGATGTCAAAATACCAAAAACCTGCAAACACACCGGCCCTTTGCGGATAAGATTGGCTACCCCTGTTCTAACACATATTCCTCTTTCACAAGTGCAGTCTTATAATATTCCTATAGTTTAAGTGATGCCTGTCGTCTTAACCACTGATTCTTAATGCCTTGCCTTTTGTTAATGTTTGCTTCCTTTAAAATTGTCTGGCTTTACATTTCTTACCATGAAGTCTATGTTGCTGTCTTCATTTGTGAAATACTCCATCAGCTTCTCGAAGCGGTTCTTCTCACCACATACCTGAAAATGATATAAAACTGGCATGCAATTACCAAGGTGGTCACAAGGTGGCAGCAAATCCAAGGTACAGCTGCTTATGAAATCCCAAACGCATAATGCGCACTCATGGGTCATGAAATTTTGATTCCAATACCGTTTTCATTTTGTAATGCTGCAACACAAACTATCTAATTCCATCTGTGATAGTTTTAGGATGGAACCTGGAAGATCCTGGGAAACATCAGAATTCCTTGCTATCATCTCCTTATCAAGCCTGGCTGAGAAACTGATGGGGTTAAATTATTATATGGTTTGCGTGTATTTACACACAATCTCATTTCAGTATATGTCACTGGCATGCAGTTGGATGAATAGTTATGTTAGTGAAAGTGGGAGATGGGTAAGGGGATGAAATCTCCTTCACAAGGTCCTGAATAAGCCTCAGGGTTTAACACAGCACATGAAACACCCCCACATTCATCTTTACAGAAATGTCTGCCCTGCCTCATCCATACAGCCACATCACACTCTAAATAATGCAGCGTTTCCACCCGCCAGCCAGTACCCAAACAATACCCACATGGCACTGCAGCGAGAAACAGACGCCACACTCGCCAGGCCCCAACCACAAGCCTGGCACCAAGCCTTCACCCGCTACCACTGCTGCCTAAACGACCAGGCCTGAGACCCAGCCCTGGTGCAGTATGGCCAGCAATCCAGGCTGAGCCACGGTGGCTGGCTGAGGGTGCAGGTTCCTGTTACTGACAGCTCACTGGAGGCTTTGGGGAGATTTAAGTAATTTAAGTATGAATGGAGGTTGTTAGGGCTTACCCTACATTAAGTTTCCTTCCAGCATTAGCAAATGTCATGACATATCAAGACAAAAGCTGTCACAGGCAAAATGTTTTGTCTGTTAAAAGAGGCAGCAGATTTTGGATGCCTACTGTCTCTCCGAAGAAGTTTTTTGGTAGCTGTTGTATGTGTACATGGAAAGATGTACAAGTTCTGGCTTCCCTGATCATTCCGGACGTGATTAATTTATAGCATTCACAGCTAGCACGAGTTCCCAGTGGAACCATGGTGAAGATCACTCAAAAGTGTGGTCAGATGTCAAGTTGAGCAAGTGGCACATTTTTTCAGCGCAGTGCAGTTTGCAGCAGTTGTCTGGACAGCCGGAGCAGCCGCTGGATGTAGAAATGCGGCTTCCGTGGTCCATGCAGAACCACAGAAAGGGGGAAGGAGACAAGCCTACTCTGAAAATACAATCAAGCAAGAATGGTGACGGAGCAGGTGATGCAAGGAGAAAAACTATGAACGGTAAACTATAGTGCTGGCAATGGGTGGATTGCATCAATGTGTCAAAGGGGGTGCAGTGATTTGAGGAATCCAGTCCCCAGCAACCTACTCCCTGGGAAAAAGTGCAGGGTTTAGACGAGGGGCCAGACTGGGCTGCGAGGTGAATGAAAAGCTTTCTGACCTCTTTGAAGTTATCGAAGGCCCTGAGGATGATGTCGTGTCCTCCCCTCACGAGGCACACTGCAGCCAGCAGCTCGAGCACAAGAGCCTTCGTCCTGCAGGGCACATAAGACCAATCACACCGCAGCAGGTCAAGAGAGGTGGAAAATGTGCTCCCAGTAATGTTAATGGCGAGACACTGCAGGCCGCGGCAAGACGAAAACTGAGAATCCAGGAGTTAGGGGATTTCCTTAATGAAAAAGGGAAGAGTGTCATACTGCTGAAGCAGGAGGAACAGAAAGTTGACTGCAGACAGGCGGAAGAGAGTAGTACAGCCAGAAAAAGGAATCTGATCACCCCAGTTTTGACCAAGAGGCCTTGGAGCCTTACTATCTGAAATCATTCTCCACGAAACTCTGCAAAACACACAAACATACCCTAGATAATTCCCTCCAGCAGAGCAAATGAGGGCACACAGAGAGAAAAGAAGAGGGCAGTCTGGGGAAGCACCAAGGGCTTTCCTCTGGCAGGGGCATGCGTTTCGCCTCACCTTGGACTCCTGTTGTTGAGGCTGAGTGTGATCTCATTGACACACCGCGGGTGGGTCATCACCAGGTTGAAGCCAGACTGCGGAGAAATCCCGGTGTTGTCAGAAAGGCCTTATTTTCACAGATAACAGACTCCATTCTTCAACCAGTATAGCGAAAGTTCAATTCCCACATGGGCACTCAATGTTAGTTATACCCTTAAAAATTATAAGCAGAGCACCTCAGTGTTTTTCAGTACAATCTGATGCCAGTGCCAGAAGTGTGAGATTGTGTTTATTTAACCTTGGCAAAGCACAGCCACATTCACTGATTTGTTTGCAAACGGTTTACTTGTTCAGGGGATCAAGATAAACCAAAAAGGAAAGGGAGAGTGCGTCTCTCAAAACCCAGCTACACATTGTCCATAGTAAAAACCAGGTTCCAGCTACACATTGTCCAGCCTGGATAGCATATCAGCTGCTATTGAGTGAACTGTCAATTGGTGTGATTTGAATCTCATTAAATCAGGCATGTCACTTGAAAACCCATATCATGTTAAACAGCATTTTTGGTTCTTCACAGTAGCATAGAACATACAGATATTTCTTCTTTATTTGGCCTCGTTGAATTAATAACAGCATTCATTGTTTCAAGAGAGAAATGATTAGTCAATAATTCCTGGCAATTGCTGAGTGAATTTATTTGAAGATAAATGTTCAACTAGTCTAAACAAACAAAGTTAATCTAAAGAGAGTACCAGTGATCAATGGATCAGGTATAATAAGCATCTGGTGGCCACACAAAGAATTACTGGTCAACAGGAAAACACAGCCCACAGTACCTGATAATTCATTATAGCCCGCAAGCACATGATGCAGACATGGACGTCATCCTTCTGGCCGGTGATGCGTGAGCTCCTCAGGGTCCTCCTGCTGTGCAGGGAGTTGAAGCTGCCAAAAAAGTGGAGATATAGAGGAAGCCAGAGGGGAAAGAAGGACAGATGGGGCCACAGAGACAGATGTGAGTGAGTTCAGTGTAACATGGGCAAATAACCCATATGGCCATAAATGTAAGTGGATCAATTATATTGTTAAGATTCAATTTGATTTACACTGTTTTAAATGTTTTGTCAGGCCATGTGGATCCTCATATAAGATCTCTTTAACTGCCAGTACCAGGCTTAATGCCATGTCAGCTCTGTCTCAGAAATGTTGATCCAAATAAAAATCTATGAAGGCCTCACATAGTTTAAACATCTTTGCAGCAGGTTTTGGTGCTAAAGGAATGCAGAGCATCTGTATTATTTGTGCAGCAATGTCTATATGAAGAGTAGCAGGTTCTCCACTCAGATTCCCATCATACACCTGAGCACCACCGCGCACACACACACACACACACACACACACACACACACACACACACACACACACACACACACACACACACACACAC
>JAABNY020000095.1:14906626-14923934 GCA_015164015.2 Brevimyrus niger
GGTAGTTGTAAAATTCTTCCATGTCTCTTTGCTTTAACTGATTTCACTGTGAAAAATAGCAATGCAAAGCTTATTTACAGTATATTCTTCTGAAAATGACAACCAGCATCAGCTTTTAACACAGGGTGGTCCACCTGTTGCAGACCAGCTGCCCATCACCCACTCCCCCCACCCCACTTTAGCGGCGTCCCCAGCCCACGACACTCTGAGCACTTTCATTTCACAAAAAATAAACAGCTGAAAGGCATTTTCTAAACAATATTTACAGAGTGTGACACCCTTATATTTTACTGCTGGCCACTTCCTCCAGCAAAGGTATGGTGCTCTGCTATGATAATGATCTTTCACTCTGCCTGTCATACAAGTTTGAATATAAATACAGTGGAATGTTGTCTTAT
Source organism: Brevimyrus niger (assembly GCA_015164015.2). Lineage (NCBI taxonomy): Eukaryota > Metazoa > Chordata > Actinopteri > Osteoglossiformes > Mormyridae > Brevimyrus > Brevimyrus niger. The sequence goes on from JAABNY020000095.1 coordinate 14,907,025, forward strand.
TCAACCTTACTCTCCTACGAAACGCACAAACAGGTGAGAGTGAAGATTCAGCTGGAGCACAGGGATTTTGGCGTTAAGGTTCTTACTTAAATGCCCAACAGGGATATGATCAGTCTGCCAGCCACGGCATTTGAATCTGTGACCTTCCAAATTTGAATCCATAGCCCACACACTGAGGTTTAACACAACATGATACAAAGGAACATTTTAAGACCTTCAAGCAAAATGAAAGCTTATGCAATACCCTCAAAAAAGTAGTTTCTTTACAGTTGTAGGTATTTAGTCCGATACATATGCACATTCCTGTATCTCTCACAGTCATAATACGTACAGTGTTTTACAAATGATGAGAGAGAGAGGCATTGCGACTGGTCTCATGTGATCGGTATTAGGAAAAAACAGGAAGCTCAGGTATGTCCAGCCAACATCACAGGTTTCTTTGTGATCTCACTGTGAGAAACACCCAAGAAATGCAGATGAAGATAAATGCTGACATTCCTTAGATTCTGCAATGAGGTGATCGCAATCGGAATGCGACTGCGACAAAATAGATTTGATCCGCGAGAATGAGCAATTACTTTGTACAAAACATGAAAGTGGGAAAAAAAAATCTGCTGTTTTAAAATGGTTGTTTCAATTACTCTTTTTGGAAAAGGGGAATGACTTAATGTTATGGTTCTTTGGAATATCATAATTTTTAAGTTAAGGTGTGTTGAGTCATACTCTTGAGAGCTATGAGTTGAATTTTGCCAGAGTACAGAGTCCCACATGGAGCCAGGTTGTTGCTCAGAAATCAAGCATGAAATCTCACTTTCACAAATTCAGACTCTACAGGTTTTAATACAATAGACCCTTCAAATCTCTGCGCCACATATAATGAAGGGACTGTCCACCACAGTGCCAGAGGCCAATTGTGACACTGCGGCCGCACGTGTGCCTGAGTGTGTACGCACGCCTGCTCCTCTTCGTGGGCCCCACATACTCACCAGCACTGCATCAAAACGCTCCTCCAGCTCGTCCTCTGGGGGCATGGGCAACCTAGGGGGGGCGGGCTGCTTCTGTGGGACCGCCTGGGGTAAGCTCGCCCTCATGCTCCTGGGCTGTGTCCCCAGGGGCACCTCCGTGGTCCCGGCAGCGTTCCCCATAACTGCGGCTTCTCACGAAGCCACACGCCAACGGCCCAATGGGCTCCCAAAGCTCACGGTAGTTCTTCAGAAACACGTGTCTTAGATCCCAGGAGACAAGATCCAGGTAGAAGAATGACAATGACACAATGGTAAAATTCCAGTAAACAGCTAAACCTACAGATGAGAAATGGCCAGGCAGGCCTTTCACAGCTTCCTGGGTGAGACTTGGCTTGATGTGTCAGCCACAGCTGGCCTCAGACACCTTTCTTGACCCCAAGGGAACAGTCCCAGAACACGCAGCAACATTGTAACTTGTTTCTTGTCTTCTTTTTCTGATGATAAGACGGTGGCCAAAAAGATCTGAAACTCCTAGGTTTAAAAAAAGAAAACAAAAAAAACCCAAAAAAAACAGAAGTCCAACCTGTCACACCTTCACGTAGCTGCTGAAGCTTGACCAAGAGAGGAAGTCCGTGGCGAGAGGAAGAGCAGGGAGCCGTGTTTTGGTGTGTCACACTCGCTGCAGCAGCACACACCACATAGGAAAGAAAAAAGAAGAAGAAAAATAAGAGCCAACTGCCGGCTTCCTGTGCGTAACAGAAACTCAGAGGCACAGTGCCGGCGGGCTGCTGCGGGCCAGCCCGAAGAGGCAAGTGGAGCCGAGGGTGACGACATGGGGACCGCCGTCTCCGGAGGGGGGTCCTCGCACGGGGCTGTGGGAGCCGGGCCCTCTGGGAGTCATTCTGGAATTAAGCAGAGGAGACTAGGGGGTGCTGGATGGAAGAGGCAGGGATGAGCATCCACCAAGCAGAAACTGCCTGGCTGCAACTAGCAGGCAGCACATGCAGCTCGCGCCTGGAAGAGCCAGGCTAGCCGCGCAGCAGGTCGCTGGGTCCTAGTGCCCTCCTTTTGTTTTGGTGCCCCCCCCTCAGAATGGGGGGGGGGGGATGGGGGGTGTGCTGCGAAGCCAATTTTACATACCCAGAGTTAACACGATACAGCCAGGTCAGCAAACCCCGATTCTTGTAGTCAGCATTAAATGATACTGTGACGGTGGTAATTATTACCAAAATGAAGCCTGTGTGTGTTTGCATAAAAGGGCCAGTGTCAGCATTTTAAGCTAATGATTCAAACTAAGAAGCACCCTTTGTTAAAAAGGACTTAGGTGATACCCACCCCGCTTGGCAAACCTTATCGTCAGTATCCCCAACAGGCTGACAGGGGTGTACCTAGAAATTCTGGGCCCCGTGACAAAATGTCTCCCTAGACCTACAATTTTACATAGAAGTTTACATTTTCAAGGACCCCCATCAAGTGCTGGACTCTGCCAGGACTGTGAATCTGCCAGGGGACCCATGTCCCACTGACAACCCTGAGGGCCAGTATCAAATATCAGAAGCAGGATAAAAACATTTCAATTAATTTGTATCAAATTAAAAAGACAATCAGCGGTATCGTCCATCCCTACTAGTTAATCAAAGGACAGCTGTTGTAGGCAACATTTTTGGTGAAAGTGCAGACCTTCCCTGTGCTGAAACCTGTTTCATGTGTATCATAAATTATCGTGACAATACACCCCATTTTAAAAAGAAGCTATGATTTGTAGTAGCCAAAACTCAAAAGAAAGCCTCAAAAAACCTCGCTAAGCCAGTACACCAACAATGTAGTTCACCATTCTGGTATTTAATCATATAATACCACTAAGAAACTACTTACTGTAATGTCTAGCCATAATTTAAGGGGATTCCTAAAATCTCTATTTGGAAAGATCTTCTGGTTATAACAAACAAAATTAAAATCGTTACTTTGTAGAACTCTACAGAACCTGTTACTTTTGCCCTAAGCAGAATGATCTTGGGAACATTTTCAAAGAGAAGAAAAAAAATGATGACAGAGCATCTATGTGTATCACTCAAACCTTCATGAATAATTAGTGTTTCAACAGTAAGATCCCAAATAGCTCCATATCCACCATAGAAATATTTAGGGGAAAAAATGTATTTGCTCCTATTTTTCATATTACAAACCTAGTGAGGGATACACTCTCTTCACCTGAGCCTGTCAGAACATGCTGTATTGTCTTTCTTTATCGTGCATCTTGGTGTTTCCCTTACACACTGCATTCCTGCTTTTCTGCTATCTCACTTGTAACAAACCCTCCACTTGCCTCGGTTTACTTACAAATGGGTGCAACAGCTCAGGTAGAGAGAGACTCCAGCTGGCAGCTGATTCCCATCTGGGTAGAGTTGCTGCTGCCTCCGCATCAGTTTCCTCCCAGCCCTCGAGTGACTCTGCGCAGACCCTGAGGTGCCACACGGTGACAAGAATGCTGGCCATGACCTGCGTTTCGTCTTTCCTCTGACTCCGCCTTCTGCGTGATGAACCTGCAGCTACCATTGAAGCTTGAACATAAACAAAGACTGTGCTTTCGGTTTGACTATGTCATGCTATTGGGCAGTAATTTTCTGGAAACAACCTGAAGCCTAATATATAATTTTGACCGACACTTCTTATGATATTGATAACCTTTAAGCTACTTGCTAGGCTAGGGGCATGATTCAGGGTGATGAAACTTGCCAAACTTGCCTGCTCAGATTAGGAGAATGACATTACATCATTTTTTATTCTGTGGAAAACAAAAGATAAATCTGTGGGTTAGATTTAATAATGAATTAAATACGTAACAGGCCAGTACTTGGAGACTTCTTGTAAGTCTTGAATGTGCTGACGGACTGCTTGTCCTCTGCTACAGAAAATGGATAATGGTCCAGTGCATTCATCTCTATTATTTTAGTAGCCTTTAGCTCTGGTGCCGCTAACACTGAATATTGATAAAGTTTATATGTCAGTGGGCAAAATCAGCCAAGACTGACATATCGGAGTGATATAGACATCTTGATGTTAACCGATATATTGTGCATTCCTCTTTTGTTTTGAGAAGTAGCATTTACAGTAACTGCTAAATCTGTTTCAATGATCACTTTTAGATTAATGAAGGATACATAAATGATTAATTAATAGCAATGTCAGCCTAGACTGAAAGTAATAATGATATTGGGACACTATCACGGATATCCCCAGCTGGACAGCTGTGCCATGGGGGAGACGGCATTTCTACAGGAGTTAGTGGTCTCCTGCCATTGGGCTACAGCTGACCCGAAATGCTCAGAATGTGTACAATAACAAGAGACGTGCTGGGAATCAGACCATTACCTGTAGCTTGGTTAATGGGAATTCATTCACAAACAAAAAGTGGCTTCAAATTTGCCCCAGAACAGTGTTTCTTAAAAATTTTTTCACGTAATCCATGAAGCCAACTCTTCATCCACAAGCTAATAAAATATCAAAACAATCTAACTTTCTGCTTTCCCATTCTCTTCTCAGCTAAAGCAATTAAAGATAGCACATTTTTAAAAAGACTGTATAAAAGCAGAAATCACAAAGTAACTTTAGTCAGATTTAAGTTTGCAAGACACTGAAGACAGAATTTCACATTCGGATTTGAAAAGAGATTAGCTACATGAGTAGTAATTCAATATTAGTGCAGTGCTACTTGTATGATATTAGAACATGTATGCGTCCTTTGTGGACTGAACCCACATCCAGGGTATACCCCTGCATGCTCCCTCACTGCCTGACATAGGCTCTACGCCCCCATTTAACAATGATCAGGATAAGCAGTTGGAGGATGGATATAATGAGTAATAAGATTATTCATTACTTCAGTAATTATTACCAAAAGGTATAATGAAATTAACTTAGCAGCACACATTAAGCAGAACAGCATATGAAGGAAAAAATATCTAGGTGCACCCCCTTTAAAAACAGTGAAAATACAGTGAAATACTACACTAATAAACACTACATATTATTTCGATATCTGGTTGGTGATGTCAGCTATGTTCCAGTTACTGTTGCTACACTTACAGCTCTGTCCCTCAGGGTCAATTCAGATTCTCACTCCCTTTGAAGACTGATCACCGAATATTCATCACCAGAACAGAATAGTGTAGAGGGATAAATATATTATGAGGCGTATTTTGATACACATTACATTCTGAACACACCTGTGTGTCCAGCAGCCATGACATCATGCACACAAACAGAACATTCAACTTGCTGCAAATACATCTGACATCACCTTAAAGAAGCTTATGTTAGTGATGTATTGGCAAGTGGTTAGAATAATAATTCTATATATTATATTGCCAACTGGCATCCCGTCCAAGTTAAACCCCTGTCTTATGTCATAGGCTGCGCGGGATAGGCCTCCGGTTCCTCTAACAATCCTGATCATTGTAATCAGTTGGAAGAGGCAGGAAAAACCAGTTAACGAATGAAAACATATAAACATCCAAGCATACGGGCAACCTGCAAAGCGATTGCTCTGGCAACTTTCGCAGTTACCCCATGCCTTTTCGGCGTGTTAACATGTAAGATCGTAGCACATCTGGGTGGGACAGAAGTCTTTTCAAACTAATGGTGGACCAACGGGCGTTAGGAGATTTCAGGGAAATATGGGCAAAATTGACTCGTATCCCGCTTCCGAGAGCATACCGTGCGTAGTCCTCTTGTAACTACTGGCTTCCATTTTTCGAAAGCGATTGTAAGCGTATAAACGTGCACTGTAAATATTAGCACTCAATATATTCTAATACCTGCTGTTATTTTAGACGACAAATAAAATGTTTAAACAAAATAAAAATGTACTATGTACTAGTCTAGTTTAAATTAGAACGCAATGGTATTTACAATAGACACAAACTGCTTTACGACCGAATTAATAGTCGCTAAATAGCGCAACACTAACAGAGTTATAGCTCTATCTAGTGGTCAACAGGTGGAAGCCTAGATGTATGTCCCGTTTTTATACAGTACGAATACTTTTTTCTCGAATCGCTTATCCACTGTGCCAGTCCTAGCAAGAACGGGGTAGCAGGGAGGATAAACACGGCATGTCCATCTTTCAGACACACAAGGAGTGGGAGGAAGAGGAGGGGTAGAAATTGAATCCAGGTGGAAGACTGTATACCTTTCAGTTATTTAACGCTATATTAACAGCTTGTTAAATCTTTCACCACTAGTGGAGCTACTGTTCGAACTTTATTATTGGAAGACAATTTTGCTCTTTAGTAGTTTATAATTGTGTTTGTGTAAAGTTGATCACCTAATTATTGGTTGTGTTATTAGGTTAATATCACTAAATTTAAAATCAGACAGCAAACGCTGAATGAAAATCAGAATAATGTCTTTGACAATATCAAGAAATGTTAATGTTTTAACTGTTATGTATTTATGCAGAGTTTAAGACCATGACTTGCTGATCTGATGTTTAGTTATAAAATGAAGCATGCACACCCACAAATCAGTGACAAAACCTTTTAGAGGTCCAGCATTGCAATGCACCAGAATGCCTCGCTCGATTGCATAATTTCCGTCGCAGCTGAGCCCAGAGACTCTGCTGTGCGTGAGGGCTGGGACTGGCCTGGAGCCTAATCAAGCACTGCTTCCCCCAGTATCTATCAGTGTGGTGTCGTCCGGATTTTAACATCCAGGTTCTTTTGGCTGGAGTCGGGTTCTAACTGCTGATTAGCAATGCACCCAGCCTGGCTTAAGTCCATGGCTATTTTAACAAAGTACCTTTGATGTGCTGGGATATTGTTGTCTGTATACTGGGAGCCTTAGCTTGTCTCTCAGTATTCCGCTCAGGGTTTCTCTGTTAAGCCACTATTTTTGGACATGAGACTGTTTGGGATAGGTGGTCAGTTTAGGTTGTTCACTCTAGAGGGACACGTGAGCAGACAGAACAATTCTGACTCTGAAATGCTTCATCTCACAGCTGCCCATTGGGCATATTAGAAAACAAGCTTCAGACGACACTGTTCAAATTCACTGGTATTGAAGACTCAACATATATCAAAATCATTCATGAAATCTGGCTTTCGGAGCTGGCCAATTGTATATTTTATTTTAAAAATAAAAAGAATAATTTTGAGGGCAGCATGGTGGCTCAGTGGGTGTGTGGTTCTCTCATCCTTCCCATTGTGTGGATTTCCTCCTGCAACATTATTTGTACATTAATCTGCATTCATAAAGAAAATTACAGCTGCCATCTTATGTTTTTACTGAAATTGCATCCGTTTTTCTTCAGTTTATTCAATAATGGCTCTTTCCTAATGCTTCTGACAGACTATGCTGATAGTTCTCCCAAAAGGCCTCTCCTGCAGATACGTGACATTGTCTAATGCAGGTCTAATACAGCACTAATGCATAAAAGTGACCCATTTCCACAAAACACTAAATGGGAGACAGAGAAAATCTAAATGTATTCTTTGTGGTCTTTAAACAGGGCAACTGGGCATCAACACATAAATAAAGAGATAAGAATTAATACAGACTTTGCATTTATTTAGCGGGAAAATTTTGAAAATCGAAACTGCATATATAAATTATATATACTGTAGCAATATAGAACACTAGAACTGCCTGATACAAAAAAATCAAACCCATTATCCAGACATTCATAGGTAGGGATTGACATAACTGGTATGCAATATGCATTTATTGTATAAAGGTTTTATATTACACAAGGTTGCTTTAGAATCCCCCTTAATACAATTTGGAATAAGTGCAACAAGTGCAGTAATTTGTCGTAATAGCACATCTACCTGTTCTATGTGCATTTATGCTGTTATGACACAAAATTTCCACACATTTTAAAGTTTATAACATTAATGCGTACTTGCACAAGTTAAGTCTATCCCTGTTTATACGTTTCAAAGGAAATAAAGAAAAAAAACACTGCATCCCACATCAAATTCCCATATTAAAACAGGTTGCATACAAGTCAATTTTTGGATTATGTTTAGCACAACTTTCCAGTCCGTTGTGGTCAGTATATACAAGGGTCTAAGATGTGGTAGTTTAGTTAAACATTGGGGAGAGTACACATTGGACAAACCTAGAGATATCTCTCCATCACAAGAAGGTGTTTAAAATTCAACGTGTCAGTGATGGACACTACAGACTGGATGTACTTCTTTGTCCAACAAACTGGCCCACACTGGAGGTCTTGCATATGGCAGCTTCCTCTCAATATTCAATAAACAAACAATGTTACACAAAGTAAAAAGAGAAAGGAAAGTGAAACGGATCATGTAAACATGAAACAATGCTGTATAGTGTTGAGATTCCTCACCACAGGCTTGCCAAGGGGTCCACCTCTGACTTACAACTCAAAGTCCTCCATCTCACAGTCGCGGGATGATAGCTTAGTATCATCCCAATGGACCCAGACGTCCAACGAGTCAGAGGATGAGTCATTGGTGTCATCCATGTGTGTGTTGTTTACACTGAATGAGGGGAAATCACCAAGGCCACAGGTAAATGTATCTTCGGGGTCTCTGCTCTTCTTGACCAGACCTGAAAAAGCTCAGACAATGTAACTGATATGGCAGGGATACACTGGAATTTGCCCCTAGATACATGTACTTACGTTAACTATTTTACATTGTTCACACACAGTCTCCTGGGATTTTTGCTAATGTATATAGGTTGCCACTCTTTGCATATATTGCTGCCCACACCCTGCCAGTTTGGAAACATCACATTTTCCTATCTGTCGGAAGAAATCCACGAACATGGGCAGAATATGCAAAACCCACACACAGAGATCTCAGCTCCCAACAGCACAGGTGCAGAACAACGGTGCTACCTGCACGATTCTCATCCCGAAAATGATCTAGATTTAATGCAATTCTTTACCATTTTGACTTTCAACAGACAGGAAAGCAAACGCTGAATGAAATTCCAGGGAGCAATCACAGGGCGCAAAACAGCTGACAACTATGTAAAGACTCCCACCTTCCTGATACTCACACTGATTCTCTTTCTGCTCACATATTAGCCCTGGGGGCTGCATGAGGTCCAGCCAGCGCAGGGTAGGTTCCAGCCGCAAATATAGCCAGCCCCACACCCTGTGGTGCACTGCCAAAGGGGACAGCAGCAGAGCCAGCACTACAGCCAAAGCATTGGAAGAGGTACAGGTGGGTATATATTCTGCATGCATATATGCACTGTACATATATGTGATGGGGGACGGAAAGGAGCAGGGGGCATGTCTGAGGAATATTCCCAACTATCAGTTTTGGTGAAGTTACTCACAAAAGTAATCTATTATAAGACAGATGGGGAAAGTTCAATCCAGATCATACAAATCCAAGCCAAGGTTTTGTTTCAACCAACTAAAGTTTGAAGAGTCACGGCCAGAGTACTCAACTGGGAGGTTGAAACAAAACCTTGGTCTGGATTTGTACTTTCTGGATCTGAACTTTCCCCCTGTCTGTAATGGATCACTTTTTAAAGCAACTTCCTTAACACTGCCTATGAAGCACCTATATGCAGACCTTAAGCAGGGTCTCAAAACCAACAAATGTAACAATACTCTAGTTCAATACTGGGACAACAGTCACTTTGATGTCAACTAGAAGACCCACTAGAAGTGTAGTCTGTTCCTGAATATGGTGTTTTCCTTTCAAGAGCTTGTTGTACTCACCAGCAGAGTAGGAAAGGAGAATCCCTGGAATGTAGCAGCCCAACACTGCCAGGAAGGTGAGGAACCCACAAACCATGAAGCAGAACTGAGGACAGCCAAGGCGATGAGTGAGTTTTTTTTTCACTTTGTGACATCAATTTCAAAACCGATCAGACACTAACCAACGAGTTTAAAGGGATTTAAAATGATCTCATTTCTATACTGTAGCTGGTCTAATTAGCTCGCCAAAGAAGCGACACATTCACAATACTGACACTGTACATTTATCAGTGATTTATTGTAGAGGGAATGGTAAAAAATCTATTTGTTAGAGCACAATGCTCTACTTGTTGAGCAATAAGAGCCCTGAGCTGAACAGATATGAAGATTTAGTACATTTAAAAATATGTGCAAATAAAATGAGAATTTCAGAAAATATTTTAATTACCAATTTTATCCCCTTTGGCAATGTATTACATCAGTAATCAGTAACTTTAATGGGTTGGTCAAGGAGCAAACAGTTTCAGAAAAACAATAGTTTGCATGATGGTACATCAACAGAACACCAAGCTGGCACAAAGCGAGCCACATGGCTAGCCACACAGGACCGGTCGAGGGGGAAGGGCTCGCACCTTGCCGGGACTGTTTTGTCTGAGCAGCACGAGGTCGCCCATAAGCGATGACAGGTCGACCCACATTTCAGCCACGTAGTGACTCAGCTGTGAAACATTGAGGATTCCTGGATGGGCCAAGCTCCTTTTATCACAGAGGCTAAAAATTTCAAGAAACATCCCACAGAGTGATAAATGAGTTTATAAGCATGTCACCGCCTTGCTGAACCTTAAAATTCAAGCGCAAATATTTCAAGGTTTCACTTAAAGGATCCAGTAACATGATTTGGACTTCCTGAGCATAAACCAAGTACAAAATGTGTAACTGTGATGAAACTCAAACTCATGCAGAACAATTATCACCAATTTCCAGGCTACTGAAGTCATAAAGTATACCCAACTATCGTTTACGTTATTCTTTAAGCAGCATCTGGGGCCTTCATCATAAAGTTGGATTTTAGGGTTAGCAAGATAAATTGTCAGATCTGAGATAGTCTGAAAATGAACAAAGATAAAGTCCATTTAAACTGGGGTACTTTAAATCTGACAAGTTATCCAACTAAGCAAGAAATCTTACTTTGTGATTCAGGCTGCTGGAGCGAACAAAATCAACTTCATTATCTACTGCATATCAATCCAACTACGCAACCATATTTCATACCTGCTTGTCCAATGACAAACTGCTTAAACAGACAAACTATACACACACCGAGTACGGGGTTTAAACCTCTAACCTTGGAGCTGCAATGTAACAGTGGTAATCGCTGAACCACTGCGCTACCCAAGAATAAATAAATAAATAAATGAAGCAATTCGGTATATTCAGTTCTTTTTGACCAGGTACATTTACTACAAAAGCAAGGCACATCATTTACGTAAAGAGGAGCAAAACATCTCAGCAGAAATGAGACCTTATTATTTCTTGTTCATATAAAACAGTAAAAAAATAATACTATCTCTGAAAAAGACTTAAATGAAATATCAATCCTGACAAAGCGTGAGCAGTTTTAAGACTTAGCGACTTAATCTCGTAAAATTACCTGTCATTTTCGCAAGGTGGCTCAGCTGTAAAAACAATTAAAAGTATATTAGAAACCACAAATTGTTCTTAGTACCTCCAAAGCATGTTAAATAAATCAGTAAACCCTAAAATGATGCCATTAATGTAGTGCAGACAGCATATGAAAATACAAAGGCATTAGAGCAAAGGGAGCAGCACAGTTCCATGGGATGGATGATAACATGTCAGACACGGGGCCGGGACTCACATATCACCTGATGTCCAGTTCCTGCAGGAGTCGAGGCACACAAGCAGGACCAGGCCAGAAGACATAATGAACAGCAGCTGCAGGGAGCTCAGGGCAAGGAGCCTGAAGGGAAATGACACCAAGACAGTCAGCTAAAAAGCAAAAATACACTAGTACCTTGAATGAGTCAGAAAACCCAGGGGTGTGTAACCATGCATGTCTTTTTTTTGGGGGGGGGTGTATTATGTCTCCCCCAATATTGAGTAAATATCAATCTAAGAAAAGATTAATCTGTCCCCTTTTAAGAACTATGTCAACGGATCTTATTTCTAATTATTTTCAATTTCCATTGACCCCCCCCAAATCATACTGTGATGGTATTCTGATGTTTTTTAATTTTTATTATTATTTGGCCAGTCAGTGGAGGTGACCATATGGAGTTAGTAATGGTTTAAATGCAAAAATAAATAAAATAAATTAATAAAATCAGGACAAACTAGTTTAGCTTCAAACAGTTTCTAGATACGCAACGTTAGCTTAGCCCTAATTTATAAGGCAATAGCTTATATTTCAGGTAACTTACTACTGTATATTGTACACTGTTCTTTATAGACTTACTATATAGCTAACTAAACAGCATAACATTAAAGCAGCATTATGGAGATCTGGCCCAAAACTGGGAAAGTACCTAAAACACATATAAAAATCTTGCAAAGCCCACAAACGATTCAATTTAATTTTATTTGTTTAGCGCATGTCACAATGTGACATTGTCTTAAAGAGCTTTATGTTATCTCTGACAAAAGCCCCCCCAGAGAGGAACTGACAAACGGTCCAGCTGGTAGGCATAAAATCTCACTAACATGCTAACTAGCGTCTTCTGAATTTTTTCATTGTGATGTCTTCTTTTCCTGGGGTGTTCTATCCAGGACCACAGAATTATATAGTGCATACCCCAGGGGGCTAGTGGGAACAACAGGTGTGTATCAGTCCTTCAAATGACAATAAACCATCAAAATGAATAAGGTACCAAAATTAGTTACCTATAAAAACATGCATGAGCAACTAATAAATTGTTGCACAGTGTTAAAGTAAATACAACTAGTTAGACAAGCAGAATATCAATTTAACATGCTCCTCAATCTCAGTTATTGTTCTTCGGGTTAAATAGTGGTATCTGGTCACAATGCAGGCAGCACAGAGAGACAAGGAAAGGGGCAGGCTGCTGAAAGCAGTGACCAGACAGGGACAAGGCTCAAGATACAGATGATCAGGGGAGAAGATGGAATATAAACTATAATGCAATTTCGTACCACAAATAGACGGTAAGTGTAAGTATCTAGCTAAACAGGTAGCTTAATAAGACACTTCAGTTACCTGCATCTTGCATATGAATCACTGCGATTACATGTACACTGATCTCAACATCATGTGGGCCCTTCCAAAGTCTACGCCACAGTTACACCCTTGGAAAAAAGTAATAAATCTGAATACCTCAAAAATGTTAATATGCATGTGTGGGGTAGGGAGATATGTCTTTTTGTTAGGCATTATGTCACCTAAATGTAATTATTAAATAGAACACTAACTCAGAGGCACCGCTCAGTTTTCTTATAGCAATTCAGGTTTAATATTTACATCTCAGCCAACTTGCACTTAAGAAACATTTTTTCTCCTAGATTACTCTCTTAAACAACATCAACATAGTTTCTAGTACAGAAAATTTTTGCGGAGTCACTGTTTCTGATGTATCAGTCATGGACAGAATGACAGGTCTACTAAAGAAGCACCAAGTATCTCTACTTACACAGGCATTGTGACAAGCCCCTGATAAGGCTATGGACTGAATGCTAGTCATCTCATCCATTTTTGGGTGACAATCACGCAACACTGCACTGTATGAGAGGCTGGAAGATGAATGTATGAAAGAAGCCATTGGATATTTACATCAGATGACAGCCCCTGTATCAGAGGATGATAAATACCAATGCTTTGCTAGGCATAATGCTTAAAATGACCTTAAATCAAAGTAATCGATTATTAAATTCATATTATCCGAAGTTACTGTGTTGATCACACCAAGGTCTTAAGGCATTCACGCTACCTGGGGTGGTGACTCTTGTTTTGCTGTGTTTGACCTGGATACAAGGCAGTGTAACGTGGTATTTGCGTACAGGTACTGTAAGTGGCTTCCACTGGATGAATGCAGCTGCAGCACGTCGGTGCTTTAGTGCTTGCGTGCAATTGCACCTTAAGAATACAAAACAGAAACAATAGCGATAATAATGAGATATATCTCATGTGCAAGATAAACAAACACTTACCAGAATACAACGTTTACTACAGAGTAAAGTAAGACGCTTTGTAGAGGCTGTTCCCACAGAAGCAAGGACTGTAGGCAGAGCAGCTGCCGGTCGTGCGGTCTTAGCCACTCCCGGATCGACGTTTGCAGCGCCCGGACTCTGGCATCCCTCTCGCTGGAGCATGGGCGAGCCCTGAGCAGGTCATCAGCCATCATCCCTCGCAAACTGCAGCCGTTTTCCATTGCTGGCCTAACAGATATCGCACACTTACATGACGCAGGCGATGCTAAGGAGTCCCAGTGCGCGCTTATCGCACCTGGCAGCTACTAGTAATAAGAAACGTGTAAAAGCTACAGTGCCCAGTCGTTAAACTGTGCTAACTCCCACAGTCCTTCTCACTCTCTAAATTACCTGACTGCCGATGATCCGTAATAATTTATAGGCTGCCACATTAATTTACCCAACTCATAGTTTTTATAACTGATCTAGATGGCAGCTGCTGTTCTACTTGTTTTACTTTAACTTGTTAAAGTTAGAGGCAAAATGAAATTAACCTCGGTCGTTAAAAACTTCCTTAGAAATTATAGACTTAACACCTTCTGGCCATGCTGTGATAACGTCTATATTTTAAGCACTTATCCACAGCATATTAGTAACAAAAATGGCGTTAATGAAGTACAAGACGCTACTTGTCCAATCAGCTGGGTGACCCCTAGTGTCAGGTGTTCAGGTCTGTGCATGCGCATAGGCTGAATAAAAACGGGGCCATTGGGCAAATTCAAACAGCTGGGGAGAGCTCTGAAAATCTGTATTGATGTACGTCTGCTTTCTTAACGCATATAGTTTTCACGCATGTCAATGTTTTAATCAGTAAATAAACGAATAAAAGACAATCGCAATAAAATTGGTATACTTCCTGTTTAATATAAACGTTATCATATTGAAGTTCATGCGGTTAATTGTTGAAATAAAGTATTGTTCGTGTGCATTAGTAGGCTGTCTATGTAAGATATCGAAGGATATTCGTGAAACAAATATACATGGTTGTCTAGTGTAATACCCTGTTTCATTATGTTATAGTATTGTATTTTTGATATTTTTGCACACAATGCGCACATTTCTAAGTAACGTTTGCAACTTTATTGCATTAGGACAGGAAAATTAAAAATACGGATAAAACAACGACGCAAGTACACTATTATTATTTACGCCTAAAAGCATTTCACGAAAATCCCACAAGGTGGCGCACCCACTTTTTATGGTTAGTATATTGCAAAGGAGATTAGGAATGCTACGTGCAGAAACTTAGTTTTATTTCTCAATATTTCGTTTAATTTATATGTCAATATAGTAATAGGCTGATATATGTTTATGCACTAACTGTATTCGTTATTTTCCACATTTTTTTATTCTTGGAGATTTCTCACGACACTTTTTCCTAATGAGTGATTACAGTAGTGCCGGTGTTCTGACAAAACGTCATACTTTATCAGAACATCATACCAATCGATAGCCCTAACCCTAAATCTTACCCTAACTCCCCAAACCCCTAAAACCCGTACCTTAACCCTAACTCTAACCGTTAAAACCTAATCCTAATCCCAAAACGGTGTTACAGCACATGCGCAAAATGGCTCGATAGCACGTCTCGATCGGTATGCTGTTTTGTCAGAACACCGGCATTAACATTCGTAACAAAGACACCCTTTACCGGCAAATTTCAGTTAGTTGTTTTTAAACTTTGCCTTAGAGTGAATCAGTGTTACAGAGCCATTCTCCTGAATTCCCAGAGTCTAAGTAATAGTGTTTGAACATGTAACCTAAGGCTATTGTTATGGTATCTGATGGACCTGAAGTGCTGGTGTGCCTGAGGACGAAAGCTTCAGTGTCTGACAGCCCTGAATCCAATGCAGTCCACCCAGAAACGCCTCTCAAGTACAATCATCTGTCACAATCCTAAATCTTTGTGAAAGTTGGACTTAATAGGAAACTAATAATTTGTTTCTGTAGTTGATTGTTTATCCTTAGAATGAAGCTTTAAGTTTTGTAAAGAAATATAGAACACTGTAGTAATCTGATTGTTATTTAGTTGAGATGTTGACATTTTGTGAAAAACACCATGAAAAAGAAAAAAAATCACCCTGAAAAACTGCTAAACTGATCTATGCTGCTTAGAATGTTTTATAAATAAATAAATACCCACTGTCTCACTCAACATAGCAAATAAAATTTACGACTTTGAGATGTTTCAACCAGATGCCAGGAGACCACTAAGTCAGCAGGCAAGTGTCTTATATAGATTTGTCACATGGGCATGTATAATTTTGTTTGTTGACTGATTGTCCAGCCATCTTCCATTTCATTTATACAGTAGAGGGTCACATTCAGCAGGGGGCCTTGCTCTGAAAGCAAGCAGGGCTACCCTCAAGGGAATTTAGAAATACCACTTCCCTTAACTGTGTGTTTTTAGAGGACAAGGGGAAAGCCATGTGAACTTCCAGAGAGCTCACAATCCTGGGGATGTTAAGTAACGCTGCTGAGCCGCAGTGCCACTCTAGACTGATCGCCCCAAAGAGAAAACACTTCTCTGTTGCCTTGACTGACTCAGATGACTATTGATAGTGACCTCATCTATGGGACTGTTGTACTAGAATGAAGGGGGGGGGGGCTCTCCCCACCCTCACATGCTGCAGTAGGTAGTCGTTAGAGCTCCATGTTGCTCTGTTTCTCCTGGACTAAATTAGAGTGTTTCTTTGAGACTTGGATTATGAATTTAGCGTTCTGTTTTTGTGTTTTGAAATAACCATTTCTCAACCATTTAATCTAATTTTCCTATTTCTTTCCTGTTTCACATGAGCAAGGAATTTAGGGGAAGGTTAAGCTGGGGAGCCGTGTCTTCTGGCAGTGCCAGATCCCACTGAAACGCAGAATTAGGTGAGGGCACCACATACAGTGCAGAAGAAAGCATTTAAAACTGAGCAAATGTGTACTCCTAGTGAGAAAGGACCCCCCCCCCCCCCCCCCCCCCCCCCCCCCCCCTCCCTCCCCCCCCCCCTTTTTTTTTTTTCTTTCTCTTTTTTTTTTTTTTTTCT
>JAABNY020000095.1:14944800-14976333 GCA_015164015.2 Brevimyrus niger
ACACATACTTTTAGATATTAAGAATTAGAAATGTAAAACAGAAGGTTGCCGCTGCTGAAAATACACTGAACAAACTTTTAGAAACATTTTCATACTCAAAAACTGACATCAACGGCCATGAGACACAAATGTACTACCCCATCTACAGTTTGCTTATTTCTTCAAATATCCCACAAAGACAACCTTGTAACAGAATTTACTTCTCACTAAAGTGCCGGATAAAAGTCCACACGCATAGAGCCGCACATGCTCATGAAACTCAAGTAAGTAACAGGAAACGGAATGTTATTCTGAGAAATACAGTACAGCGTCAGCAGAGCCAGGGTAAACAGTGCAGCGTCACAGGTCAACATCCAGGGCTGTTACTCCTTCTAACAAATATAAATATATGTAGTACTAAATCTTACCAGATGCAGAGATGCCAGCAGCAGTTGTACAGAAATGCACTTATGTAAGATCTCTAATCATTTGATATATATTTATGTTCTGTTCTTGTGGCACCACGACTATGCTACTTAGTATCTCTGGAATAAATTTCCACAGACTGCATTAATGATTTAATGTATTTTCAGTATATAATATGTTTTCCTTAATATCCGGCAATCAATTGAATATATATAATATAAATAAGACGTAGGTGGTTGCATGCAGTTACCCGTTGTTATCATTATGTAAGCTCACAGGAGGAATCACATTTTAAGAGCACTCTCTTACAAAACCTAATGCACCGGTTGTTATTAAAATTTTGATTCTTATATGAGGTCAAAATCATGTCAAATGAATGTAAACATATTCACAAATGTTATCCAGTTGCAAATATAAACTCTCGCTTCCAAACTGAGGTGACCAAGGTCTGGCTTGTAGCTGGGGGATTTTCAAGTGGCTGAAGAAACACCGCCAGGGAATTTAAAGCATTGTGATCCGGAAATCTATACCATCAGGCCAGCAGTTTAAACAAGCTGTCCCTTGAAGCGGTAACACAGGAATCTGAAATGGCACCACAGTACTACGTTATGTTAGTCCTGCTACTCCACAAGTCCTTCCAGCCACGTCAAAGGGTTTGGGTTATCTATAAAAAAGATAAAAATATTCTGCTGCTGCCCGGCTAATGAGATTTCTGGAGGAGACCCCACGATTCCAAATAAAATTCCCACCCTCAAGTTAAGTCCTACACAAAGTTAGACAAGATTTGATAACAAACAGGAAGGCAAAAATTGTAGTCTTATACTACACTGTAAAAGAATGCAATTTTACTTTGTTCAGGGATATAGGGAACAATTCAAATAATTTTACAATTAAATGACAATTCAAGGGTTTAAAAACTGCTGGCAGTTTGGCAAAGATCAAAAGTAACAGAGTTTGCATCTTACAAATGAGAACTGTGTTGTTGGGTGATAGTAGTGTCCGAAGTGCATCACAGAGTGTACTTATACAAATAGGTCTTATATATAGAGGTATAGCCTACTACACGCATAGGGCTATATAGCATAGCTAAAAAAAACTACGGTATAGTAAATACATAAACTAGCATAACATAGTTATCATTATCAAGTAATATGTACCATACTTAGTTGTATGTGCTATACTTTAATACAACCTGCAGCACAGTAGGTTTATTTACACCACACCACAAACATGCGGGTTACGCTACGATGTTACGATAGCTATGTCGTCACTAGGCAATGTGATTTTTTTTAGTTCCACTACACTCTTGTAGCACCACAGCTTTGTTTACGAGTGCACAGCTTCATGACATTAACAAGTGCGTCATTACACCACAGACGTACGCCAACACATCAACAAACCCCAGAAAACGTGTACTATTCACACACCATCGCATGATAGCAACTCTCTGAGCTTGATTTCAACAGACCCAATAACATTTTCTGACTTGAAGCAGCTAGCTACCTTCCTGAAATACCGTGGGAAATCTGCCAACGTGAAGTTCACCACACACAACACAACCCAACTTGCTTATGCTACGTTAGTTAGCTCATGCTTACCCACACAACCAATCAAGTGGATTTGTGAGGATTTGGAAATACAGGCTAGAACATAACTTTGGTTTTGGGGAATTATACTGGGCTAAATTATGTGCTACCATTCTAAAATGAAAATAATAATAATAATAAGGTCTTAATTTTTACTGAAGGGATGGGATAGTTCATCCGAGGGCAAGACGTTCCCTTACACCCCTCAATGGTACCAGGCCAGGGTGTTTATGACTATCTGTGACCAGCATGTGCTGTAACCAGCTCACAGCCAAAAACTAGCATAATGTTATCCATGTTAAAAATCTACTTGTGAATTTAGGTTCCGGCGTGACTCTGACAGTTATGGCTCCATACTGGACCTGGATAATCTGGCATAATTTGTTTTCAAAGAGACACAGCTGGGTATTATACGGAACCTTCAATTTTGGATCTTTTTAGCTTAAGAGATGAAAATTTATTTTTGGACAAAGGTGATGGTGGGTTAGCCTGTGAAATGGCACAACCCAGTGCAGTCATGGTTACAGCAGAGCCAGGAAGTCAGAGATGAAAATGGCATTATATGAATGACTTATTAATGAATTATTCAAAGTTGTTACAAATAGCTGAAAAAACTGGTGCCAAGTTCAGTGAAGCAACTTAGGAGTTATGCAAGGCTCTCACCTGTGTGACATCCATAATGCAAAAAAACCTGTGGTGATTACTGATAAATAAACTAAACCGCAGAAAAGTGGCTTACCCAGCATAGGGCCATACTGAGCCTGGGGCCTGTCCCAGCCATTTAGAATAAAGACCTGGATTTCTGTTCCTGTTATACAGTAAAAAGTAAATGGCTTAGATTACTCTGCTGACAACCGAAGGCAGACAGACAAACAGATATATATATAAATGTATTTAGACATTAATATATAACAACAATAAATAACAAACATTAACACTACAAGGGATATATGAGTAGAGTATACTGATTAGAGTATACCGATTATGAATGCTCTTTGAAGCTCTCATCTCATCATACCATTACAGATTTATAATGCATAAACAACATGGCTATAATGTGTTGTGCATTTAAATATTTATACCTGTTTACAATGCTTTATGAATGCATTATAATGTGTTATGAATGTCTTCAGAGATTCTTACAGACATGGCATTCATAGAAATGTTACTTCATGGCCATCTGAATGAAAAAAGAAAAACTACAAAGACCAGCCAAAACCCAATATGGAGCTTATTTCATTATAATCACATAATTAAATTAGTTTGTAAACTATTCATTAGCTCATCGTATGCAGTTAGCTAGCAATTTCTTTGCTGTCTTTATACATTTATAATTAGCAAGCTTTAAGTTAATATGTAGAAGTTGAGACCCCTTACTGTATATGTAACTCTTACCTTTGTTAAAACACTGTAAAATGTTGTGTCTGACATGGTTCAGCTAGGTAGATATATCTGTCAAGTAGGATTCAAAGTTTGTATAGTATGTGGACAAATAAATGACTACAGCAAAACAGGCTTTCTGCAAGCTGATCATCCTTCAAAGCCTATAAGATTTTTAGCCGAAATTAGCTTTGCTCGTTGTGAGACTCAGGAAAAAAGCCTGACTATAGTCCACCCAGTTCAGCAGTCAGCTAGCTTTCCACTGTTTCCTAAGTATTTAATCAGCACAATGCTGTTTTTCCACCTTCCCTGACACACTATGGCTTCTTTTGTGTAGTCACTCTTCAGTTATAGCACACCATATTTTATTACTTGTTCAACTGTGCCTTTTTCAAAACATACCACCATAGACTGCAGAGATTTTCAGCAAGAAGGACAGAAGAGCCTCTGGAGTCAGATTTTTTTTGTGTTCATTAAGAGGGAAGATGCAAAAAAAGTCCACATTTGAAGCTTATGAAAGCATGGTGTTGTCTTTTTTTTTGCCACAATGCAGGCAGCGCTTCAAATTAAGACGCCAAATACAATCAGGTCCTTGAAAGGAATGGGCTCGAGTTTCCTCATGCTTTTAAAACTGCGCACACTGGCGGGGACTTACAGAAGGCCTGCTTACACAAGAAGGGGGGAAAATAAAGCTCAGGATGGTCAGGGGCCAAGCGAACAAGACCTGCAGGCCAAGCAGTGCTTCACAGGATTCAGGCGGATTTTCCATCTGCCTCTGCCGCACACCTCTCCGCACGCACACTTCGCCGTGCCGTGTCCCTCTCCTTCAGAGCCTGTCATCTCCTCTGGGCCCGTGTCCCTCGGTTAAAGCCTCGGAGGAGCCAGCACAGCTGCAGGCGCTGGCCGGGTCGCCCCGTCCTCCTGAACGCTGCCATGAGCCCATGCCCAGGAATGACGGTTATGTTCCCATCCCGCTTGGCCAAGTCGAAATCACCTCCTTTCCGTCCAATTCTTATACCATTTGTTCTTTTTGGCTACGTCCTACCATCTTCAAAGACTCCTATTTTTGTTAATGAACACTAAATGGAATTTCAGAGACGAAATTCTGAGGGATTTCAGGCGCCCTTGGCTCACTGTTGACTCCTGCTTAGCTGAGCTTCTGCATCTTTGAGTACATGTGGCATGCTTGTGCACCCTGAACAGGCAGCAGTTTCACACCCGAGTTTCCCGGAAGGCCGATGCTCACGTCACAGGCCTTCGATCTTGTTCAGTAGCTCTGATGGACACTGGGGACAGTGAGGTACTACTTTTACGCGCAAGGAGAGATGGATCCTGGGTCAGAAACCTGAGACAGCAGCAATTGGATGTTGGCCGCACATCAGAAAGGTGTGCCTTTGGGGGCGGCAGTACAAGCTCCCTCTCCTCTCTCCTGGTCTGACTACGTCATGAATACCAGGGGGAAAAGGAGCCACTTTTGGGCAGGCATCCAGAGCCAGCCGAAATGGAAAAAAGGCCACCACAGCTTCTGGGTGATTGCAGACTAAACAAGACTGAGATGGTTTTCGACCTCAGTGGGTGTTTGTTGTTTCTGTGAATGTTAAGGTCGTAAACACGTAGCGGTATGCTGGTGGACAGGATGTGCTTTGGACACGTGATGTGCTGGGATACTGCAGTTCTGGGATACTTAACTGTGTGCTGCTTGAACCTACATTTACATTTATTAATTTAGAAGAAGGAATGATGCTTTGTCATTTGCACAAGTACAGGGACACTGGATTGCTTCTTTTTACATATCCCTTCTTGCACTCTTTTGAGACATACACATATATACAGTTGAGCGCGAAGCCTTG
This sequence comes from Brevimyrus niger, assembly GCA_015164015.2. Lineage (NCBI taxonomy): Eukaryota > Metazoa > Chordata > Actinopteri > Osteoglossiformes > Mormyridae > Brevimyrus > Brevimyrus niger. Next base: position 14,950,022 of record JAABNY020000095.1, read on the forward strand.
GGTCCCAACACAGGGTCAGCCATTTACTGGGCACCCAAGAGCATTTTGGGGGATGAAGCAACACATGACTATTCTGCCGAGGACGGAACTCAGGCAACAGTCCAATCACAGGCACAGAGGCTGAGTGGGTTTATTTCCAAAGTGATGTGCAAATGATGATTGTAGAGCAAGGTAAGTGTTCTTAGAGCAATTGGGGTTAAGGATCTTGCTCAAGGGCCAAACAGTGAAATCACTCTGCCAGCCTTGGGATCTGAACCAACAACCTTCTGAACACAAGCACAGAATTGTAGTCCACAGAAGCACACATCACTTTTAACTTGGACCTGAGACACAGAGAAAAGCAAGCATATTGTGTTTATAAGTTTGTGACACAGAAGCAGCTATTGCAGAAATGGGGATCGTGATCCATGGAGGGCCAGTGTGGCTGTGAGTTTTTGGGATGACCTCTAAATCAGCCAATAGTAAAGCAGTGGTTCTCAACACCAGTCCACTGTTACTGGTGATTTAGAGGCCATCCGAAAAACCTGCACCCACACTGGCCTTCCATGGATCAGGTTCCCCATCCCTGAACTATAGAAATACAGATGGGACAGTTTGCTTTTACACCAAAAATCAAAGATACTGACTTTGGTACGGACAGCAACGCCACTATTGCCATATTCCGGCGGCACCCTGGCCCGTACGGCTCCCGTGTTGTACGTGTCATCGCAGTGTGTCCAAGGGTGAGAACGGCAGCTGCTATTTTCAGAGGCCTGTAAGTTCAGCAGAGCGTGCACAGCTGCCTGCAGTGAGAATCCCCAGACCTCCTCCGCTCCTCCATCTGAGCCACCCCCCCCCCCCCAGTCTCCGGTACCGCCCCTAATGCCTCCCAAGGGATGCCGGGGCTCATCGTTAATTTCACGACCCTTCGACTCTCATCCCCCACCCCCACAGCCACCTCTACATCAAAGCCCTACAGAAATGCCCGGTCCACCTGCCCCCACCCCGATTTCCTTTTTGTGAAATTAAGTGGAAGTAAAACAGCTTCATTTTCCACTATGTCCCATTTCTGGGGAGAGCAAAATATCCCAGGCCTGGGGTCCATGCCATATACAAATTTGACAATTTTTTTTTGTAATTCTGTTCAAAGGCAGATCGACCGGCCTCCTGGGATAAACCCAGCGATATTCAACAGGAAACGGGGTTCGGCAGCATCAGAATATTAATTACTGACAGCCTGCCTCAAATGTGGTGACCAATGAGAAGGAAAGAGCGGCTCATCCGCCAGGCTGCTCACTGCCGGGAAGAAAAAAAAAAACTCGGGTGCGGGGGCATTTCTTGCGCTTCTCATTGCAATAGGTTTTAATGGTGGAATAATGACTCCCATATGGTTTGAAATAAGGAGGAGAAGAAGCTTATAATAATGACCAGGGGGTTGCCAAGTCAGGCTGTCGTAGCTTTAGTAAATACAGTGGCAGTTCACTCGTGCTGCAAGGGCACCATCACCTCTACTTACTCTAGAAGGGCAAAAAAAACAACGCTGTCCAAGATTTGCTGTTCTTGTAACATAAATTCAAACCATATGCCGAGTGCTTTTCAAACAACCCTATTGTTTTTTAAGATTTGTTATTCGGGGTGCTGTTTTGATCATGTCAAACTGAGGTAAAAAAAACTTGACCAGAATAACAAAGGCCAGATATGTGTATGCGGCTGCATTTTGCGGGCGGGCAGCTCCTGTCATCCTAACAGAGCTGCAAATTCAAGGTCACCTGCAGCGGATGCCCTTGCCATGCTGCCCATATGGAAGAGCCAGGCCCCTAAGTGTATTGCATTAAAATGTACAGTAATCTAAGGCAGATTTTATGTACTACATTAAATCTGAAAGGCCCTGTTGCCGTAGATCAAGGAAACTTAGTTGACAATTTATCACCTTACTTTGTCCCCCCACCCATCCATCTTCTAACCGTTTATGCTGGTCAGGGTCACAGTGGGCCTTGGAGCGCATCCCAGGCAGCACAGGACACAAGGTCGGGGTCTGCACTGCAGAGCAAGCCAGTTAGAACTGTGCGAAAGCCTGTTATATTTTATACCATAAACCATATTTACCATATTTTATACCACATACCATATATATACACCGTTGTAAGATGCTGCCCAGGCACATTTATGATGAAACCATATGCCGATTTATGCATGCATCTATTCCTGGCCTTTGATACCTCATGCAATTTTTACTGTAGAGTTTGCAGATAGGAGCATTTTACTTTTTACCAATCACTTTTAATTTATTTATAACAATAATAAAGTTTTAGCGTTATCAAGTAGTTTGGGGGATTGATGTTGTAACACCACTGCTTTACAAAGAGCAGATCTTTTTTTTCCTCCTCTTTACCATAGGATGCCTGGATCAAGCACAGATGGATGGACAGGTGACACTTAGATTGTACTACAGTATACTATCTGAGTTACAATCTCGCATCGACCCGCAGAGAGGTACCTAGTGTCCTTGCTGCTTTCGGGAATGTTCTATTTTAAGGTCGCTGGTGACACAGTGATTCGTGTCTGAATACCTCCCAGAAATAGGGTCACGTCAGTACATCATGTGGGTGAAGCAGAGAGGATTTTTTTTTTTTTTTTTAGGAAGTACAGAAGTCTCTGAAATAAACTTACTACAGCCTGAAGAAAGGAGACGGCTCTACTGAAAGAAGTATTTTAGTCCACACTGCCCCAGTTCATACAAATGTGTTACAGTACTACTAGAATACTTGTCTCCCAGTATCCCATGAGCCTGTACATGAGCTAATGTCAGATGTAAAAAGCACTGCCCAGTTTCAGTCCGGCTACTGATTAACCGTGCCAAGCCAGCGCTGCTGCCATTATCAGACAGCGAACCAGAAGGCCAGATCACAGCTGCTAATGCTGCTTATATAACCTTTGTTTTAATTTCTTTAAATGTGCCAATGCCCAAGAGGTCCACTATGAACTCAAGACTTGCTGTTGTGTCACTGGGTACCAACGGGTTCATGAGCAGCAGATGAGGTTTAAATATCTATTAACTCTGAGAAAATTGACATTCCCAAAGAATTTCACCACCCTACTGGGCTTTACTGGCAAACTCAGACCCCAAGTCTGTCAAGTATTCCTGGTATACCAGCTGGGGGGGGAGGGGGGGGGGCAACTCAGTCCTCTGAACTAAACAAAACACCAGTGACCGAGTGAAATAGAGAATACACTGTTCTGTGGAGATTGCTGTCCTTCAGATGAAAGGTTACAATGACTTACTGCGGTCAATAAAGATCCCATGGGGCTCGTTAAGAAATAGCCAACTCAGTAGCCCTGTCAAAATGACAAAACAGGACCTACCTCTTAAGGTTATTTTATCCTTCTCAGCTTATGCCACAGACTATACATACAAATAAATTTATGTTTATATGTATATTATCTAAGTTCTTACGTTATCACCAAAATTAGCTAGTGGGTTACGATGCAAAAGAACTTCTTTACTACACACTGATAGCAATGTGAGAACATCCCGTAACGTGTGAAACAAATCACTACAGAAACGAGACTCTTAGTGTTATTATTTATGTATTACACACATTACACTTTAGAATATTTTTAAGACACAAATTTGATAATGTCGTCAGATGGTTAAAGAACAGGTTTACCTTTCAGAGGAACGTCTGCATCCTGCTCCAAGCCCACTCTAATCTTCTCAGTCTGATCCGACTTCTTCAAGCTGATCAGACCTCTCCTCTCTTCCAGCACCTCCGGTCGGCTGTGGAAAGACAGGCAGCAGTTCCAGCCTAACTCCACTATCATTATCAGATGCCTGTCATGCACACAACAGAGCATCGCATGTGCTCTGGTTGGGCTTTATCTGTTGGGCAGCCCAGGCATGGACTTGAAAATAGGTGTGAAATCAGAGACTCCAAGTGAAGGAAACATTTTGAGAAAGAAAAAGGCTTTTATGCCTGTTTTGATGTGCTTGTGTTTTTTTTTCATCAGTGTGAGGGCTGTCTGGGGAGGGATTTAAACCCTTTAGGGGGGTCGCAATGAGTTACTGTGGGGCTTGTATTTACATAAAGAACCTGCTAGAGAAAAAAAAGTTGTGGTGGCTGAAAGAATGTCTTTAAAAACACAAATGGTGACCTTCTAATACAGGACAATGTCAGACTATCCCTGTGCAGGAATACATCAATACATAACTGAATTCTAAAAATGTAACGTCAATGATTTTCATAAAACACCACTTCATCTTAATGAAAGCATTTCAAATGCAAGCCATTAAGGCCCTATTAGCACGCTGCTCTTTTCGTTGTCATTTAATTACTGTTCTATTTTTGGGGGCTACTTCTGCATCTAAAGGCAGTGCCAGATGAGGAGTTGAATATAACCTTCCTTCCTTTGAAGGTTCCAGGAAACGCCAGCACCACTGCCATTTGTTACGAGCTATATTTGTTTATTGATCTCTGATCCATCCTGCTCCTTATAATGGTGGACAAATTTGAAATATCTAGATTTTGATAAATCTCTGTCTTGGCACTAGATTTCCACGTTCTCTTTTACTCTGTGTTAGTATTGTCCCTTTGGAACTTTAGGTAAATTGTCCCATCCAGCCATCCATCCATCCTTAATCAGCTTCTCCTGCTGAAGTCTACAGTATAGTTAATCTCAGATTATACTGGTATTATACAGCTGAGTTAATGTCATGATGCCATGAAGTACTTGTTACCTATGAATGAGGAGGACAGCAGTACCTGAAATTGGTCAGAAGGATTGTGAGAATATGTGTTACACATTGTGTATATTGGCCTCAGGTGTGTGTGTGTGTATGTGTGTGTGTGTGTGTGTGTGTGTCTTTCAGTCAGATTTACAATGCATTGTGGGGACCAAACACAATGTGATAAAAAAAAACGGTTATTTTGACATAGTGAGGACCATTTTTTTGGTCGTCACGAAGGGGGAAATACATTTTGTTTATAAATTGCAATAGATTTTTTTTTTTTAAATGCCAAAAGACTTGTATTTTGTTTGGATACTTATGCATGGTAAGGTTAGGGCTGGGTAGGTGTTAAGGTTGGCGTTGTTGCAATTAGGGTTTTGCCCATAGAAATAAATAGACAGTCCTCACAAACATAAGAGTACAGACCAGTGTGTGTGTGTATGTGTGAGTATATGTGAAAGAGTTAACCAGGGGGATGGTCTTTATATTTTATTAGCGCACTAGCCTGGACAGGTTACGGCACCACCCTTTACTTATACATTACTATACTGAAATTGGAGAGGCACTGAAGTTGTACTAATAGCACATCACAGAGATAGCAAACTACCATGCAGACCGCAGCAAATACACTGACACACAGCCACAGAGCATGCAGATATGCAGGAAAGATGATGCAGTAGGCAGAAGAGCCTTTCACAGCCTGAAATAGTGCCCCGTGACATTACACCCTAAAAGAATTCTAACCCTAAAATATAGGCTACACCTGCATAAATATGCATCAATGTAAAGGGATAACGTGTAAGCTATGCAAGTAGCTTTGGATGAAAGCATCTATAAAAACTAAGCATAATAACCATACTTGTAGCAGTCATCGGTATGCCTTTCCACATCTTGGTTTTAGAATTTCTACAAGAGCACAATGCACGTTCACATGCCACAAAAAAACTGGGAGGAAACAAAAAAAGAATAGTAACCATGCATTGTGTCAACAATGATGGCAAAAACGTGTGGGGCGGGGGATGTCTGCTTTGGGACAGGCTCAGGACAGACTGTCTAACTCTCTGAAGGATTCTGGCCTGCGTCACACCTCGGTTTGTCTTTCCTCTACCAAAGCAGCCACATGTCGGGGAGGGAACCACAATAGGCAGTACGCTGGTCCAGACAGACGCAGTGGTCTTCCCACTAGGACGGTGAGCCAGCACTCCCTGTCTAAGATTTACACTTCCCGTCTTAATGTAAAGCCTGCTCAGACACATATGGCATCACCTGAAGGCTGCACAAACATACTTCATACCTTTGCAATGCTAGTTAGTGAACAAAAAATGTGGATAAACATTTAATAATTTTTTTATGGCAATGTTAGCTGAGTGTTTTGCTCAAGGCCACAAAAAGAAACACAATGATGAATATACAGTATGCCGTATTCACACAAATAGATCCACAGTACTGTGCGAAAGTCATAGGCAGTCAAAGCAAATGTTTGAATGATCTTCATGTTGGTGTAGAGCTATGATACTATATCTGTCGATGTGTGTTAGCTTAGCCATTTTAGCTGGGGCAGTGGCAATCTAAAGGTTAGGAAAGCAGGTTATGATTGAAAGTTTCATCCCTGATGACCAAGGTCTCCCCTGCACTGCTTCCCAGGTGCTAAATAATAGCTGCTCACTGCTATGTCACATACGGGTTAAATACAAACAATATGTTTTATTGTTGTGCGTTGTGCTGTGCATCGGCACTTGCTAAACCTCCACTAAAGTTACTTCAGTATTTGCAACGACCATCCAATACACCCATGCATTTTTTGACTTGACCACCAGCACACCTTGTGCAACAAATCAAAACCTAAGTTATTTAACTAGTTAAGTTAATTGAGCCGGTGATGAAATTTAATGAATACATGGAATGGCTGTGGTGCCCATGAGGAGAGGTTTGGGAAACAAAGAAGTGCTTATTTAGCCATCCAACAAGATTTCAGTAACCTTTTAGAAAACAAAAGAAATTGCTATTATTCTTTAGCATTGTGCTACACTTCATTTACATACGGTATGTTATAATTATAAATTGTTTTTTTCTGAGCATCTGAGCACTTTCTATGCAGTTAAATAGCTTTAAATATTTGCTTTGATTGACTAAGACTTTTGCACAGTGTTGCATGTGTCACGTTTATATCTAGAATAATATAACTACATTTCCCAGATAATCTCCGTAATTCAGATCCTTCCTGGAAGATCTCCAGTCCAGCCCCAGTATAATGCTTGACTTTCCTGTTTAATATGGCTGCGGACTTAATCTTCCAAGGTGGATTGTGCGTTATTCAATTATTTTCATTTTTAAACTGACCTTAAAAGAAGTTATATTTGAAAAAAAAGGTGACCCACTCAAGGCAAAATGTTGAAACAGTTGACACTACAAGTTCAGAAAAAGACACAAAAACCTTAAATCAGGAGTAAACTTTTTCTATTTTAGGTTGGTTAGAATCATTAAAAGTTTTTGTATTTGTAGAATTTTATAGAGATTTTTTTTATTACACTCATCAAAGTCAAAAATGTACATACACTTCCTTACTATTTGGTAGCATTGCCTTAAAAAACTGTTTCACTTGGGCTAAACGTTTTGGGTTACCTCCCACAAGCGTTACACAATAGTTTGCCGGAATTTGGCCCATTCCTCTTGACAGAACCTCTGTAACCGAGTCAGGTCTGTAGGCCTTCTTGCTCACATACTTTTTCAGTGCTGCCCACAAATTTCCTATAGGATTGAGGTCAGGGCTTTGTGATGGCCACTCCAATGCGTTGACTTTGTTGTCCTGAAGCCACTTAGTAACTAACTTGGAAGTATGCTCTGGGTCATTGTCCATTTGGAAGACCCATTTGCGTCCAACCTTTAACTTCCTGGCTGATGTCTTCAGATGTTGCTTCAGTACATCCACATAATTTTCTTTTGTCATGATGCCATCTGTTTTGTGAAGTGCAGCAGTCCATCCTGCAGCAAAGCAGCCCCAAAGCTTCACGCTGCCACCCCATACTTCACAGCTGGGATGGTGTTCTGAGGTCTGCAAGCTACCCCCCCCCCCCTTTTCCTTCAAATATACCATTAATCATTATGGTCAAACATTTCAATTTTACTTTCATCAGACCACAGTACACATCAAAATTCAGATACAGCTGCAAACTGTAATCTGGCTTTTTTACAGGTTTTTAAGAAATAGCCGTCTCCTGTCCAGTGGCTTTTCATGTCGGAACAGGACTCATTTTACTGTGGATGATGATACTATTTTACCAGTTTCAGCCAGCATCTTCACATGGTCTTTTGCTGTTGTCCTGGATTTTCACATTGTGTCCCAAAACATGTTCATCTCTAGGACTCCGAATCCATCTCCTTCCAGAGCAGTTTGATGGCTGTATACACCCATGGTTTTTATACTTGAATATTATTCTTTGAATGGATGAACCTGGGACCTTTGGGCATCTGGAAATTGTGCTTAAGGATGAACTAGACTTGTGGAGGTCCACAAATCTTCTCCTAATGTCTTGGTTGAACTGAGGTACTCTGTTTGATGTGTGCCTTAAAATACGTCCACAGGTGTGCCACCAATTAACTCAAATGGTGTCAAATAACCTATCAGAAGCTTCTGAAGCTCAGACTGGAATCATCTGGAAGTTTCTATGTAAACTTCTGATGAAAGTTATAAAAAATTATCAAATATAAAAACTTTTGGTGATCCTAACTGACCTAAAACAGAAATAAATACTCTGATTTAATGTTGGACAGCGAGAAAAAAGTTTGTGTGTCTTTTTCTGAAGTATATGTATATTTCTGGTTTCAACTGTGTATTCAAGTCTTTTACAGGTGTAACAGTGTAGAGTGTAGTTATATGTCTATATTCAGCAGATTCATATTCTGGAGGATGTGTTGCCTGCTTTAATGGCACAAAAGCATCAAGCATGAGTTCTTACAGAGATTTGTCACAAGGAATGACTTAAGCTAGAAGATACTGACCGAGCTGTAGATCTAAAGGAATGATAGAGTGCTTCAGAATGATACAGGCATAAACATGTAGAGGCAGCATGCAAATAAAGGATTTTTTTCTGATAGACTGAAAAAAGTTACAGTGAGTTGCTGCAGTTTTAAGGTGAGTGGGAGGGTGTCAGAATATCCTGGCTAACAACTTACAACTTTACAGTACTTGTCAGTGTAGCTAACCGCTACCACAGGAAATTCAAAGACTTAATCCTACACTCCTACTGGGTGTCGCTGTGGCCACTTCTACCACAAACCTTTAATCATTAATCTAATTTTACTGTGATTCTTACCAGCTACACTAGAAAGGTGACTCCCCAGCCCCCATTTGTTAATAGATGCACAATATAATTTTTCAGATTCCACATTTTAAATGGTCCTAGCTTTAGATATAAATATATTTATTTGAATTCAGTAAATATTTATTTGATGACTAGAATTTAAGCTTAAGTAGCTGCACATTGAGATATCATTTATAGTACTTTATTGCACTAAATTGTGTTCCTTAAGAACTTCTGTAGACTTTAATTGGAAAATCTAGGTGCAAGAATTTCAAGTAACTATTTGGCTCCAAGAAAAGTCTGAGTATTAAAAAGAGGCATAGGTCAGATTGAGTCTGACACCGGTGTCCCTCCCCCCATTCCCAGAATCCCTGGCACAGGCTGCAACTGAGAGACCAAGAGCGGAGGTTTCCTGTGAGCTGCACACAGGAAACAATCTGATATGGGGATTAGTCTGCACAAATAACATTATGGGGGAAACCACAAGCTCTTTGTCCTGGTGACACCCCCACTGAGGGCTTAGACAAAGAAAACAGACTTTCACAAGAACATGGTCCCTGCACATGGAGAACATACAAGGTCTAATCATCTGATTTTACCCTGTATTTAGGAGGAACAAAAAAAAACTTAGCTTAAATGGCAACATGCAAATTAATCAGTGATATTGCAGGCCCTTTTTGATTGTTTTGGTCTGTAAACCACACTCCTTGCTAAATGTCAGCTTTTGTTTTCAGGAGGCGGGGGTGGGGGGTTATTGCACCATCTAAACAATACAAATGTGTACCCTCCAAAAATACCTGAGCCATAGCTGAGTCTGCAACATCAACATATAATAGTTCACATGGAATCCTCTCCCAAGAGAGACACCTTTATTACAGTTATACAGTTCGTTCAATAATGACTGGGGGGGGGGGGGGGGTTAGAAACCTTTAAATAGTAAAACAAGATGAAGAAAAAAAAAAACATGCATATTTTTTGGAAGCTAAACTGTACAAATGGAAAAACCTCTGCAGGCCAGATGTGAGGTCCACACTGTAAGCAGAACCATGTGGCAGATCCTGAGACAGGAAGGTTACCGTGAGAGGGAAGTGAGAGATTACAGCATGGCCCGCCTTTTCTTAAAATCAGACTAAATGATGACATCTGGTCATGGTTGCAATTGGTGGGAAAAGGTTCTTCTTCAAAAAAGAAGCCAAGTTAGTCTGAAAATTGACTGATCTTTACTGGGAAGCAGAGGCGAGCCCAGCAGACAGTCCTCAGAAGCTGCCTGTGTTAGCATTTAGCATTACCGCGCAGGGTCCTTGCCTGGCATACAGAAGCGTTCCAGCCAGTGCCAATAACTGAGCAGCGCATGCGAGCAATGAACTGCGGAGGTCTGGTCCCTCTGTTAAGCCAGCCTGAGGCATGGCCTGCCAACACCTCATCAATTTCAGATCTGTCAAATTCATCGTCAGAGCTCTAGAGGCGGTGCAGAGCAGAAAGAGGCTTCCAGCACAGAGAACGTACTCCATGGCTGCAGCATCACACGCCCCACTACGCCCAACCCTGGATGAGGAGACATAACAGCACACTACCAACAAACCAATATTATATACTATATTATATTATATACTATATTATATAACGCACTCCATACTACTTCTATGCCATCCCATCGTAAAGTCAATGTTCAATGTTACTCTAGTAACAATACATGTATATAGCAGATATATATTTTGTACATCCCTGTATGCAATATAGGTAGTACTATATCTAATCTCTTTCATTTCTTTTTATATAGTTTTAAGTTTTTTTATCTACATTTTCTTGGAGCAGTTGCAATAAGCATTTCACTGCAGGTTGTGCTATGATGCATGTGACAAATAAAATTTGAATTTGAATCAGCTGCGAGTGATCAATCCCATGCGCTCTCCCTCAGCTTCACCTCAGCCTTGCATCTGAACCTGCATCCAAATGCCGAAAAGGGGAGAGCAAAAATGAAAATAGCCCCTAGAACTCCTGCTCAGGGGTTAAAAGGGCTTATATGAGGTTGTGGGAAAATGAACCTTTAGTGATTAAGACTATATGATCTAAAAATACTCTGTTTATACAAGACAATTGCCAAGAAAGTTTTTTTTTTTTTTAAGTTTTTTTTAAGAGAGTGAGGGGAGAAGCAGACTGGCTTTTCAGGGAATATAAGGGAGAAGAGTTTCTGCCTAGAAGAGCTGTGGAATGATACAGAAATCACACCCTCTTAACTAATTCCTTAACTCACTGTTTTGTGTCAGGAAAAGTGGAGATGTTGCTGGAATCTTTAAGGACTCCTTCCAATGTACAATCTACATAAATGGTTATACTAGTCTTGTATTTGAGGAAGCATTTATAATTCTACCTACCACAACAGCCAATTCTATGGATACCCTGTTACTGTACACACATTTTATTGTAAAGTTCTAAATATTATGGACTCTATTGCACATATTAAGTTTAGAGCTCTACAGTAACATGTAAATATAAGGGTCTGTGGAGGAATCCCACAGATGTAGCTTGTATAATACAGGAATGCAGAGGAGCCGAGTGAAAATGGAGAAAATCAAGACTACAGATCCATAGCGACATCCGTTAGGGGAGTCTGCATAACTCTAAAGCATGACAATGCTTTTTCCCAACATTATTAATAGAGACATCAATACTCGGCTACTATTCTCACATCAATATTTGGCTACTATTCTCCATTGTTGATAAATTAACCCCACCCCCCAGAGCAGCGGGTCAATGGGCCCCTATCTGCTTAAAAGACTCTGTGTCCTTTTTTGCCAACAAGATTGAAAATATAAGATCATCCATTAGTAACACAGTGAAAAACACTGATCTGGTCTTCTTACTTCCACAGTACACCCATTATGTCAGAATTTAGTACTCTTAATCGAGGAACTCTTGTAAATATAGTAGTTCATTTCAGATCTACTACATGCTGCCTAGAAATTCTGACAGCTTATTTTTTAAACAAGTTTTGAGCTGTCTAGAGCAACGATTCTCAACCTATAGGTCGCCACCCAAATAAGGGTCGTGTGGCATTCCGTGTTTATCACAGCCAATGGATTTTAGTTTCATAGTGGAAAAACCAAAACCGGGAAACGACCCGTTTGTTTTTTTGATCCTCCCAAGCCCCTGCTCAGCACACTTCCGCACATTACTCTCTGAAAACCCACGTCCCATCCCAAAATAAGAGCAGAACACCGATCCAACATCAGCACAAGATCTTCCATTTCTGTTTTTCAATGATATAATCTCTGTACTTGTGCAAAGACATATTGTTCGGCTTCCTGCTAGACCGCAAACTAAGGCCATAGGTATGCGGCAAGATCACAACAAAACTGTCAATGGACCCCACATCAATACAAGTATTTTATTTTCCAATTTTTGTTTATAATCATACTAAAGAAAATCAACTAACAGGCCATTTTTTGTTCTCTGAACTTATCATCAAAACAAAAAACGGTTTGTTTCCCAATTTTGGTTTTGCTACTATACAATGAAAATTAATTGGCCTTCATATACATGGACCCAAGGCAGAATTGTAAATGTAAGTATTTTAAAATCAGCAAGCTCCTTTACTTATCCATGATCAGTCTTCTCAGCCCCAATCCCAGAATGAACCTACAGATGCATTAATTTAAAATTCACTAGCACATCCAATCAGATTTGTGCGGTAGGCATTGATTGGCATAAATTGCAGGGTGCACTGCACGCGTGATCAAAGAATTACTTTAGACCTTTACTTGATATAGGGTCGCAATTAAGATGGCATGGTAAAAGATGGGCAAAAAAGGTTGCGTACCACTAGTCCAGGGCAAGACATGCTAATTGTAAACACCTCACTGCTGTCAGGTGTTTTCCCAGATTTCCTTAAAAACTGCAGTTACTAAACCTCTTTTTAAAAAAGTGCAATCTAAATTCCTCCCTTCTGAACAATTACAGGGCTATTTCAAACCTTGTCCTCAGAGGGAAGATTATTGAAAAAGCTGCTTACAGTCAGTTTAATCACTTTTTAAACAGTAATGCCTGCTTTGATGAGGATTTCCAATCTGGATTTTGAACATATCACAGCACTGAAATAACTTCTATTAAGGTTCTGAATGACATTCACTTAAATACTGACTCAGGAAAAAAATGGGTTCTTGTGCTTTTAGATCTCACTGCAGTATTTGATTCTATTCGTTATCAAATTTTATTAGATGAATTGCAAAATTGGGTTGGATTATCTGGAATAATTCCTATTTGGAAGGCAGGACTTGTTTTGTTGCTTTGGATAATTATAATAATATATATGCACAGTATACGGACAAAAATATTTGGCCATTACACCTATAGAAACCTTTACAACATTCCATTCTAAATCCATAGGCATCAATATGGATTTGGTCCACCCTTTGCAGCTATAACAGCTGCCACTCTACTGTGAAGGCTTTCCACAAGATTTTGGAGTGTGTTTGTGGGAATTTTTTTGCACAATCATTCAGAAGAGCATTTGTGATGTTGGACATGGAGGCCTGGCTTACAATTTTTGTTCCAGTCCATTCCAAAAGTGTTTGGTGGTGTTGAGGTCATTGCTCTGTGTGGGCCAGTGAAGTTCTTCCACACCAAACTCATCCAACCGTGTCTTCATGAACCTTACTTTGTACTCTGGGTCACAGACATGCTGAAACAAAAAAGGACCTTCCCCAAATGGTTCTCACGAAGTTGAAAGCACAGAAATGTCTAGGTATGCTGAAGCATTAAGAGTTCCCTTCACTGGAACTAAAGGGCCAAGCCCATCCCCTGAAAACAACCCCATACCATTATCCCTCCTTCACCAAACTTTACAGTTGGCACAATGCAGTTATGAAGTTAACATTCTCCTGGCATCCGCCAAACCCAGACTAATGCATCACACTGCCACACAAAGAAATGTGATTCATCACTCCGCAGAACACATTTCCACAGCTCTAGAATCCAGTGACCGCGTGCTTTACACCACTCCGTCCGACACTTGGCATGGCACTTGGTTATGTGAGGCTTGCATGCAGCTACTCGGCCATGAAAGCCCATTCCATGAAGTTCCCGGCACGCATGGTTTCTGTGCTGGGGTTAATGCCAGAGGAAGCCTGGAACTCTGTGGTTATTGAGTAAACAGAGCGTTGGCGACTTTTACGCACTATGTGCCTCAGCACTTGGCGACCTCGCTCTGTTACTTTACATGGTCAGCCCCTTCATAGCTGAGTTTGTTGTTCCTAAACACTTTCACTTTGCAATAATACCACTTACATTTGACCGTAGAATATCTATCAGGGAAAAAAAACTTCATGAAATTACTTATTGCAAAGGTGGCATCCTATGACAGCCCCATACTTGAAATCACTGACCTCTTCAGAATTCTTTCACAAATGTTTGTAACCCTGACTGCATGGCTAGGTGCTTGATTTTACACACCCCATGCAATGGGTCTGAATGAAAGGTTTAAAATGTTTATTGTAAATCCCGAACCATCACCCAGACATCTTGGTGTTTTAATGGTCACTGATTTAACTTTTAGTAACCAGATATACGAAGTGACTAGATCAGCTTTCTATCATCTAAAAAGAATAGGAAAGTCTTATGTCAAAGGCTTATGTCAAGAGAAGACTTGGAGAAAATAATCCGTGCTCTCATTTCCAGTGGGGTGGATTATAGTAGTGCACTTTTGTCTGGCCTCCCTAAAAAGAGAGTTGGACAAATGCAACTGATTCAAAATACCACTGCAAGATTGTTCTCTAACTGTTTGGAGGCAGAGGCCATCAACCCAGGTCTTAGGTCTTTACATTACTTTCCATTCAGCTATAGAGTTGATTTAAAAATACTGCTAACTGTCCATACTGTAAATCACTTCATGTTCTATGCCTAACATACATTTCTGAGATGCTTGTAGCCTTCCAACCCAGCAGGGTCCTTAGATCCCTGGACTGGTCTACTGGTGGTTCCTAAAGCTAGAACTAAGCAGGAAGAAATGGCTTTCAGCTACTATGCTGCCAAAAATTGCATTTGAGGCAGAGTCTCCGTGCAGTGAAAATGGGGAGAGGTTCACCACCCTGTGCAGTGAAGATGGGATGAGGTTCACCACTCTGTGAAAGAATGTGTGGGCAAATAGTGCAACAGTTTAAGAATAATGTTCCTCAATATAGTATTGGAAAGAATTTGGGAATTTTATCATGTACCGTACATAATATCATTAAAACATTCAGAGAATCTGAAGAAATCTCTGTATGCAAGGGACAAGACAGAAAACCAGTACTTGGTAACTGATCTTCAGGTCCTTAGGCAGCGCTGCATTACAAACAGACAATTCTATAGTGGAAATCACTGTACAGGCTCAGGAACACTTCTAAACACCATTGTCTATGAACACAAGTTGTTCCTGCATCCACAAATGCAAAACTCTACCATTCAAAAAAGAAATCGTATCTAAACATGATCCAGAAGTACCACCAACTTCTCTGGGCAACTTCTCTTGGTTCATTTAAAATGGACTGAGGCAAAATGGAAAACTGTCCTGTGGTTTGACAAAACAAAATCAGATTCTTTTGGAAATCGCAGATGCCACAGCCTCTGGGCTGAAGAGGAGAGGGACAATCCAGCTTGTTATCAGCGGACGGTTTGATAGCCAGCATCCGTGATGATATGGGGGTGCATTAGTGGCCATGGTTTGGGTACTTTGTAGATCTGGGAATGCAGCATTAATACTGATCAATATATGCAGATTTTGGAGCAACATATGCTGCCACCCATGCAATGTTTTTTTCAGAGAAGGCCTTGTATATTTCAGCAAGAGGATGCCAAACCGTATTCTGCGCGTATTACAACAGCATGGCTCCACAAAAGAGTCCGGGTGATAGACTTGCCTGCCTGCAGTCCGGAGCCATCTCTCATTGAAAACATTGGGCGCATCATGAAACAAAAAAATATGGCAAAGGAGACCCTGAACTGCTGAGCAACTGAAATTCTGTATCAGGCATGAATGGCCAAACAATTCACTTACAGAACTCCAGCAACTGGTCTCCTCAGTTCCCAAATGTTTACAGTGTTGCTAAAAGAAGAGGTGATGCAACACAGTGGTGAACATGCCCCATCCCAACTTTTTTGAAACCTGTTGCTGGCATTAAATTCAAAATTGAGAGTATGTTTGTCATAAAACTATAAAATTCCTCTGTTTCAACATTTTATATTTCAGTCATTGTTCTATTCTTAATTAAATATGGGTTTATATAATTTGTAAATCATTGCATTCTGTTTTTATTTACATTTTACACAATGTCCCAACTTTTTTGGAAACAGGGTTGTAAAATAGCACCATTATTCCCCCAGATGTAATACAGCACTGGAACTAATGTTTTCTGTTAAAGAAATACCACAGTAGCCAGCTGTATATATTTGGACAATTAAAGTTGTTTTTAATTGACGGTCTCCTTAAGTAACCATAGCTGTGAACCTGAAGATGTTTTCCCCATTGCCCTTGAAGAGGCTACCTGATAGAAGGTAACTGGCCACAGATACTATATATGTCACCTTTAAACTGTATTTCTGGAACAGAGAAGATCATATTTCTCATATAATGGGCAGCAGGCATTTCCTCAGCTACAAGAATGCTGCAATTAAAAGAGGAACAGATACTGGGACTGGACCACAAGTTTAATACCTCCCTCACGCACCATTTCAATCGGTCGGGCTGAATTGTGCTCTGAGAACAAAGTTGACGGATCCTGCACCATTTAACACATCCCTCTGGAGTTGTAAATCACCGCCACTGTGCTTTGTTTTTTTTTTCTCTCTCTCTGAATAGTTATGAGACTCACACCCTTAGTAATTGCTGGTCTCAGCCACTCCCTCTCAATGATGACTTTATGGGACTGAGTCACTTCATGTCTTCCAGCTCCCGCCCCTTAACTTACCAACCGACTCCTCAGGCTCAGAGGGCACCATCCCCCCTACCTCCAAGCCATGACCTCGCATCACCCCTCCGAACACAGCCTGCCTCTTGGCTCTATCCCATCATCCTGTTGGAGTTTCCCTTTTGGCTGGTGCTTGGTTATGCAATCTGTCGGTTCTTCTTTATGAATTATTGCATTGAATCCCTCGCACCCTCACCTAGGACCTTTTTAAATGAAGAGCGGTGTGAATTTGTGCGGTATTAGGGCGTGAGGAGATACGACTCTCCAGTGGTCTGATAATGCAGCCTGTCCAAAACGGGAGGTCACCCTGTTGCCATGACAACACCTCTCTTATACGCTGTGCTTATCGCTTTGGCTCCAAACAGGCAGCTAGCCAGGCAGAGTCAACAGGTATCACTGTCGGTTGTGGTAGGGTTGGGTGAGGGGGGTGGGGCTGCTTGTGTATAGCAGAGCAAACTTCACAGATACACTGCAGAACATCCTGTGGGTGAGAGCAGTGGGCTGCTATGACAGTGATGGAGTTTTACTGAAAGTGGTCAACTAAAAAGGAAACATAGATTCAACTGAAGTGCTGCCATGACACCACTGATATCAAACTGAACTTCAATGAAAGGTAGAAAAAGCAGGAAACTGAGAAAAAGACAAAGCAGTTATGTAATAGTTCCTTTTAATGAAAAACAGAGTCCTTTTTGTGAATAGGAATGAATAAAACATGGCAACACAGCAAAATACTTCAATGAGGGCAGCACAAGGATGCTTTGATCTCAGGGCGAAAGGTTTTTTACATTATATCAAAACTGGTATAAGAATTTCTCAGCAGTGTGTCAATATAACTGTTTAAAGCAGCGCTCATTAACAGGCTCATTTTTATGCTTCAGCTATATATTTTTAAATATACCATAGTACCATTGAAACTACAAATACAATTCTTTTTTTGCCAATCACTCAAAAAGGTTGCATGAAATAGCATAATACAGCGGATGTGCTATTTGCTATTTTACACAATCCTTATCTTTCAATAAAACATCCACAGATAAGAGAGAAAGGAAAAGAAACTTAATAGTACTGACTGTAGCAGCAATATCCACCGACCACAGTTAACAGTAACGTGCCTGTAGATATATTTTGGCCTAAGATAAAGCTGAGCTTCTCCATGTATGTCTACAACTATACAAAAGAAATATCAATAGCCTAAGCATGTTAAACAAAGGTCCATAAAGTGCACCTGCATGAGTCATTTTATAGTTAATATGACGCTCATTTATGGGTTGTTGTCCAAACAGCATAATTATGCCATGGCTACTTTATGTATGAGAAACATTGCGAAATTCTCAGAAAAATTAAATCCTTCAGATTTATACCACTGAAAAACTTTACTCTTTGGACGGCCTAATCAAAATGACCCAAGTTAGTTTAGTGTTTTTCAGATACAATAAGAAGCAATTGAGAAATGTATAATTTCTTTATCCAGTCTCTGACATTTCTGAGCTGTGGCACATTGCTTGGAATCATAAATGCAAATGAAATGGTAGTAAACGCAGGAATGAAAAGAGATTCTCTACAACTCACCTAATGAGTCCATTGACTGTGGATACAGGCTGAGACACTGCCACCTCCGGTGGGCCCTGACATCCAGGGAGACAAAGAATTAAACACACAAAAAAAAACATCTGTGAGAACAACCAACAAAGACATTAGCCACAACAACTGGCTTGACTTCCCAAAAACAAATCCAGCTTTCCAGACATCCGAATGAAAAAGTACCTTGGAAGCAATAAAACAGGAATCTTTGTGCACTTGCCAAGTTGTGTGTGCTACAAGAATCAGGGGTGTAACCAAACGAGTACCTTCTATGACGTATGACAGGACCCACTGAACTAATCATAAGAAAAACTCTGCTTATTAACATTTGAAAAAAATATTATCCTGACTGTAGGCCTAATTCAAAATAAACTGACCCCTATATGAAGGCTTTAATGTAACTTGCTCACTTGGTCTTGGTCATGTACCAAAATCCTGTTTTATCTGTCATCTGTTGGAGAAAAACACAGCCACTGAAGCAAAAAAGCTTTTTTTTTTCCGTTGCCAGCATTCAATTTCATAGGTGCAGGACAGACAAGCTGTGACTGTCAGTTAGGTGCTGTAAAGTCAAGTTCTTAGACTTACTGTATCAACTTATCAGTGACCCGATTCCTCTGTCCTGACTCTCTTTAAAAGGGACACAGCTTGACACTCAGTCAGGATGGACAAAACAAAAATGAAGTATCTCAAGATGAATCAGCAAAGAAGGCCAAAACATATCCTTTCCTGTAAGTGGGGTTACTATTTGACTATTTCATTGCGTAGATATTTAGAATAGACTGGAACAGATTGAAATGCATGAAGTCAACTATGGTTGTAATCAAAGCAGAACCAAATTTACCACAGTATGTTTCCCTCTTGCTGCTCATGAGCCGGACACTACTTTTTTATTTTTTTTAGCTTTCACATGGTAGGGCAGGTCTGTTTTCTGTAATGGTTGACTTGCGTTCGCAAGATAGTGATGGGGTCAACTGCTGGGGAAAATGCCACATGCAAAACGCTTAAAAATGGGAAAACAGAGATACCATTTGTTCTGCCTCTGCCTTCTTTTTCCAGACCAACCAATTTGGGTGAAAAGGTTATTAATTCAAAGTCCTCTTTGTGGTTAGCATTCCTTCTCATGAAATAATCACGAATTAGTTGATGTAGCCAAACTGTTACACGGCATGATTATTAAGCTTATGATTTATTATATTTAATAACACTGCTGATGGTCACCTCACTGAAGTTTGTTGTGTTAAGGCTTTTATTTGTGTTTTATGGAACACTGATTACTATAGATTTAATTGTTTAATTGATTCCAGGAAAACTATGATAAAACACATTATACATATTATCAGATATGTCAAGGTTGGGAACATTCATGAAGACTAAGTCAAAAATAGTTCAACCATATATTTGCACCAGAATACAATAAAGTGTGGTAATTTTTTAGAAGAAAAAAAAATCAATGATCATGTCTCTCTATAATAACAAATATGATAAATATTGGCATTTTAAGACCAGCACAATTCTGTTGTACACTTTGTCACCATCAACAAATGCTGCTTGACTAGAGGGTTGCATAAGCTTGACCTTGGTTTGTAAAACTGAAATGCTATCCAGGTTGTCTTTGGGCTTACGGCTATGAAACCCATTTTAAAAACTGAAGTCACTATGTAAGTTTAAGATTCCAAAGGAAAAAAACCTTGTGCAGCAATGTAATCCAGTCAGCCTTGGCAATGAGTAGAAAGAGAAAAGTACAAAATAGCCAGATTTACTTGTTAACAAAATGGGAGTGAGACAGCACAAGATCTATAGGGAGAGCAACTACATGTTACTGGAACTAATCATTTCACAAGCAGAACCTCAACTTCAACAAGGACAGCCCAAGTTTGCAGATCCCAAAGCTGAACAAGCTTCTTCCCTTCTTTTCCCACTAACGCAACCGCTCTCTCGCATCTGAGAATGACAATCTCCAGAGAGACTGACATGACTTTATACTCAAAATAAATACACTGTTGGAGAAAAAACACCAACATGCAACAGTGCTTCATACCTCTGCCCCAAATATACAGAAGTACCTTTGAGTTTTATAATTGGACTAGTGAGATTTGAGGTTCCACTAGAGAAAAGTAGCAGTGAGTCACCAGAATTAGGTAGGTCTTCCTTGGCTAATGTCCCACCCCAACTTCAAACAGCTAGCCCACAAAAAAATGCCTGAGCACTATTAGCACTGTCAAAGAAGCAGATATGTTTTTAAGATGAATTGAGAAAAAAAATCTGGTTGACACCTTAACCACCATTCTGCAGGCTAGGAATAATGTACTTTGACATCACAATGAATCCCAGATTCACAAGACGTTGATCCAGTAATCCATGCTTTTTTAAACCACAGTATTGAGACCCTGCTGAGAAAACTTGCAGTTTTTTTTTTTTTTTAAAAGAACAGAAATAATGATATGCTTTTGTGGCAATGCATGTGACCAAGTCTGCTCCACAGCTCAGCCAAAAAAACAAAGCAGCAGCTCTTGCAACCAGCCTTGTGCGAATTTGACACAGCTGGTTCTCGTCTCCCTAACAGCACTGACAAGGATAAGAGGGCCAGTGAGAGGAGAGAGTAGAGAGGAGAGGCAGCCAGATGAGGCTGGTGTGCAGACATTGTGTGCCAGGCCTGTGAGGGTTTTTTTTTGGGAGATACCACAGGGCACAGTGTAATTCCTGCAAGCTGTTTTGTTTACTGTATATTGTTATTTCGAAAGCCTGGGTCATGCTGCTTCTTTGGCATCAAGCTTGTCCCATACATCTGGAGCCACGCCTGAGACTCCCCCACGCGATATACCCACATCCACCCGGAGGCCCTCTTCGATCGGCTGTGGTAATGAGCTGTTCGCCACCTCTGCACCGTCAAACTATTAAACAATCAGACAGCTGGAAGCAATGTAACTGACAGTAATGTACTGCTTTCTCTTGTACTAAAATTGGCTTATGCAATGGAAGGACTTACACATTTGGACAAATAAAGTCATTTATGCTGGAGCATGCCACATGAGCAAGGAAATCCATCCATCTTCTATACTGCTCATCCAACAGTGGATGACGGTGTGCCTGTCCCAGACAGAACAAGGCACACCCTTTGTAAGACACCAGTCCACCACAGAACATGTAGAATAAGAAAAGCTTAGAGAAACCAATTCGCCTAAATGCATGAGAAAATCCACTTGTGGGGAAAACATGCCAACTCTAGGTATACAGCTATAGTAATGCTTACTGGACCACTGCATTACCACTGAAGACGGACATTTAAAATAGAGCATAATAGCACTGCTTCCTGTTAAATCAAAGGATTAACTTTTAAAAATAAAAATTCAGGGGTCCTACAACCAACTGGGCTTTGCAAAGTTTCAAAACTCCACTGTCAATTGTTATCAATTCACCGAGCATGACCTTCACAGGCTGCAGCAGAAATTTACTTCCCTAGAAAGCCACTGAACTGACTCCTTACTCTTATTTTGTGCTAACAGAGAATAAAACGTTCCACTTCCATTGCTGTGGAGGTTGCCGAACTGAGCACATACCATTTGACTGATTTGCCTTGGTGGGTCAAGTGAATGCATGAAAGCCCATTTTAACCTAGCATCCAGAGAAGAATTAACCCAGCAAAAAGAGCTGGGACCATCTGCATTCTCAATATATCAATCTGATGTTTTCAAAGCTCAAAGTCATCCCGACAACCACCTTCTGCCAGCTTAAGAGTGACCCAGGCACATCACTACTAATTAATGAAATCAGGGGCACTGGTCTCAGAAAGTATTGATTTATCAAGTACTCATTGGGGGAAAATGAACTAAAGGTCCCGAGAAGTAAGAAAACGTGGGCAGGGATTTCATCATACACATACCGTACTTAAAGTTAATGAGGCACATGCCCCTGTAGCATGTAATCCACAAGCAGGACTTGGGGCAGGCAGCCAACTGGCAATTGTACTGATAAATCTTGCTGGAGCCTCTAAATGATCTCAGCTTTTCTCTTGTATCTGGTTTCATCAGTCAGGCTGTTAACGTTTGACTTAGAGACTTCAGTATTACGCTTGCTGTCTTGTGGAATTAAGCAAATACGAAAATGACAAACGTGGAATAAATCCGTCAAACCTGTTCCACATTAAACCGTAAGATATGTTCAATTGTATCTGACTTTTTGTGGGATTTTAAAACGCATGTCAAACAATAACTATTCTCCGCGTGACTTAAGTGCCTTGTAATGCTGAAAGGCACCGGCACGAATATAAATCATCGATAATACGCCAGCTTTGTGTTCCAGACGTATACAAATGTAACAAGTAGTTGCGACTTGAAGTGTGTATTGTTTAATAGCATGGGCACACAGTTTGACCCAAACAAAGCAAATATGTGTGAATGACAATGCTAAAAATCCGTTTAAAAAGTCGGTATAATATCAAATCTGGGAACATACCCGGCCATTGCATGCAGAGTCGTCCTTGGTTCGCAATTCAAGTGATTCTTCCTCCTCTTTTTCCCCATAGTCTCTCCCATGAAAACTGAACCTGCAGCACAGTAAGCTAAATCCTTGCAAAGACATTCAAACAGAGATGGGTCGGTGTCTCTGACAACCGCCCGCCGTACAGACAGCATCCGCCGATACCTCTGCCCTGCGCTTTTAGGACAATTCGTACCGAAACTCAGACGGAAACACCGTCTAACTCGAAACTCATTTTGGATATCCAAGATATGCTCAAGGGAGCCCTAAACCCTGAAACTGATGCGAAACATGTCTCAGATATTTAATTGCATTAACTCCGCATCAGACGCGTCCTAGTTGGCAGACATGCGACCAAAGTATCGCTCGATCCGTTCCCCGTGCAGCAGGAACCTTTCAGCTCTCCTCAATTTCCCAGCGCTGATTTTGCGGATCAATAAGTTGTTAAAGTCTTAGGCTGGGCGACCTTAGATGCGCCCCGAAATTAATCCAGCAGTACTTTTCCAGCGATGACTCCTAGTCCAGCTTTCCGTGAGGGAGTAGCAACCTCACACACTATCAGCACAAGACCCCCGACTGCACGCCGCCCGGGACACACGGCTCGGAAGAGCTAGCCCTGGCAGTGCGTGACAGCTTTCTGGGAGGGCCGTCCTGTGACGCCAAAAGGCGCAACAAGCCAGCCGATCGCTGCGAGCCCAGCACCGAACCCCCTCTGCTGGCTGCTTTCGGTGCACTTCTACAGCACTTCTGTAGTCAATTGAAATAAATTGAGAAAACGGTGGATTTTCTAGGAGTGGGGAGACATTTCTGTCTAGTGAAGAGAAAACATACTTTACAACGTGCGTTAACTATTTCGCTGAGTGAGTTTCGGGCGGGTTTTGGGTGGCTGAACAGGTCTACATTTTCATCAGGAAAGAAATTAATTTTTCATAAAGAAAAATATAACGTTATTGAAGCACATTCTCGCGACTGTAGTGACACTTTAAAGAAAAAAAGGAACTCACATTGAATACTGTAGAATTCTCCAGTTAATTAAAATATATGTTAAAAAGTACGATGTAAGCAATAGTAAACAATTTCTTGTCATGATTTCTTATGTGAAATTGCATTTTTAGATATCAGGCATGTGTCTCTGACTTTTAAATTTGAAGTTATAAAATAATTACCATTCCAAATAGGCAACAAACTGGCCAATTCAACATGAAACCCTGTCGTTTCCTGCGGGGTTACCTAGGAATTGATAGGAACCGAAATGTAAAACTATAGTAATTGTAAATGGTGAATATTAAATATTGTATAAAAGCTTTTTGAGCATTAATAAAGAACTGTGGCAGATATCTTTCAAGTTACCAGTTAGATTAAAGAAGGCACTGTCTTTCATGAGTGTCTGGTATCGATTTATTGTAACTTAAGGTACTACTCTGGCTGGTCACTGTGTTAGCTATGATAGTTTGTTTACCCCTAATGCATCCAGTTGGTACAAAAGTCTTCCATTTTTTATTTACCTCTTATTCTCTTTATATCAATTGGGGTGTCAGCACCATTGTTTTGTCTGTTTCTCTGTGGAGGACCTGCTGAAGGTGAAGCCATTGATCATCTGTAGGGAAAATCCAGTTGCCTTACTCTGAAGATTGGTATTTGTATTTTCTGTCATTTTACACTAAGAGCTCTTGTATTTAAACTGAATGCATAATCTCATGTCATCCTGGAGCTTATCCCAGAAATCACAGTACACAAGGCCAAGAAACATCCTAGAAGGGATTCCAGTCCTCTGTTGTTATAATGCTCTATTACATATATGTGCCTTTAATAATGCCCCCCATATAAACATGATATGGTAGAATATGAAGGACATGGAAACTTATTTATTTACAACAACAACAAAATAATAATAATAATAATAATAAAGCATTGTCTTTATTGACACAATGTCTCCACAGATAGCAGTGTGACTTAGAATGTGCGATGAGCCCAGTAGCCTTTGTATTTGTTAAGGCTGCAAAATTAGTTGTATTTATTTGAATAGAAGTGGGAATAGGCATAAGTTTGATTTTTGTCTTCATTATACTAGTAATTTTAGAATATTAAAATGTTAATATTGTTTTTCAATGAACTATTGCTGTGTTTGTGAAAATTATAAACCAACATTATTTGAATGTGTTTATAATTACTATAATAAACCTGTATAACAATAATTTAATTGAGAAGATTTTTTTTAAAAAAAGAACACTGTGTTCCTAATCTGCACTATAATACTAATAAACTAAACCCTTGCCACTGAACACTGAATAAAATATAGACTATATATAAACTATATAAAATATAAAAATATCATTACTTATAAAAAGAATGTTCTGTCTCTCAAGTACCATATGAAAGAACTAAACCTCAACTAGCCCCTGACTGAGGGATCTAGTGGAACACAAGTTTTATTCTGTTGTATTCTATATACACTCAGTGACAAAAAAAGTTAAGCACCCAGAAGTTATGGTCCGATTTGGATGTAATTTGCTACACATGCAGACCAGCGATGAGTATGTAAATGATTTGATTTATGTGGAGCTGGCACGTCTAGTCACCAGACACAGAGGATGCCTCTTGGGTGCATTAAACAGCATTACCAGTACTTGATGGAGTTTGATAGGGGTCACATTGTGGGTTTGCATGAGACTGGGTGGTTGTATCATGCAGGTTTCTGGCATGTGGGGCATGCAGATGTTACAGCCGTCTGATGTTGAAACCAATGGGCACGTGAAGGCACCTAAACACATTGTAAAGATTCCGGTTGCCCAAGACAGACAGCACCAAGGGAGGATCATCATATTGTGTGTCAGGAATTACAGAACCCATACAGAACATGACATCTGCACCTGTCATCTGGACACAGGTATTGGACTCTTTACAAAACCCTGTGTCTTTCCACACTGTCTCTTAATGACTGGCATCAGCTGGACTGCAGGTTCACTGACCCATACATAGGCTGCTGTTAACACCAGCGCAGAGACAGCTGCAGTTGAAGTGGTACCATAAATGGGAGGCATGAACTGATGAGAAGCGGTACTGATGGTCGTACCATGATCAACGATGAATCTCGGTTCTGCGTTGTCACGGATGACCATCATTGCGCATATGGCAGCACCAAGGAGAGAGGACCACTCCTGCCAATGTTGTGGAGAGATACACTACCATTACTTCTGGCATCATGGTGTGAGGAGCCATAGGG
The DNA here is from genome assembly GCA_015164015.2 of Brevimyrus niger. NCBI lineage: Eukaryota > Metazoa > Chordata > Actinopteri > Osteoglossiformes > Mormyridae > Brevimyrus > Brevimyrus niger. The sequence continues at coordinate 14,976,251 of JAABNY020000095.1, forward strand.
TATGATTTCAGGTCATCTCTGGTAGTGATTTGGGGGACCCTGGTGGCACAGCGCTACATCACTGACATCCTGCGTCCGCATGT
>JAABNY020000095.1:14976433-14993182 GCA_015164015.2 Brevimyrus niger
CACCGTATCACCGCCTGAATCCAGACCCGGGTGGGTGCCACACCCTACTGATATGGGACCAGCAGTGTGCCCATACTGCCAACTGTGTTGTCCGTTTGATCTGATATTATAATCATTGCAATACATGACCTTTCACTATGTTCATATTCATTTCATTTACCACCACTCTGTCTGTGTGCTTAAATTTTTTTGTCACTGAGTGTATGTTTGGGTTACAATAGTGTACCTGTAATCTAGCGGACAACACTTCATGAACCATTTGCTGTTGTGCAGAATAACGTTAGTTAACATGTAGATGTATAAAATTATCAATACTATTATAAACTGAAACATACAGCCCTGTTATTATACTGCTATATAATGTGATTTTTATACTCATCCAAAATACAATCTAAAAGTAATTACGTTTTTCTTTTTTCTTTGCACAGCAAAGTACTAAGATTTGGCAATGTTTTATTAAGACTGCACTACTCTGTTTTGGTCTGCACTTTCTTCCTTCCACTCTCCTGTCGTTTTCCTGTCTGAGCATAAATAGCCACTGGGCTCAGAGTTATGAGGAACACCAGCTAGTTTATGTTTTTTTTTCTTTTTACTTTCCGAAAACCAATAATGTGTAAAATATTTGTATGAAATAAATAGTCTGAAAACACACTATTTGTGTTTTGCTGAATACCATAGTCAGGTTGGGCTGTGGGAGGTGCAGTGGTTAACACCTCTTGGACCTGGGTTCAAGTTTCACCCTGGGCTACGTGTATGTGGAATTCGCATGTTCTCCCTGTGTTGACATGGGGTTTCCTCTGGGTCCTCCAGTTTCTCCCCACAGTCCAAAAACAATGGAGCTCCCAAATTGCCTGTGTGTATGACTTGCAATAGGTTCATGCTCCATCCTGGGTTTTTCCATGCCTTCCCTGTACTCTCCAGGATAGACTCCACACCCCCACCACAGAAAATGGGTGGATTTGGCTGCAGCCCTACTATCTATGGGATTGGAGGTTTGAATTCTGACTCCCTTCTATGTATCATACAGTATGTGGTCATCTAATGTTGAGTTGAGACACCACAGATAATGGCAATGAAAACATTCAGGCTTAGAGTGACTGCCCTTGTTATGAAGTATATAGGTGAGTCTGTGTCCCTCATATCAGTATTATCTGCTGATTTTAGTACTTTTTTCAAAGTCATTTTGTGATAACAGCCATAAGCACATAGCATTCATTTGTGAGCTGGGAGCTTTTCACCAAGCCCCCAGTGAAGGATATTGATTCTTTTTGTTTTCTCCCAAGGTACATTTCTGCATGCTATAAGATTGCCCAGTGGCCTGTACTACGAAACGGGGTTCATACCACAGTTTAAACGTACTTCATATTAATTCACTTACATTTTAAACAGATTACCTTAAATCTGACAAGTTACCCCAATAAGCCAGTAACCTCGCTTAGTAGTACAGGCCACAGATTCAGTGATGCAGCACTCTTCACACCCACAGAAAATGGAGCAAACATTTATTGGGGGCACTGGGCTGAATATGGTGTCTGCTGATTTATGTAGAACATTTGGAGAAAAATTGTTAGCTGGGAAAAGGGTACCAGGATATGGAATGAATGGGTCAGAGCGGGGCGGGAGTGTGTCTGTATGCATATTGCTGCACAAGAATCCTCTGGGTGTTCAAAGTGAGCTGCACCAAGCAGTAGTACTATTACATACCATGAGGCATAGAACGATGAACCAAACTCACAGTTGCATCAAATATTTGAACAAAAAAGACATGGGGGTCTAAAAGAATTCAAGTAATCATTTCAAGGAAATTTTCAATGATTGTCTCATCATATCAAGGCAACACTCTAACTCAGAAAAACAGAGGAGAGGCTGGATACTACAGTGATTTAAATTTCTGAACATGCATCTTTCAACTTATCCTGGTTGGGAATGCATGGCATTATTATTTTCATCTTTTTAAATGTTTTTTGGGAAAATATATGGTACGTCCATCCAAATTTCTGTACCCGCTAGTCCTATGCAGGGTTGTGGGGGTCCAGAACCTACCCCAGAAACTATGGTCACAAGGCAGGGAAGAACCCAGGATGAGGCACCAACCCATTGCAGGAGACAGACACACATTCACACCTATGGACAATTTGGTAACTTCAATTCACCTTAGTATGTTTTTCGACTGTGAGGGGAAACTGGAGACCCCCGAGAAGTGCATGCAAACTCCACACACAAACGAATTCAGGTCCCAAAGGTGTGGAACAACAGTACTAACAACTTTGGACTATGGGTTATGGTATATAGTCCATAAGAATGCTTGGTTCAGATTTAAAACAACTCTCAACAAATCTGTCTGCTTCTTTATGTCCTCAATTAGTGTGTGCGCCAATATCCGCAGACCCACCTTAGGTGCAGTAAATGAACTCCCAGGGCAAGAATACGAGAAAAAAAAGAAACAAAGTTTATTATGGATGCAAAAGCAGTGAATCAGATGAAAGCATGGTAAACGGGTCTGCTTAAAAGACAAAAGTACGATTCAGTAATTCTTCTGGGCCTGAACAAAAAGGCTTCTACAGTCTGCTTCTGGGTGCCTGGAGTGCCTGCAGGTTTGATGGCTCTCTGATAACTTGATTTGCTTAATTAGGCAAATAATTCACTCAGGTGCAAACATATAATCAAACCCTGTTTGAGCACCAGCCCTAGAAAGTGACTGGTCCATGGTTTGAGGCTGGTTCCACCTGCTAGTCCTGCATGCTGCTCTTTCTGTTGAACTTTTGTGTTTCTTTCTGCTGGCATTTGGAAGCACAGACTCTTATTTTGTTAGAATTTTTCCTTAAGTGTCAATTGCTGTGCAACAATGTGGCTTCACTGAATTAGGGGGCAGTGAGTCACTTATTGACACTCTCAATTACTGCTGGGTAATATAGTAAAATATTTTATAAAGATTTTATATCAATTGATATTGATAATGATTGTCATATATTTCAAGTCATTATCGCTTTTTTTTTTAAGGCTCCATTTGCTAAAAATTCCCTTAAAATTTCCCATAAACAGATGATAAAGGCGACAAATCGAATAGCCAGGAAACTAAAATATAATTTAAATAAATGAATTGTACAATAATGAACATTTTTGTCATAGGGTGAAACTTTTTTTTTTCTCTTACTGCCTTGCTGCTCGTTCCTGGGGACAGGTTTGACTTTGCTGGTAGAACTGTCACCCGTCTCACAGTGAAAAATAAAATGCTGTGTTCTATTTTTAACCAATACAGTATATTTGTAATGTATTTCCTCAGATTGAAAGTGGAAATTCTTATTGCTGGTGTTTGTGACTGTAAGCACTTGCATTCCTTACGTACTACTCCATGGAAATGCTTCAAGTGGTGAAATAAGTATTTCCAGTTTTTGTTGGCACAAGGTTTCGGAGTTTACAGTACACAGTACCAGTCTGTTTCTTACCTTGCACTTGATGTTTCATCTTCCATGATATTACCAAAACGGTAGCATGTGGCAAGTTCTGCTAATTTGATCAACCTCTCTGTGAGTTTGTTGGGTGTAGGATGTCCATTGGTAATTTGGAAATGCAGTTTTTTCTGTGATGTGATTTCTGTGAGCTGATATGTGCTATCAAGCAATGTTCCTTACCTTCAGTTTATCGAAGTTTCTTATTTTCTTATTGTTAAAATTTTATGTGACGGTAAGTCGATATACTGTTTATGTTGCCCAACCCTATCCTCAGTACAGCCAAGTGAATATCCTGATGTTGCTTGTTCTAAAACGGCCTCACAGTCACTTCATCTCAAGGGTGTTCACTCTGCCACCGGTGGGCAGAGTGACTGCAGATACCCGTGGTAAATGCGTAATGTTCTCACCCAAGTGCTGCATTGTTGTGAAAATGTTTTTTTTCATGTTAGCTGCAATGCTGGCAGAAGACGCATTGCTTGGCACGGTCCTGTCACATGGGTGTTACCGCATCGCTGTTCAGTGGCAGACAGACAAAAGGCAAGCAGCTAGAGTGTTGCTGAGGGCGGAGACCTCGTTCTGTGTGTACTGGACTTTGGCCAGCAGAGTGGGCTGTGGGTGCTGTTGTTCAGTAGTAGCGAAGGGAAGCATATCTGCCGCTTCTCAGCAGCAGTTAGCATGGTTGCTCATAATCAGAATAGTAATGCAGCTTCAACTCTGTGTGTGAGGTGCTTTTCTGTTCTTTCTGCCTAAACATGGTTCTTGTTCTGGTTCCTAAGTCTCAGATGCTGAACTACCCTTGGTGTATGTAACTGTATGTTGTCCGGTGTAGTGCGGTGTGTCATCCACAATGTGCACTGCATTTCTCGGGATGGGCTCTGGATAACAGGATCCATAAAGAGACAGGGTGTCTAAATAGTAAAGTCCAAAAGAAATGGAGGGCAGCGGCGGTTGCATTTTAATCATATGGGTGTAATCATATCAGTTTCATAAGGCCTACAAATGCAGTGATCAAAGTAATGCTGAATAATGTGGATACAATATGATCAGACTTCAACACGACCTATTATCCTGTGAAACGTGAGTCACTGGATCATTTGGGAGGACCTCATTTGTGTCTTATCTCTTGAGACAGATGCAGTGCCTTCCATTTGCAGCTACACTCACTTAATGCTTCATGTACAGACAAGCATAGCAGAAAAGTCCTGAGGGCCAAGAAAGTGACAGGGCACAAACTTACACAGCAGGCAGGAGAACGAAACACAAGAGCTGAATAAATGATTTTGTACAATCAGCCTGGGCCTGCATTCATAAGATCCCATTCTGATAAGAGGATGCGACTAGTCAGTCTGTCTCTGCCATCTGTTCCTTTTAGGCACAAGGTTGAGTGCCATTTTTTGTCAGTAGTAGGAATCCCAGGGGGTCAGTATCACAGGCCAGTAAATATTTGGCTGATTGTTTGTTTAAGTTCATGGAACATTAGGTGATGAGCATTAGCTTACACGTATACATGTACAACAAATGATAGACAGACAGATTGACTGACTTGACTGAACAACAGGATGGCATACAGATCATGGGAGTAAGACACTGTAATTATGTTCGGGGGGCTACCCATTTAAATCCCATGATCAGGATTTTGCCATTGGACCCTTGAGCAAGATCCTCAACCTTTTGGCCGAACCTACGTTCTCAAAAAATGTGTGGATAAAGGCATCTGTTAAGTAAATAAAACGTAAATATATCCCCTGAGGGGAAGTTAATGGGAAAACAGCAGCAACATCAGACATCGAATAGTGTAAACAGATGACAAAAGGCAAACAGCACAGGGCTAGAAAAAATAAAGGTACGCACATTGTAAATAAAGTAATGCTATAGGGAGATTAAAATGAGCTGGCTGGGTAACTGTAGTAAATCAGAACAGCGGTTTTCCATATTAAGTTTTGAGAATGTTGTTGTGGATTCATCTGTCTCTGAAAGACCAGTTGTTCAGCAGAGCAGCTGCTCTGCTGCTCTGTACGAGACATTGGGGGGTGGGGGGGGGCAGACTGGCCATCTTGTTATAGAGCATCCCCAGCTCTAATAATAGCTCCAGCTTTCCATGCTGCAACTCCTGTTGATTCTACTGTGAGTCCTCAATGAGTCACAGAAGAAGACATTGTTTAATCATATTAGTCATGTGTTAATTATAATGCAGTTCATATGGGCTGGAAGGCTGCCGCTGTACCCTGCATCCTGTATTATAAGAGCTTCATGTGGAATTCCTATGTCCCACTGTCTAGTCCCAACTGTTATGGAATTTCTCATGTCTTGCTAATGGTTGCGACAGCTACGGGTCAGATAAAAACTGAAACAATTATCCAACATTTTTTCTACAATAAAACAAATATTATTCTCAGACTTTTATGCTTATGCAGAAATTCTGTTAACATGGCTTCTGAAAATCTCTCCATGAAACACCACCTTATTGTGGTGGTGGTGGTGGTGGGGGGATTCTGTGCCTCTGTGATCATAGGAGCTATGTTTTTGGCGGTAATTGCCCCTAGTAGGGTTCCCCAAAGCAAATTGGTCCTAGATGAGCATGTGTGATCCTAGATGAGAAAATGTGTGATTCAAAAAAACCATTATGAAGAACAAAATTAGACACCAAGTAACTTTGGCCAGATTAAGGAGACTGGGGCCCCTCCCTGGAGCCAGCCCTGGGAGGGGGAGCTCGCAGGCCAATGTCTGGGATTGGGTCTCTACTCATGGGTCCTGCCTGGGCAAAACCCGAATGAGTTAACAAAGTAAATAAAAATTATTTATAGAACATTTTTTAAAACAACAAGCATACACCAATGTGGAATAACACGAGTAAAATGAAATGAAGTATAAAATAAAATAAAATAAAATAAAATAAAATAAAATAAAATAAAATAAAATAAAATAAAATAAAATAACCTACACCCCTGCTTTGGCACCAGTATGTCGGAGTTCACCCCAGTGAATGAGAGGGTTAGCTACCTTTGACCTCGAGTTGAGGGACCGGGCTCTGACTGTAATCTGTGCTTACATGCAGAACACCAGTTCAGAGTATTTGGCCTTCTTAGAGACTTTGGGTGGGGTGCAGGAATGCACCCCATCTGGGGACTCTATTGTTGTACTGGGAGACTTTAATGCTCACGTGAGTAATGAAACCTGCAGGTGTGTGACTGGAAGGTCTGCCTGATCAGAGCCCAAGTGGTGCTCTGTTATTGCACTTCTGTGCTTAGCGCAGTTTGTCCATGATGAACATTTCATTTTTCATTTCATTCGCTTCATTCTCCACTGCTTATCCAGCAGTCTAAGCAGGGATACCCAGACCTCCCTCCCTCCAACCACCTCCTCCTGCTCCCTCAGAGGGACACCAAGGTGTTCTCAGGCCAGCCAAGAGATGTAATCTCTCCAGCATGTGCTGGGTCTGTCCAGGTATCCCCTCCCGATTGGACATGTCTGAAACACCACCCCAGGGAGGCGTCCTAGATAGATTCCCAAATCACCTCAACTGGCTCCTGTCAATGTGGAGGAGCAGCGGCTCCACTTTGAGCTCCTCCTGGATGTCCAAGCTCCTCATCTCTAAGGCTGAGCCCAGACACCATGTGAAGGAAATCATTTCTACCACTTGTATCAGCAATCTCATTTTTTTCAGTCACCCAAAGCTCATAAGCACAGGTGAAGGCAGGAATGTCGATCGACTGGTAAATCGAAAGCTTTGCCTTCCAGCTCAGCTCCCTCTTCACCGCAAAAGAATGATACAACGTCCACAATACTGCTGACATGAACAAGACCCCAAGATACTTAAAATCCTCTGCTTGAAGCAGTAACTCATGCCCAACCAGTCTGTTCTCATTAACATGTGTCTCCACCTGCGACTTGACTGACCGTTTGTAATCTCACTTTCCAGCAACTTATTTACATATGCAAGTTAATCATTTCTGTATGCAGAATATGCTTAAACCAAACTGCCTAAGATGATACTCAAAACAAAATTAATAAATATATCTATAAAATAAATATTTCAATGATTAATATCTCTTTATTTTTTAAATAATTCCATAGAACATATTATACTTCATAATAACATAGGTCTTCCATGCCCATCCTTTTTCTGAAACTGCTTGTCCTATTCAGGGTGCCAGGGGGTCCTATGAGGCAGGGAACCACCCAGGATGGGGAGCCAGCCCAATGTGTCCTTAATGCGTTTTTGCAGTTCCCCTCTATTTAGTGTTGTCACTTTGTGATCGGATCACCCAGGACTCATATTAATACCAGGGCCTCAGCCTTGGAGGTGCTGATCCTCATTCTGGTCACTTGATACTCAGCTGCAAACCATCCCAGTGCATGCTGCAGGCCACAGCCTGATGAAGCAAACAGGACCACATCATCTGCAGAAAGCAAAGATGTGACCCTGATGCCACCAAGTTCCCTCTTCCAAGAAATTCTGTCCACAAGATCAGTGACAAAAGGGCAGCAATGTTGAAGCAATGTTACATTAGGTGCGTTTTCAGAAACTCATTGACCCCCAGAGCCTTTCCACCAAATAGTTTTTCACTATTTCAGTGACCTCATCCCTAGTGATTGATGAGTCCTCCTTTGTGATGATACATAGGACAACTTTTTGAACAATGTTGCAGGGCAGTGTTGCTGACTAATTGTGGTTGGGAACTTTACAATTGATATTGAGCAACAAATTTCTTTTTGAAAAAACTTTGATCGGCAGAGGGCAGCTTTTCAAGATCAACAGAGCCAGTTGAGTAGTGCTTTTTCATGCTGTACCTGGTTGGCAGCTTGCCGGCAGCAAAGTTGCACTGTGTATTATTACCTTGAGTCTTCCAGCTTTACTTCCTCCAAGGAAGGCATGTAAGACAGAATCAGGAGGTCCTCAGAAAATTTCCATTTGAAATCAACACACTGTTAAAAACGTATTGTAAAATTCACTGTAATTAACTGGCAGCAATTGACGAGTAACTTATTATAAAAAAAAAAAACACAGAAGTTAACTGGCAGTGAATTAAAAGTTTCTATATAAAATATATATATATATATTTTAAATTTACAATACCAATCATGTACACTGTAAAAAAAAATTTTAAACCCGTCAAAAAACTGAAAATTTACTGCCGGAAAATTACCTGCACATTTTCCATTAACAGACTCTTCCTTCAAGTCTCAATGAAAATATTGTAAATTTAGTTTTCCAGTTTGTTCCAAGGAATGTTCCTTAAATATTGGTTTCTTTTTATATTTAATTCTTCATTCGGCCAATGCAAATTTGTTTGTTTAATAAATGGTGTCCTTCACAAAACTACAAAAAGTAACTTGAGAATATAGTTATGTACTACATTCCTTATTTTTCATGACTCAAGGGACCATAAACATGCAGGATTTGAACCAGCAACCTTTGGATTACAAGCCTAAATGTTTAGGCTTCCAAGCCACACACTTACACCAACTCAACTTAACTTGTAATTTTTCAAGTGGAATGAATTGCAATATACGGTGGTACCTCGGTTATAGAACTTAATCCGTTCCAGACTCCGGATCAAATCCTAAAAAGTTCGAGTTCTGATAGAATTTTTCCCATAAGAAATAATGGAAAACCAATTGGTTTCCGGCCCACCAAAATGAAACATAAATATGTTTTTTTTAAATAATAACAATAACAATATAAATACATAAATAAATAAATAATTTAAACACAAAATGAACAAGATAAAACAAAAAGACCATTTTTTTCTTAATGGTTTCCAAAACGATAAAGAGCTTATCCCAACATTACCCCTGTCCTGCCCCGTGTGCCACGCCCTCTCGTTAACCTTGTGAGGGATCCCCATGTGATCAGCTGTTTCTGGTTGTTGTTAGCCCTCTGTATTACGTCCGCATTTCAGTATGTTTCCCCAGTCTTCTCATTGGGTGCATTCCACTTGCTAACAGCGCTGGCTTAAAACAACGCATTGTGATTCTGACGCAATGTATTACGGTTACATACATCGCAACCTCTCACCCGGCTGCAAAAACTGGAACCGCCTCTGTGACGACACACCTTGGCCCTTATTGGCTAAAAAGATTAGTTACACACATGACATTTCTATTCCAGGCAGTTCAGATGCGTCATCTGCTATTTCTTCCGATTATCACGTACTGTAAAATAGCGAGAACTGTTTTTCAGTTAATTTACGTGGTAAAATAAAGTTTAAATAAATTACATAAATGCTCTTATAGTACATGTAAGTTAGTGGTTTATTTATTGTTAGTTACTAGAATGTTGCGGTGCTTTATTTGATTAATCGCCCAGTCTGTGAAGAAAGCATTCAAGTAAGAATTGCATTAATATGACTAATTTCCTTGCGCGTACAATTTCAGCATTCACGGTTCGACTTCTAATATTCAGATCGAGTTCTAGGTCAAACTGGTTTGTTCGACTTCGAGTGAGTTCGAGAACCGAGGTACCACTGTACCTGCTTATAATACTCATTAAGGTCAGTTCATTTACAGTTCCTACTTTCAGGAGCCAGTAATAAACCTAATTAATTTTTAAGTATCTATCCTGTAATTTGTAATACATCTTTAAGTAAATTTCCAGGCAAAACATTTCAGGCAAGGCAGTGCTCATTGACACTGATTATAAAGTTACACTTTGGACCTGCCCACTCTCCTGAAGGGCAATAGTGCTGATGTACTGTACTATATTTTTGCATAGCATGACAGGGTACTGCCTTTATTTTAACTTTTAACCCTGATGGTGTTGAATAGGGCAATAGTATAAATATCCCAGAGACATGGCATTATGGCTGCTATCACAGTAGTGTATGCTTATAGAATCAGTTTGTGTTCTTTGGAGAAGACTTGATGGAAGTGCATGAAAAAAAAACCTCTTTCTCAATGCTTTCCTGCTCAAAAATGCTGCTCCTCCACTTAACAAGCCACAAGAACAAAACTCATCCCAGTGGACCAGTGTGAGTTTATTTCTAGTGTTGGAATATTAAGTCTGCCACTGACACCCAATTTTTTCTGTCTGTTAAACTTCCCTACCAGCCTGGTTAAAGATGATCATTGCACCCAATATGGAGCAATTACGCAAGGACCTAACAGAGCAGGATAACTCCAAATAACAAAGCAAGTGGTTCTGGTAGAGCTTACTGTCCCCTGGGAAAACCAGATTGAGGAGGCTAATGAGTGTAAGAGGGCCAAATACGCTGCAATGGTAGAATGTAGGAGCAAAGGCTGGAAAGCCCACGGCGAATCAGTAGAGGTGTGGTGCTGGGGTTTTGCTGGCCAGTCATTACATTGTACTCTCAAACTTCTTGGAGTAAAAGGTCAGCTGTGCAAAACAGCTATCATTACAGAGGCTGCAGAGAAAGCCTCACGATGGCTGTGGATCCAGAGAGGGGACCCGTGGAGTAGTAGGCCACTTGGTCACAAGGTGGGGGCTGATCACCCCTAGCTGGGGTGCCCAGGCAAGGGTGTTTGATGACCTCAGGTTCATCACTCTGATGTCTCCAATGAGGTGTGTTTCAGAGCTGGCCTTCACAGGATTTCACCCAGCAACATTCTGATTGCTACGACAGATCCCTAAACTAAAAGCTATCACTCCACCATCAAAGAATTATCAACACTTGGGAGAGACTAATATCTGTGGCATTTCATTTTCAGTTGCAGTGGGTTTCTAAATCTGGGCTTCCAAAAAATCAAGCCAAATAAAAAATTTTAATATTAAATGAGCAGATTGATTTGATTTGTTCTATACCAACTTGTGATTTAAAAGCAATGAGACTGTCACACATGATATTTGCTCTATGGAAACAGACCTTCTTTCAGTCCTGCTAAATTATGTCGTGCAGTCTAACAAATGGCCCTTGGGCCATGAAAAAAAAGAGTATAGTGAATTACTATATTATCATATTACTTTGTAGTTCTGTGTAGTTTTCAAGAAATATTCCTTAGAACAACTAACTGTGGAAAACCAAATAAAAACTATTTTCCTTGAGACTAGAAGGAAGAGTCCATTAACTTAATAGAAAATGTGCCGGTACTTTTCTACCTTTTACATTGACAGATGTTTTTTTTTTACAGTGTACAGTGCATTGTTGGTTACTATAATTTTCAACGGAACATTGGATTTTTTACTGTACATGTGGTTGTTACTGTGATTTTCTACAATACACACTTGTTTCCTGTGATTTTCTACAGTTGATTGTGTTTTTTACAATACATCCATGATTGCTGTAAATTCTGAAAGAATACACATGTATTTTTTTACAGTGTAGTGCTCATTCAGTTTCCTACGCTGTAAAAACCTAAAAGCATAAAAACCTGCTTCTCCCTCCGGAGTCACCTGATGGTTTACCAGAATTTTGAAGCCAACTGAAATTTTCCATGGCCTTACCAAACTGTCCAAGTTTTTGCTTCAGCAGCTTCCAAGATCTTCTTGGCTGCTTCAGGAGTCACACAAGCTATCCGAACTCAAAAGGCCTCCTTCTTCTGCCCAACAGCAGGGTTTGGGGATTGCCACCATGACAGGCACCAACACCCTTGTGGCCACAGAGGCTTGGACCATTGTCCATTCAGGTTCAGTGTCTCCAACCTCCTTTAGGATGCAAGAGAAGTTCTGCCAGAGGTATAAGTTGAAGATATCTTGGTCAGGGGCCTCGGCCATGTGCACACCCATGCACCTATGCATTTAGGTCTATCTGGCATTTTCTCCTGCCATTTGATCCAACTCACCACCAGGTGGTGATGAGTTGACAGCTCAGCACCTCTCTTCACCCGGTTGTCCAAAACATGCAATCTCAGATCTGAAGATTCAAAAACAAATTCTATCATAGAACTTGAGCCTAAATGCACTTATGAACATCTTGATGTTTGAATATGGTGTTTGTTCTGGACAAACTGTGGTTAACACAAAAGGTCAATGACAGAGCACCATTTAGGTTCAGATTGAGCAGGCCGTTCCTCCCAATCACACCTTTCCAGGTTTTACTGTCATTACACATGAACAGTAAACTCTCCCAGTTGAACAAAGGAGTCCTCAGACAGGCTAGCTTCTAGCCCTCCAACCTGGGATTCCAAGAAAGCCAGATAATCTGAACTGGTATTCGGTGCATAACCACAGACAACAGTCAGAGCCTGTCCTCTGACTTGGAGTGGAAAGGAGGCGACTCTCATTTGCTGGGGTTCCCCTCATTCACTGGGGTAAACTCAAGTGTACTCTGGAATCAGCCTCCTGGATAGCTGGGAAGAAGAAGAAGGCCATCCGAACTACATTAGATGAATAAGAAGTTAAATGATTCAGAAGCTGCAAATGAGTAGCTAACTTACATCATGTGTGACTTTGCAATTATTTTGAATGACACAGTCGACCATATGCAGGGAACACAAGGACAATGGAATCAACAAACCCAAATACTCAGCAAAGCACAGCAGCGATCCTTAGCCCACTTCCTGCTTCAATTAACATATATTTAAAAATGAAAATGGAAAAACAAAGCAAGAAATGAAAAGTCAAATTGGAAAATGAAAAGACAAAAAGGCTTTTTAATTTTTTCACATCTGACTTTTCAAATCATGCTATTTCATTTTAATTTTCATTTTGCCAGGATTTTTTAACATTAACTTTGAAACATAATCACAACATCATATAACTGTGAAGAAGTGCAGTGTGTTTGACTGCTTAAAGAAAGGAGCTGCTGAAGTGTACTCAGTGCAGTCTTCCAGCTTTGATGTTGCTGGAAGTAGCCAAAGTCAAGGTAATGCTCATTATCACTGTAAAAGTAAGTCTGTAGCTTTTCACTCAGGACATACAAAATATGTATCAGTTTTAGTTTGTGTTCTAACAGCATCAGTCAAGCAGTAGCTGCAGCGTTGTCAGTGTATAGCAGAATTCAGACAGCGAAGTCCACTCCATTCTTCATTGCGCGACAAAAAAAAATGCTGAACGAACAAAGAGCAGAATATTGCAGGGCTATTGCAAAGTTTATTGTGAAAGATTTATAGTCCTCAACCTTGGAGTTGAGTAGCCTAAGAATATGCATGGCATCACGTAAACCGCTAACTGCTAATACCTTAAGCTTGAACTGAGCTCTCCTGGCAACCAGGGATAAGTTAATTCTCAACCATAATAAGCAATGCAAAAGCAAACAAAATGAGTTTTTTTTCAAGCGTAGGTAGGTGATGACAGCCCTTAACTCCAATTACCACTATCATCAAGAGACATTATCTAACACCATCATACCTCCTTAGTGTGATGAAGAAAAACATCATTAGTGAGCTTCCCAGTGTGTCAAAAGAAGCCACAACCAATGATGGGTAAACAAGTATCACATAAGATCATTACATCACGGTTACACTCCCCTGTTTAAATAAGACCAACTAGGACAGAATGTCCTACAGACATGTGTGGCAGAGGAGAGGAAAAGTCCTTGCAGAATTTGGTATAAGAGAGAAGGATCTAGCCATCGCAGTAGATAATGCTGCAACTATGGACATGGCTGTACAACAGTTCCAAATCATAAAGCTTCGATGCTTTGCACATACTCTCAACTTTGGAGCACAAAAGGTCGATACCATTCAAACCATCTCCAAGTGGGCAGCGAGGAACTGGGATGCCACTGTGTGGATCGAGAGATTATCCATCATGAAGACCTCATTTCAGGAAAAGTAGCGTATCCTGTGTAAGAAACTAAACCTCAATGTTTTGTCATTCAGTCCTGACTTAATATATTTAAATTGAGTTCAATGAGGTTCATATTATATTTCAGGCCTGCCTGACCATTTCGTTATCCTGAATGTGAAGACATGCTGGAACTCTCTGTTTCTCATGGTGGAAAGGGTTGTAGAGCATTATTCACCCATACAAGCAGCCAGGAGGGTTCATGGGAGTTTTGGGAGTGGTGTTCTGTTGTTGGACTTCTGTGCTCGTCACAGATTGTCCATAATGAACACCATGTTCACGCATAAGGGTGTTCATACTGTATGTGCACCTGGCACCAGGACACCCTAGGCTGCAGTTCGATGATCGACTTTGTAAGCGTGTCATCGGACTTGAGGCCGCATGTCTTGGACACTCGAGTGAAGAGAGGGGCGGAGCTGTCAACTGATCACTACCTGGTGGTGGGTTGGCTTCGCTGGTGGGGGAGGAAGCCGACCAGGCCTGGCAGGCCCAAGCGTATAGTGAGGGCCTGCTGGGAACATCTGGCGGAATCCCCTGTCAGAGGGAGTTTCAACTTCTACCTCCGGCAGAACTTTGCCCATGTTCCAGGGGAGGTGGGGGACATCACCACCATCCATTTACTTTCACTTATCCAAGGTCGGATCGCGGGGAAAGCAGTCTCAGAAGGGAAACTCAGACTTCCCTCTACTCAGCCGTCTCTTAGCTGGCCTGCTAATGCCATGGTAATTCCCCCAGAGGAGCTGGAGGAGGTGGCAGGTGAGAGATAGGACTGGGCATCCCTACTCAGGCTGCTGCCCCCGCAACCTGAACCTGGATAAGTGAAAGAAAATGCATGGATGAATGGAAGGATAGTTTCTAAAAAAACTTTGTGGTCTTCTGTCCAGTATGCATCCTACCTTTGGTTCAAAATCACTGCAGACTTACATGGTTTGTTTGTAACTGAAACTTGAAATTGATTTCTGTGAACTAAGAATGCAAGAGGAAACTGGAATATCTGGAGGAATACCTGTGCAATCACAGAGAGAATGTGGCACAGAGGAGCTCTATGCCACCCTGTGTTACTGCTTAGCAGGCAGCTGCTGAAGGCCACCTTCTGTGCTGTGTCAATGGTGACAAGGGGACCCAGGGGAGGTCTGTGGTTCTTTTTTCCTCTCGTATAAATGTGGACGTCACACACAGTGTATGCAGCTATTCTGCTCTGTCATTGTCTGCAGTCTCGTTTTTGTAATATAATCATGTATATTTAATATCCATGTTTTTTCCATCATAAAAATTAGTCACATTACACAACAATCTGAACCCCATCACCAACAACAAAAAATATATTCTAACCCATCTGTACAAATAGAAATGGAATTTGTGGAACTTCACAGAATAAAGTAAGTTTTTGGGGCAGTGTGTTAGGATGCTTTGCCTGTGATCGGAAGGTTTCCTGTTAAAGTCCTAGACATGAGTGATTTCATTAATGGGTCCCTGTGAAAGAGCCTCAACCCCAATTGCTCTAGGGTACAGTTGCCCAATTCCAGTCCCACAGGGCCTGAGTCCAACACAGTTTGCAGATTTCCCTGCTTAAACACACCTACTAAACCTCGTAATTAGTTGATTAAGATGCGTTTCGGCATTGCTCATCATGATTGTGGGTGATAGGACTGTACCCAGAGGTTATGAATTTAGCCGTTTTGCCAGCTCTTATGTTTATATCCAGTCTCGTGTATGTTGATATCTTAGATATATAGTGCTGTTATGCAGAAAAATATTCCTGCAGAAAAACCTAGTGTAGGGTAAGGCTAATGCTAATATTGAGCATGTTGTTATGTATTCTGTGGGTTTCTTTTGCTCCTTTTCACAGCATTGGACATTGGACTTCCTTCAAGCTTAGTGTATCACATTGTGTACTGTGTCCTGTGACACAGCAACAGTGAGTGTTGTAATGATAAGTTCTAAGGTCCCTTGCCTCCTGTAAGCAACCTGTTTTGTACTTATTTAGCACATGGGGAATCTACGGGTAAAACAGGAAGTAAAGGAGTCCTTTCCTCAGCTGTGTCGTGAAAGCAGAAGGCCTAACACGAGTCTGTCATTGCGAAAGTCCAATTCATCTTTAAAGTTAGCTTCCTCTCCCAGCCCAGTGTTTCACATTCTCTTCTAGAATAATGTTCACCCACCATTTTTATCAGCATTATGACTGAAGCCTGTGCAGTGTGTGTATTTGTGCAATAAAAACCACTTCCTTTGTGTGGCAAGTCTGGTTGAAAAGGCATGACAAAAAATAAAGCTTGCTTTTAGGTTCAAAATCTTGTTTTGAGGTTTATGCAAGTTTTTGCACATCATCTCCCAGGTACATCAAGAAACATTTAGGACCTGGTTGGTCACAATCATGACTGGCAGCTCTATTTTTGTAAGTTGGTAGCATGGGAAAACTGTATCAAACCAGGGATGGGGTGTAGAGCTCTGCACACTGTTCTATGCTTTGGTAAGGCGATGTGTAAAACTTCTTTTGATGATATCAAAAGAGGCGATGGCTTCGGCATGGGAAACCAGACTTTCAGTCTTTGTCACATGTCTAGACATAGATACATACATACATATATACATACATACATACATACATACATA
>JAABNY020000095.1:14999328-15014560 GCA_015164015.2 Brevimyrus niger
AAAGCAAATATCAACATAAAAGCATAATAGTAAAATCATTTTTAACTCCCAAAAAAGAGGAAAAGTCCAGAAGTCCAGAAAGATGTATGGTCACCTTACATTATACAGCTTTCAGTTTTAAGGGACACATTTAACTTTAATGTAAAGATGTAAAGTGGTTTGTTCGGAAGTCCGGTTTTAAGTATTTGGCAGTGCACTAGCGTCTCAACTGTATTAGACTCAAAAGGAGATGGCAAGATTACTATGCTCATTTTAATGTAACATGGTGTAATCTAATTTAAGATAAACTGCAGTCTCAGTGCCATCGTTAATGGTGTTGTGTTTTCCAAACTTTAAGAGCAATAAAAAATATAGCAAATGAGTGAAAACCTTTCAGCCCAAGCTGCTGGTTAAAAATACATACTGGAGCACCTATGAACTGGATTTCTCGTTTATTTTGTCTACCTTGATTGAGAAGTGGAATGTTTTATATATGACATTAACGAAAAAATCATACCAAGGGGAATTAGCTGCGGTCACATAAATTGAGGGTTTTGAGTAATTCCCCACCACATTTTCATCAAAACCAAACTAACCTTGCGTGCCAGTGCCTTCAGACCGTTACTTAAGGGAAAATGTGGGCAGCGTATAAATCATCCTTTGCACGCACCCTGACGTTTTAGCTGTTACTCTGGGCTATATATCCCTCATTTGATGTGCACCACATGAGAGATAACACATAAAGCCCAGAATTGCCCAAATTTTGTTGTCAAGAGAGCAGGTTGATATTGAAAGGGGAGCTCGGCAGGCAGGGTAAGTACGACGGGTCATTAGTTATTCATATTGTTAAAGTATGTTAGAGTTAACTTAACTGGACTTGGTTTATTTGGTTATAATTGTGTTTGTGTTTTCAGGTAAACTGCAGTGAAGCTTGAAATAGAAATCGATATGGTGACATTTTATTTACATAATCCGCTACAGAAGCTGTTTGCATAAGTGTCAGATATCGCTTATGGGCTGATGAGATGTATGTAGATACAGTAAACGTGTCGTGTCAATATCATTGCAATATCATTGTTAAGAAAAAATTTAAGCATATTTATCACAAAATAATTGTAACTAAACATAATTTTTCATTGTCATCATCTGAGTGTATGCGGATATATGCTGTAGCCAGACATCTGCCTTTTTTATAAGACAAAACTGTCGGTACCCTTCTTGGAATTTCAACTTTTCAGCTTTTGCATGTTGGACATCTTAAGCAAAAGCATTAGACCAGGTTTTTATTTTATTATTTATGCATTTCATACTTAAACATGTATACAAACACGACCAGCAACATGCATTTTTTGAAATGCTATAAATACGTTTATACCTTATAAACCATTTCACTGCGTGGTTTTATGTTTCCCTAATGACTGAAGAAAGGCATTTAAATATTATTTGCCAGATGTGGCAAGTCCAAATCCTAAATAAAGCACACTTAGTGGTTACTATGTGTTTAATTTCAGTAATATAATATTAGGAGCATCTTATTAAACTGTGACATATAAAAAAACAATTGAGTTAGTTGGCTTAAAACAGTTTTTGACTGAAAAAACTCAAAACAAGAAGTAAAAATGACAAGCAAGGCAAAATTAAAGAATCCCCTCTTCTCGACGTTTACGGAAAAACTGCCTTTGAATAGCTCTGTCCAACATATTGCATGTTTGATTTTTCTCTATCATGATTTTTTTTCTATCAAGCATTAGTAGAGTCAATCCTACATTTTCCTGTATAAGTAATTTTTAATCTTGTTGCTTATGGCAGCCTGTTGTATTAAGGTGGTAAGCATTGTTCATTAGCGTTTTAGAGAACAACAATATTTAGTCATATAGACTATTGTTAGGATACGTAGAGAGATACTCTGGGTAACTTATAAAATCATTAAGTAGGAAATGCATGTACTAGCTTTAACATTAATGGTTTTCAAACGAGCGTCCTGTCATTAGCAAAAATGTCCAAATACTAATAGATTGGTGTACATACCTGTGTTGAAGGGAACTGGGCAGATTATAGGTGTAGACTGTTTGTCTGGTAGCACTGTGACATGGAAGATACGTTTGTAGGTTAGAAAATTGCCAGCCCATCTGCCCTTGCGTTGCCCCAAAAAAAAAAAAACATGTTTTGGTAGCAGAGCTGTCAGTGCCGCAGATTAAGAACTGGCACACTGTCTGCAGTATAATATGCATGAGGTGCCCTTTCATAATTTAGATTAATATGACAAAATGTTACGGCCCATCGAAAAAAATGATAATTCTTTAGTTCCACAGTACAAAAATGAGCAAATTTTTCAAAATTTCCTGTAGTTTGTGTTTGGACGTGTGACTTGCAGTTGACAGACAATCTGTCCAGGATGTACCTTGCCCTGTACGTCCAGGAAAAAACTTACCATGACCCTGAATCGGATGAGCGGGTACGGAAAATGGATGGATGTATGGATAAGACTTCAATTAACTGCAATAGGCAAAATGAGGCCCCACTGAAATACAGTGATTTTTCTGGACATGGTATTTTTCAAGATATTGTAAATTCAGATTCTCTTTATTCTTTACATCCAGGAAATAAACACAATGAAAAAACAGAAGAGTCACTTGATAGCCATTATATGAGTTGTCTGTTAGATTGCGGTAAAAGCTTGAGGTGTCATCCAGGATCTACCCCAAAATATGGTCACAGGGAAGGCTTCCTCACATGCAGGCTATGCCAACCATAAATTGTTAGTCACAGAGGGATGGCTGGGTGGATATATGGATGGATGGATAGATACCAGGCTGGGTCTAGCAATAGGCAGAACAGGCATTCAGAATTATCTGTACTGTGGAAGAAGTGAAATGATCACCAGTTATCTAGGTAGTGGGGCCTCCTACATAAAGCTTTGTCTAGGGCCTCTGGAAAGGTAGAGCAGGCCCTGCATGGATGAATGGATGCATTTTTATAACACAGAGCCGGTGCAGGACATTTTAGCTTGATTTTTTCACATACATTGATTTATTTAGTTCATTGATCCTGACCAGGATAAGTAGTTGGAAAATGGATGAATGTATAATTTGTTTTGCATCTTCCTAGAATGAAGAGGAAAGATAGCCAAACAGAGTGATGGTTTTTAATGACATGGATGGGCCAATGCTAACAAAAAATACCTATTCTACGGCTGCTTGGCTGAAACTGGTCACAGTTCACTAGTTCAGTGGGTGGTTAGTATGAGAAATATGTGTCAAAGAAAAAACTGTAAGCAATGTTGGTGAAGTTGTTTATGGGCAGGGACATGTTTTTGTTTCAGGGAGGAGAGTCTTGTGGCTGGAGGCCTGTTGTGACCTTGGGGTCGTAACTCGTTCCTGACCTGTTCTAACCGACAATACAACACAGCAACATTATTCATCAACAGGAACATGATTTTAGTCTTAAATCGAGGATGCAGAATCTTGTTGTAATTCAACATGCATGCTACTCATCATGCTATGGTGACTGTTGGTATGTTTGTTATGTTATAGACATGCCTTCAATGTTCCATTAGAATGTCTGTAAATGAATATGTATTAAGTATGGGAGCATGTTGTGTATGTATGACTTTATAATATCTACATTACTGTATAAGGGCCCCCTGTGGATTATGGGTGTAATACCACCACCATAAGCCTGACCCGTGTCTTTTTTCTTGCCTGAGTTGCGAAAGGAACATTGCAGCATTACACAAAATCTCATGATTCTCAGTCATATACCAGGGTAATTATAGCCTGCTGAAATTTGGTTGCCTGTTGTCAGCCATGTTTGATGAACAGCTGGACTTTCAGTATAGCCTATGGTTTGAAAGGACATTCAGCCACAAACACACATGCAAAATTTAATCTTTTTTTATGTCAAATGGTTTTCAAGTTATAAGCTATTTCAATATTTCGATAGCACCCCCTATTCTGTGATTTTTTTTTTTTTATTTGGAGAGTTGCCTCAGAATATCATACCAACCACATATGTTGATGGGAAATCAGTTATTAAGTGCAAAAAGGCTTTCAGAAAATCTGGGCCGAAACGTAAAACATGGCATTACATGCACTGCCTATAGGGTGAGTTTTATAAAATTTGACGTGTCTCCTCTGTCATACAAACTAGAATTAGCATGTTTGGTGAGAACTGGATGTTCTGTTGATGAGAAATCAGTTATTAAATGCAATAGGCCCAAGAAATTCATTGGTCCATAGCATCAAAACAATTTGCTCGATCAAAATCCTAAGGACAACTTTTTGTCTATCAGGTGTCAAGATGCAATACGATCAAGATGCTGCAATTAAAATTTTGTGTGAGTCGGATGAATGATCTAGGAAGTTTGCTAATGTATATATTTCAGATTTTGCAAATTAGCAAATGACGCATAAAACATTGTGCCACCATCAAGCTGATGGGTAAGGTTTTCTAGTTTCAAGATGACAAGTTATCTAGGTAACCAACAAATTTCCCTTTGTGATACAGGCCCCAAGTGCCTGTCTGTGCCCTAAGATTGACTGGTACCCCAATCATAGTGTAGTCCACCATGGCTTCATCTGCACACACGCACACACACACACACACACACACACACACACACACACACACACACACACACACACACACACACACACAGAGGTTTGTAATCATATCTTTCTGGGGACTCTCCATTCATTTCTAGGGGAAAACTCTAATCTCAACATGACAACCTTAACCTCTACCCAGCCCTAACCTTAATCATAAGTAACCAAAAACAAGGGAGGCTTTTGGCACTTTTACATTTTTGATTGCATTCATAGATAATGAAAATCGTCCCCACAATCAAAAAACAAGTTTTATTACATTGTGTGGGACGTTTGGTTTATTACATTGTGGGGGACATTTGGTCCCCACAATGTAATATAAACCTAATCCACACACACACACACACACACACACACAATTCTGGCCCAGGTGATTTTAGGTATTTATGGATAGTACTACTACTACTGCTAATAGTGATACTACTACTACTACTAATAAATATAATAATAATATTTATTATTATTAGCATCATTATTATTGATATTATTATTATTATCATTATTATTAATAATAATACTACTACTACTACTACTACTAATAATAATAATAATAATAATAATAATAATAAATGCCCACTGAGTCACATTAGTTTTTTTTTTGTATGGGGCTATGTTATTTGTTTTTCTTTCTTTTTTTTGGATGACTCACAGTGAAACAAAGTGTAAATTCTGTGGTAAAAACTGAAATTCTTTTCAACCATGTGCCGTTTTAGATTCTCTCAAGTGACTGCTGTTTTGCTTATCCGAACACTTCGATGCTAACACATGTTTTAAAAGTAGATACAATAAGGGTATTTTTCTCATTTTTTGTCATTATATTTTTGCGTTACCTTGACGTAAGCCGTGCAGGGACGTTTTAAAGGGCAGGTGATCAGGGACAAGGTGTCGATTTGCTAAGCCGGCGATTGTAAAAGGACACTCGGGATCTCAGAAGGGAAGCACTTTCAGTCGTCCGGGCAAAAGGGGCAGGTGCTAAAGCAACCCCACCCCGCCCTACTTGTCCCTGAAATATCCTCTGATCCTAATCCAAGCACTCATTAAAAAAATTAGGGCTGATCATGCACCACACACCACTATGTTTTCATAATTTCTTATTCGATGTGTTGTGTTGTGTTTCACAGAGACAGCAAAAAAGATAAAGCACATGGTCGTATTTTGTTCCGAAAGGAAGACTCCCCCTCCTAGTAAGGTGTAGTGCGTTGGGATGACAGTGGGATGCTGGCAATCCGCAAGCTGCCGATGGGAGGGCACTGCGCTATACCGTAATCTAGTTTTATATTTGATGATTATGTTATGCGGTCACGAATGCTAAATTTGTTTAAGTGCTTGTATTGTATATAGTATAATCAAGGTGCAAGCTATTGTGCATAAGCCGATCTTCCGAAAAGTTGCTCCGATCATTTTTTTCTCAACTTGGATCATACCAATTACAGTACATCTGCAGTGGATTTAATTTTAAACACTACCTGGACTATATAGTTGCGTATTCAACTATAAATTCAATCACGACTTAAACTTAATTTTTTTTTAAGAATTAAAGACCCTGATGCAGCTTGCTGATGTGATACAAGGATAAGGTTTATTATCGGGGGGTTAGCGCGCACCTTGTGCTCGTGACCAACCTCGAGGAAGGAGACCCGGAGCCGCGTGAGTTAAAGTTGGATGGAGGGGGAAAGGGTGCACATTGTGTCCAATGGAATGAAGAAATTATCATCACAAATATCCATTTACAGCTTAGACACCCGAGGAAGCATGTTTCTAAAAGGAAGGATGAATTATAAAGCACTTTGCACAAGTCTCTTATTTTTTCTTGGTTTTCAACACTGTTCATCACGTAAGTCGTTTTCAGTTAGTCGTCTTTGAAGTCTCTGCTGTGCAGACATTGTGCATTAAAAAAAATTTCGGTTATAAACATGGGCCTTTCATGGTGAATGTCAAGGTTAAAAGAGAGGACGTTTTAGGGGTAACAGTCTCGTGTTTTGACTTATGCGCACACCGTGTTAAACTTTGATCATGATATTATAAAAAAAAATACAGTTAGAAACGTTATGTTTGCTGTTAAGACAACAATTTGTGCATCAGATTTGGCTTTAGCGACACAGCCGATGCGCGGAGTCTGCTGGACAACTCTTCTGCATTGCAGTGCTTTTCTCGGCTTCCTAGTTCATGCATGGGGAAGTGCATCCCTGCACGCCTATACGATCCTAGGGGATCATAACGGATAATGCAGCTCACAAATAAATACGGTATCTGAAAAACACAAAATTAATGCAATTTTGTAAAGTTATGGCTTTATCGCTTCATCTTAAGTGAGAAGAAGGCGTTTGGAAAATGACAATTTCTCAATTACGATCTTATGCGGGACCACCCTAATGCGGTAGAAGAAATCGCGACCTTTATGTATGGTAGAATGTTATAATATCAAGATAATGGCGTTAAACATGCGGTGTTAATCTTATACATACAACCGACATTTTTAAGGCGTACTCCTTCGAGATGCCGAATATATTTTGTGTGACGTCATTGATAATTCAAAAAGATAAATTATGCATAAAATAGTTTAAGTTTTTTGTTTTTGCTGTATTTTGCTGTGCTCACTTTAAGTACACACAAAATAAATGTATGTACTAATTGCGTTCTACTTTTAATAATTCATAAGGCATGACATTATAAGGGTCTTTTGAAATCTGGGCACATTTGTAATAAAATCCTTTCATTCCCTGTTTGCAGGGAGCAGTAGTAGCACTAGTAACATCGAAAACCCGAAGTCCAACCACACCTCATTAGTTGGTGATTCCATTATTAGGAATTTTAATGTAAGTGTTGCTGAAATCACTTAATTGTGTACACGAATTGTGTATAATTGTGTAGGTGGTTATAGACGGCATGCTTCCATCGCTGCTGAGGATCGGATAGGCTATCCGACTGATTGTTAAAAACAATGATCCACCCAGTATGTAGTGTTATAGGAGGGATTCACAAATTTAATGTGGTTGGTAGCTAAGCTATACTGAAAACGGACTGTTAAATTTATGAAGTTGTGATTATTTTAGTAGACTTTCTGCATTGAATGCATTGAAAAAGAACTGATGTCTTGATTCTGGAAAAGGCCTGTATATGTTTTAAATGTGATGATGTGCACCCTGATGTTAGAGATCTCTGTATGATTGCTGAGAAAATGTTGGCGTATGGACGAATAACGCTTTTGACATAGACAGTAACCCATGTTTCCCTATAATAGCCAACTATCATGTGCCAAACAATCTAGTATATATGGGCCAACTCTAATATATCTTATAATAGAAAAAAGAGGGATACAATTATCAAATGTGATTAATGTCATTTTCAAGCACCCCAGTCCAGTACACCAAGGAACCCACAATGAAGATCAAATGTTTTATGAACAGAAGGGAGATTTTGTGTTACTGGAACTTGGCATGACTTTCTTTACCTAAATTTCTCCGCAGAATTTCAGCGTCCTCCATGCAGCATATAACAGTATGTAAGTGGCTGGCGTAGCTGCTATTTTATGCATCAGTTTAAGCTGCAAAGATTTTCTTCTGGAGACTATTCTTTTTCAGTTGTTTTTGGAAACAAAGGTGAACTCGTGGTTCTCCACACTAGACTTAGCTGCACCTTAGGAACTGAAAACCAAGCCACTAACCAAAGCCAAACTGGCACAGTTAAGAATTGAAAGGTTATTGAGAAAATACTAGTTGAGTTCAGGTATTAACTGTACTTTATTATGTTTTTAAAGTTGGCTATACAATATTAAAACAAAACTAGTTGAATAACAATATGGGCCTTTCATATACACGAATAGGCCCATAATAATGCATACAGAAAGGAACAATTACTTTTTCCCAGGATGATAAATGATTCTAAATGATTGATAAGGCTTCTTTGACCAAGTGTTGGGAATATGCATGGTTTTGCAAAAACAAAATCATGATTTTTAATTTTAATGCAGAGTTTCCTGCAGGTCCAAGATTTATTCCTATATTTACTCATCCACAAAACACATTAGATTATTTTAGAAAAATAGGTAGAAAGAAGCCTTGTAAAATTGTTTTGCAGCGCCGGTCTTCCAGCTGCATTTTGGATAGAATTCCAACACTTTATAAAAGACATTTACAATGATGTTAATGACATTGTGCTATATAGAACAAGCAGTTACCTGTACTGTATATGAGTATATTTGCAGAGGGACTCAAAACAGTTGTAGTCAAACCCTCGTTTAAGAAACAACTTTTTTTGAGTAATTTTACATTAATGTCCAATCTACCATTCCTCAGTCAAACAATAGAATAAATGTTGTGTTGCTATTAAATGATTAATTGTTAATTGATTTCTTTCATAAGAACAATATTCATGAGAAATGACAATCAAGTTTTAGATCAGGTTGCAGTACTGAAACTTCATTAGTAAAAGTGAAAAATGACCTTAGAATGCATACTGATTTTATTGTTTCAGTTCATGTGGTGCTGGATTCAAGACCTGGACTGTTCTTTCTGGAACTGTAATAAAGTGGTCTGATACATATTTAACTGGAAGGAAATTTTGTGGTTAATCTAAGTGAACATGTAGAAGACATCAACTGGTGTAATGTTCTTTACAGCATACCACAGAGGTCTGTACTGGACTGCTTTTACTTTGCTCGTATTATATATATATATATATACACACTTAATATAATTAATGGATGAACAGTCACTAAATGAATAAAAAAGAGAAAATATTATTAGCACTGTACAGAATAGAAAAAGGTACCAAACAAACTTGGTTCCACAGTCTTGACTCAGCTTTAATATTTAAATCTCACATTTATGATATCAATAACTCTGACTTCTTCAACTTAAGGAACATAAGCAAGAGTATGGCCCTACCATGCTTCCTGATTCATCTTGTGTTGCATGTCTGTGTACTGCAGTATACAAATATATAACGAGTAGAATGCAGCCTATTCTAAGCACTATAGAGAGAATGCTCTCTCTCTCTCTCTCACACACACGCACACACACAAACACACACACTAAGATGAAGCTGCATGTTTCTTCTGTCACTGATTTTAAAATCCCTTTACTGGCGTTTTAAAACACTTGCTTGGTGTTTTAATTTAATTGCTTAGTACCGTAATACATTCTTCAATCCAACTATGCATAAAGCTGAGTTTTTAAAATCTTTATGTGCTAACATTTTAAATGTCCCAAGGGCCAAGGACAAGAAAAGTGAACATTTTATGTTCATATTTTTAATTTTAATCTTATTGTAAAGCACTTTGAGCAACAACTATTATTATGTTATTTGTATTATTATTATTGTTATTATTGTTACAATGCAGTAATTTTTATGTTCAGGCATCAGATACCTATGTATATGTATGATTCGGTGTTTTAGACCTTCTATTTTCATTAGTCATTGTTTTATAAGCATTTCTGCACTCTGATGGATACCCAGCCTGAGTAAGCAGTTATGTCAAGGAGAAAGGAGTGTTCGTGGTAAAAGGTCTGCACACATACACACTTCAGCAGCTATGTTGTGGCAACATCTGCCATTAAGTGGCAGTGGAGAGCAGATGAGGGGAAAAAGTCATATAATGCACTAGGTTCTGCTGGCCTGGTGCCATTAAAAGACTACAATGAACATTGTTTTTATATTGTCTACATCCTTACATACTTTCTTTTGCAGTAGGCCTACCAGGTGCTATAATGCAAATGAGCTGATCATATACTGTAACCTGAAATACATTGAGATTTGCAAAGGGCATTTCAGGATATAAATGGAAAATATATGTGCATATGGCTATTGCTATGTCAGTTGTTTTTAATTGCTATTATTACATTTTTGGGGTGTAAAGATGCATCGCGATTAATTTATTAAAGTGGCGATTCAGCTATAATGATCTGTAATGTCAGAGTAATTTATGATTCATTTTTGGGATGAAGTAATTTAAAGGAGCAGCATCCTCTTTGCATGGGTTAGATATGGCAGATCCTAGCGAAAGTGAAAGTTTGCGCATAATACTTAGTGACCCCTAAGAGTCTGCTAGCCTGAACAATAACAAAAGTGTATTTGTTACTGGGTTGCCAAGTCTCATGCTTAGGCAAGAAATTTTACGGCAAATATATATTATTCCATTATAAACCTAAAATTTTCTGCATAAAAAGCGTTAAAATAGTTTGCAAATCCTACAGACTACAAGGTAATCCAACTAACTCTTACATACATGTAAATGTGTGTGAAGATTAGTCTCGAATTGAAAGTCTCACTCCAAACAGCTGACCAAAATTTGCAACCCTATCATTAACAATTTGTAAACAAACAGTGCTTTGTATGTACTTTATGCTTTGTATGTCAAACCACTGTGTCATTTTTTATCTAAAGTATGCCCCTGTATGTTCAGTTACTACTGTTCGCACTGGAAGCACTATGTTTTGGACCCATTACTGAAATTAACGGCACTGCAAAGTTAAAGTTATTGAACCCATGTGGATGTTTGCGAAGTCATTTGTACTTATCCTACTGTTAATAAAAAGAAATATGGCGTTCTTAAGTTGCTTCTTGTTTTGCTGGTATGTTAGTAAAGTTTGTCTGTTTATTCAAAGTAGGTTGTGGGGGGAGTAGCCAGCTTCCTCTGTTCGAAAGGCCATCAGCCACCACTCACTTACATTATTATTAGTCCTGTCAAGCGATTAAAATTTTTAATCAGATTAATCACAGGGTTGCTGTGGATTAATTTAATTCATTTTTATTCTATATTAATCACATTTCATTTTCTATGAGCAAACAGACTCAAGAAAAAAGGGAATATATATGCACTTAACATGTTTATTGAATGTCTTGAACACGAGTCGGATGCATTCCATCTGCCACAGAAGTGCAATACCATGGACTCATATCAAAAAGCAAGATATTTTGCTTAGCTGGACAACTTGTTGGGTTTAAGGTACCTCAGTTTAAATGGTCTTTATCTTCGTTGTTAGCAATATCAGTTGATAACACATTACACACAGTGCTTTACGTATAAAACTCCGTAACAACACTTTCACAGATAAATTGGATGGTATAGTATGTGCAGCCGATTTAATGAGTCACGAATGAGAAGTAGTGCTTAAACAGTATAAAACTACAACATTCCCTGCTGTTTATAAAAGGCACAGCCATCTTGGATTCTGAACTCGGGATACTCTGTGGTGCTCCGAGGTATTTCTCGGATCTCAGAGAAACGGGAGCATACATGCTGTCACTTCTGGCTTAAAAACTCGGAATCCGACTCGGAATACGAGTTACCTGGGCAAATGGAACGCATCAAAACTGGTTGACAGAGACATTTCAGGAATTTTGAGTCATTCTGTGCTGCAGATGGGTTAATTGCATAAAATTTTTTAATCAGATTAATCATGGTGATGGATTAATCTGTGTTAACCTGTTAATTTTGACAGCCGTAATTATTATTATGCATTAGTAATATATATCGGTAATATGATGTTATGTAATCCAGTTCATTGCGGTGTTGATTTTGGCTTATGTGTTGTCTGG
The DNA here is from genome assembly GCA_015164015.2 of Brevimyrus niger. Taxonomy (NCBI): domain Eukaryota; kingdom Metazoa; phylum Chordata; class Actinopteri; order Osteoglossiformes; family Mormyridae; genus Brevimyrus; species Brevimyrus niger. The sequence goes on from JAABNY020000095.1 coordinate 15,011,451, forward strand.
GATTGTTCAGCAAGCTTCAAAAAATTTTCCTTGTAATTGCTCAGAGTCAGTGCGTGAATACCTGAACCACAAATGTAAATTTGCAAATGTGAAGGGGTTACTGTACTCCTTCTTCCGTGTTGCGCTATTCGGTCTCGACGGAATTGGGTACTGCAAGAAGACAAGTAAAGTAGCAATACAGGTTCTAAAATTCCATCCTACCCAACAAAATATCCTACCGTTGGCTACTGTGCATGCATGCAATGAAACCAGGCACCTTGTGCTTGAAGAACACCCATCGATCTACCCGACTTTGGAACTGAAGTCTTGTGTACTCCTGTTTGTGAATTTTCAACATTCTTTTATATTTAATATTTTATTAAATGCATTTCTGTAGGATGCATAATGTATCAGTATTGCTCACATATATATGAGCGCACATCCTTTTAAAGTGTTTTACCATATTGAAATTGGCTACCCATGTATAGTCAGGACCATAAATATTTGGACAGAGACAAAGTTTTAAAATTTTTAAGTTCTGTACAATATCGCAATAAATTTTATATGAAATGTCAAATGCAGTTGAAGTGCAGACTTTCAGCTTTCATTTAGTGAGTAGAACAAAAACATTTAATAAAAATGTAGGGAACTAAAGTAATTTTCCTACACAATCCCCTTCTTTCAGGGGCTCATAAGTAATTGGGCAAATTAATATAACTGCAAATAAAATGTTCAATTCTAATACTTAGTTGAAAACTCTTTGCAGATAATGACTGCCTGAAGTCTTGAACTCATGGTTATGACCAGACACTGGGTTTCCTCCTTTTTAATGCTCTGCCAGGCCTTTACTGCAGCAGCTTTCCGTTGCTGTTTGTTTGAGGCTCTTTCTGTCTGTAGTTTAGTCTTCGGCAAGTGAAATGCATGCTCAGTGGGGTTGAGATCAGGTGACTGACTTGGCTATTTGAAAATATTCCACTTCTTTGCTTTAATAAAATCCTGGGTTGCTTTTGCTGTGTGTATTGGGTCATTGTCCATCTGTATTATGAAACGCCACCCAATCAATTTGGCTGCATTCGGCTACATTTGAGCAGACATGATGTCTCTAAACACCTCAGCATTCAATCGGCTGCTTCCATCCTGTGTCACATCATCAAGAAACACTAAAAACCCAGTGCCACTGGCAACCATGCGTGCTCAAGCCATCACACTGCCTCCAGGAATGGACTCGAAACAAAAAGAAACCTGGGAATATGTCTTTCCGCAAACTCTAGGGGGGGAGGGCTTTATATATTTTTTAATATATTGATAATTGTCACAATATAATTCAAGTCATTATTTGAAGCCTGAATTTTTGCTAAAAAAATTCCCTTAGTATAGCTCTTAAACAGATCCAGCACAAGGCGACAGATGAATGGACTGAAAATTGTAATCTAAATTTAAATAATGCAGAAACAATATTTTTGTTGTAGGGCATAACACTAGAAAACAGTGACAGTGTTGTTGGTAGGTTTCTGACACCCTTGCTGCTAGTTATAGGGGACTCTGACATTGCGGGTAAAACTGTTACCTGTCCCGTAATTAAAAATAATATGCTTGTCTTAATTTTGAACCAACATGGAGTGAGTTTTGTCCTATATTTATTCAGATTGAAAGTGGAAAGCCTAATTGCTGGTGTTTGTGACTGTTAGCACTTGGATTCTGAGTGCTCTACTGGATGGCAATGCTTCAAGTGGTGAAATACGTTTTTAGTATTTCCAGTATTAGTTTCAGTGTTAGGCAAAAACATTTCGGCAGAATTAGAAGTTCACAGCACCAGCGTATCAGACAATAAACTGCAGAAAGTACCGCTACACCATCGACATCTTCTCTACCTCGTTTATCCACAAAATCTTCTTTTTAAAAAGACGATGTGGCTGCTGAGCTGCTGTTTTCTTCCCCAACACTTGAAACTTCCTCTGTAGGAGTTGCTTATCTCTTCATGATATTGCCAAATTTCAGAATGTGATATATGATGATCAGATTCTTTTCAAAGGCTCAAATGGTACGAATGAAGGGAACCAAGTACTGAGAATCGTTCTTTTTCTGTTTGTGCCTTAATATCATTGCCTACACTAAATCCATTCCACTCCGCTTTACGTGATCTTGGACAACCAGCCAGACATATTGCTTTAGGTTCCTTGAAGGCAGAATGAGCAGGATGGTTACAAATAAAAAGTTGTTAAATATTAAATATTGCATGAATTGTACTCCAGGCAAGGGAACTATATTTACATAACATGCTAAATACAGAGGGTAATGGATATGGTGTCACATTTAATGTTTAGAATGTATATCATTCACATAAGGTTTGGCAATAGGGGTAATTTTAGTGAGGTTAAGTTTAATCCACACATGCAAAATGAAATTATATTGCAGGATGTCTAAGTCTGAATCTGAACCAAATCTTACTCTAATTATCCTAGTGATTATTGCAAATAAATCTAGGAACCTCCACCCCCTGTGAGAAAAGGAAAAATGAACGGCTCCCAGAATAGAATAGAGCCATAAGATCCGACTCCCTTCAAAAAGGCTTTATTCCCATCATTAGTACCATGCTCTGCTAAATCAATCAACCTTCCAGTGCACTTGGATGTAGGTGGTCCGTTCTTAAAAACTACTGTATGATTGGTTGGAATTGCATTAGTTTCTGTGACGTAATAGGCTGATGTTTGCTATTCATCAATGTTCCTTAATGACAGTTTATCGAGTTTCTTATTTTCTCAATATTTAAATTGTAAATGTAAAATGTGTATGCATATTTTTCATGGTTTCTGCATCCTTTGATAGGAATAAAAAGCGCGATTTACATTGCTCCGGTATCCCATGATGCATGATATTTTTTTATTGCTTTATCATCTCTTCTTGAGAATTATGCTAAAACGTCAGAATCCCATTCTTTCAACAGAGAGGTTTGGGCCCCCCATTCCAGACCAATCCAGTTATGTTCCAAATTTAATGGGCCCTCTGTCATTCAGGGGCCCTTGGAATCCACCTAACCACACACCCCGCCACACCCTCCCCACTCCACCCCCATTGGATAAAGGAACGAACACCTGCGCTGTATTGCTACCGTGCTATCCACGTACGGGGGA
>JAABNY020000095.1:15014660-15043899 GCA_015164015.2 Brevimyrus niger
AACTCATGAATCAAAGTTATGATATACTGTGACTTTGGGGCATATAGAGAGGTGCGCGCATTCCAGGGGTGTCAAAAATCTGGGGAATGCATCCAGCACAGTATACACAGAGCCCCCCCTTCCTTCCTAATTATTTAATAAATACATTAGCAACATTATGAATCCTGAGGCCAGTTCACTGCGAATTCAGAGCCCAAGGATGAAACCTAATGAAGACTGCAGTCAGTTATCTGACAAAATAACTTCATCATATGGATCAGTTTTTATTATTTTTTTATTGATGTTTGCTTATAAAACTGTGTCCTTAAATGTAATTTAAATGAGCAGAATGAGCCGACAACAGCAATAAGAGATAGCTAATTAAGAGAGGCTCAGGCCAAACCTACGAAAGAATATCTCATGGGAAATATTCTTTATTAAGAATGTGTCAGAAAACATGTTGGAGTCTTAAGCCAGAACAAATGACAAAGCGTTAAGAAGGTTTCGGGAAAGACACCCCAGATGTGTCTGTGGCAGGAGCAAGAAAGGAAATGTTGGACGGTCCTGTGCCGTGGGCTATTCAGCTAAACATTTCTCTGTTATATGTATTGTTGCCTCAGTTCTATACTTTCATACAGCACTGTTCAGTCAATCGGTCAAATGGTCTCTATTTCAGCTTTTGAAAAGAGTTTTTAGGAGCTGACAGATGTATCCATCTACACAGGTTTCAAGAAGGAAACGTACCTCGCTGCTAGACAAAGCAAGACCTCAGATAATTTCTACTTCTCCACCTAGATGCTGCTACTGGTTTGCGTGTTCTGCTCCATCCTAGTATGCAAAGTGTACCTTTATGGGAGCCATTTAGCTCCAAGTTGAGTACACCTGGAAGTTGGTTTGGATTGAGGTCGAATCACATTCGTATCTAGTGCTGTCCCAAATGAATATTCTTCAAAAAATTAATCTAGCGATTATTTTTCCGATTACTCTACTAATCTAACAACAATTTTTTCAGTTGATCTGATGATAAATTTATTGATAAGCAATTATTTTCAAGTCATTTAATAAAATTCACCCCCTCCCACACACACTCTGAAATTCTCATTCACATTTCAATCTATTAAAACATTTCTTAAACATTAGAGCATTATTAACAAAAAGGCAAATCTTAAGAGATTCAATAGGATTTCTATGTTAGACTGAAGTTAATAATCACTGCAATAGTTTTTACCTAATTATTTCAGTACACCAATTTGACTTAAATGTTGAAATAGATGCTAAAACATGGAATAATTTCATAACTAGAGAAACATGTTTTAAGAAACACTAGCAAAGGTAGCTTATAGTTAAGCTTACTTCAGTGACAAAGGAACGATTTAGGTTACAGTGTGTAAGACTAGTCATAAACAATAATTTGTCTCACTTTTACATGACAGAATAAGTAAACAGAAAATATAAAACAGCGTCATTAACATCAGCTACAGTAGAGGTGCAGAAAAGGGGTAGTGACTGAAGTATTCCCAAACTTTGGAAAAACACGTGTGAGCCTTTTTTGCCTTTTGGAGGGTGGGGCAGGGTGGTAGGAGATGTCTCATTAATATTTATGAGAGAAGTGCTACATGATTGACCAGTGCATGCCTTACAAAATAGTGTGGCTTTGCTGGCACCGGAGATATAGGTAGCCCTTCCCCCTCAATGTTAATATGAAACCTACGTTCCTGGAGTTACGTATGTAAGCATGCAAATAGGCTTAAGACGTACACAGATCACGTATAACATTAAGATGTGATTTGGCATTTTCATTCATTTCATTTTTCCTCATTCTAGTATTTTGCTTAGTTTAATGCCTTTAAATCACCAGCAGATGCTGATTTCTAAGTAGTGGAGTTTTATTTTGAGTTTGATTTTGAGAATGCAGGAGCAGCAGCACACTATCTCTGTGAACTCAAACTGCTCTGAAGCTTTGCACTTGTTTATAAAGAGATAGAGGAACCACCGGAAATACCCAGCGTGTGGGATGATACAGTTTTCAAAGTCACAGCCGAATAGCAGCTCATGCTGTTGTTATTGTGGTAACAATACATGCTATATGTTTTTTTTTCTTGGTAATTTTTGCATGACACATTAGTTTTGCATCTTTTCTGACTTGATTGTGAAACCCCAAGGAAAGGTTCACGTAGAAGGCTTTATGTCATAGGTATGCCAAGATTTTTGTATCTTTGGTGCTTTAATCACACATTGAAGAGATTCAGACTCATGTTTCTTTATTTATTGGCTTGTCTGGTTAAACTCAAATGGAGTTAAAAAGGAGATGAAAGGAGATGGGTTAAACCAGTCAGTGAATGGCAGCAAGATGCAGTGTTGGGGAAGCTACTTTTAAATGGTAGCTTTTCAAGCTACAAGCTGCTGATGATTAAAAGTAGCTAAGCTACAGCCAAGCTAGTGTTTTTATATGGTCATTCGCTACACTACAAGCTACAGAGAAAAAGTTGCATATGTCATAAGTCAACAATGATCTGTAGTTTTTTTGTTAAGATGTAGTGCCATGTTACATCACTATTTGTAAGAAAAATAGCAATTAACACCAACACTGGCAAGATGTCATGTTTAATATATATGTGCAATAAAAAATTATTATTTACAGTTGCTAATATTGGTTTTGCAACCAGGAAAGCTTGATTTGCATATTATTTGAGCAAGTAGCTCATTTGCATGTTTTCATACGACTGTCAAGGGTCATACATAACCTATATTGAGTAGCGCCCACTTGTAATATTTTACATGGCAACCAGAATTCCAGTTCAGAAGTTCAAAATTCCTGAAATTCTGTTACAACTTTGGAAAATTTATTGTTCACCAGTAAAAGTGTGCTCGCTTTACACATTTGTGAAGCACTGTATTTCATGATGAGTACAGTAGAGCTTGCATTGACCAGTGCAGACCTGTGACTCTGTCCCTGTAAACGGTCGTTGTTCACATACTGTACTAAAGTCAGAAGAATGCTCTCGTAGCACTAAATTCCAGTTGCTTCAGGGATTCACGGACCTTGCTTTCTAGAAAATCTATGTTTGCATGTCTGCATAGACTTCGGCCTCATTGATCAATTTTTGCATACATTTAATTGCAGGAAAACAATTGTAGGTGGTATGAGGCTGCTGGGATTGCTGTAGAGGCTCCTGGAATTGCTGCACTGTGCGGGAGTGGTGTAGATGCTGTGTGCACTTGTGTTGTGTTGTATGCCTGTTGAAGCGGTTGACTGTAATTATTTGGAAGTTTATTTGAGTGTTTGTGTACGGTTACGTGGGTTATTGTTGTTTCGTTGTTTTACTTTAATTTTTATTTATTTTTTCTGGGTCAAGTGTCAGTACTTATCTGTCCTTGTTAAACGCGAGTGTTATCAATATCTCTGGGTGTCGTGCAAGCGGCATTTCTGTCCATGCAGCTTCGCATCAAACACCCACAGAGTAATATTATCTAACGTTGAGTTAAAAAAATAACATTAGACTCTCCAAGAGGAATGTAGAATGAAAAATTGCATTGGAGGCTAAGGATGACAATAAAAGTTTCTTCCAATATTTTAACTCCAAAAGAGCTCTAGAAGCTGAAATCACTAATTTACAGGATAGTAAGGGCCTCGTAATTTCAAATGAAATTGATATAGTAAATGAATTTAATGATTACATGTTCACAGTAGAGAACACGAGTAACATACCACCATTTAGTATGAATACAGCGTCGTCTGTGACCAATAATGTGTAACTGAGACTGATGTGGTACTAAGCCTAGCTAAGCTCAAAACAAATAAATAACATGGCCCTGATGGCATCTTACCTATAGTTTTAAAAGAGATGAGGGATAATATTAGCCAAACTTTATCTTTAATACTCCATAAATCGCTATCTGCGGGTGTGGTACCTTCAGATTGGAAGGATGCTAATATAACATCTATATTCAAAAAAAGGGACAGAAGTAAACTATAGGTGAATCAGTTTAACTAGCATTACTGGAAAAATAATGGAAGCTATAATCCAAGTGAAAACAGGTAGATTACTTAGATGAAAATAACATTCTGAGGGATAGCAAACTTGGATTTAGGAGAGGTAGATCTTGTTGAACAAATTTACTTGAGTTCTTTGAGGAAGCTACAAGAGAAATGTATCACAAAACGCCTATAATGTGATCTACTTAGATTTCCAGTCGGCCTTTGATGTTGTCCCCCACAATCGCTCTTTCTTAAGCTCAAAGCTGCAGGGATTCTAGGAACTGTAGCAGCTTGGATGGAAAACTGGTTAACTGACATAAAACAGTGAGTAGTTATTAGAGGCACAGTGTCACAGTGGGCCTGTGTTCATAGTGGGGTACCACAGGGTTCAATTTTAGGACCATTATTGTTCCTAATTTACAATAATGATATTGACACTAATACATACAGCAAACTGGTTAAATTTGCAGACGATACCAAGGTGGGTGGTGTATCAGATACTGATCTAGCAGCAGAGAGGCTACAGTGGGATCTGGATTTAATTAGCGACCGGGCTGATACCTGGCAGATGAAATTTAACACAGATAAATGTATGGTAATTCATGCAGGGAGCAGAAATATAAAGTACAGATATTTTATGGGTTCCACTGAAATAAAGGTAGCTGATTATGAGAAAGATCTCAGTGTGTATGTTGATGCTTCCATGTCCCACTCTTGTCAGTGTGGGGAAGCAATAAAAAAGGCCAATAGAATGTTGGGTTATATCTCTACGTGTGTGGAGTTTAAATCAAGGCAGGTGATGTTACGATTATATAATTCCGTGGTAAGACCCCACCTAGAATATTGTGTGGTATGGTGTGTTTGGTCACCATACCTTAAGAAGGACATTACTGCCTTAGAAAAGGTGCAATGGAGGGCTACGAGTATGATTCCTGGTCTTAGAGGAATGTCTTATGAGGAGAGGTTAGCTGAGCTGAATCTGTTCAGCCTCAAGCAAAGGAGACTAAGGGGGGACATGATTTAGGTATATAAGATTCTAACAGGTCTGGATGTTGTTTGGCCAAATGGCTATTTCAATATTAGTTTATATACTAAAACTCGTGGCCATAAGTGGAAATTAGCAGGAGAATATTTTAAATGAATATAAGGAAGCACTTCTTTACACAGCGTGTAGTTAGAGGATGGAATAGTCTTCCTGTTAGTGTAGCGCAAGTTAAAGCCCTGGGTTCGTTTAAATTAGAGCTACATAAGATTTTAAAAAATACGAGCATAAATTTCTTATGTTCTTATCACAAACGCATAAGTATGTATACAAATTTTTTTGTATATGTCAAATCTGGCATACACCCATTTCTACGACGGAGTTTTAGGGCCACTATTAATAAAAATATAAAACGTTGAGAATAAAGGCGGAACTTTCAAGATTAAAATTAATCAAATTAATTAATAATTTGAGAGTATAGTGAAACTAAAGTCAACGTTACAAGAAAAAAGTTTTGAGAATAAAGTCGTATTTTGCTAAAATAAAGTAATAATAATTCTCGAATAAAGTCAAAGAGTTGAGAGAAAAAAACCTGCAATGTTTTAAGAATAGTCAGTCAAAACTAAGTGAATAGGTTCAGAATCGTTTAAGGATTTTTGGCATGGCAAAATGAGGGGGTCTCAAACTTCAGTTAAGTTAGCCTCATAATCGATATTCAGTTTTCTGGCTTTAATAACTTGTAACGGAAGTAAGGTGGGGCGTTTTTAATGACAGAATTAAATGATGATGTCCAGTACACAGACAATGATGCACACTGATTACTTTTGCACTTCAAACCATTTCGTAATTTGTGCAAAATAGTGTTAATAGCTAATATAATAGGTCTTTCAGCTGTAATGACATGGTGGTTTAGCATTTTGGGCTCATGGCGACTGTTGCACACCCCTTTGTTTCCCAGATTGCTTTACGTACTGTTGCGCGGCGAATGGGCACAGGGCGGAGACAGAGGAGCGGGAGTCCAGGGCAGGTTCTTCAGAGCATTGGAAAAACCTGACCCCTGACAACTATCAATATGTACAAAATATGTAAAAAAGAATAAGAACTTTATTCTCCTAGTTTTATATTTTTATTTCTATTAATAGTGGGCCTAAAACTGTTGTACATTTCCCCTTGGGAAAGTCTGAATTATCTTGTAAATGTGCATTTGTGCATGAAACTGACATCCTGCCCTGGTGCCACCCAAAAATAACCATAAATGGTCAATGCAAATGAGCTACTTGCTCAAATAATATGCAAATCAAGCTTTCCTGGTTGCAAAACCAATATTAGCAACTGTAAATAAGAAGAAAGAAGAGGGATTTTGACCTGTGCAAGGTATTGGCAGAACTAATTGTTATATTTGTGGGCCTAACACATTCGTTACAAACAAGTACATTTTCTAATAATTTTTTATTGCACATATATATTAAACAGCTATTTCTACACTTTTGCACATTCTGCACTTTCAGATTAGATTAAAAAAACGTGTACTTAGTGCAATGATGATAAAGCTAAAAATGTGTTGATTGTTAACACATCGCCACTGCGGTAGGTTTAAATACCATCAACTGCACAGAATAACGCAAAAAATTGTGATCAGATCTGAAGACAGGGGAAAAAAAATGACGCACATGGCCAGTGTGTCTGCAACTATTGGGGACAAACCCACATCTCTGCCCTTGATTTTCCGTAATAGAGGAAGCTCTATTTTTCAGTGTTGTGCCAGAGCAGTTGGGAGATAATGATCTGATACGTGAAACTAAAAATGAACGGATCAGTTTAACCTAGGCCATGGAGCTACTGTACTATAGATGTCAATGTCATGTCAGCGTCACAGATGATCTGCACGTCGATAGAATTAAATATTTAAATATAAAATTAAATATACCTTAATTAGCGGTCATTTCATTGTCTGCAACTAATGCTGTATGCTGTACTATTGTGCTGAAAAAAACTTTGACTAGATTTGGGCTGCCCTTTTTGTGATGTTATTGTATGTTAGTGTAGTTGATTGCCCCAATTATGTTAGGAAAACTGAATATTGACTGGTATGTAAATTTAGTTTTTATGTTTGCATGTTCTGAAGTTTCTCAAAACAAAAGCATTGCGCATGGATCCAGGTCAGCATGCCAACAACATGTGTTAAAGTTATGTTGGCACTACAGATGAGTTGCACATTGCTGGAGTGAATGTTGATGTTCACAAGAGTATGTTTATTCTCTGATGGTGCTTTCATTGCAATGTGCGTGCAGTCAATAGCACCAACAACATTAGGAAATCTCGACATTGCTGCAAATTGCATTGCAATGTTTTCCTGTACATTCACACTAGGGAAACTTAATGTGCTGTCATGACAGCCTGTTAATACCAGCCACAACATAAGGAAGAATGGGACTGGGTGTGGGCTGGGATATCCCTGAATCATCAGCCAGCACCTGTTGATATGCTCCTGTCATCAAAAATCCAAGTGTTGTCAGTACTTAAAGATGAACAGGGAGATTTCATAGTGTTGGTCATTCAAGAGCTGTGGCCAGTTTTTCACACAATTCCATCAGAATTTCTCACAAATCACCAATGTATTATTAGATAAATAACTATAGTGATCTCTAAATACCCCTCGTATTTGGCCACATACAATGTCCTCTATCAAAGCTAATGCCACGATGATGACACATCTGACATGCTTAATGCTTATGAACGTACATTTCACCAAGCACTAAAACTAATGGTAAATTTACCGTTTACTTAGATACACATTTCTCACTGAACTATAGATGTCATTTTTGTTCTAATTTCCATAAAAGTTTTTTATAGGTCCGTAATTATAGGTCCGTTATAGGTCCGTTATAGCACGTAACTGTGAGAACTTCATCAGGATTTTTCAGGATTTCAGGAAGTTTTTCTTTATAAATTTCAACATCTGTGTATAAACCTGCACATGAATGTTTCTAGTCCATACAAAGTCTTTATAAATGAGCTCCGTCCTTCCCTTTCTAATTTTTATATGTAGAACCAAGCATACCAATGTCTGACACCTAATTACCGTTTAGTGTAGATAGTGAAGATTGCAGATGTTTTCATTTTTTTGGCTTACACAAATAAACGGAAGTTAAATTAATAATTAAAATATATCCTATTAAGTATAATTTAAAATACATCCCAGTTCATAATTTTAGATTTGGTGTTTTTTACGGGTTTCACGGATTAATGGTATGTATTGTTGGCATGCACACGGTCATTTCAAGTATATATCGCTGCAGCCACAACTGAGTGTTGAGTAGGAGGGGTTTATCATGAGGGGTAGGAGAGGTTTATAATGAGGGTTAATGTTAAGGCATCAGACGATAACAGGCCCCTCCCATGTTGCATCTCCACTCGACATTCGGCTCCCGGCTACAGCGACATGCTTTTCTGGCCTTTTGCTGGTTTACCCTGCTTTCCTTGCCTTACAACAGGTGACGCCTTTTCCCAGTTTGTCCCCCTGAGTTTCTGTAAATGTACAGATTTTTTGCTGTCGTGTCATGTTTGGCAAATCCAGGATTTCATGTAAAAAGCTGCATAGCACAATTTAGGCTTATTTTTGTGCATACGTAACTTTGACAAACGAGGCCCCTGCTGCTCTACTGTCGAGCACAGAAATCTGTGGTCAAACGGAAGCGTACTCATTCTGAAACAGTATTCTGTAAATGCTTAATCACCCTGTTCAAAGTTTTATTTAAGTGCTTATTAGTAATTTTCCTTTAACATCACTGCTGCCACATGCTTTGCAAGGGTGGTTATTAATTTCTCTGTGGCACAGTGCTCACAATATCAGTACTACAAATGGATTGCCAAAAAACAATAATGAAATTAATCATTTTGGGGGGAAATATAAGTTTTATTTAAGAAAACAAATTAAAGAATGATATTTTCACAAAACCCCACAGAAATCTAGATTATGCAGCATTATGTGTTTACACCTTGAATTTTGGCATATTGTGACATAATGGTTTGTACCCTTCATTGCATACTCTTCATACAAAATAAATATTCTTCTGTTATAGTAAAATTTAAAAAATGTTAGTATATGTACTGGTTTGCAACATGCTGTGGCCCTGTGCAGACATTGTAATATATCACCCTTTCTGACCATTGAGGGGGACTTTTTTAAAATACCCCATTCAGTCATTTAGTAAACATTAATGACTGTTATTTTGTTGTCATTCTAGTATAAGTCATTGTGTTATAGATAATATCAATCATACTACCTTATACTAACATATGCTGCAGATGTATAGCTGCCCCAACAAGGGTTAAATATATTTGAGTTTGCAGTAATTGCTTAAGTGCCTTATGGTGTTGCTGCAATTTGTTCTTCCTGTTTGATGTGAAGTTGCAGTGTCATTATGGTTCTTATGCAATAAGACAGTCTATGGCTACTACTGTAACTTATCTGCTTGCATGTCAGTAAAACCACTGGTACAAAAATGCATTTTTCAGTCCTGATGATTTCTTGTATTTTTCCTGTTCCAGGACCTTGTCTTGATCCTTTGACTCCATCTCTGTACGCATCCTCTTTCTTGGCCTCCTCCAGATATAACTTTTTGTATTCTGCCAACTTTGCCAGACTGTATGGTAAGTGTCAGTTTTTCCCGAGGAAACACAAAAAACATATTTGGATCAGTTGCAAATACTGATATGATTACAATATGAGGGCAACATGATATGCATGAATCTTTTAAAAATGCACAGAGAAATGCAGTGATGAGTAATGGTTCACCTTTGACCATAATGGTTCTATTCTGATACCATCCAGCCAGTTAGCCAGTGTGGATGTTGGTGCCAGCCTCTAATGGTATGTGCCATGAGCCGAACTGTGGTGGATGCTGTTGGTTATGAAAGTCAGTGCCGTGTGCATCAGCGTTGCGTTTTTGTGCAGTGGCATGTGGTCTTGGGATGTGCGTTTATATATGTGCTGTGAACTGTATAATGGTTGTGGGTGTTTGTAGCGGGCAGGGAGGCACGGGAGATGGGGGTGCAGGTAAATACCCTTTTGGGATACACAAAAATGAAGGTGAGGAACAGCTATGGTGGCCTGATCTGGGAGAAGCAGTCAGGTGGTCAGTCTGGTGGTGTCTGTCCCTTCAGGGCAGTCATCTTCCAGCCAAACTGTTCAAAGGTGCAAAGCTGGCATTTCTTGACCTCTCCCCAGCATGGGCATTCAGCTCTGTCCCGCCCCCCTCGTCAGCGCAATAAGCTTCTGCCAGCAGCACCTAGTTTGCATTTCTCGCAAGTGGTATGTGCACCAACTGTGAGGAAGCTGTTACTACAAGCCACCAGCGTGGCAGCGATCGCCCCCTGCTGGTTCGCAGCGGACTCCCAGTTACGGTGTATACGTGTGTCTACAGATATGTCAGCCTGCGTGTGATGAATCTGTATGTTCTCCGCAGGCAGCAGCGGGTGGTCACCAGCCCCAGGGGACCGGCAGCCCTGGCTCCAGATTAACCTGCACAGGAAGTACCGCATAGTGGCCATCTCCACACAGGGTACCTTCAACTCCTATGATTGGGTCACCAAATATACTTTGCTGTATGGAGACCGACCAGACTCATGGACCCCTTACATCCAACGGGGAGGCAACTCGGTATGCAAAATGGGGGGAATATGCGACGTATGTCCTAGATGTGTATTCCAGTAGCAATTTATAAGCTAAAGAGGCCACATTTCTTTAGACTAGATAGAGTTGATAACTTGACACATAGAAACATTGATATATTGAAAATATACAGTAGAAATATAGAAATCTATATAACAAAGATAATCTTTTTGGACTCTTGTCCTATAAATGCGATTGTATCATAAACTATAATATACACCTTCTATGTTTATATGTTAGTTAGTTTTACCTGGATATTCATCTTTCAGACTCTGTCAGGAAACTGGAACTACTACCAGGTGAAGAGGCATAATTTCCATTATGCCTTCACAGCCAAACATCTTCGCTTCTTACCTTTGGGATGGAACACAAAATGGGGAGGGAAGATTGGGGTCCGGCTGGAGATATATGGCTGCCCCTATGGTGAGGCTCTATTGCCATTATAACAAGATACAAAATCAAAAGGAAACTGTATCACACTGCAGAGGGAAAGGCCTGAGGTCTGCAGCCTCTAGTGTGGCTGTGGTATTGTCTGAGGCTTATGATAAAACCAACAGGACATTGAGATTTAAACCTCTGTGACAAAGTAACTTTCAGTTCTTATTTCTACCTTTTCCTGACATAAATCAGAAGCGTGCAGAAATCTACTTCCCAAGAGAATATGGGAAAAAAGAAGTTATTCTGGTCATAGTCTGCAAAAAAATGCCAATCCAAAGATAAATGACCCACCCACTTAAAGCAAATGGAAGCCAACATGTATGTCAATAAATAAAAACCAGAAGAGGCTTTCTTGCTGAAAATACTCTCCATTCAGTTAACCACTGTCTATAAATAGGTTGCATCAGAATTTATTTGTATGCTAAGATCCCACTGACATGAAATGGATGTTTGCTTTTGTTAGTTTAGATATTATACTGTTTAATGTTTTTAGTTTGGATACTATGCATTTCAGGGCTTCAGTGTGTTACATGTATGTGCCCGTGAGGTCACAGATGGTTTCATTGAGGAGTCCTGCTGTCCTTCTCTCCTGTCTCCCTAAGACTCTTACGTCATGTCATATGACGGAAATGACATGGTGGCTTATCAGTTCCCACGGCAGAGATACCGTACGCTGGAGGACCACATTGCCCTGAACTTCAAGACGCTGGAGCGGGATGGTATACTGCTGCACAGTGAAGGCCTGCAAGGGGACATCCTCATTCTGGAGCTGAAGAATGCTCGCCTCTACCTACACATTAGCCTAGGTGGGTGCAGTCTTAGGGCCCCTGTTTTCACAGCTTCTGGCAAAGGGCCATGAGAAATGTGATGGACCAAAGCAAGTTTGTTTCAGTTCACAGACTCTTGGGAGATGATTACTGTTGCGTTTTTATTTATCTGTAATGATTTCTTCCCCCAGGGAGCAGCACTGTCCATGAAGTAGAGGGTCTCACCACCCTTACAGTGGGCAACCTGCTGGACGACCAACACTGGCATTATGTCACCATCAAGCGCCTCGGCCGGCAGGTCAACCTGACAGTGGACAGCCATACCGAGAGCGCCATCTGTAATGGCGCCTTCACTCACCTGGATCTGGACACTCAGGTGGGTGGAAACATGTGTGGATGTGGCAGAGTGAGACATTGCAGGCAGAGAGAGAGAGGGGTCAGAAAACCAATAGTAGAAAACCTACATTGCAAATCTGTTCCAGGAATTTGAAAGTTATATGACTCTGGAATTCTTTTGCAGTTTCTTGGTGGTAGTGTAGTCCTAAGGGTAGTGTAATGCTGTCTTGTCATAGCAGGGGTCTCCAACTCCAGTCCTGGAGAGCTACTATCCAGTAGGTTTTCTATTCTACCTGGCTTCTGATGAGCCACACCTGTTCCTGGTATATACCTGACCGGAGTTAGAAACCCCTGTGTTATGGGGTAAGAGAAATATTAATATTGGGTTTGGCTTCAAAAATAATTATCAGCCTATTCAGCATATATTATCAACTATTATGACTGATGCGAGTCATAATAATATCTCACATTGTTCATCATGTGTCATTTTGTTTCATAACGAAAGTGTGGCCATTTTCCTGTGGGCGCCATCCTTCCCCCAGGTTTTTGTAGGAGGAGTGATTCAGTCAAACATGCCTAACCATCCCAAAAAAGCCAATTTCCGTGGATGTCTGGAAAATGTCTTTTACAACGGGATCAACATCATCGACCTGGCAGAGTATGGAGACTCTCAGATCCGTTTCCATCCTGGACAGGTATAGCAAGGATCGCTCAGCAGTAATCTAGCTCACTGCATCACTATGATATACAGTATCTCTATATTAATACAGGATACAGTACTTGCCTGACTCATGTAAAATTTAGTGCTTATATCTGCAGGAAGAATCTCTAGAGTCAGTTGCCCTTTACCCTGGTCCTTGGGGACATATACATTTGCTGGTCTTCAACTTTAATTTTCTAGTATTTAAAAGCTGCACATTCCTTGTGAGGAATGTGAGAGTATCATTAGGGCTAATAAAAATTTAACTGAATCACCTTAAGTTGCTTTCGTACATTTTTGCACATGAATGAGCCAAGTGTTTTAGTGGAACTTCCTGGCCATACAGCCATTGAAGCTGATCTGGGATAGTGATAAGATATATTCCATTAAGTAATTAAATGACGTAAGCAGTTTTAGAAGCAATTGTCTGCATACTTAATTTATATTCTTTTATGAATGCCAGCAATATAATAATCGTGTAGGTATTGCAGGCAGGTATTAAGGCAATGCAATATTCATTGTTCATTATCTATGAGGCAGGTTTGGTGCAGCAGTTGTTTAACATGAAATGTTCCTCTTCTTGTGTCCCAGAAAACAAGGCGGTACTCTTGCTATGACATGATGCTAAAGCCCATGACCTTCGCTGGACCAAACAACTTCCTGCAATTGCCAGGAATATCAAGGAGGCCAAGGATGGCTGTCAGATTCAAGTTTCGCTCTTGGGACTACACCGGGCTGCTAATGTTTACCCGCTTTGCTGATGAGCTTGGCTCCCTGGAGCTGGGCCTGAGCGAGGGCCAGGTCAACGTCTCCCTTATGCAGCCAGGCAAGAAGAAGCTGCAGTTTGGTGCAGGTGAGCCCCATTTTGAGTATGGCCCAGTTATTTATTTCAATTTTGTATTCATCCATCTGGGAAGATTGCGATAGAATAGAAGACACCCAGTTCATAGTAGAGCACACATGCAGAATCAGAACCTTCAGGATCATCAATCCACCTAAGCACATAGCGCGGATGACCCATTCAGAATGACCCCGTTGGTCCCAAAGGTAACTGTCCAGTCCTCACTTGTATGTCACGCTGACCAAATGCTTCTGCAAAATATGTAAATGTAATGCCTACAGTGAAACCAACTGTACCACCTAGTACTGAGTGCATTTGGTTTCATTTTCATTTTTTTTACTTAGGTCGCTCTCTTTCTTAGTGTAACATTCATATCAGTGTAGAAAACACTCATTAAATTCAAGAATAATTGGTTTCTTCATAGTAAACATCAATAAACATAATGAGTGAGCTTGCCTAACCGTCGTAATCCCCGAGCAGAGTGTGGTAGATATGAGCAATTAGTTTACAGTTGTATGAAAGAAAGAAGCACCACATGCACCTGCTCCAGACATCATTCTTCCACAGCTTATTAGCAAAATCAAATTTAAGGACAGAGGCCTGAATTACACTTGAACTCGTATATGTCCTTCCAAGGGTCTTAATGAGCATTTTTAGATGGCCTTGTTAATAAGTATAATTATGGGTAATAATCCTGTAATAATCCTGCTGAGGAATGAGAATATTCCTTAGCCTCCTTATTTTTAGTATCTGCATGAATAGTTTTGTGTGTTGGAAATATTTCAATTACATTTTGCATGATTATTGCAGATTCTACCATAGCTGTTCTGCAAAGAGGGTCCAGTTTCTGGTTTGCTCAGAAAAAATCGGTCCGAAACTAATCACGGCACATTCTTACCTGCAGGCTACCGACTGAATGATGGGTTCTGGCACACCGTGGAAATTGTGGCCAGAGACAACTTTGTGACCGTGACCATCGATGACGATGAGGGATCTCCGTTGAAGATCACCAACGTATTTACAGTTCGCACCGGAAACCATTACTACTTTGGAGGTGAGTCATAACGCAAACTGGAACTACTAGGAACGGTTAAGCTACCCGTAGTAGCTGTAGCTCTGCATACAGAAACAAAACCATTTACATAGTTTTCATACTGTTAGGAGTAGTTGCCATGCATAAATTTATTTAGCTGTCACCTGTTTTAGCATAGAGAATAATATACCTTCTGTAAGGTGTCACAAGGGATCTCCTGTGCTGTTTGCGCATTGTAAGGCACAACTTCCTGTTAATTAATGCCCTTTGGATTGTCCCAGGATGTCCTCAGACCAACAACACTGACAAGTGTGAGACCAATCTAAACAAGTTTCATGGCTGCATGCAGCAGATTTTCATCGACGACGAGCCCGTGGACATCGACATGGTACTGCTGTGGCGCTGGGGGCGCTATACTGAGCTGCTGCTGGGCACCTGCGGCATCACTGACAGGTGAGGGCAGGGCCGGCGGGTGCCGTTTAGGCCAGCTGGCTGGGACGTGGGCCGAGAGCTCCTCATCATGACTGGAGTCCGCCCTTGAGAGCAGATGATTCGACACCGAATCATAGCTTTTATGGTTTTGTGCTATTGAATGATGGGTGATTATGATGGCTGTTCCTCTCTGTAATCAAGTAATACAAGAATGATACAGAAAGTGGAAAAAGCCAGACTGAGAAGCTGCGCTCCTCTCCATTAGCATGCAACGGCTTGCTCTCTGCACAGTTCTAGCACTTTGTTAATGCAGGTTTCTCTCTGCAAACTGTCAGGAGCTGAAATGGGTCACGAGGTTTCTAAACGAGACCTTTTAACACATACTAACTGATGCTCAGAGCAACAACCCTGTAGAGGGAACATCATTATCATCACTATCCTCATACTCCCATCTTATATATTAGATGTGCATCCTCAGGCCCGGCAGATAATGATTTGTTCTGCTGGAGAACATGGTCCATTATCCCTGTCATTTCCCATATCATTTCCTCTTTGACCTTCCCCAGTGTGTTTTCTTCACTTTACTGTTCCCCCGTAGGTGCACGCCGAACCCATGTGAACACGATGGCAGATGTATCCAGTCCTGGGATGACTTCATATGTCGTTGTGAGAACACTGGCTACCAGGGAGAGGTGTGCCACATGTGTAAGTCTATCCCTGTGGCCCCGATCCTCACTTTAATATGTTGCATTTAAGCTCAGTGCTAAAATCTGTCTTTGAGCAGTATATGAATCATGGCTGCTTGCTGTATGGTGCTATAAAAGGCTTTTTTAATTGTCATGTCATGACAGCTGTGTACAAGGAGTCTTGTGAGGCCTATCGGCTCAATGGAAAGTTCTATTCGGGCAACTATACCATCGATCCTGACCTTAGCGGCCCTTTGAAACCGTTTTCAGTCTACTGCAACATGGGAGGTAGGAAGCTGAGATAATTAGATATTGAATGTGTCAGACCATGTATATGCATTATAAGATGTGTGAATTACTGAACAGATAATTTATTGTTAAATACATTTTGTCTAATGTGTTGCAAACTGTACCATTTATAAACACAATGTCAGCAATTGGCAAACAATACAAAAACAAACCTGATTATTTCAACTAAGTCATCTTTGTTTGGAGAACACATTTCACACCAATGCCAAAACAAAATAAGTGTTTTTAAAATTTTAAACGCATCAAACTTTGCGGCTGACCTAACGTAAAGGCAAACCAGTTCTGTTACTTTTGAAACAGGGAAACAATGGGGTTTAAAATATGTCACTGATGTGTTATTTAAAATCAAATATTAAGTTGAGTTAATGGTATAATTCAGAGGACATTGATGGAGAATCACTGCCGTCACAGTGGTATAGTCATGCTTTCAGAGCTTTTGGGAGCCATAAGCACTGGGATGACCGGGCTTTTCTGCCTACCTCCAGCCTATAAAGGTTGGACAGTGGTCAGGCATAATCGGATAGACAAGACCAAGGTGACCGGATCCACAATAAATCAGCCGTACATCGGTGACTTGGAGTACATGAACGCTTCCTGGGCTGAAGTCTCGGCCCTCGCCAACACATCCACACACTGTGAGCAGTGGATTGAATTCTCCTGCTACAAGTCTCGGCTACTCAATACGCCTTGTGAGTCAACTTTATTCACTGTCAGAGAACATTGGTTTTAATTTATGGGAATAGTTTCTTGTTTAATAGCATGTTGCATTTCTAGAACGAATAGGTAGCAAAGCTCCTTAGATGCTACTGATTTCTCATAGCCTTTGGAAAGCATTGTAGAATGGAATTGTATTTTTTTTGTTGTTTTTAATCTGTGCTAGTAGAGTAGGCCAGAATAAGCATTTATTATTTTCAAAGAATACAAGTGTATAAGTGTTCATATGAATATGCCCTGAGATGGCCAGGCATCCTGTCCAGGGTGTATAATTTATTGATACTAACGACGTCACAAACTTGAGACCCAATCCCGTCTTGTCTCCACAGATGGCCAGCCGTTCAGTTACTGGATTGGCCGGAATAATGAGAGCCATGCTTATTGGGGTGGATCCTTCCTTGACAGCCACAAATGTGGCTGTTCCATCAATCAGACATGCGCAGACCCCAGGTTCTACTGCAACTGTGACGCAGACTATCGACAATGGTGAGAAGGGGGTGTGTGAGGGTTTAAAAATAGCCACACGTGTGTTTTTAAGATTTGAAGAATAGAATGAACGAAACTATTGATAGCTAGCACTTTGACAACAGCTACTGGCCATACAAAAACTTTTTCCATTTTTAAAGAGAACAACTATTTTGCAATTCACTATTGACAGAGTTAATTATCTGAAATTTTCCTAAGTTTTTAATTTATTTAATTGTTAACCACGCAATTTTTTGTAAACCAATCCATTTTTCCCAATGGAAATCACTAAATGTCACAGGTGTTGTAAAATGAACTGTTAAAATCTAATCAGCTATTAATGGCATTGTGTCTCTATGGGTAGCAACGTGAATTTTGGCCTGCATGTGTTTGTAATTATTACATTGTGGGGACCAGATTTCCCCACAACTGTAAACTGCAAAGTATAAGTATTTAGGGACAACAGAAGCTCAGCCACAAAGTGGCTGTCCACATAATGTAACCAAGAGGGGTTGCTGAGTGCTGAGGTGTGTAGTACGTAAAAGTCGCCAAAGCTCTGCTGAATCAATAACTGCAGAGTTCCAACCTTCTCTGGCAATCAGCCCAGCACAAAATCTGTGTACTGGCAACTTTATGGGATGGGCTTCCCTGGCTGAGTAGCAAGCGCCGGATGGAGTGGTGTAAATCACGCCGTCACTGAACTCTGGAGCAGTGAAAACGTTCCTTGCAATGATGAATCGCACTTCTTTCTCTGGTAGTCTGATGTATGTACAGGGTTGTCAACTTTGGTCAGCTACCTGGCATAAGATTTTCAATTTCAGACAAGTCAGTACATGCATTCACATGTACGTAAGAGTTTTATTACTTTGTAAATAGTCTGTTAAGTTTGCAAACTACTCCAACGACTATTGATGTAGCTAGTTTTAGGTTTATAATGGAAGAATATAGATTTGCCTTAAGATTTCTTGCATGAGCGTGAGAGTCAAAAAATATGAGTGTCACACCAGATGTGTGAGAGTTGGCAACCCTGTGTACAAGTCTAGGTTTGGCAGATGCCAGGAGAATGTTACCTGCCTGACTGCATTGTCCCAACTGTCAAATTTGGTAGAGGAGGGATAATGTTATCTTTTTCAGAGGTTGGGCTAGGACCCTTAGTTCCAGTGAAGGGAACTCTTATTGTTTAAAAATAGCAAGACATTTTGGATAATTTTATGCTTCCAACTGGGAACAGTTTGGGGAAGGCCCTTTTCTGTTCCAGCATGACTGTGCCCCAGTGCACAAGGCAAAGTCCATAAAAATATGGTTGGGTGAGTTGAAGAGAAGAACTTGACAGAACCCTGACCTCAACCCCATCAAACACCTTTTAAATTACCTATACCAGAGAAAACAAGCCAAGCTTGTCCACTGATGATGTCCATCATCAGTGCCTGACCAGTGCCAGAAATGCTTTTCAGGATGAATGGACAATAATTCCCATGGATACACTCCGAAATCTTGTTAAAATCTTTCCAAGAAGTTGCGGCAGCTCTTATTGATGCCTGTAGATTTAGAATTGGATGTTATAAAATTCCTGTAGGTGTAATGGCCAGGTGTCTCAATCCGTTTGTCCATATAATGCATGTTTATTTATTTGTTTTGTTTCACACATGGTTCAACAGTATTTCATTTCGTACATACAAATCCTCTTTCCCATTAACATAACACTGCACCCATGGGTGAAAAGGAGCAGGAGGAAGAATAAATTCTTATAAGCACCTGCCCCCTATCTGAATTCTAATTGTTCTTACAAGAGGGTATAGAAAATATTATGCAATTCATACACAGGCTTATTGGGTAATTTGGTTCCTGAATTTTTTTTTTTATTACATGAAAGTGTGTGCACTGAACTGTCACACCCAGGATATTGCCATGCTTTCTACCTCATACCTCTCATCTGGGACAATAGATGTATAGTGTGTTATTAAGTGAAAACATTAAAACACTAAAAAAAGCATTTTAAAACACTGATGTAAATGTGTATCTGTTCATGGAAACAGGTATTCAGACAAAGGCTGGCTGAACTTTAGAGACCATCTGCCGGTCCTCAGAGTTGTGGTTGGGGACACAAACCGAACTGGTTCAGAGGCCCAGTTTTACGTGGGATATCTGCGTTGCCATGGTGATCGTAAGTAGACATGTTTTCATGCATAGTTAGTTCAAAGGATTTTCTTCTTAGCTACCAACAAACCACATAATGTTGTAAAGGATAGCAAATAAAGATCTAATGAGGGAAGCCCAGGATCCAATGAAATGCTGTCACTGTACTGTAGCTAGAAGCCTAACTTTCGGAGTGTGAGTCACGTGAGTGTCATGTCATATCTGATCATAGGAAACACCTGGAACACTGTGTCCTTCACCAAGCCAACCTACTTGAAGTTTCCCACTTTCAAACCGGGTACGAGTGCTGACATCTCCTTCCATTTCAAAACCACTGCTAAGTACGGTGTCTTCCTGGAGAACTCGGACGACCGCCACCGTAACTTCATCCGAGTGGAACTCAACAGTAAGCTGTGCATAGATGAAGGGGGGCTCAGCCTGTCTGACACGAGATTATTGAAATATAAGGATCTGTGAAATGATCAGCCTGCTTATGGCAGCTCTGGGCAGAATTTGCTCCTTCAAGTTGCAAAAATAACCTCAGTGTTCTGCTGGTCTCCCAACTCCCAGCCACCACGAACGTGCTCTTCGTCTTCATGGTGGGTGACGGCATCATCAACGTGACCCATCGCTCACCGCTGCCGCTCAACGATGACGAGTGGCACTTTGTCCAGGCGGAGATCAACGTGAAGGGGGCTAGGCTCAAGGTGGACTATATGCCTTGGGCAGTGCGGCGCTTTCCTGGGCAGACTACCGTTACGATGAAGTTCACCCAGCCCCTCCTTGTGGGTGCGTTGTCTCACGTTTTGCAGCAGTCGATTAAATTTGTCAGATTAATCCTTCTCTCCTTCTACATGTGATAGCTAATATTTAATAAACCCACCTTCCAAAGTCAATACCATCAAGTCAGTAGGAAGATCACATGAATTTATTGGAAATATTTTTAATTTTGCTCTAAACAATAAATTTTGTCTTCGAAATGAAATTGAAGTTTTGTTCTACATATGAAAATTATGGCATCTACAATGCTGATGCAAAATGAGGCAATCCATCTCAGATAGCTCAGCTCATAAGGTCAGCTTTAGTCACTGTTTACCTATTGTTCCATAATTATCGTAAAACATATGGTCAAAATGTCTTTTAGGTCAAAATGTGATTTCTAATAAAGGTGTCTTTTTCAGAACGGCAAACATTTAGTATTTCAGTAGTTATACAGGGTTTTCACGCAAACTTGACCCTGGTATTTATCTCAGATTCTCTGGTTGTCAAAAGTCAGACTAGCAAGGTCGCGATTCTCCTCTAGTCTTTCACCCTTAAATCCACAGTTCAATTTTCAGTTATTTCAAAAATCACATTGATTAAACTGGCATTTGGAATATAGGTTTAAGCCTGTACTTGAAATAAGTAATTTTACCATGTCTAGTACTTGGGAGAGCTGTTTGAATCTGAGCTTATGCCTGACATTTAAATTGGCATTAAGTGGCTGTGAAAGAATCAGTTGTTGCATGCTTTCAAAAGCCTCACACTTCCTGTCCTCTTCTATTAGGTGCGGCCAAATCGAGGCTGAGGGCATTTCTGGGCTGTCTGCGAGGATTGCGGATGAATGGTGTGCCTGTCGACCTGGCAGGAAAAATCAATGAAACAGATGGGGTCCGGCTGAACTGCACAGGCCAGTGCTTGAATGCCACCATACCATGTCGGAATGGTGGACGATGCATGGAAGCCTATGCCTCTTATTTCTGCGACTGCAACAACACTGCCTTCGAGGGCTATTATTGCCACAAAGGTACCATGCAACGGACCAAAGGCCTCACACCCCAATTATAGACTGCATGCAAAGGACAACAGACCTTATGCTCCAATCAAAATCTGCATGCAAAGGATGAAAGACCTTATAGTCCAGTCAATGGTTGCATCCATCTGAAAGAGAATAAATTTACATCTTATTTAAATCACTTACATCTCTTTCTCTCAAAATGTTGTTTCCTTATTATATATTGTGCTGAAATAATGTCCTGAAAGTTTTCCTATGTTTATGAGCCAAAAATGTAATCAATACAAACAACAGAAAATAAATTGTCGCAGATAAGCATAACCTTAATGATTTAGGCAGTACTGCTGATTGGCTGCCTGTAATGTATGAATTTCTAAAAGGATATATTGTAGTGTTTTGTGTCTTTATTTAAATCAATGCCACAGAACAGTATTTAGTAGTGTGAGTTTTAACATAGACTCATGGTTAATTTTTTTTAAAATCCTATCATTCTTGAGGTAATAATCTTGCTATTTCTTATTTTTCCAAGACATTGGGGCTTATTTTGAGGCAGGGGCATGGATGCGCTACAACATCCGGAATGAGGCAATTTCTGATGAGAGCCAATGGGCTTACTGGCTGGATCCCCATAATTTCAGCCTTGGCTACAACCAGACCAATGACAACATTGAGTTCAGCTTCAGCACAACCCACACCCCTGCTGTGCTGCTCTATATCAGCTCGTTTGTGAGGGACTACATTGCGGTCCTCCTCAAATTCGACGGTACGATCAGAGATGGGTTCGTCAGCACAGAGGAGGGGCAAAAACATGTGTGCCTACCTTCATTTAGTATGCCATTTCATCTTTTTTATAAAAAGATACTATCTTTTGTTATCTTGGTAGCGAAGATAAATTTAAGAGAGTTGTATGTTTGTATTTTGCTTTCCCATAATCTGAATATCCCCATGACCCTGACTAAGATAAACGGTTTGAAAATTGATGGATGGATATTCTGCTTATTTTAGGTGCAAACTATTTTGTACTTAATTCTGTACTAAGCCTCCCCAGGTTATGATGGGGTTACGTTACTATAAACCTATCATAAGGCAAAAAAATCAAAAGGCGAAAATGCACCTAACCTAACAAATATTAACCTATGGTTAGGCAAAATAATTAACACAAAACCTATTTTATAATAAAGTGTTGAATATCTTGTGTGATTTATTAAATAATGTACTGAAAGTGGAAAAACAGAATTGAAATGGAATACCAATTGGAATACACAATTTAACCCAGTCAAAATATCATAACACAGAGCATCATAACCCAGGGAGGGTCTGTATTTTTATTTTGCTTCTTAATTTTCCTGATCTTTTAGGTACCGTAGCGCTGAGGTATCGTCTGGGCCTGATCACTCATAAATTTCAAGTGTCCTCCAGGAACCTGGCTGACGGATACCCTCACTACATCAACATCACCAGGCACAACAGAACCGTACGAATACAGGTGCCCTGTGCGCTGCGTAACACTTGCACCATCCGAGCAGAGCAAACTTTCCAGTTGACATTAAAAAACCTGGACAAATCTTGAGTTTCAAAACAAGGTGTAATGTTTAGAATATGGCCTGAGATCTATGATAGCATATCCTGATTGTTTTTTTTTTTTAACAGGTGGACTATGCAGAGACCATCAAAGAACATTTGGCAGAGATAGACATTAGATTTGACTCCCCCAAGTCAATGTTTCTTGGCCGAGTCATGGGTAAGCTGGCTTCTAGACTTCCCACCGTACCTAACATGCATTATATGTATACAGTGAATGCATACAGTCAGTAAAGTTGTTATTCATATAAAAGAAAATCTAAAGAGAAAATTGCCTCTTTTGACTTGACCCTCGCTTAACCTTCCTGCTATCTGCTGTACCTCATGCAGTATCTCACTCTGGGCACCTGTCATTGTCTATCAAGGTGATTATTGTTGCAATGACAGAGAATGTGCAAAAATTCTATTTGACAAGTAAAGGGCATATATTACCTAAAGATAATCTTTCATTAAAATTGTTATGCTTGTCTAGCTACAAATCATGAGTACTTGTCAATACTGTTCAAATGGACATGGCTTGATAATAATAGCATCCAGCAGTAGTGCATTACAGAGTTTTTTCCTATCACCACATTATTCTTAATAAACCCAGAGACTCTGAGTACACATTCCATCTCGTATAGCTCCGTGGAAGAATACGGGGGTGTATGTTGCATAGTGCTTTTGTAGCCTCTTCATAGTATTCGCCGGTAATATTTTTTTCCTTACACAGAGGTGGGGGACATTGACTATGAGGTTCAGAGGCTCAACTCCCCAGGCTTGATTGGCTGCATATCAGGAGTGCGGTACAACATCTATGCCCCACTCAAGACCTACTTCCGCCCCAATGAAACGCACCCGCCTGTTACAGTGCAGGGTTTTGTTGCGGAGTCCAACTGTGGGGTCTTCCCCCCAGTGCTGGGTCTGGTGCCTCTGTCAGCTGACCCATGGTACACCGGATTAGGTGAGACCTCATTTCCCAACATGCCATTACACATCCAGTTATCATTACTCACCGCTGCCTTATGATATTTTTAATATCTGAAATCTGAGCAGAAATAAAAATAACAGTGCTGCCATATGAGAGATTTCTTACAAGTAGTCTAAAGATGCACTTTTGTACAGTGCTAATTCAGTTCTGATGGTTATTAAGGAATGACTTGTGCCTTTATCTGATGTACATTTATTTGTCATTGCAGTGTTCTACTACATCCATGATGACTTATCAAGTCCGCAAATGATAGCTCGTAAGTTATGACATATGACAGAATGTTTTTGAGTGCCCAGGAGAGGTGGAGATTGTTATTTCCTCTGCACACAAACTGATGATGAACATTATTTTAATGACATTTAAAATATATATTGAGAATCATCTTGGGGACAACAAACATACAGTAGTGCCATTTACCCAGAAATAGTAGGGAGGGTCTCAGCTCTTTATTGTTATAAAGATAACTTGTCAGATTTAAGGCAGTCTGGGTTAAATGTACCTGAACAACGATAAAGTTCATTTAAATTATGGTACCTTAAGTTTGATCGATTTAAGCAAGAAATTCAGCTTCATGCTATAGGCTTCTGTTCTTTGCTTAGTTTAGGACACCCAATTTAAAAAAGATTTTAGTTCGTTCACATACATTTACCTGACTGCCTTAAATATGACAAGTTATCAACCAATCACGACTTGTGTTTACACGTAGTCAGCCAACAGCGTGAATGACTAACTTTTGTCTGTTGACTGGAGTGGAGTTCCCGACACGTCTGCACGCGTATTTACGTGTATATAACAGTTTTATTACATTCTAAATAGTTTGTAGGGTTTGCAAACTAACGCTTTTGATGAAGCTAATTTTAGTTTTATAATGTAATAATACAAATATTCAGTAAGATTTCTTGTGTGAGCGTGAGATTTTGAAAGTGTGAGTATCACGGCAGATGCTTGAGAGTTGGCACCCCCAAATAGACTGTGTAGACACTTTCACAATGGACAGGAACAATTATGTATGAATTCAGGGTTTACAGACGTTATTGACAGTTAAAATTTATTCACTTTTTCGGCAAAACAAATGTTCACAGTTAGCGGAACTAAATTTACAAAACTTAATTGATCCCCTAACAATTTGTCTAACGAAAAAGTTACTTTCATTGATTAGCGGTATATAATAGACATTAGTCATCAAACCACACTGGAGTTTCAGAATCATGCTATACAGGCTTTCTGTAAAATAAATAAACAAACTGCCTTTAAATTTATCATGAAACGAAATTGTCTTCATTTAAAGAGTTACGCTCTTGTTATTTCATAACATATGTCACATCACACCCACGTAAAGTGCCTTGGAGTGACTCTGTTAAATGGTACGTGCTATATAGAAATAAACTGAATTTCATTCATACTAGTTATAATATATCCAGAAGGGAAAATCCAAAACTACGTTATGTTATAAAAATGTTCCAACATTTTTCAAAAAACATGCTATTCCTTGTGTTTCTTGTTACGAAAAAGTTTTGCTGTCATCTATGGCAGTAGACCATGGTGTAATACATTTGAAATGTTTACATTTTTATTTATTCATGTAATATGTAGTTGAAGAATAGGTGGATTATTATTATTATTATTAGTTGGCAAAAACTAATGATTTTCATGCACAATTACAAAGAAAATGCATTACTGTATAATTTGTATTTTAACTAAATCCTATTAAATATTACCTTGGTATTTTAACTTTTAAACATCAACCTAGAAGACACAGAACTAGTCATTTAAACTGCAGAGCTTGCTAAGTTTAGTTTCCCATGACAGGGTTAAAATGTTTTAGTATACCTCATTGTCTTAAACCAGCTATCACGGTTCTTCTGATGTGACAATTGCATGTAACAGTGCGCCCCGAGTTTATATGTGTGGAGTTTTCTTTTTTTTTTTTCTCCCTATGTGTGTATGGGTTTACACTGGATTCACCAATTTCCTTTCACAGTCCAAAAACATGCAACTCAAGTGAATTGGAGTGCCTGAGTTTACCATAGCCTATGCATGAGTGTAATGGCATGGAAAAGTGTTTGAGATTGGGGGGGGGGGCACAACTTAATAATTCAAATATAATGGATTGTTTATTGGGGGGGTGAGTAAAGTCAAATTAAATATTGGGGGGATATGTTCCCCCTGGTTCCTACATCCCTGTATGAGTGTAAGTGTGTATGCACCCTGCAACGGGCTGAAATACTGCCCAGGGTGGATTCCTGCTTCACGCCAATTGCTAGGCCTATATACATGCAAACAATCTACAATGTTACTATTGTGATTCATGAGCATGTATGATAATTGTACTGGTTATACTGTCTTTGGTGATTTTATTTCTTACATGTCACCAATTTAAAGTTGCTAATATACAGTAAATTGCTCATAATGCTGTTTTTTACGGTTTAAACTGTTGCTTTCTATCCTTGTCTGTCTCTAAAACAGCTTGTTTATTTTTCCCAGTCTTTGTCTTCATAGCACTGCTGGTGATATTCGGTGCTCTTTACGCCGTGTATGGTTATCTGTACCGCTACAAGGGCAGCTACAGCACTAACGAGCCAAAAATAGTGGAGTCACCCAGCAGTGCTAAGCCGCTCACGGAAACGGAGCCACCACGCAGGAAATCGAAAGAGAGGAGCCTGCCTAAGATTCAGGAAGAGCTGGCGAGCGAATGAAATGGCACAGCTGGATGGAGATTAAGCGAGTAGCCATTTCACATCCACCTGCATACTTGTGTATTTACTCTTTCTATTCACATATCATGTTTATGTATATCTCCTTTTGTCCTTCTTTTTTGAATACATCAGACTCAGTGGTATTACAGGATATGACATACATATTGTATCTGCTGATTACAGCTCATCTAGGCAAATCAAAACCAAGCCTCACAAATCATCTCATGACAGATCAAGCAAAGTGCCTGGAAATATTTGAATCCTTCCATGGGTTTTGTTCTCATTTTGAAATAAGGAGGAAACACTTTTTGTTGTTGTTATGTTTTGTTGATCTTTAAAATAATGAAACATAGAAGAAAAAAGGGGAATATGTAACAAATGAGACTCTTCTGACAGCATGCCGTCTAGATAAACTGAAGTTGTGGTTAGGAGTGTACTCTGAAGGATTTATGTAATGAAATGGACTATATAGATCACATCCTATATTCATTTAATACACATTAATTAATTGTATACTTTTCAGGTGCTCTTTTTTAAACCAAAAGCGTCCACTCTTCAGGACTTCATTTATAATGTTTTTGTTTGCATGTGTGAAAAGGCAGTAATAAGTGGACAAACAAATCTAAACTAGATGTAAGGCTAGAGCTTGGGTCTGAGGCCATGGAAGATGAGGCCTGGTCTGAGTGATCCCACAGCCTCAGCAGGAGAAGCTGCGGGGAGGCCTGATGCCAAGAATAACCTGAACAGACAAGGCCCTTGGTTTAATGTTTACACTCTATGGATTTACAGAAGTAAAAAACAACTGCATTATGAACATCGGGAAGCTATACTGACAGAAATATGTGTGGAACAGGACAAAGACTGATGTGTTTTATAGCTAGTTTTTTAACTAGCTAAAAGGATGCATTTCAAATTGGATCAGGCAGGCTTGCAAAGACTAAATTGCCATTTTGAAAGTGGTTAAAAGTGGCAGCAGGGGAACATGTTTGATGCATTGGATTGGAGTTCTTTATTGGAGTGTACCTGTTGAATTTATTAGCTGTTTACAGACACAGCTGATAAGTTGGTGCTCTTTCCAAGCCACAGCTGTTCCGCAGAACAGCATTTGAGGAGTCGGTTTGGAAAGTCTAAGCTTTCTACAATCAGGACAACCCAATCCAGTACACCGATGGAGTCTTTTTGAAACACGTTTAGACAACCACTTAAACACAGTTGTGCACACACATCAGTTTTTAAAATATATATATATATACAGATATACTCACACACATACGTGAAGGACCGCAGTGATTTAACATCTGCACACTCTGTACATTTGGCTTACTAGACTGATAGCATAGATTTGCCATATTGCTGCTAGCTGCTTGCCATAAGATAGCAACTGTGATGTCAGCGCAGTGTAAAGTATAGCTATGCATAGCACGGCATGCCAAAAAAAAGCAGTTCCAAAAACAGTCAGCTGCTTCCAGCATAAAACGTCAGCTTTATTGTAATGGGCGATTCATAAAGGTATTGTGCACATATGGAACTAGAAAATATGTATTTAATGTTTTTATGGTTCTCTGTTTCTATAAAAGAGCAAAAAGAGAAATCTAATGTACTTTTCACTGCCATTGCCATGACAACGACTGCTTACAGCAAAGTCTGTTATTCTCATGTTTATAGAAAACCACCATAGCAGACTCTCCCCATGTACAATATGTGCGCCAGATATTTGTGGGCACCTACTTCCTATTTCCTGTTTGAAAGCATGTGTTTGTCTGTGCTAGAGCGCCTGCTTCCTGCCATGCCTGTGCTTTGGAGCCGCCAGCCCGCTGCTGTTGCCTGCTGAAGCTGTTTGTGTGTGATCCACACGTGTGCGAGTGGTGGAGGTCCATTGTGTTGTCTCTGGAATGTGCATTGACATCAGTGGCCTGGTAGAATATAGTGAGTCTTTCTGAGCTAAGTTCTCTGATATCCACTTTTCCTATAGCTATAGTGGGTGGCCCAAGTTGTCCTTCTTCTGGTAAGATGGTTTACTTAAGAGAACTATTTTTGTTATTTATTTTTTTATGACTCTGTAAGGCCAATGAATAGAGAGCATTATATGAAACACAACATGCATTTAACAGAGCCTCACTTGTAAAAAAAAAAAAAAAAAACATTTTTTAAAACTTATCCTAAAATGTAAAATTCAGAGAATTCAGAGGAAAAAATGTGAATATTGTTACCAAACTGTTGTCACAACACTGTGGAAAACATTTTTTTAATGTTCTGACTGTCAGGTGCGATAGGGCCACCCTTCTGTGTTCTATTACTGCACTCAGATTTAGTATGTTCTGTCCTTGTTTTTGTATTAGTTCCGTTATGCATCCATTGTAAGTTACCATAAGTAAATGGAAAATGGCTTGTAGAACTGAATATAAAAATACACTTCAATAAAGAAAATTTAAGGAGATCTGAGTATTGTGTGTTTGTGATAAAAACTGTATTTAGGCATGATATAAGACAACCTGACTACAGACAGAAAATGGTTGAAAACTGGACTGTACTGTATATTTGTGAATCCATCCATTTTCTTTAACTGCATATCCTATTCAGGATCACAAGGGATCCAGCACCTATGGGTACCATGCAGGGAACAACCTAGGATGGGGCACCAACCCATCACAGAGCACACTCACACACCATTCTCTCTCTCTCTCTCTCTCTTTCTCTCTCTCTCTCTCTCTCTCACACACACACACACACACACACACACACACACA
>JAABNY020000095.1:15069335-15091529 GCA_015164015.2 Brevimyrus niger
CAGGAGGACCCGGGGCTTGAACCTGCAACCCTCCAGTTGCCGAACGATAGCCCTACCTCCTGCGCCACCATCTTCCCTCACAAAATCCACATTTATGCTCAAAAACCAACAGACACATTCACACAGACACAGATAATAACAAATCAACCAGTGTTATGCTCCAACTAAACAATACAGAAATGCCCCAAAGATAATTCATTAGTTAACATACTTAACACAAAGATCTTGCATGCATCTCCCTGGCCTCAGTTCACCAACATAAAACACTACATATATTATGAACTGCAAACACCCCAGAGTTGGATAATTCAACAAAGTTACATATGTTCTACATTTAAACAATACATTTAATTTGTCAGAAACAAAATGTTCATTTAGGCACAGCTTTACAGAAAACGCACAGAAAATATGGGTACAAAAGGGAGGAAACTAGCGGTAGAAAATACGTATAGAGACTTTTTTTTCTACTGCCACAGCATAAACAGGTGTATATGGATATAAATACTGTATATAACTCTCGGAGACATTATTGCACAATAACATCATAAAACTACATAATAATACTTTAAATACGAGTGCCAGTTTATTTTAAAATAACCCTCATACTGGTTGATTTTAGTACTACTAAATTTAATTAGGACTGCCGCCCAAGCACGAAACTGCAGATGCTGATCTAAAAATACGCTCCGTTTTTTCTTCACTGGAGCATGAGCGCAGTGTCCTAAGTAATAAGAAAACGCATGACTGAAACTTTGCCATTCACATATTTCTCGTACGCTGCGCTGTATGCCCGTCGCTTGCAGTCCTCTTCCTACGCAGAGCTCAAACCTATAGCATTCATTTAAAATAAGATTTAAAGAAATCCTTGCGAGAGAAAAAAAATCCTAGGTAAATATGTTTGCTGATACACGCATTTCATCATAATTTATTGCCAGAGATACATCCCATGACGAATTTCAAGAGTAACCCCACACAAAACAAATGTGTCGTTATAAAAGAACGATCAGAGTAACATACTCCCTCCATGGCTGGAAAAACACATGCTCCAAGCACAGACTGCACAGTGTAAGTGGGCGTGTCTGTTTAAAGAGCAACATGAAAACGGCGCAATAAAGCGTGTTGCACACTTTTGCTTATTATATGGTGCGTTTTCATTTCAATGAACGCAACGCGCTTGTCCACATGCGGTGGTGCCGACGGCTGTGGCGATGCGATTAAAACGGCTCGCACCTTCATCTGTAGTTACAAAAACATTATCAAGGCAAAGCCGAGCCCTTAAGCAACGCAGGCTTTCTAGAAAGCCAGAGAACTCGCCACACTACTGCGATACTACAAGCGACTCGTGTCATTCCCATCCAAACCTCAGACACATATGTATTTGTGTAATAACGCGTCATTAACAGCAAACTTAATTTATGTCATCACATAAGATCCACTGCTTCAATACAAAACACAGTGTTTAACTTAGTGTTTCTAATGTAACGGACAAATAAATAAATAAATAAATAACCCGAAAAACGGAAATAATTCTGTCAGAAATGTGTGCCCTACCTGTTATCGGGAGTAGCGCTCTCTCTCTCTCTACACGCTCCAAGGGAGCCCGGTCCGACTACTTATTTGTGTCCTACAAACAACTATAAGCTTTCTTAGCTAAAGGCACAACGCAGCATCTGGCCGGGCGAAAGAGAAGATGCGAAGGTCCCCGCGTTGTGGGCGAACATGCTGAGATTGTTGTTGTCCTGCAGTTAGAAGCTGCGCACTTGGCTCGCCCGTAGCGGAGCAGCGGATGACGTCTTTATTATTATACGCCGAGGCATGGATAGTCACACGGCAACATCAACAGCACGCAGTACGTGCGATACGCAGCAAACAGCGCAGCAATGCAGCAGCATTGCTACTATTAGTAGTGTATATAGTCATAATGTATTACTATAAATGTTAAACGGAATTTGTAATAAGTTAATTACACTAATATGCCATCAACAAACACTGCCGTTAGAAAAATAATAATACAGAATCAAGGGGCATATATATATATATATACTATATAATAATTTTATTCAATAATAATTAATTAAGACTGCTGTAATTAAATAATATTTCATCATGTTAAAAGTCTATTCGCAGAGCGAAAAGATACGCCATGGGAAAAATACACTAATTTCTTATCAGTAAAATGCAAAATTGCTGTTGGGCGCTGAAACTGTAACTTTGTATTACCTCCGAAAGACCTCCATCCAATTACTGCATGAGTCATTCGCTGCAGCTTGGCTACCGGTAATGGCTGTTATCGCACTGCCTATTCCGAGAACACAAGGCGAGAATTCGTAGCTTGAGCAAGTGGAAAAATAACTCTTAATTTTTGAATCGCCAGCATTGAATCGCACGTGTTTTAACTGAAGAACACCCACGATGTCAAATTTAACACTTATTTTCAGTAGTTAAGATTAGACTTATTCTTACAACACTTTTATAGTAATTATAATAATAACGATAACTATTACTCTGTTACTTTATTATTTTTCGAAAGGTTCAATCTCGGGTATTTATTTTATTCACCATCAAGCACACATATGCACTCAAGCCTCGTGTTTTCGCTCAAGCTACATACAACAGCAGGCTCTGCTATTGGTCCCTGTCACGTGACTCCTGACGCGAAATCAGCAGGACGCGCATGACCAGCACACTCCGGCTCTCAAGCGTACCGCCTTAGAGCAGTGACGTAGCAACATATAGGCGGCGTAATGCTGGTGTATGAGCTTCTTCCTTGTGTTATACAATTACAATAGATCCAAAATAAATCGATAAGTTTTTGTTCTAAGACGCCACCGAATACGAATATTATTCTGCTCGTATATAACGTAATGCATTGCATCAAGAACATTTAGCATAGTTTTGTATTACTGCAAAGGTGTAGCATTACTTACAACATTAAATAAAATAAGGACATTACCATTACATGTAAACGAGTGTACTGATCTGAAGTTTTTTTGTTTCATCTGAATGATTTTGATTTAAAAAAAAAAGACTAAATGATTTTAAAAATGAAACATGGTGTTGCTATTAACATGTCTGGGCATTTGTTTATTAAGAACAGACCAATGATAGCTGGGTGGTGCGTCTCACTGCGCATGTTCCGTTGGTTAATGTCCATATAGTACAGCATTCCTTGGATTTCCAAACTCATTCTAACACATTGACAGTGTGGATTGCACACCTGGCTTCTTCATTTCCTACACAAGATGGCAGTGTATAGCTACTTTAAACAACAACGACGGGTTGGGTGGTCATCAAATTGAAAGCATCCATCAATGACCGTAACCGCTTAATCCCAACCGGGGTCGCGGGGGGGACCGGAGCGCATGCGGGAACTAACCTTGGGCAGTCGCCAACACACCGCAGGGCGCACGAATGCACTCACACAGTCACACGTACAGTCACACGCACACAACTACGCACACAACATAACTCAAATATATATAATTTTACCAAGGGGGTGTCAAATAGTTTTTAGCGTTGTATGTCTGTCTGGTTAAGCGAACTGCAGTAATTGCCAAAAGGAGAAACACTAATAACCCCCATTCTAGTTTACACATACAGAACTTTATACTTAGGATTTAGAACACATAAGGTATTCTGATACTTCTTTAGACGCAGTGCTGAAAACTTAAATTTGAAATGCTATAATGTTTTAAAATGACATTTTAGCTTTGTTTATTATTCCATATTTTTTGCTTATAATAATTAAGGGGCTGATGTTACACCCTTAAAAATTGGCTCTGTTACTAATGAAAGTGAGTTGTGAGAGGACAGGGTATGCTCCCTACTTTGATACAGTGCAGAAGTTGTGATTATGCAAACTGTCTTCATCTGTCCACTGACTCTAAACAAAATTTGTTTTGCCACCATGTGTAACATGATTAGGGCTACAAAATTTTGGGAATTCTCCTGATGTCTGCTTGTGCATTTCCTTATGGCTCTGCCATTTATGACTGACAAATGCACTGTAAAACAAAGGCTATATTTTCAGATATATAAACAAAAATGACATGCAGTTAGAAATCTTGAAAACTGCCGCTAAATGTTAAGTGACCGTGTATCCTGCCAAAAACCAGTAGCCCATTTAGGGGAGTGTTTCTCAATCTGGTCCTCGGGGGTCTACAGTCGATCCATATTTTTGCTTCCTCTGAGTTCCCTGACAGAAGGTCCACATTTTTCCTCCCTCCCAGCTCCTTACTGGGCAGGAAAAATGTGGACTGTCTGTGGGTCCTTGAGGGGCAGATTGGGAAACACTGATTCAGGGTATTCCCTTGCCTTTGGCTTGGTGGTACCTGAAATGAGCTGCAGGCCATTCCTGCAACCCTGACCAAGATAAGTGTTTTTAAGATAAAGGGATTCCTGAAATGTTTTTCCTTCAAGTGTAGGAAAGTGTGTGTTTTGCTTTCATTAAGAGATATCCTGTGCATTGTATCAGAGAACAATGGCAATGAAAAGTACTTCCATGTAAATACACATTTTTCTGAAATTCGAAAAGTACACATTTAAAGTCAAGCGCAGTATGATGAGTGAAGAGCTTAGGAGTTACAATCTAAGGCATCATGTACAAAACATTGTGTATGATTTTTATTTAGAAAAATGGGCATGGATGATTAGTTCAATTCAATTAGGATGGAATTGTGAGCAATATGCCCTGTATAGTTGCAAGAAACTGACTATTTGTGACTGTGTTTAGGATTGTGATTTAGAAGACCAAGTCTTAATTGCAAGGTGATTAATCTGCAACTTTTTGCCATAGTTGTACTTGAAATATGAAAATCTGGAGATCACTCTTGTTCACCACTCTGATCCTTCTGCGAGGTATCTTGTATGAATCTCAGCTATTATCTTTTGTGTGAGTGAGCTGAATTGAATATATTACAGTTCACATAATTTTTTTCTTGTGGGTAATTACTGAGTATTACTAACAATTTGATGCTGTTGGAAATGACAGCATTGTATTCCTTGAATAACCCTGTCATTTTCCCCAGCTATCTAAGGCCCTGTTTACACTTGGTTTTAAATTGAATCTTGGGTAATCTGATCACAATAGACAGCCAAGACACATTGGCGTTTACACCTGTGCATGTCATCCAGTTATCCAGCTGACCCCTTGGGTTCAGATTTTCCTATTTTCATTATTCCTTACTGTGACGTGCTTTTTGGGGTCACAGCAGGATGCATTAGCATTTACCCTACAAAAGATATCTGATTAAATGTACCCATAACCAACTCAGCAAGTGGTTTGAGTGATTGGATCACAATGTGACTTTGCGGTCATTTACACTTGTATTTAGAGCTTTTCACTTGTGATCTGATCATCCAAGAGGCATTTTAAAACTAAGTATAAACAGGGCCTAAGCCATACTCATCCCATGCTCACTTGGAAATTTAAAAGTTAATAAATGTGTTTTTACCTAAAGCCAGTCCTTGTTATATTAGTTGGTTACTTGTATTCCTTAGTGTATGTTATAATGCTCAACTTTGAAACTCTCATTTATATTTTTTAATGTTTAAATATTTATATTCTATTTATTTCTCTTGTGCACCATGAGAAAAAAAATTCTGTGACATGTAAGAACTGTTACAGATATACTGATGGTAGGCTATACATGTGTTATGCTCATAGACAAGAGGGGCTTTGGGAAGCTAACTGTAAGTTTATTTTTAAAACTCACTTACATGATTATTTTAAATTTTAATTATACATAAAGCAATTCATATACAATAATAAGACTTGGAGATGACCAATATATTAATAAAAATAAGATTTAAAAAAATGTGTGCATATTTTATGAAGTTGTAACCTTGGTAGGATGGATCCTGTGCAACTTCCCAAAAAAAAAGACGCATTTAAAGACCGCATTTGAAAGTTTAAAAATGGGACAGTTTTGTTGCATCACAGTGATGCATTTGGTCTTCAAATGCAGCTAAGGGTGCAGCCCCTGAATTCAGACACAGCCTCTGTCTTTCCTTCTAGCCCAGTTAACAAGGAAAGTGCCACTTAAATCTTGAGTAATGGTAATATACTTTGTATATAATTAAATAAGTGAAATGGCACTGCAACAGCTAAAACATAAAATATGACAACGCATATTTGGAATACTATTGTATGTATGTGTGTGTGTGTGTGTGTGTGTGTGTGTGTGTGTGTGTGTGGGAGGGGGGGAGCTCTCATTTAGAAAAAAACTCATGCTTTGAATGCTTAAACGTGGTTAATTGGTCCCCTTTTAAGACAAACAGACCTATCTGGTGACCTTGGAGTACTCAGCATGACAATTATTACCGAATGAAAACACCACAGTCCGAAGAAACTATTATTATAAGCCTACCTTACACAATACCCCCATATCTCCAAAAAAGTTACATGATTCTCCCACAATAAATTTCACAGAGTTCCTGACGATACATTTCATCAGTCAGCAACTGCACTTTGACTGGTAGAATTTGCTTGGGAGTTTAAAAATGATTCAACTGTGCAAAGACCTACAGAATATCTGAGTTTAAAAGATCCATGGAAGATCTATGCTTATAAGATGGTGGTTGCAGGCTCTGATTTTGCTCTCGACTGCGCTCTGCCATTGCAGTTATAATTTTGGATCTGACGCAGTGTTAATTTTTAGGTGTAGAATTTCTGCCATATAATATTTTTTATGAAATGGTAATAAAATTCTTCAAGGATCAAAATGGGTGGGTAGAGTAAATTTGAGCAGGTCCAGATCTTCACCACCTGTACAATTTGATGAATTCCAGAACCGGACAAGATGTCTGCAAAGTTTGTAAAAGATCTATAAAATACTTTTTGAGGTATAGTGCTAACGGGATGTCTGACACTACTCTTTTTTTGCTATCACTATACAGTAATCTATCTCAAAATTTGATCTTTGTCATTCCTACAGTATTTCTGCAAAGTTTTTTTAAGATCTGTGTGATACTTTTAGATTTATTTTGTGCACAAGACCAAAGATCTTCTACAGATGTTGTTTCTTTCCTTAGCTGCCACACAGTGCTGCTGCTTCATCTTTGTGGTAATTTGTCTGAAAATGAAACAAGGTGTAGATCTTGATTGATTTAATGTTTTTGTGAAGAAGAAATAACATTTACCAAATATGTCAAATGGGTTTTGAGTTATTGGCTCACATACCAAACTGTCTGCAGTGGATTTTAGCAAGCCGTTGCTAAAATCGTATGTATCCCCAAAGGCTGGGGAATACAATAATGGTCTTTTGTTGCTAATAAGAAAACAGTGCATATTTATTTTTTTATTTTGGTTTTATCCCTATCAGTCTGTTCTTTTCATCTGTAAATAGATGACTGCATGACTGGTCCAAGACGCATGATCATCCCTTGGGAAAACGGATAGGGGAATTTGCATCTAGTACTTTACATGGAATCTGGCACATATTATACTTTTTTCACTAGCCCCATTTCACTATTTCATAGATAAGTGGGTAGCCAAAATACCGTATTTATTCTCACCATAAATATGGACTTACTCTCACAATTCTCAGATACAGTCAGACACCAAAGAAGTGCATGTTTAGTTTGGTTTGTGTTTATTTTTTGTTGCGGGTCAAGTGTGGTTTTTGGTGTTTCATCTTAGATTTCTCCAGCATGGTAAGTGTGTTTGTTTATCAACAGCAACAGTCTTCCTTTGTACAAAGTTGGTGGGCACGTCCCCTCAGATACACACTTCGGGATCTGAGTGGCTTGGGGAGTAGCATAGCGATTTTCTGGGACCTGCACTCATCAGTGTGGTTGTTGTGCTTATAAACAGGACTAACAAAATGTATAGGGAGTAGATGAAATTTACACTCTTGGGGGAAAAATATTGTGTGTGTGTGTGTCTGTAAGTGTGTCAGTCTTGTCATACTTGTGAGGATCAAAGGACCTCACAAGGCAGCAAATTCTGACAAAATACAACTTGTGAGGACCAGAGGACTGCAGGCTAGTCCGCACAAGACAAAACTTCATTTTATGAAAATCTGTGAATGCAATAAAAAAAAACAAAAAATGCCAAAAGCTTTGGGTTTTGCCCATAGACATGAATGGACAGCACTCATAGATATAGGTATACCAATGTGTGTGTGTGTGTGTGTGTGTGTGTGTTTTGGAGCCTACACATTTTATTGCCAAGAATTTAAGAAGTTTATAGAATTTAAATGAAATAAAGTCAAATTTCTTTAAAATTTAATCACACACACACACAGAGAATAATTATGTATTAAAAGTGACACGTCATTCTGGAGCATACTCTCTTTGGGGAGAAAACATCCAAAAATGATTAATTTACTGTGGTTTTCAGATGGAACTCTAAACATACCACCTTAACCACAGAAAATAAAACTCAGGGTGTGTCATGGTTTTGAAACCATTTGCAGCTTTTAAATATTAAATTTAGAATATTTTGACAATCATTTGATGTTGGCACATTCTGAGAATTTAGAAATGAGTTCCTAAGAAGGTACTGGTAATTGTAATGGATGAATTGCATTGTGTGCTTGGCTATCAGCATTTTAATTGGTTCACTCCCAAAACACTTCCATAAGAAATTCATGAAAAATGACCCCTTGGGTTTGTTGTTTCTGCTATCTGCATTTCCATCCATTCTTTTTCCGATACCACTTATCCTATTCAGGGTCGCGGGGGGTCCAGAGCCTATCCCAGAGGCTATGGGCACAAGGCAGGGAAAAAGTCAGGATGCGACTGCCTGCATTTCCTCTGTACAAATTCTGTTGCTGAATCTAGTAACATTATTTCCACAGGTATTTTCAGTTTTTCTAGTATGGATATTTGAGCTTTATTAAGCGTTCCCTGGACCCTAATTACCAACCTAGACTACAGCTGTACCTATTGTGACCCAGGGTATTCCTGTGGTTTTTGTGAATCTGTTTCCCCCATGATACTGCCAAAACATCCCTCTTTTGTTTTTCTTCTTAGCTCCTGCCAGAGATAGAAACATCCCCCTCCCCATGCCATTTGGCCTGGAAGAATGTCGCCTGTGGATGCAGAAACCACTCTGTGGCTGAACATGAATGAGACAGATCACCAAGCAGAGTGAAAGTGTGTTGTTTCTGCTGTAATGCTACTTTTTTCTGTTTTTGGGAATATACTGTGCTACATGTTTCAATTGGGATTTTCCAGGGCCCAGTTGTGTCAGAACACAAAAATTAATCATGCATTTTAAATGCCAGCCACCTTCACAATATTTATTAATTTAATATTTATTATTTAAAATCCTCAAGAATGGCACATCCTGCAAGAGAACAATTAGCACTATCAGGCTTCAGCTTCCCCTTGCTGACACTCTGGCTCCTCTTGATTTCCTCTCCCCAATCACCACCTCTGTACATTCTCACCTTCAAAGAATAACAATTAATCTTGCCAAATTGAGAGCCATTAGGAGCTGCACCAAGCAGATGTCTCTGAAAAAATAGAAGAGAAAATGCAGCTGCGGCACCCAACCTGTTTCTTATGAGTTCATCAAAACAACAAAAGACATTTTACATGCATTGTTTATTTGCAGAAGTGCCTCTAGTGTCACTTTGTGTCTATTATCCGCCTGTGGCAGTAAAATTAATAAGACATACCAGATGTGCCGTTCTAATTTAACATAATGAACAATGACATGAGCGGGTATGATTAATTAGACTTGCATAGTTATTGGGGGGGGGGGGGGGGGGCGAGATGTATACAGTAAACCGCAACCCCTGACCCCTAATCCAAAACTTGCTTGATTGTGTGTGTACTGTATGCCCTGTAACAGACCGGCGTCTTGTCCAAGGTGTATCCCCGGCCGTGTGCATCTTGTCCAGCCACTCACGCACCCGCCCCCACGGCCCTTAAACTACACGGTCTGTATTAGCTTCCTATTTAAATTATACTTTAAAAGACATCTGAGATTTGAGATATGTGAGATGCTACTTCTTACGCCCCGCATATTAAAGTATACAAAACTATGGTAATGATCATTATATATTTTCTATAACATATTGGGATCAAAATGATCGTACGTCGAAGCTCGGTGGCATACATAGATTTATTTCGATGCCAACGTTTCAAGCGGTCAATTAATGTGGCGGGCAAAGCTGTGCCGTAACAAAATAATAAAAAAAAGGAAGCTTCAAATTTTTAGGATTCTCCATATATTGATTGATATATTGATATATATTCCCCTCGAAGTGAAATGAAACTAAAGTTTGTATCACTGGGGCAGCTGTTCAAAGGAAAGTTACGGAACATCTGGTAACCGAGAGTAACATTATGTCCTGAGTGTTGCTTCCACCCATCCAGTTTCATGTTACGCCTCGCTTCACTCATGGTAGAAGATCGGACTCTCCTCTTGATGGTTACTTCGGGCGCCGCGAATTTTCTGTCTTCTTTGACATGAAGTTCTCTTC
The DNA here is from genome assembly GCA_015164015.2 of Brevimyrus niger. Lineage (NCBI taxonomy): Eukaryota > Metazoa > Chordata > Actinopteri > Osteoglossiformes > Mormyridae > Brevimyrus > Brevimyrus niger. The sequence goes on from JAABNY020000095.1 coordinate 15,079,772, forward strand.
GGTATTTGGAGGATTTTTCCTTCTACTCGCCCTTGAAATTGGTAAGAAATAGCCGATACTCTGTAATAACTCGATTCATGCAGTTACCGGCGTCTGGTCTTTCCGCTTACAGAGCGTGGTAATTTTGTCACATCGTAAACTTTTTTTTTTTTTTTTAATCATGATGATTTATAGCCACGGGTGTCAGTATAGCGACCGTATTCGGGGAATCTTAAAATAATCCTTAGCTGTTGTCTAAACACCTATAATTGCTAGTATATTTTAACTAATGAATTCTGTTTTTTCCGGTTTAATACAGATTTCAACAATGGGGCTAACGCAACAGAAGGTACAGAACGTATACATACACATCACACACACACATAGGGTGTGTATTGTTAAAATGGAACACTTGCCAAAATGGGACAATTAACCTTAAGCTTAAAAATATATGTTTAGTAATAGTTTATTTTCAATTCTACATACTGTTCAAGGGACATTAATCTATTGAGAATGGTATCAAGTTGGTACTGAAGATTCCTCTGTAAATTTTTCTCGAAATAGATTTTTCCGAAAGTGTCCCATTTTAACAACACTTCCCATGTCATGGATTTATTATTTTTCGTTAGCGAAAAGAACACTGTTAGTGGTGAACAAAAAATCATTGGGGACGCGTTAAATATGCTTATTTATGCAGGTGTAGTCTTGATCTTTTTTTCTTTTTAGGCTACAGCAAAAATTCTATATGCAAAAGTCTCTGTGAGGTCTGTGATGAATATTTTCCTACAAGGCTGATATGCTATGAACACCTGCTTCAGCATATTTGCTTAGATGGATTTTCCGCCAAAGTTGAAGCTCTGAACACCAGTGACTTGTGTGTATGGGATAAAATAAAATGGTAAGTCATGTACATATGACCAAAATCTTGAAATTGTGATTTAATACATCTGTCATACCATAATTATGTTACCAGAATTCTAATTACATATATTACATACAGTACATTTTTGGTATTATTATACAAATATTGTTGGGAATGTTAATAAACAATCAACGAATGTTACAAATATCATACATTGGATGATTAAATAGGTAACTTTAAGTTCTGTGAAGTTCTGCAATCTATAAAAATTGCAAATGTTTCCAGCATTTTGGCCATTATTTATTTAGTAATATTACACAGGTCTGTGCAAACTCACACACGTGTACGCAAGCAGAATGTATGGACTTTGTACTGGCAGAACATGTACTGTAATATTTAAGTAAAACTGCAACTTGCCTGGATCAGTTTAACATTTTCAGTGACAAATCAGTGTTGTATTTTTTTTTCTAAATGCATGTCAGTATTTACGTATATGAGCATAATGAATGTGAATTTCTATATGAGATATAAACTATTCTTGACTCACAGAGTGTGCAAAAAAACAGCTGCGTTAGAAATTCGAGGAGTCACTTGTGACTGTCTTTTTTCCTGTAGGCCCTATGATAGCTTCACAAAATGTACAGAGGAGAAGGCAGACTGCTTAAAGATTCCTTGGCCTAACCAGCTGGTGGAGGACATGTTTGTGGATATCCATGCAACCCATTTCAAATCCTGCCCAGCCAAAGAGTTTGATGACCCGCCTCCCGACGTCCTCCTGGCCCTAGTGATGACCCCTATCTGCTTGATCCCTGTGATGGTGATGCTGGTGGTTGTGAAGACAAAGAACAGAAATCAGAAGTAAGGATGGAGGAAAGCTGGAGGAAAGTTGTCTCTCACACGCCCAATGCCCCATATCAAAGGTCCACTGCAGTGAACTAATATTAAGTCTCAAGAAGGATTTTCCTAAAACGCCTAAAACATGTCACTTCATATTTTGTTGGAATATCTATACATTGCTGTTTATTTTATTTTTAAGTAATGAAATTGGCTGGTTTATGTGTCCTTTCCTGGCATGCGGATGAGTTTTATCCAGTTCTTGGTGAACATTTTGCCATAATATCTCTCAACCTTTTTTTTGCCATAAACATTATTTACCTTTTCCCAGCACAATGGATTTTTGGAAAACTTCAAAGTGAACACAGGAAGGAGGAGGGGTATTTTATTGTGTCATGAATACATAGGAAAGATGTTTTAAAAAGGCGAGTGAATGAACAGGAATAAAGAAGTGTAATTAATTTGCAACTGATTGCATTTCCAATACAACCTGGAACAAATCAACAGCAGAGGGTAATAAGACAGATTCATGTCCGCTCTTGATCCATGCGCTAAAATGTTTTCTGGGTTTCAAAGATCATCTCTCTGCTGATGAACAAGATGGACTCATTCATTGTTGGAATTCCTCTTCAGTGACCGTAGACAGTGTTTGTAATAATAGCGGATATGAACAGAATTCACTTTGGGAGTTGAGTCATGGTGCTGAATTGCTTTGATAGGTAACATCAGCCCAATATTCTGGTATTCATCTCATAGGCGGCTCGTCTTGGCAAACCTACGGAAGTTTAAACATGAAGAATTTCTACGAAAGTTTACACTGCATGACTATGTAGCCCCCCAGGACCATACTGGTCTCTGGCTGATGTTACACTGGGTGTTATGTTTTTATAGTTTTATATTTGTTTTGTGAATATCCATGTTGTGTTAACAGGTTCACATTAGCATTTGCAGTCTTAAGTTACCACAGAGGCACATACAGAGAAATGCCTGTTCCCAAATGCATCTCTTTCATTTCTCTGCGTGCAGAATAATTATGTGCGGTTAGTTTGTCATGAAGGATTAACTATGATCCTTTCAACAAGTACATCTTGCAACAAAAAGGTTATTTTCACATTACAAACAGCTGACCCAGAGCTTATAGAGAACTGTGGGGAGCTTTTAACTTCAGCCAATGTTTTAGTGACATTCATATTATATTTGGTTCAAAATTCAGAAATATGCTGCAACTTATATTAGAAATTCAATCGTAGTAACTTCAAAATATTTTTATATTATTACTGACAACTATGCATCGTGTGCTCTATTCTTAAGAGAAAACTAATCATTTTGGATTTTTCTTTGTAGATCTTACTTTATTATTATAAATTCTCTTCAAGTTGTGTGGTAGTCATTTTTTTTGTTTTCTGTAAAAGCTTTTGTCTTGTCCTGTGTAATAACTTCTGTTGAAAGAATGGGGAGAATGAAGCTGGCAACTTCTGTGAGACTATCCAAACACAGGTCTGATTTTCAAGTAACTGTGATCTTATTGGCCAGTGGAGAAATGCCTGTGTACTGAATAATACTTTAGAACGAAGCTTTGTGTGAGTGTAAGGACTGTATCAACATGTTTCGGCACATCAGTTTTTGTCTCATCAGATTTGTTAATTTTCAATAAAATGTCTTTTCACACTGAGTATATGGAAGGCTAAATTGAGGACATAGTATTTTCTGTTGGATTTAATTTCTTTTCCATGTTGTGTTGTGTTGTGTCCAGCGGCAACAGTCCATGTCTCCAAGGTCACTGTAATAAGCATTTGTTTGTTTGTTTATAACCCAAAAATAATTGATGGACAGGTAATGGATGTAATATACAATAAGAACAAATGCAACAGCTGAACACAGCCTATATATACTTGACCAATGTATAATATTTTAGTGATGTGGACATATCTGCGTACTACACTGTGACGTAAACAAGGCCAACAATTTGAGGCGTGTTGTAAGGCTTTTGTACACAAGGTGTGTGGCTCTACGGTTTCGACCTTGGTGTCTGTGTGGAAGGTCACTGGTTCGAATCCTGTGACGAGCATGACAGGTACATCACCCCAAAACACACTCAAGGGAGGCCAGATACATCGCTGACTTTGGGCTCTGACCCCAAACTTCACTCTCACCCATATATGTTTATGTCTCTGGGGAGCAAAGTGTGATAAGAGGGAAATAAAAGAATTCCTGTATCTGTGCTTGTACAAACAGTGAATAAAGTATTGTTATACAAAATTAGTGTACATTTCAAATTATCCATACTTCTTGCATTGGCCTAAATAGGGTTTAATATTTATAACCATATTTATCATGAGTTTATTTATTTGTTTTATTGGTAAATATGTTAATATTATCTAAGGACAATTGAAAAACATACAAATGAATAGGAATTTAAGCATCGACATTACAACATGAACATCACTGAATGTGTCCAGTAGATGGAGTCAAAACACATTAATGAATAAACACAATATGCTGTCTTTACAATCAGCACCAAATTTGTCATTAAGAGTTCACCATGATAAGAACAGGACAATAGGTTTTTACATGTAAACATACTGATAAATACACAAAAAGCAAAACGTTCTTTCAAAACCTTTAAACTTATAATCACTAACATGGGAGAACTTCTGTTCCCATCAAAACTACTTTTCATTTGGCAGTTCTTTGAAATCATGATTGATTCACTAGCAGCCTTTTCAGAATGGTCTTTGCAAAAAAATGAACGTCCTTCATGTATCATTTCTTCATGTTGCAAAGGCTTATCTTTTCACTTTATCCTTTAAAACATTTCAGCAATACATTCTTTGGAATAAACACACATGGAAATTCTGCTGGCATAGGGTGTAACAAATCTACTGCTTTAATAACTCCTCATAAAAGTACTGCATGACATTCTAAAAACACATTCTCCCTAGTTCCTCATCACTGTTCCTATCTGCTGCACCCATTCCCTCAGCTTTCTGTCTTACAAAAAGACTGAGACAATGGACGACTCCGTGGTCTACACAGAAGTGAAGTTTACGAAGGAAGAAGAACATATTAAGCCTAGAAAGATGGTTTTCAACACCCTCAAATGTAAGCACAGTTGGAATATTAGGCAATTTTTTAGGCTCTAAATGTAATTTGCATTCATTTTTTTTCATTCATTTTTTCACCATAGTCATCTTTAACCCATACCTACCTTATCAATCTATACTGTTTGTCAAGAAATGTCTTACTTTATATGTAATACATCTAACAATGCTGTTTTGTAACTTTTGTTACTTTAGGTCTGATTTCAATTTAAAGTTGTTTTGTGTTATCAAACGTGAAAGAAAAGCAACTGAACTGCAGAAATACAGAAAGGTATCCTTTTATGTGTACATTGACTTGACTTAAGGTGTTTTTTACATGAAGCTTGTGTGCATTCTCTCTCATTCACAGCACATTCTTTATCCAAAGTAACCCGGATCCTCGTCTTTGCTGTACTTATTCTATTCATTGTTGTTGTTGGAATGACTATTGAAGGTAAGACTTATTTTACTTATTTTAATTAACAAAAATTTTCCTTAGTTATACAGTAGGTTAATTGTAACCAAAGGCTGGTGACACTTTGCACTTACACACATTATACACTCCACAGTATAATAACCAAAAAGTTTTTAATTAAGCTCTGGATTTATAAACAACACTAAATACAAAAAATGTGATCTTGTTCACAAAGCTAGCCCCCAGCACCTCACCTCATTTCCCGCAACACATTACAACAATGCCTCTCCTGCTCAAATGCTATTTTGTAAAGTTGTACATATTTTAACGCAATGCCGTTTATGCTCCCCACACGTACACAAACATGTGACTTTAGCAATATCTATCTGTGTGGCAACCACATTTCATCATAGAGGCTAAGGAGGAACTGCAGCTCTGCAGCTGTACTCTGCTCTCAATGCACATTTAGGAAGTCAGTGAGCCTGAATTTTGCAAATCTGTCCAATATGAAGGCGGGACTGCAATGAGCCTCTTACACCAGCATGTTTATACCAAGGAACTATCTGGGAAGTTCAAATGAATGTCAGATATTACAAATAAGATTGACTTGTTTGCTAACACTGTAAGAGTGGTCATTTCTGTCAGGCATGTCTGTTTGTCTTCCTTGCATTCATCTATTGTCTCTACCCTGACAAGAGAAAGGTGGTGAGGCAGGAGATCTAATCTCTTCTTCAGTTGTCAGGCTGCATAAGGGAAGTAGATGCAGTGGGCTGTCACCTCAGCCAGATCGCAATGGTTGTGACCTGCCCTCCAATGGACAGGCAGGAATGACTGCTCTTGGAGAAATCCCGTATAACTCGGGTATGAATGACAACGTATTTAAAGCCATTGTTGCCTTTTAATGAGCCTGCTATTCACACAATGTCAATCATGGCACTGGGGCAAGATTAGAAGAAACCAATTAGACTAAGAGTCATTGTGCCTGGCATTTAAATAGCCAGCATGATTCTACAAAATCAGTATAAAAAAATAAATAAACAAAATAAAAATGTAAAATAATAAGTAATAACAATATTCCATGAAAAATGACACTACAAATAACAAGGAAAATCATTGTACAAATGTGAGTTCTTGTACATACTTACTAAGTGGCACTCTTAAGTAGCATTTCACCTTGTGATCTCGTGTGTTGTACTGAACATCTGATGTCAGTGACAATGCAGTGTATTAAAAAACAGTACAATAATAATTAGTGTGTATATTTAAAAGGATTAGAGTTAAGGTTAGGGTTAGTGTATAACATGGGGGAACAGCATAGTGACACTGCTGCCTTGCATCCCAGGAACTGGGGTTCGAGTCTCCTCTATGTCTGTGTGTGCGTGGAGTTGGCATGTTCTCCTCATGTTGTCATGGGGTTCCCTCCAGTTTCCATAACTGTGCAGTCCCCACAGTTAAAAAAAAAAAACGTTAAGGTGAATTAGACATTCCAAACTATCCACAGGTGGGAATTGTGCATGTTTAGTACACACGCTTCTCCCCTTTTACTGTAAAATTGAAAGGCAGAAGACAAACAGCAGCCAGGTGTAGCAGAGCGTCTGTTATACCTTGTACATGATAGCATAAGCAGGGGTGCACCACAGTGATGTGTACCTTCTGCTGTTCTCTGAGCACTAGTGACTACACCTCCAGACACCCTTTCATCTAGCTGCAAGGCTGCTGGTGATACAACTCTTGTCATCACCATTGATGACAAGATAGTGTACCATTTAACATTGTGATGAACCAACTAGTACCTGGAGCTCAATACCATCAAAACAATAGAAAGGATGGCTGTTTTTCACAGATATACCCTACACTTCTCCTACCAGGAATAAACAGGGCAAAGGCAGGTAGAGTCAAATAAGTTCCTGAAGCACCATTTCCAGCTCAGTCCAGTTTGAAAACAATTGAAAACTGTCACCCTGTTCTGCAGGGCAAAGAAGTGTTCAGAAATAAATTACTGACTGGGAAATGTCACTGATCAGCACTGAAATAGCCTATAGAATGTCTTTCTTGGAGCTGTTATGTAAGAATGTTAAGTGTATGTTACATTGAGAGATGGAAATTTTAGGTCTAGAAAGTAAAAATCCAAACCATGATTTAGATTCAACCAACCAGAGTACTCCACCGATTGGTTGAAACAAATCTTGGTCTGAATTTTTCTGGACCTGATTTTTTCTGGTTACCAGCTGCTACAGTTAGTGAGCAGAAGGTAGCAGGAATGGTTTTGAGTCTTTCTTTGACAGAGATGGGCACAAGAAGACCTTTGACAAGATGACAGTCCATCACCAGGCACATACACACATCACTAAGACATCCCATGGGAAGAACAAGCAAAGTCCACATACACACAGAATGGTGATGGGACTCAAACCTGTAACCTTTGGGTTTGAAGTAACAGTGCTGTTGATGTGGTGTCAGAAATGTGTGAAAATGTAAGTGCAAAATATAACGTAACAAATTCCTAGTAAATATACAGTATAGTGCTTTATGGAGGAAAGACAATTGTTCTAATATAAACCAAAACCCAGTATCCAAAGCCTGTTCTCGTTCGACTGTTTTACTTTCTTGCTGCTTATCTCTCAGCTTCCTCTTCAGGACCTCCATGCCCCTTTGACTGGTTACTATACAAGGGCCAGTGCTACCTGTTCTCCAGTGAAGAGCAGGACAGACAGTCCGCTCTTAGATCCTGTTCCAGCAACTTCTCTCAGCTAGCTGATACAGAGGATCCGGGCATTCTGGTGAGATTTTTCAGGGTTATGTCAGAGGCCCTCAACTCGATTTGTTATTTTGGATGCCTAGACAGAATAACCTCTGAGCAGTGTTACTTGGATAATTTAAGTCATACAAATCTGCAATCTCACAAAACTGGTCTTAGCAGAAATAGAAATGTAATTTATGAGTGTTAGATTAAAACTCAAATTACACAAAGCAGTGTTTAGGTACCTATGTAGTGTAATATGCATGCATCCATTACCATAACCACATAATCCCAACTGGGGTCATCAGAGCCTATCCCAGAGACCAACCCTGGGCAGGCACTGCAGGGCACACACACACACACAAATACACACACACACACACAAACACAGGGCCAATTTAGACTCAAAAATCAACCTGCCCTGCATGCTTTTGGACTGTGGGAGGAAATTGGAACCCCCAGTGGAAACCCACGTAACCATGGGGAGAGCAGGCAGACCCCACACAGAAAGGACCTGGGACCAAACCTAGGGCCTTCTTACTGAGAGGCAGTAGCCCTGTGCCACAGTGCTGCCTCTATGCAACATTCAGATCTAAATCTATAGAACTATAGCAAAAACTTTTGGACACAAAACACATCAGTAAAATGCTGAACTCCTTTATATTAATTTTGTCACATGTAACTAAATTTAACTTAATATATGGAAATGTGCCTTAATTGTGATAAACTGTGATAACGTTTTCTTTAACAGAATTTCTTGCGACAACACATGAGGAAAACATTCTACTGGATAGGCTTAAATAAAACAGAACATGATTCGAGATGGTTATGGACTGGAGGCAGGCCATTGAAGAGAACGTAAGTATAGCAATGGGTAGTGTTATTGAATTCATTCATTTATGTAGGTGGCACATAAAGGTGCATCAGTGTGTTTATCCGCATCTCATAAATTAAAATTAAAGAGTAAAACTGCACTCATGTGCAAGTATTTTAGTTCTATAATGATACAATATACCATTTTTTTCTATAGGCACTACTTCAATAATACCGACCACCAAAACAAAAGCTGTGCAGAGGTATCCATAGACAAAATTTATGCAGAAACATGCACTTTGAAAAAACATTATATTTGTGAGAAGAAAGCCAGTTGTTAACTTGATCTCTCCAAGATGAAGTTTATTGGAACTGCATTGACCCAAAATAATGTACTAAAATTGTATTCTTGCTATTTGTTATTCATTCTATTAGAACTTCCTTATTCTCTATTTTCAAACAAAATGACTATGGCTTTGTTTAGAGTTTTCTGTGTGATTAAAAGCCGTTTAGCATTTAAAGGTGGAGAGAATATGTTGTTTTGTAAGGGGTTTATGTCACAATTTGTCTGATTGTTATTGTCTAGTGGGTTTCCTCGGAGCACTGAGTACTCCAGGATTCACGTGTAGTCCAAAAACATTGGAATCACCAAACTGCCCATAGTGTGTGAGTGAACATGTGTGTCACCTGCGACGGACAGGCAATCTGTCCATGGTATCCATTGTCTCATGTTTTTTAGATTAGTGATCATGTATCACACAAGCAGTGTAAAATAGAATATGAATGAATGTATGGATGGAGAAATGAATGGATGGATCTGAGACAGCACACCATGTCCCCATACTGGTGAAGTGTTCGAGAAGGGAAGATGGATGGCTGGATTTAGAGCAACACATTGAATTACATACAAACCTGTGTATTATTACATATTTTATGTTAACCAGAGAGGCCATCTTACTCCAATTACCTTGTTTCACACCACTGCTGAGTGCTTTAAGTGTTACCAAATCCAGTAAAGTCAAATCATCAATGAAAATGATGTTTCCCTTAATGCATATATTCAGCTAGTTATGGTGAGAAGCAGCCCTCCATCTACAGCACTGTGGCTCCTCTGGTCGGTGCCAAAATGGCAATTCAATTATCCACTGTATGCAATACATGAAGAAGCCCATAAAAAACAATGTATGATTCATATAAGGCTATTAAGCATTTCCGACAGTATTTTAATATATGACGATACATCATGTTTTATATGTTCACCACAAATCAGTGTTTTACAATTTTCTATATGTGATTCCATGTGCACTGAAGATATTCTGACAGCAGGGGTGCCAGAAAATGTCTGTTAAAACCATAATTACTGTCAGATGAAAAAACATGCATAAAATTGAATACATCAGGAATGATATATTATATTAATATTATGTGCTTTTCTTAGGGGGAAAATATATATTTTGTAAAGCAAACCCAAGTTTAGCAAATAACGTGGCCAATAGCAATTAAGGGTCCTATTCAGCATCTGAAGTGGTTCCATGCATGACATGAATTTCTTTGCCAGCATGAGCCTGACACATTTTCCTGTCCAGTTGGTAGTTAAGGGCTTTGCTCAAGGATTCATAGACATGTGACTATTCTGCTGAGGCCAGGCATGAACCTGTGACCTTCTGGTTATAGACAGGGAGGCTTAGTCTGATGAGCTGCATGGGGCCCCCGTTATGCAAGACCAGAAGGTAATTATTAAATTTCCTTGTATTTTAACATGTGATTGTTAAGGCTTATAATTAAGTGACTTGTACTCAATAGTTCTGCACTTAAATGCTTGCACAAAAACTTGAGGATTTTCTTAAAAGCAAATCATACGCGACATAAAATTACAGTGTGACAGTGCATCTATGACTTTAGGCCCAGCAGACTAAGCCTCCATACCGGTGCTCAGTAGGTCACCAGTTTGTGCTCAGCCTTGATAGAATAGTCACATGTATATAAGCCCTTGAACAAAGCCATTACCTTTCAGCTGGACAAGAAAATGCATCATGCTGGCAAAGACACTTCTATCATGCATGGAACCCTTTCATCGGATCTGATGCTGAATAGGAGCCTTTGTCTTAATTGCCATTGGCCATATTATTTGCTAAACTTAGGTTTGCTTTACTCAAAAAAAAAAAAAAAGTTAGTGCAGATCTCTCAGCCCAAGCCATGCAGGAACCAGCCCGATGCTGGGAAGAGGGAGGCCGCCATACTGCCGACGCCTCCTTCCTTGCCTGCAATGCCAGAGCTTATCCAGCGTTCTTGGTGTCTAGCAACAGGCTGCAGCCTTTACCTGCTTTTTCTGCCACAGTGGGGTCAACATGGCATAGATGCCATTGCTGCCTCCCCTGAACCACCCCCGTTGGCCATCCTAGGTCCCACAAGCCCTCCACAGATTCCCCTACAGGTCTGTAACCTCCATGCCTGTTTGCCCTGTCTTGTCTTGATCCATCCTGACCTCACCAGCTCCTGTACTGCTGCTGCTTAGATCACCCGTGTATTCCAGAGCTAAGCCTGCAGTGGTCTTCCCTGCCCAACCTCCTGTGTCCTGCTTCCCATCCAGTGTTAAATCCCCAAAGTCCCATAATCTCCAGTCTGGTCTTGTAAATTTGTGTCCTGCTTCCTCCCTTACCTCCTGATCATGTCCCCTCTGTTCCTCCCGTTGTGTGTGTGTCCCACATCAGTGGTCTACATGCCCTGAGCTTCCCAAGTTCAGTTCCTTGTGTTGTTCCCTATTTTTGTTGCCCTTCCCAGATCTCATGTTCCACTTCTCTGTGTTGGTTCCCCATTGGTGTATGGTCCTAGTCCAGTCTTTCCTGTCCCTGGATTTTGTTGGTTTCTGGGTGTAGTTCTGTTACAGTCAGCTATGTTCCCTGTCTTCCGTGGTCCGGGCAGTACCTCATGCCCCCCAGTGTTTCTGTTAGGATTGGGTACTGTCACAATCAGACCCTGCCATACCCCTCTAAAGTTTGTTCCCTGTTTGGCCAGCAGGTGTCTCTGGCCATCCC
>JAABNY020000095.1:15096217-15106714 GCA_015164015.2 Brevimyrus niger
GCTTTCTTGTTATAAAGTCCAAGGGTAGCAGAACAGTACATCTATTCTCATAACACTTTAAGGTTTGCTTGGCTCCTGTCTCATAAAGTGTTCTTGAATGTGCTTGAAAATAATTTGCAAAAAAAACCAATGCATTTGTAGGTCTTTTCAGCATTTGTAACTTTAAAATGATCTACACATGAGCATTAGTGCTCTGCTCCTTAGCTATTCAACTATTACTAGTCATTTGACAATACTTTTGTAAATGAAAAAAACAATCACATAATTAAATTCAATGATGTATTAAAAAGATGTGTAATTCATTTTTTACCATGTATTTACAAAAACTTGCAAATGCAGAATTATAACTAACTACTGAGCATGCATACTATCCCATTGTTTTACATTTACAAATGATTTACAAGTTGTTTTTGAAATACCAGGAAAACATTATCAAATGATTAGCAGCAGTTTAATAGGCCAGCAGTAGACCTTAAACTAAAATGTTACCATAACTTTACACTAGGAGACTGAAAAAAGTCATCATTCTATTTGCTCTAGAATTAAATATAATCCTGTCAGCGTTTTTTGGATGATGAGGTTAAACGTTTTTGATGAAAACAGCCAGTACTGTACCTTATCTCAGTGGACTCAAAAGAACACTTGCTCTTTAAACCTGTTAAGATTTCCAGAGTATACAGACCTTCACTGAATGTACTTAATTCAGCACAGGTCAGTGCGATCTTAAGAAACGTGGGAGAGATTAGGAAAAAAACTGGGCAGCATATGTGAGCAAGGCAAACCGCTCAACTGCACTGGCCCCTTGCTAAATCCTCCATCTCCATCCCTTCCTGCCTGCTGCACAGGATACTTTCACAGAGAACATTATTATAGCATAAGATTCCTAAAGGCAGAGATCTGATGGTGGCAAGAGAAAGAGAGGAGTATACTAGCACAGTCCATCCTTCCGCATCAGGACTTTCTCCATCGTGTTTCCAATATATCGCAGGGGAGACATAAGATATTAAATGGAAATTTTTGGGGATTTTTGGGAGTTTCCTGAAAGCCGCATACGACACGAGAAGGCCGGTAAATGACCTAAGAAAAGTGTAGTAACTCATAAATACATAAATAATGTACATACAATGATGACCTGGAAGATTGGCAAGCGTGTTTATAGTAAGCTCTCACATGCATGATTATTTCATACTTATCTTGCAGTGGTCTTTGCATCTTGTGTTTGTTGTACCTTTTCGCTTAGCTTCGCCTACCAAGGGTAACACCCATGATGTGATAGGGTCAGCCCAGTATAAATATATGCTTTAAAGGATGATTATTACTGATAAACACACCAGCACACAACTTCAGTGAATTGTTTAAATGAATATTAAATATGGTATGAATATGGGTGTACAAATTTTAAATATACGTTTAACAAAAAAATCCAAAATGCAGCAGCTTGAATGGTAACCAGGAGCAGGAAGTTTGAACACATAACCTCTGTCTGTAGTTGCATTGGCTTCTCATTAGGTTTAGAACTGACATCAAAGTTCTCCTACTTACATATAAGGCACTAAAAGTCTAGCTCCTGTGAGAGTGGGCAGTAAAGCATTCTGTTACAGGACCCTTATATTGTGCAATGGTTTACTGCTGTTTGGGATGCTGATTCAGTCTCAGTCTTTAAATCTTGGCTGAAGACCTATTCAGTATAGCTTACCCGCAACCTAACTCACCATAACTGTGGCTGCTGGAGCTGTTGTACAGTACATGTCATTTTTATCTACTATGCTTGTCCATTTACGTGTCAGTGCATGATCTGACCATCTGTGCTCTCTGCTTCCCCACATGTCTGGATGGTGCCCTCAGATGGTGCTGGGTGGGCACCATCTGAGCTGGAGTTCTGGTTCAGTCCCATGGAGGGGTGAGAACAGTCTTATTGATGGAGTTTGGCCTCCCTACACTGGCCAACGCGGATAATGGACTCATTGATGGACTTTTTCTTGATCCTTAATCACAGCTTATACCTAGCTTTTGGCAAGCAAGTCCTCTCTTTTCTGTTTTCAATAATGTTCATATGCCCAGGGGGGTTGGGCAGCTAGTTGATCTTGGACCCCCAGAAATTTTTTTTTCCTCCTTTCTGGTCTCTGGTTCCTCTCCTGCGTTGTCATCTGGCTTTCTTTATTTAATTTTTTTCCTTCCTTTTCCCTGTTCTGTATTACTCTCTCTAATGATGTTTAATGTATCATAACACATCCATGTAAAGAGCTTCGGGACGATTCTCTTGAGAAAGGCACTATATAAAAATAAATTAAATTGAATTAACATACAGTGAGGAACATAAGTATTTGATACATTGCCAATGAAAATTACAGATCTCTCCATTCAGTTAAGCAGTGAGCAAATTCTAAACAGCCAAAGCCTTTTGCCAGCCAAGTCAAAGAAAAATGATGCAAACCAGCCAAAATAATTTCAAGCCTACATGTTCAAGCTTGCATCTTTTTACATTTATATTCAAAGAAAGTTATTTGAAAGTGCATTTCACTTTGTCTAATGAGCAAAACAATTACTTATGCCATTGTCTGTTTTTGTCTTGGTTACAGTATATCCTTAAAAAAACTAATTCCACTGTCATTTGTACTCCAGAACAGAACGTCTCTCATGATTAGCACTTGAGGAGAACCCTGAATTGGATCCATATGATCTTCAAAAGGGCACATGTTGGTAATCTGCTTAACTTGCTCTCATTTTTAATGAATATTTGCTTACATCTTTGTCAATCTCACTGTTTCTCTGTGGAGTGGCTTATGCCTACTTTGGGAGAGAGCGCTTTGTGCTACTGATTAGTTTCACCTGCCCTGTGTTCCCCACAATGTATCCATTTCTGTTGGACCACAATACAGGCCCAGTAGTCCACAACCTCTGTTTCATTTTATGGCCACAAGAACGACTCATTTAAGTTTTGTGTTGATAGCTTGTGTTCTGATGACCCCTTGCTTGCAAAGACTCTCCTGTTCCTGAAAAGAAAATTTCTGGAAACTGACTGTGGTCGGGTTGGTGAACAGAGCCATTTATCAGTTTAACAGATTGGTGAAAGACATCTATTTTGGTGTCAGCATTGGGGAATTAGTAACAAAATAAACACATTGAGCAATGAGGTCTGGATTTTCCAGGGAGGAAAAGAGAAGCTTTAACAAAGTAAAAATTGTACATTATTAATATAGAGCAGTGTTATTCAAATCATGATCCCCAAGATCCGAGCACTGCTTGTTTTCTAGCCTTCCTTTACCTGTCAGTCAGGTGTGAAGCTTCTGACCAATCAGAATCAGTAATTATTAAACTAACTACCTGGGAGAACTGAAAACAAGGCCTGGATTCGGAATCGAGGTCCAGATTTGAAGAACCCTGGTGTAGTGCATTAGTATAGTTCCCTGACTTGCCCTCACTGGATGAAAGGATAGAAAGCAGCCCCATCTCCCACACCACTCTTCCGAATGTCAAATCCATCTATCTCCAGAAACCAATGCAAGGTTGTGATGAGCATGTAGCATACCCCTAGAAGCCCAGGACATAGGGCACTCCTGAATGAATGTGAGTCAGTCACAGGGCACAACCTCACACATGATGGGCAATTTAATGAGTGACAAATCACTTGAACTGCATGTTTTTTGGCTGCAGGACCCCAGGAAAATCCATGCGAACACTGGGAGAACATGCAAAACTGCAAACAAGCTTTGCTAGAGCACTTCAAAATGAAATCCAGAAAGCTGTATCTCAGCAATGTATGTCTTATGTATGTACAGTGTATATCTTATGACTCTTATGACTCATTGCCAGGAATTCCAGAGTTTTGTCCTGAATCGAACCAAAACTGTTCTGTAGTAATAACTGTACATTCATACTAACTGCAACATAAATGTATTTGGCCATGTATAATATAATTACCAGATTAAAAAGGCACACAATAGTGTAATTGGCTTGCCTCAGGTCTTTCACATGGCTGCTAAACAAAATGTATGTGTTCTTAGCTAAATAAACTAAGGCCATCTCGAAGAGGCTCTCTAAAGGCATCGATTTCATTTGCACCCCAGATGCTACAGATACACTCTGAATATCTGAGCTTCCTGAAAAGTCAATCAAATGAAATAAGTTGTTGTTCATCAGCCATCTTCCTTCCTACAGAAAAACAATACTAATAAACTATTTCAGTCTAGTTTCAGACCAAAGCGTAGCACAGAATCAGCCCTAATAACAGTAATAAATTAATGGTTTCTGATCATGGCTGTATACCTTTAATGGTGTTACTTGATCTCACTGCAACAATCTTTTCTGTGGACCATAATATTCTCATGGACCGGCTCGAATTTGAGGTTAGCATTAAAGGAACGACTCCCTCTTGGTTTCGCTCCTATTTAATGGGTAATTATCAGTTTGTTCATGTGAATACTGAATCTTCAATGCCCCCTAAAGTGAAATGTGGTGTCCCACAGGAATCAGTGCTGAGACTGCAACTGTTCACTTTGCATAGGCTTTATATACAGTATGCTACCACTTAG
This sequence comes from Brevimyrus niger, assembly GCA_015164015.2. Taxonomy (NCBI): domain Eukaryota; kingdom Metazoa; phylum Chordata; class Actinopteri; order Osteoglossiformes; family Mormyridae; genus Brevimyrus; species Brevimyrus niger. The sequence goes on from JAABNY020000095.1 coordinate 15,100,750, forward strand.
CACTTTCTATTGTCATGCTGATGAGACACAGATTTATAAATTAAATCAATAGACTTAAATCATCACAAGGTTAATTATAAAAACTAAGAATGTTTAGAGCTTTAGAATACAAAATATATATTTTCAAACTGATGGCATTAGTTGAGGTCCAGCTGATATAGGAAAAATGGACATAAAATATCAGGTTTTTCAGTTTTATATTTTATATGTATTCTATGTATTTTTGTAATCACTGGTGCACTGAATGGGTAATGTAATGCATTTAAATTTTGAGGTTGCTTATTTTCTTCTATTCACTTGTTTTTTATGCCTTTTATGTAAGGTAGAGAACAAGAGCATTTAATTGTGTAATACATATGACATATGACAATATGTAACTTACTTACTTTTACTAAAGAGGAACTGCTTATAAATAGAATAAAACATGAAATTCTGTTTCCTGTATTATGAAATTGCAGAATGTGCTGCCAAACCATCCTTTTGAAAATATATTTTGGTCCAACTGGACTGAAACCTTCATGATTTTATACAAATGGATAAGGAAAATAAATAAGAAGCAGAACTTCAGAGCATGTTCTGCTATAACCTGTTAGTTGTAAAAGGCATAATCGACTATAATAATATATTTTCCCATCATAAAAAACATATTATGGGTATTGAGTTTATGAATAATTCAATATTTCAATACCAAATGTTTATTTCATACATAATAAAAACTAAATAATACAATACTGTAGCAACTGATCCAAGCTAAACAAACCAAAACCAAACTAATTGTAGCCATATTTTGGGAAACATGTCTAATGCAATTCAACATACAACCGTGCACTGGGACAGTGTTAAGTGACATTTATGAAAAGCATATTAAGTGCTCTTGATACTATTTCTGTATAAGCATTGTTCAGCTTCAATATAGTCAGTTTAACGTTATCTTTCAAAAATGTGAATATCACCAACACACAATTAATGACAGAAAATGGTAAGTTTGTCAGATACATACATCTGGAAAGTAGAACATTTAAAAAGGGGAGCTTATGCACCCATGCACAGTGCAACCTTTTAAAAAGCAGTAATTAGGCAAAGTTAAGCACAGGGACGAGTGGTAAAGAGGTGCAAGGAGGACATTGCATAGCACTGCATAGACTGCTACCCAGTGAACTTTTCTCTCTATGGTTGTTATTTCTGGGACTCTGTTCCTGGTACTTGTCACACGGTGCTCCTCATGTGTTGTTGACATGGAGGAGTTTTCCATGCACCCCTGCTTCTTTTACAGTGCTTCTCCTTCCAAAGGACTTCCTGGAATTACCATCTGCCAGCGTTACTTGAATCAGTACTGATTCACCACCCTGTACAACAATCCCTTCAAAGGCCATGGTTGGCTGCCTATGTCTTCTCGATGCCGGCTGTCGAAAGGCCACAAAAGGAGTGCCAATTTGAACCCCAGGTACATACTGCACAAGCCAAATTTCAACTAGGTGGTAAATGGCTCTGTGGGTTAGGACTTCTACCAGTGACTGGAAGCTTGCCAGTTTAAATTCCACTGGTCAACAGGGAGATTCTACTGATGGACCCAGCTTCCTCAATTGTGTAACACTTTGAATAAAAGTTTACAAAATAAACAAACATAAACTTCATTGTTAGACAATGAAATACATGGAAAGGTCAGTTGTCCTTGTGGTAATACATGCTTCAATCAAAGTAGAAATTATGGTTTTGCATGAAAGACTGTTTTTGCATGAAAGACTATAATTCTTATTTTATAAAGACAGTGGATGCTGTTACATCTGAAGACCAGAACAAACAATATTAATCTAGAAACAGATTTTTAAAAAAGCAAATTTGGAGTGTGTCACATTGTGGCCAGAGAGACTGGTGGAGGGGTGTTCCACAAAGCAGGATTTCTCAATTAGCTGGGTTAACTTTACCTACTGTAGTTATTATATTAGGGTTGGCACCGACCCATTTGTAAGTTTACAAGGCATAAAAGCACCACATAAATTTGTGTACTGCATTAAGGCTTTTTTGACTTTGTCAGGAACCTCTATTTAAACAAAATGATCTAAAACATTTAAAAAAAAATAAAAAAATTATGCCCAGCTGACAGAATGACAGACCTCAAAAAGAAGATAGTGGTGAGGAGAAGGCATCCAACCTCACACAAGAGGAGAGAGGAGTACCTCATACTTACTGACCAGGTAACATATTGGATACAGCAGCCTGAGATCCGAGAGGATCCTGAGGCTTGGGCTTTGGCCACCCGGAGCAGGGACATTTTCAAAGGAATGTCCCTGCCCAGGGACACACACCTGGCAGACGACATGAGCAAAAACCTCCGGCGGCTTAGAGGAGTAGTAGCTGAACTGATGATGCAGCAGGTGGACATCGACAGCAGGCTTCCAAAGTTTCCCCAGAGCTTGCCAAAAGTTGGGAGAAGGCAGAGTCCCCGAAAGCAGGAAGACCTGCTGGGGATCTTCCTAGGGGCTCTTGGTGTCGGGAGACGACCCTCTCGATTCTGGACCCAGCGGTGTTCACCCCGGGCGTTGCCACCGCCGCTTTGTGCAAGCAGGTACCTGAAGCCCGCAGCTCTGCCGCTATGCTGCCAGCACCAGCAGCTCACCCTTTCCGGGGAACTCGCCTGGCTCGTCCCTCTGTTCCTCCTGTGTTCACACTTGGTCCCTTCGTTCCTCCCATTGGTTTTCCCCCTGTGTCTCCTTGCTTAGTGCCCTTGTGCCTGTTCGCCTTCCCTGTGGTTTGTCAGTGGCTGTCAAGCTTTTAGTCCCTGTGAATGTCCCTGATCTTCCTGTGTGCCACGCCTCCTTGTTAACCTGGAATCACAACATGAGGTTTATTTTACCATATTTTTTTTTATTGAAAACAAGTGGTATGCTGTCTAAAGAAAGGTCTAGAAAGCCACACCAAAATATTAAAACCAATTCATGGATAAGGAAGTCTAACAAGGTAACCAAGACATAAGAAACAAATTGGATGACAAATAAATCTATATAATTCCATTACAAACCTACAATTACCTGAGGTAGTTTGCAATCTAGTGTAGACTAGACTCGAATTTAAAATCTCACACCAGCCAGCTGACCAAAGTAGGCTACTCTAGTAATGGGTTTACTGAGTGACACAATACAATTGAGGGATCACAGAGAACACTAACAGCTCATCACCTACCCCATCAACCATGACACTGACCACTATCACATGCAACTAACTGCTTAATTTGTGCTGGAACTTGCCGAAGCTCAAACCCAAGACCTCCGGCTCAGAGCAGTCTGGTCTCTGCCACCTCAAACGTTATATAGCTAATATACTTTGGAATAAATGCACTTTGAACAAAAATGTATATTTATATGGAAAATCCACACCACACTTTTTGAGCACTAAAATAGATGAGGTTACATGCCATGTTGTTACAGCAAAATAATCAAGTGTCAAATTTGGTTTGGCTAAGCAACAAAGCCATCAAAAGCACAGCAGAAATGAGCACAGCAGAAATCAACCAAAAAACTTAAGGAAGAACAAGCAGAGGCAGTGAGAAAAGGAGCAGCATTTGTGGATGCTAATGCTAATAAGAACAAGCAGAGACGGCAAGGATAGGAGCAGCATTTGTGGATGCTAATGCTAATGAGAACATGCAGAGACGGCGAGGAAAGGAGCAGCGTTTGGGGATGCTAATGCTAATAAGAACAAAACAGTGAAGAGAGGAGCAGTGTTTGTGGATGCTAATGCTGATAAAAAGGACCTCAAAATGGAATAAGAAGAGTGCAACACAGATGAAAAAATTCAGTAAAAAATGTTGCATTGTTACATGCTTAATTAACAGGACATTATTGTTGTTAAAGACTAATTTTTGTGTATGACCCTAATGATCTTCATGAGCTCTGGCACCTTAGCGTTTACAAATTAAGCACCGCTCAACTCACCAGCCAGGGCCTACAACAGGGATATGCAATTTGTAGGAGTATTGTCAGTATCCAGCAGGTTTTCCTTCTTACCTGGTCTCTGGTGAACTACACTTGATGTCACGCAGATAGTTCATCAGGTAGGATAGAACATCTGCTGGATACTTGCACCTCTGGATCAGGGTTGCCAACCGCTGCCTTACACCTTCACATATAGAAGGTAAGACACAGGTGGAGCAATGAGTCATAAGGCGGACACAAGGGCAATCAGAGCAGGATAATTGGTATTTATGAAGCACACTGGGGTAACACAATAGATAAGCCTGACAATGTGACATACGGTGTTACACCAAGGGAGGGGCTAAAAAAAGTATGTCACTATTTTCAGAGATAAGCGAAGCAGCATTGCCTGAGTTGTTTAAACAGCCCCAAACTTCAGGCATCGCCCAACTCAGCTGTCTCTGCCAAAGAATAAAGGCAGTCATTCATGTGTAGTAAAATTCTCATTCATGTGGACACACTCCCAAACCACATCTCATCTGTCTAAGAAATAAACTAATTCAATTATGCGCCTGCCAGGCAAGTTAATGCGAAGCAGATGAAGATGTCCTACTAGAGTAGAGAGGGAAAGGGAAAAAGTATGGTTTCAGATACATGACAATTGCTTTCTAAGCTAGTTGAAGCCCCGTCAACCAGTCTGTCTTGTTTACCTCAGACAATGTTACAGTTCAGCATCTTGATGTTCGGGTGCTGTTATGGAATATAATTCTGTCTCTATTTCAGCATACAATATAGAAAGTGGTCCTGCTTGCTTAAAATAGAGAACACAGAATTTGTCCATAGGTATGAATGCCCAGTGCCCAGTACGGTCAGAAAAAAGTGCCAATTTGTACCTCTGAGGGTACAATTGCTTGTCACCGGGGCTGTACCCTCAAGGGTCTACCAATTGTACCCTAACTGTAGGAAAGTGTACCTTTTAAGGTAAAGAACACTGAGGAACATTTTTGTACCATTGGGGATACATCAATATTGCTTGTACCTTGGAGAACAGCACTGCACCTGGGCTGTACCCTTTTTTCTGACAGTGTGTGATACGTTGGCACCACATCATGGGTGTTTCCCTGCCTCGTACATGTAGCTTCTAGGATAGAACCGCGCAGTGGGCAAGTGGATTTGAAAAATGGCAGGATGGATCAATTTTAAAACAGTGTGGCTGACATTTAAAACCAGTCTCCCTAAAAATGAATTTATTATTAATATTATTTAATCATAATATATTGCACAGAATCTGATTATAACCTGGATAACCATTCATGTTAGTAAAGCATTTCTGCCAAAATATTCAAAACCCATCCTTATGATGATGATCAGCGTACATGTGAAAAAAAATACTATTAATCTTAAAAATCACATCTTCTTCTCCTCAGACACTAACTTTACTTTCACATTTAAAAAAAATAAAAAAATTTGAGTGGTGGAAATATAAATGAAAAAGGAATCTGCTGCCTCAATTACATCAAGAACCTGCCTGGCATTTTGGCACCTTTGTTGCCACTGGTCACAATGATTCAAACAGCACAGAGGAAACTGTTCCCATAAATAGGAGTAAACCGAAAATGGAGTGTAGCCATGATGTACAACCTGTGCCTTGGCAAGGCCTGGACATGTATCTCCAGGAAAGACTTTGGTCATGCCTTCAGTTTGTTCTGCATCCAGTGCTCTGCATCTTGATGATGAATGATGATATCACTCTGTATGTATTCATGAACTGCATGGCAGCAGTCTTTTCTGATTGTACAAATACATCATTAACACTATATTTTACCTGTCCATAAGAAACAAAAACTGGAATATGAATGGAAATTTGCAATTTAAAATGCAAATTGGACAAATTGATCATCATAATTCAGAAGGTATTGTAGAGTACTGGTGTTTTTTTGGGGGGCAGAAGACACAATAGAAGAAGTCAAACTAAAGATTTTACTAGATAAACATACAAAAACAAGGAAGAGGCCCCTTTACAAACAACAAAGGAAACACAATGACTAAGGGCT
>JAABNY020000095.1:15115465-15138247 GCA_015164015.2 Brevimyrus niger
GTGTGTGAGTGTGCCCTGCGATAGGCTGGCCCCCTGTCCAGGGTTGTTCCCTGCCTCGTGCCCATTGCTTCCAGGATGGGCTCCAGACCCCCCGCGACCCAGTAGGATAAGCGGTTTGGAAAATGGATGGATGGATGGATGGAGATATATATATATATATATTTTGAGAGAAAATTACTGTGTTTTTCCCATCATATTTTCTGTGCATTTCAGCATTAGCCTCAGGTAGCTAGAAAAAAATGAATTAGCATAGTTTTTTTTCCATGTGTTTTCACGTATAAAAAGACCCAACATTAACATTGTAATTGGACTATTTGAGTATCAAAAACAAATTATTTAGACAGTATTTGCATAGGATTGATTCTGTGTCAAGCTTTTTTTCATTCATATAGGCGGACAATCACTATAACCGTGATCATTGTAAGTGGGTTCCACTGTATTTGCCCATAATAATGATCTTTGTGTTTTTTGTTAAAGTTTGAATCTGTCATGTTGCTTCCCACAGCTCTATCCTTTTCTACTTTGCTCATGTTGTGCGTACCAGGCTGCACACTGAATGGTGTGGAATGGGAGTTGGTAAACAGTGGCCTCCTGTGTTATGGGCCCAGAGATGGCTCATTGGGCCCCATATGATAACTATCATTAAAATGCTGACTAAATCATCCCAGCCTCAGCAGGATGACAATACTGTGGTATATATAAATCATTACATCGCTCAGTCATTATAATTTGTTATGATTTACGATTATGTACAAATATTTGCAATTAAATTACAGCCACACTTCCAGCATTAGGGCTTAAGATGCTGTCTGTTTGTGTGAAGTTTGCATGTCATTCTGATGTTAAGCTGGTTTCCTCTGGGTACTGTGGTTTCCTCCTGTAATTCAGAGATATGCATGTAGGCTATCTAGAACCTCTACATTTAATAATAACAACCCTTTTATTGATCCCTTTGAGGAAAAATCTCCTTTTATTGACCCCTTGCTCTACATGACATGGATGCAGGTGAAAGCAAGCTTGGTAGTGAAGCGTCACTACCTGCAATGGCGCTTACGGAGCTGGAGGCTAAGGGCCTTGCTCAAGGGGCACAGACATGTGGCTGTTCTGCCAAAGCAGCATTCAAACCAGTGACCGCCGGACTACAGGCACAGAGGCTTCGCCTGCTGAGCCACACACCGGCCCCTTTGTGTGTGGGCCCTCCAGTACACTGGCATCCTTACCAGGATGTACCTTTGCTCCAGGGTGAACGTGACCCTCTGCTGGAGGGGAGATTGGAAGAAGGGGATGGATGGACACTAAAGCCAAAATACCTTCTTAATGCAATTTGGTCATTTCTGTGCCATTGTATGTGATTTTCGCAATTGCGAAAGAGTACAGATAAGTGCTGACAATTTATAATAAACTTGTAAGATCCAGAAAACATTGTAAATCTCAGTATAAATCCATAAAGGAAAAAAAGACTGTTTTAATTCCCCTCTGCCCCAGGAACTACCAAAGCTGTGAAAATCATGCTCTTTTTGTTCTTATTTGCTTTTGCAAATAGGCTAAGAACCTTATGCTTATTGCAGCACTTCAGGAGAATCCATCTGGCAACAATGCTACCATTTCATAAACACATACCTCATTTACTGTTTGCTAGAAAATCATAGTGTGCAGTTTATATAATTGTTCATGCAACAATTAAAATGTGACATTCTACTCTATTTGCACCTTAGTAGTGACATGTGAGGTATAGTGTGTGAGGCACCTGTGTACAGAATCATGTGACATAGGGGTTGCACAGGGAACAATATGGTACCAGGAAACAGGATGATGAGGGGGGTCAACACTACTGAGGGAGTGTAACCGAAACAGGAAATGGAACTCATTAAACATCAGCAAAAGACCTTGTGGTGCAGATTAAATACATCTAAACATCTGTCAGAATAGGTATGTAGGTTGCAGTCTGGAAATCAGACAAAAACAGAACACATGAATGTACTTCTTAAACCAGCGACCTGGAACAGACTGTCTGTCTGTCTGTCTGTCTGTCTGTCTGTCTATCTATCTATCTATCTATTAGCACAAACATCTATATATCCATTTATTCATAGAGCACCTAGTTTGGGTTTTTACTTTTTACTTAAAAAAAAATTACCTCAGATGTTTTTGCCTGTTTGCCTATTCACATCAGTCCTATTGAATTATTGTGAAAAGGATCTTAACAAACATTATGTTTCAGCCTTGCAAACACAATGACTGAATGTATACATTTTAATTACAAGACACAGAAGTCCATAAAGAAGTGTAATAATTGACTAACTTCAGTAATAATGTACCTATAGCCTGTCAGGGATATAGGAGCTTCACACAAACCTCCCTTTGTGTGCAAAGTCATGCAAAGACTGGCAACTACTTTGTGCCAGAAAATGCAACTTTTGATTAGATTTTCCACCCACTCAAAGTGACTATCATTTATAATAAAGTTTCAAGGATTTGCAGGATTTTTTCCCAGTCTCTGCAAATGCATGAATAGGATTTTATGGACAGTATAAGCAAAGCTCATCAATAACTGGAGCTGGTCTACATTAAAAGCACAAACATCTGCCTTGCTACTGTACATCACATGCAGCTGTCCTTATTTATTCTTCTATATTGTGGTCCATTTGTAATACTGCACATTTCTATTACTTTTTAAAAATTAAGTTATATATTGTCCAGTTTTGTCCTGTACTACCATGACTTGTGTTGTACTACTGTCTGTCCTACCTGGTCTTGATGTTTATCCTATGCATCAATGCCTTACCCTGCAACTGAAGCACAAGAATTTCACCATGTTCTTCAGAATACATGCGACAATAGAAATTGGAACATTTTAAATGAGAACAAATGAGAACACATAGGAGCCTGTGCCTCCTATGTGAAAATGGCGCTAGTGATTGGATCTTCTCAAAATAAAGTGCTTGAAATGCCAAATCAACTTGCACAAACATGCCCGAGCGTGTTCTAGTTTAAATCCTGACAGTTATGAGATGCTGACCAAAGGCAAACTGATTTCTAAAAGTTTTACTTACATGGATAATCAAACTCTCACTTACATAAATACTACTGTGGGTTTCATTGAGCATTTTGGAGACTTCTGTCCCCAGTCATACAGATTATACTGAATGTTCAAACGCTTGTGGAAGAATCAATATAAATCTTGTCTAATCAGTCCAGCAATGGTAACGTCACCAGCTTTTCCCACACCACCTCCAGTTTACCCAGTCTTGAAAGCAGCAAAAAACGTATTTCAACCAAGGAGACCTCAATAGTTCCGAACAATTTAGTTTCCAAAAGTCAGGAGTTTCTCTTTGGTTTGATCCAGCTGTAAATAGAACAATATCATTAAAAGCATGATATGTCAAAGGAGAAGGTGATCTCAACAGAGATCACAGAAGTAATTAATGAGTCTGATACAAGCTGGATAATTTAAGTCAATTCACAATTCTGTGAAAGGTCAAGTAAATAAAGTAAACCAAGTAAAGTAGTAGGATTCAAAAGCCTTTAAGCATCAATGAGACTGAGAGACTGACAAAACTTACTTAATACAATTAATACAGTTTGTGTCCCTCCTGGGTGGAATCCTATCAGCATTGAGATCGGGTGCCTCATTAAAGTTACCACCCACAATAACAAAGGATGAGGGATATTTAATCTTCAAACCAGTTATTAGTGATATTTCAGCTCGTAATGGGATATTTTCAAAGGATTTGTGAAAACCGTATAATCATGATAAAAAAAAAAAAACATGTTGAAATACAATAACAGATGATATCCACCTACTGCTCATAGAGGAAAAGGTCTCTGATGTTTGTTTCCAGAAAAAAACTAGTAAATAAGATCATAACCCCACAGGCAGAATTGGAACCATGACTAAATAAAATGTTCCCCCCCTCTATGCAAGAGCCTTTTGTCCATCTTGGATGAATGTGTTTCTTTTAAAAAACATATGGTATCTCTTGTGATATCTCTAAAAGACAAATAAAGCTTTTGTTTTTGTTATGTCACATAATCACTGGATATTAAAACATGAAGCTGTTGTGCAGTATAGCTTTAAAACAAAGTGGGACTATGTTGTTGAACTCATCTTCTTTGTTGAGGCTATTAGTTTCTCCCTGTTTTTTGGAGCTGCAGATCATTGGGTGGCCAAGAGGCCTGTGAAAGGGGGGGGGGCATTAGTCCCCATGTTACAAGGTGGTTAGATGGAATGGCTTGCCATTCAGAAGAAACTGTATGGGTAGACCAGTATGTGGGCCCATTTTGTTTAGTAGGCTTAGGGCTACAAACAGTATTGGCATTGTCTAAATTCAAGGGCTGCATTCCTCTAAGGCTACATTCGAGGCGAAATGTGTCACAGCAGTGTATCAAGGCTGGCCCATTTTGAAAGCTCCATCAAATGAGGACTAGAAATGCATCCTTCCTTTGCCAAGTCACAAAGGATTCAGCTGATGGATTCTTTGCAGCCCAATATATCCCAAGATTCATTGTGCAGATGTAAAGTGGGTGTGTCCCAGCTAGGCGATAGGAGCGGCGTTTCGTGACTCAAGGGTAAAGGCGGGAACACCTGGTGAGGCAAACACAAAATTATCCGTAGGCCAGACCATCCCATTTGTGCTCTGTTCGATCTTCGAGGAATGCAGCCTACAAAGGCTATTCCTTTGCAGACCATGTCTTTCAGAGGATGTAGCCCCTGAATTGAGACACAGCCATTGAATGCTGAGAATCAGGAATGTGTACCGTATGTGCTGTATTCCACGGGTGAAAACTGGTGACATCACAGATGTCATATATCCAGGGGTAGTTTTTTGTGCTATTTTTGAGCATTTCAGCTTGTTTTTAGACTAAAGGCTTATGATGGATATTGATGTTTTGACCCTTGGCACAGTGGTTAGTGCTGCTGCCTCGCAGCAAAAAAAAAAGGTCCTGGGTTCAGTCCTGGTTCCTATCTATGTGGAGTTTGTGTGCTCTCCCCTTGTTCATGTGGGTTTTGGCTTTAAATAGGGGGTTTTAATGAATCGGGTGAACTCGGGGTTTAATCAAGATAAAGACAGGGGGGAACAAACAAGACTTCATAACATTAATGACCAGACTCATGCAAAACACACAGTCACGGACTTAAATACTCCACACTAATTAACACAACTTGAAACAGCTGATGACATGGGGATTCCATATGTCGTAGTGAGGGGGGTGTGGTACACATGAGGATCGGCAAGAGCAGGGCATGACACTTATGGATATACGAATGCTGAATGCTGAGGTCAGTATATTGAGTGGATCGATTGTGGGCAGGGCAGGCTTAATATGTGATTGAAATGATATCATGGCCTTGTGTGTGGAATTAGCATGTTCTCCCTGTGTTTGTCTTCCAAGTTCACAGTCCAAAAGATGGTGAACTGCTATCTTTGAATTGCCGTAGTGTGTGAGCATGTGTGTTTCCTGTGACGGTCTGGCATCCCAGCCATGGTGCTCCTCTCGCCCTGTCCTTCCTGGGTGGATCTAGTCAGCTGCTGAAAGGTGGCCAGCACCCCATGCAAACCAAATGGGAGAGTGCAGCATCGGCAAAAAGTGAACGGAGTGCAGAAGGTCACGTTTTCCTTGGGATTTAGGGCCGGCTAATCTGCCAGTAGCCCTTGGTTGAATCCAGTGGCCGGAAAAAACTGAGCCAAACCAGCATATCCAACGATCTTGGTCCAGGAGACAGGATAAGCATTGGTTTTGGATGCCTCGTTCATCTCTGTATGATACAGACAACACTATATTGCCTGCTTTAATTTGCATGTGCTTCTTTTATAATACACAACATTTCTACATACATAACATCTCATAATGCTCTCCATGATGCACACACAAGTGAGAGCAAAATTTGGGTCAGAGCAAAGGGTCAGCCAGCCTCAAGTCAAGGCCCCAAGGGTGATGTGATTACTCTGCAGGATGGGATTTAAATACATGACCTTGTGGATACAGGCATGGATCCCAAACCTGCTGAGCTACACATGACCCTCCTTTTTCTTTTTCTGTCTAAGTAGACTGTATGACTGGGATCTTCCTCCCAATAGTGCCTATATATATATAGAGAGAGATTGTTCCCTTTCGTTCCAGCAGACTTTATAATTTACCTTCCCCTTGCCATGCCATGTGACCTTAAATGGCCCATGCTAATGTACTTGTAATTCATGTATTGACATGAATGACAAAATGATAATTGACAGTCTCTCAATGCAAAGATTTAATAGTAATGTTTAATCAGTAGGATGTTTCCTGAAACCTCCGCATAGTCAATCATCCATCTTCTAGCACTTATGCTGATTGGGGTCACACAGGAGGCCTGGAACTCAACCCCAGCAACATCAGGCACAGGGCTGGGGAAAACCTTGGGCAGGAAGCCAGTCCATCACAGGGCACACACACTGTGGGAAATTTAGAGATTAGAAATTAGAACTGTATGTCTTTGGACGGCAGGTAAAATCCTGCATCACATAGGGAGAAATTCCACACAGAGTAGCGGCAGAATTCACACAGCTTTGGAGCCTCATTTCTGTAGAATCGATCAATTAATCCCATTATTAATATCAATCTGTACAAACTTTCAAAAAGAGACTGCAGAGCTAATTTGCTTCACGGAATACGTACACTCACTTTTGTTCATAATTTTTTAATTTGTAAAATTATTTTGGTGTCATGTAATCTTTAGCCACTTAATATTTTCTGAGACAGAACAAACCGGAGAATAGAGCTTCACATGGAGACTGAAGAACAAAGGTACCTGTGAAATTTAGACTATACTAAGAATGAAAAAAAAAACAGGCTGTTTCAGATACCTTTTGAACCCATGAATCCATCCTACCACTTACCCAAAACTCTACATAACACTTTCAGTTTCATTCGGTAACATCTTTCATAAGTTCCATGGGAGTCTCTTTCCAGATTTTGAAAACACTTGCATTACAGCTACAAACTGATATATATTGTTGAGATCAGGGTGAATTGGGTTCAGTATTTCAAGAAATTTTCTGTAGCAATTATTTAAATTGTGAGGTATCTTTGAGAAATTTCTTGTTGTTAAGTGACATGTTATGAAGTGCATTTTCAGTTATATGATTATATCAGGCTATATCAGAAACCAAAGCTTGATTAAAAATGCACATGCCATTACTAGAATGTCCTTTGTATCATCAAAGTGTCGTGCCCCCCTTGTGAGTGTCGTGCCCCCCTTGTGAGAATGCCAGCTCGCTCAGTGAATGAACTGCACCTGGCGCTAGCCCCCTTAAAAGCCCCGCCCACCTTTCTCTTGGTGCAAGCTATTGGTCATCCATATGATGATGTACTGAGTGTTTCTTGTTTGTGCTCTGCCATGCCCCAGCCCGACCCGACCTGCCTGCCGTGTTCCCATCTGCTCCTATTTACTGAGATACCCCTGTTCTCTGTACTCCCATCCATCCATCTTCGGTGTAGGACTGACTTCCCCAGTTACCCAACCTTCCACTCGAGGACCCACTACATCTCTGCCTCTCAATTCTGCTCCTGTTTATCCTGGCTCTGATCAAACTACTTGCTTGCACGGCACCTGGATCTCTCCCAAGTTTTCTGTCATGGCACAAAGAAATATAATTACTATGACTTTGTGTCAATCCACTCAGATTATTTCGGTTTCAGAATACTTCTGAAATCAAAGTACTTGTATAACTAACAGTCTTAAGACTCCCTTCATTTTTACATCTATTATTAATGGAAAGTATTGCTACTTGATTTTTTTACTGACACACGCTTATCTGAATGTGCCATTCATGATCCACTTAATTTGTTAAACATACAATGACTTCTTCAAAAATGTGTTTGGAAATAAACATATATACATATTATACAAAGTATAATACTGTGTAGTTATTTACTTATTTGAACCATGCTGTTTTTGCTGGGTCTATACTTTATTTTCAGGGGGTACAATGCTAGGTTCGTGGTCTCCATCAGATACTCCACCCCACTAATGGGGGACACCACAGACCAAAGAAGCCTTGAACATTGCTTTATCCCTTCTCTCTTCTTGTTATCCTGGTATATTTCCCCCCTAAGAACGAGGACGCAGTCTTCCTCCAGCGTAACCTGGCAAGCCACAGTGCTTTCAATTCCAAACAGATGTCCCAGAATTCGAGAATCAATATTTGCGGCTAATCTCCAAAGGCAAACAGCAATTCTCGCCTCAGCTGTGATGCTGTGGCATAGACGTGTTCTGAGCGTGGGGCTGGGCACACAACATCACAGCTAAATGGAAAACTTCTGCATTCTGAATCCACTGAAGCTAATGACTGTTCCGGTCTGTTCTGTTATGTTCTAAAGGTGGTTATTAATGGTACACAGTAAAAATAATAATGTTAAAGCAATTGTGACTCAGTGGGTAGCACTGTGTGTGAAACTTCCCTAAGGAAATGCAGGAAACCCTGGTGTAATACAAGACTGGGCACTTTACAATCAGCAAATGAGTCTTCATTTTATTTAATGCTGGGAATTACTATTTAATGCTATCTTTGAAAAACAAATTTAAAATAGCTTAATTTGTTTTCATAGGATATATCAGTATACAGTACTAATTGCAATGTTTCTTTTTTGTGTCCTGTAGAATGAATTCTCTTGAAAATCCTATTCCTGTTCCAATTATTTAAGACAAGATTATTTTTCGGTAGAAAGTACGAAATAAGATATAGTCTTATAATAAATGGCATGCTTGCCGTGAGGACTGAGTTTCTCAGTAGCTGTCTTCTGTCTCTCCCCATCTGTGCTGTATAGCTCACTCAGAATACAGCTATATATCTGAATTTTACTGGGTTACGCACCTATTCTCTCTGAGAAGGCCAGGGGGTGTGGTCACCTTGGGAAGCAAGCCTAGTGACTGGGGTTATAGTGCTTCATTCCTCATCTGTAACTAAACATGAAATGATGTGTTATACATCATCCTAAGTAAATCTGACCACAATGCCAACAAAGATTATAATATTTAGCTAGTTAGCAGTATTTGGTTATTCATTGCCTTCAGAAGGATGTATCTATGGTCTAGCTTTTGTTCCACATTCTGCACACACTTGCTGGAGCATAATGTTTGAAAATCTACCCTGCAACAGTTCCCCTAATCTGTCAAGGGACTTGCTCTCCTGTCACATCTGATCCAGGTGCTAAAACTCTGACCAACCGCACGTCGGTTATTTTTTCAGAACTGGCGTGAGATCAATACTCTTGTGTCCCATCACCCTGAATTGAATTCATTGTGTTTACTCTCTGCAGCTGACAGTGGTCAACCCTCAGCTCAAGCCCTCTGATGCACGGCTGCTTTTTCTCCTCTCACCATCTATCTTCTTCACGTTATAAGATGAAATCAAATTGATCTGATTCCCAATGAGATGTGGTTGCTCCGTATGCAGGTGGGAACTGTGTGATGGGTGGTGGCCAATGAACGGGAGATAATCTAGAACCCCACTGGGTCAGATCATTTGTCAGTTTTATTGCTTTCCTGTCTCCTAGTTTTCTACATTCGCTCCCCATCCCACAATGTCCCCCTCTGCCATGCTACCCCTGTGGTAAACCACAAGTGATTTACAACTCAATTTAACACAGTCTTATGAGCACAGGTGTGAAGAAACTTGGGAGGAGCATTTGTCCTTTCTCCTTTGACTCCCAACACTTAAAGTCACAGGGACATCCCGGAAAATGCTCTCCTTCAATTATGTATTTTATCTTTCTCATTTCTACACAGGTTCACTGTTCCCCTTTTTATGGCCTGGTAGGAACGGGACCTGACGTTAAATTGAAGGAGCCACAGAAGAGAAGAATTCAAAATCCAGAGTCGGCACTTTTAAAGGGCACAGCACGAGTGACTTTGGGTTGTCTCTTTTTGGCATGATCGTCGCTTTTTGTGAGTGAATGTCACCTGCATACATTTTCCAGGAAATTTTTCTCAAAACTGTCTACTTATCTTAGGGTAGATGCTGCATGTCACTCTGCTGGCTTTAGCCCAAGGGCAGGGATGACAGGGCTATTGCACTGGACACTTATCCAAGGAATCATTTCACAGTAACTGGAAAAAAAAGACATTTCCGTCCTAATGTTATTCATATAACTAAGACCCTTTCTAAAATGAGTGCAACTGAAGAGTAGTCTCAGTTGAGTCTTGTTGCATATTCCACACATGTTTATTAATCAACTCTCTGTTCTGTCAATTCTGATAATCTATGATGTTCACCTGACACCTGCTTTCCTCTGCACAGGGAGTCCCTGTTTCAGTCAAATTTGGAGATGTACTTGGTGCAGCATAAGATGTTTGACCTTACTTGGCATTAATTCTTATTGAAGGAGCCTTCAGCTCCTCAGTTCTCTTCTAGGAATATGTAAACCAGAGGTACTTTATATTGAAGCCCATAAAATATATAGGGTTTAACATATGTCCTACTAATGGCACAATTTTTGTTGTAAAATAAGTTTCACTGAAAAGTAACTTGAAGACAGACTGTGGGCCAGTGGAAAGCACAGCTATAGTGCAGGGATGGGTGGGAGTTATTCTTCTGCTTTACCATGGAACGCCCCCAGGTAAGCCAATTAATGAAACCCAGCTGGCCTCGATTGCACTAATTGCCTGTTGTGGGTTTTACAGTGTCAAAAAGGCTGCTTGGTGTGTGGGGGGGGAGGGATGTGCTTGAAGTGTTGGAGGTGAAATGATTAAATGTGGCAATCAAATGATGATTCTTTGGATTATGCTTTCTGTGGCTTTTCAGTTATAGAGGATTTTGGTTAGTGTTTGCAATACAACTTAAAAGATGGCTTTGCCCAATATTAGTATGGGGTATTTTTGCTTATATTAACGTCTCTTTATTTGGGCAGTCCTGTTGCCCTGCACATCTGTCAGACCCTCGTGGCAGGCCTATGTCGTAGAGCCTGCACAGCAGTTTTGTAAGAATAACGGTCCAGTTATGTAAGTTATGAAAACGTATTCCATGGAAAAAGATAGACAAGACAGATGCAATATATGCATTATAGAAATCCATATGTGAAATATAAAGTGGAAAAGAAAATTTGAGCACCTTCCCTGGTGTAGGCAATGGGCAATCAATTACTATGTAAGAAGCATCCTTTACTTCACCATCAAGTTAAGAAGTAAGTGCTAAACAAGAAGCTTCTCCCCACTCATGTGCATTCAAGCTTGTTTGACAGTGATGCAGTGGTGCTAGAACATCATAGCAGCCAACAAACCCTCCAGATAACAGCTAAAGGGCTATCAGTGTCAGACAACTATACCAAAAATAACTGTAAAAATAGCAATTCAACAGAAGCTACACCACTGCTTAATGCATAATCCAGGTCTTCCTTGTGACAGGTGCAAACTGATGTGCATAGTTAGTTATCAATTCTGCTTGAATGGAAATGGGTAGGTGAAACTTTCACTGCTGTGATTTTGTAAAAGTCTAGTGATAGTTAAACAAGCAAGTGGAATATAACAAGTGAATGTAATTTAGTTTCTACTAGCCATATATATTTAAAACCATACTACAGGCAGGATTAACAAGGATCCCAATTAGGAAAAAGGTTAATAATCTTACAACGGCACTGGCATGTTTATTAAGATTTTGAATACATGATTAAAAGCTTAAATATTTCACTTCACTAATTAATCAAATTATAATTTCCTTAGATGAAGAACCTGACAGGGCTACATGGTGGTGCAGTGGTTTTGCAGTGCTGCCTCACACCTTCAGGACCAGAGTTTGAGTCTCTGCCATGGTTCTACGTGTGTGGAGTTTGCATGTTGTCGGCGTGGGGTTTCCTTTGAGTACTCCGGTTTCCTTCCTCAGTCCAAAAACATGCTGTCACTAATTGAAGCACTCAAATTGCCCAATGGCGTGTGAGTGGGCCCTCAGATGGGCTATACCCTGGTTTGCTCCATGCCTTGTGCCCATAGGCTCCAGCCTCCATGAATGAGCCCTGCTGCATGCTATTTTTCTAATCATTATATTCCTTTCCATGACACGTGCATTTCCATGACCATGCTGACATAACTGGTTGAATGGGACCAGTCTAAATAATCTCATTTACATTGTTATTTGCAAAGTCATTCCAAACACAATGAGTCATGTATGGATATATTTTGGGGAAATGCAACTGTCAGGACCAGCATCACCAGTGTGTTGAACCCCTTCTTTATTGTAGAGGAGACTTGTCTGAAAAGGAAAATTCACAGTTGGGGATTTGTCATGTTATTGATTAAGAAGGGCTTCAATCTGTTTTAATTACTCTGTTCTATGCAATTCTAATGCTAAAATATTGATGGGAACACTTGATTGTCCAGGCAGTAGACTTTCGGCTTCTGAAAGATGCTGGGGCTGCTGTGACCCTTCCACCTGCATTGCTTCCCACAATGTGTCCCGATAGCCACGCCTGTGTGCTATATATAAGAAATCCTCAGCTATGTGTTTTGCTGGACCATCTTCCCAGCAGCGTTTAGCTTTCTCTGTCTATTTGTCTTGTGCTGACCATGACAGTGACCTAGCTAGGCCATCCTCAAGAGCACGAACTTGACAGGTACATAGACACAGATATACACACTTGTAAAAATAGCACAAAACTGGTAGCAAACAAGGCTTACTGCAATGTATAGGTCAGTCCATGTACAGCAATATACCGGATGCAGTAGAATCCAAATGCATATCTTCCATTATGATTTTCTCTTCTATAGTTAGTAAACAAATTTAAAATTGTCATCAGTTTTACATAACACAATATAAAAATATTTTTATTAATACTGTAACATATTTTTTATTATACAAAATAAGAGTATTTTAAGCCAAGCCTGGAGTATTTTAATCCTGATATCAATCTTCCTTAAAAAAAAAAATCAAGCCCCAGGTAAACTTGACTTGCGGTTCAATAGCCAGAAACCCCCCTGGCTCATATTCAGCATGCAATGAAATGCCCATGCTACTGTCTCAAAATGACGGTAAGTGGGCTTTTTGTTTCTTAATAAAAATCCCTTGCAATGAAATTGCAGCGTAGTAATAATACAACACACTGTCACAAGTAATTTGCTAGATAATAATACCTTTTTAATGGGTTTTGAGTCTGTCAGAGGGCTTAGGTTAACTCAAGCATCGCTGCACTACATGAGTATATTTCTGGGATACGTGGCCTGGCCTTCAGTAGAACGTATTTTGTAGGGAGGGGGAATCAGTAGTGTGGCAGAAACTCAAAAATTTACTCAAAATCTGTCGCATTTTTCTATATTGTTTTTTATATTTCCTATTCCTATTTTGATGCTCATCAAAACATGAATTGCGAACTGACATTTCCACGGGTTCAGCGAGGGTTGAGAGTGCCTGTTACCTGGCACAGAAATATAAATCTAAAATAAAATTTAAATAACACTGATATTAAACAAAAGTAGCAATACAGATTCAAATAACATAGAGAACTTGTTTAAAATATTACATTGTCAATATCCTTTAAGTTTAAGTAACACCAAAAGAATAAAATTAAGGAGCAGTCACAATCAGCAGTGATTTCACTCTAACATTACTGAACAGAATACGCCAATAAACTGTCACAATATATGTACACAATGTGTATATATACTACGTGTGTGTGTGTGTGTGTGTGTGTGTGTGTATCATCATGGTCATGCATTTCAGGAGTCACACTTTGAGGGAACATTAATATGTAGTAGTCCATGCTTACTTAATACATTAGTGAAACATCAGTTAGATATTGATCCCATGCTTGTTCAACATGAATCGATCATTTATTTCATTCAGGCACTATATTACTTAATAGTTAACTAATTAGCTAATAATGGCAAGACTTCATTTGAGGGGGCAAAAATGACAACTCATTTACTACTCAAGAACAAACCATGAACTAATATAGGATACCCCATGTAATACATGAGGTGTCATAATTGATTAATGATGAGTGAACATGTATCAGTACTTAACAAGCACTTTACTGGTTAATTAATGCATTAAGTAAGCATGTACTACTCCATTATCCATGTTCTCAAGTAAAGTGTTTTTTGAGGCATTATGGCAGAGATCCTGGCATAATTACAAGATGGATAACATAACCTACATTGTAGGATATGACACAGATTCCCAAGAGTGATCTGGCACTCCTCTCTCCTGTGGAATAGCCCCTTAGCGCTGAGCGCAGAATCCATAGTTAACCAGTCATCCTGAACCAAAACATAAAAAAAAAATATAGTGGAGAGAGACTCTGGTGAACCCAGGATGCAAAGTGAAACCTGCACCAGAGCCTGAAGCATTGCTAGTGGGAAGACCCAGAGCTCTATTGTGGAGGATCATGCAGACACATCGCCACAATAACACGTGAGAGAAGCTCCTTGCCAACCAACCGGCTTTTTGGCTGGGTAACCCTGTGGATTCACTCTCCAAAGCCAATATGTAGCTTGACTCATTGTGTTTTCATACTCACCCTGTAAGTTTGAGTTTCCTCCCTTGGTTCACAGATATTTCCTATTCATAAAATGCCAGTATGGTATAACTGTATGCCCTGTAAGGGACTGATGTCCTATTCATAGCATTCCTGTTCCTTGTGGCATAAAATTCCTGGGATGAGCCCCATTTTTTCAAGTTGTCCCACATTGGAAATGTGGTCAGTTTCATTTGCTTCACCTTATGAACTTCTCTGG
This sequence comes from Brevimyrus niger, assembly GCA_015164015.2. NCBI lineage: Eukaryota > Metazoa > Chordata > Actinopteri > Osteoglossiformes > Mormyridae > Brevimyrus > Brevimyrus niger. Next base: position 15,130,167 of record JAABNY020000095.1, read on the forward strand.
TTCTTTCAGCTATACAGTCCAAGCGGTACAATGCATACTTTTATAATGTGTTTTGAAGAAATCTCTCACTTTCTTTGCTCAAATTAACTACCACTGAATTTCTACCACTGAGTCCAAAGACAGGGTTTACCGCCGCTGCTCACATGAAAGGACATGCACGTTGAATTGTCTGTGCCTATCAATTCCCCTTCCATTCATGGAATATGGAAAACCCATCTCTCAGCATCTCTGCGGAATTTCATGACAGGCGCTGTATTACTCTGAGTTGTTTTTTTTCTCCCCTGCCTCCAAGGCACACAAACTTTTCAATGTTTTTCGTTCCTTGGTGTGTATGCTTGTGTCTTGATTCCACAAGGATAATGATAGTTTGATTATCACTGTCTATCACGAGGCCGAATGGTCTTTGTCTTCGAACTCAGTGAGCCAAAGACTGACAGACGGCCGGATCTGTGTGATTAAACGGGTATGATAGGGTAAGACATTGCAGTGAAACATATGAAGGCGGCGTGTCGCAGTGACGTGCCTCGCGCTGTACAGACAGGCAGGCACAGTAGACAGTAATTAAGCAGGATGAGTCGATGTGTTCTGAGCCAGTGAGCACCAGCAGCTTGCATGACGTGTGGTGATGCATGATCCCCCTCAGGAACATAGACGTGTCTCTAGACGCCTGGTGAAATTAGCAATACTGAAGAGGAGGTGGGGAGGGTCACTGATGCACCATGGACAGTATGGCACTGCCTCCTCACTGCCTTTTTTAATTTTGTATTTTCATGCAAGGCTGCTACTGGACATTCTGGGCCCAATCAAATCATATCAGATCAGGTCCCCAACCCAGACTAATTCAATATCGTTCCAAATTTTTGGGCCCCTGTTATATTCCACTCCTTTACGGCACCCGCCCACCAGGTAAGGTGATGTACTAATACACCCATTTGTCCATCTTTTAACTGCATATCCTAGGCAGTGACATGGTGCAACTGGAGCCTGTCTCAGGAGGCACTGGACACATGACAAGGGGAACCTTGGATGGAATGCCAGTGGTTTGCATTTAAATCTCAACATTTTTGAATTTTGAATCATCAGTTCTTGTACTTTAAAATGTATCATTAAAGAAGAACATGAAGCATATTAATTAAAATTAGAATGAGCCCCTGATTGAATGTAAAATATTATAAGGTAATTAATACTACTTGGAGGCTGTGGTGGAAACTCGGCCTAGGATTTGGCTTAATTAGCGAATCGACGGCCAGCCACTGAAGGCAGAAGCAGGCAGCTTGTGTGATCCGTGGAGGAGGCCTCAGTGTGGTCGTTCTTTGAACACCATGTCAGAACACCTGACTGATGTGTGCATGAGCAGCAGTTTTATCAGATGGCTAATAGACTTTCTCAGTGTGTGAACACAGGGGCACTAAGTGCTGACGTCGTGCCCAGCAGCTCTGTGCAGCCATTGACTTATAAAGCTTCTGGATATATAAACATATGTGTCTTGTGAATCACTGTCCAGTAAAGGTTCTCATTACGCTTGGTAAATATGGGCTTTTTAAGCAAAAACATGGTTTTCATCTAACATTCTCTGATGACTTTTGGCCTCCCAAAATCTTTACGTTCCTCTTATTTTGCTGAGATAAGCAATTCAAGTCACTGACTCTTACGTGCTGTTGACATGTCTGATATTATTTTTAAACGTACATCTTTCTTTTTTATTTTTAAACCAGTTGTACCATGTCATTGACATTTCAGGAGACTAGGGCTTCCTGAAGTAAAAAAAAATCACTGCATATGGCTAATAATTGACATCATCCTCTGTATCTTGCAGTATGTTATTTACTGTTGCAATAAATAGAGTGTCTGCCTACATCTTAATCTCTGCTCAGCGAAATGTTTATAAAGACTTGAATGGTAACTTAAACTTTGCATGACACAGGGATGATACAAAATCCGCATGACATACGGATATTGAGAAATATTTGTGGAAGTGAGTGGAGATTGGTTTTAAAAAGAAGCAGCAGAATGGAGTGGAAACAAAATATATGTGTTTTGGTGACAGGGCAAGGGGAAATGCAAAAATAAATCAACAAAATGCTGTAACAGAGTGCAGAGTTGGGCTTTGGGGTTTGTTGAACCCCAAGTATGAAAGATGTATAACACTTCATTTTAAATAGCAATAATATTCACTGGTAACTGTTTGAACATTATCCAGCCTAATAGGAAGCTAAAAACAATAAAAAAAACACTTAGATGTAGTACACAGGCTTGGATGTATTGAACTTTCTGTTTTGACCTTTATTTTGTTACCCTGTACTTTCCCAGAACTGCAGAAGTGTATCAGTTTCACTATACCGTGTAATGTAATTGCTTTTGTCTCCTTTAATTTTACCCTAGTTCATTCATTATAATTTGCCATAACGCTCCTCTAATGAGCTTTAGTCGATTCTTCAAAAAATACCAGATGTAATGTGACTCTTGCATTGCTCAAGGCTATCATAAGAAGGAATATGACCAGCTACACAGTTGTGCTACTTCATGTGCTCCTGAGGGCAATGTCCTGTAAATAGACCAACAAATGGTCTGCTTGGGTTTGGGTAAATAGTTACTGCATAGTTTGTGTCATTGTCCTGTTGTAGGATGACATTAGCTCCAATTAAGCACCACCCACGGGGTCTGGCATGACATCGCAAAATGTAGGAATAGCCTTCCTTCTTCAAGATCTCTTTTACCTGTACAAATCTCCCACTTTACCATTATCAAAACAGCCCCAGACCTCTCATTGCCTCAGATGTTGACATGCACTCCTCCAGTGTCTTTTTATTTGATCTGCATCTCACAAACATTCTTTGTGATCTGAACACCTCAAACTTAGATTTGTCTGTCCATAGCACATTTCCCAATCTTCCTCTGTCCAGTGTCTCTGTTTATTTGCCAGTCTCTGTTCAATCTCAGTCTTTTCTTTTTGTTGGCCATTCTGAGATACAGCTTTTTCTCTGCAATTTTGCCTAGAAGGCCAGCATCCCGGAGTCGCCTCTTCACTGTTAATGTTGAGACTGGTCTTTTGTGGGTACCATTTAATGAAGCTGCCAGCTGAAGACCTATGAGGCGTCTGTTTCTCAAACTACACACTCTAATATATTTATCTTCTCCCTCACTTTTACTCTTCTTTTTGTTCTGGTTAGAGCCAGTTTGCGCTGCTGTGTGTACGTAGTAGGACACAGCATTGCACGAGATCTTCAGTTTCCTGGCAGTTGCTCTCATGGAATAGCCTTTAATTCTCAGAACTAGAACAGACTGATGAGTTTTTGGTTTCTAACCATTTTGAACTTGTAATCAAACTCAGAAATGTAGATGCTCCGGATACTCTAGTCCAAAGAAGGCCAGTTTTATTGCTTCTTTAATCAGCGTAACAATTTGTATCTGTGCTAACATTTTGTATCTGTGATATGATGTTTAAAATGATAAACTTGCATTAGCAAACACAACATGCCACTGGAACACAGGACTAATTGTTGCTGATAATGGACCTCTCTACAGTTCCATTAATAAAATTTCCAGCTATGATAGTCATTTACAACATTAACAATGTCTACACTGTATTTCTGATCAATCTGATGGTATTTTAATGAATAAAAAAACTTTTTTCAAACACAAGGAAATTTCTAAGTGACCCCAAACTTTTGAACGGTCAGTGTATGTCATCCAAATCATTTTTAGTATTGTTTTTAGCTTATGCATTGTCGGTGACTTTCAGCAAGCTCCAAAAATATTCCTCTTTAATTGTTCTGGGCCAATTCACAAACAAGCAAAACCGCAAGTGTTAAATCCACAAACGCGAAGGGGTTACTTTATTGACAGTACAGCTTCTTGTTAATAAGGTTACCTGTGGCTCTCAAAGAAGCTTATTATATTCAGAATCAAAAAGTCACGTCTTTTTCCTCTCTGCCTTGTGTTTCTATCTTCAGCACACCACTGTAATGCAGTGCAAAACATTTGTGATACATCTGTATCATTTAGGTTTATATTTATTAGTCCATACATATATTTCGTGCCTTATATCTTTAGTGCTTTAAATGGACAAAGTGCACTTATGAGTGCAAGATACATCATACAGATGCCCTGGGACACATCATCAGTGATGTTACTTGGGGTCATCGGGTGTTTTGGGTCTTTCAACATCGGACGCCCTCACCCAGGTAACCTGGCCAGGGTTGATCAGACCCCAACCTGCGTCCCAGCAGCATTTATCCACGGTTCTGCCCTCTTTATCCGAAGCCACCTAGTGGCTTTCTCTGCGGCTTCAGTTGGAGACCTGATTGCCTTCCTTTTCTCCTGCCTATTGATACCTAGCAGAGTGAACATTGTGCAGAGAGATCGACCACCGGAACCTCTACAGCCCACTTCTAGAGGTTGACGATGAGTTCCCCACCTCTGCCTCCTGCACTCCTCCACCAGCTCCTGGTACTTACTCCGCTTCCTCTTATTGGCCTCCTGGATACATTCTTCTCAGGGAACTGTGAGTTCAACCATGATCAGTTGCTTGGTGGAATCTGACAGAATGGTTATGTCTGGGCGGAGCAGTGTGGTTGTTATTTTGGTTGGGAACTTCAGCTGCTTGCCAAGGTCCACTTCTAGCTTCCAATCAGTAGCAGTAGTGAGAGGACCAGTGTGTGCTCTTGGTGGAGCATAGGACTTCTCTCCAGCTCTGTGAAACGTATTATTAAATATCATTAAAAGTATTGCGAGATCTTGCAAAGGTTCACTCCACCTTTTTCCCCTCCATACTCTCTGCATAGGTTGTCAGATTGCATGAAGAGTCTCCAACGCAACGATTTGACAAAACCCGCCCAATCTGTCGGCATGGCTCTGGATTGATCCACACTTTATTAATTATGTGATAATGTTGCAAGAAAGGCACATGTGGGTTAAGAGCACGCATAATTAAAAGCTGCCACTTTTCGTGCCTTTACTTTTTCTTCAATTTTAAGGGGCACTCAGCATTGGCAACTGGAATGAAAAAACTAGTTGCAAAATTAAAAGTCACATTGGCGGCTATTTTTGTCGTGTAGTGTTAGGACAATTGGTTTGTTTTGAGCCTTGGCTCTTGCCGTACTCATGGTAAAATACATCTGCTAACATTCATTATATCTGCTTGGGACGTATCTCAATAAATTTTGTTTAGGCTCTTTTGGCTTGTGAGTATGATCGGACGCTACTCAATGCTACGAAAGTACATGGATTGACTGAGCTTGCCTCATTAATGAGCTTGCCTTGTTAATGCTGAGATAATGAAATAAAATTTCAAGCATAATTATTTGATTTTTTTAAATCAATTTGATGTTTAAAAAAGAATTCATCTTCAATAGGTATGCTCTCTCTATGTATTATCACTGCCCATCTAACAAACCTGCTATGCTGCATTTCACTATGCACATAATTTGAACTCATAATTTGAGTTTTTTCATTTTTAGTTTTTTCATAGCAGTCACCGATTTTTATAAAATAGAGTTTTCCGGTCCTCATAAGGGGAAAAAAAAAATGGATATTTATCACGTTATGGGGACATTGTGTCCCCATAAGGATAGGTAAACCCACTCGCAGAAACACACACACACACACACACACCTGAACTTATCACTGTGAAGGTGCGACGTGACAACAGTGCCCACCAAGCCATTGTACAGCGCTGAAGAGAATAAAAATAGGCAGGGATCATGACAGAGAGAATGTTTGCATCCTTAACCTTCCAAACGTCTAGGGCTCTCTTAGGCTGTGGCCATGCCCTAGAGTTAACCTAAAAATGAAAATACCATTTTACACAAAATAACAAACGGGCTATTATTCAAAACAGGTATTACAGGATGCCCAGAATGACAGGCACTGCATTATTGATTCGTACTTATCAGCCGGCCTGACATCAAAGTAAATGCATTCTGTGCTCTGGATTACATATTACTGCCGTACACTTTTTCACTTTCTACTATAAATGGAAGACACCTCTGTCCTTTGTCTACTGATAGCCTTTGACCAATATTATGTATTTGACCAATGAAAAAATATGTTATGAAGAAATCTATTTGACTAATATTTATGTTTGTACTAGTTAACATTTGAATTTATGATGGTTGTTTGTGTGGAGTACCTTATATCGCTAATAATAACAACTTATTGATAGCTAGATAGCTAGCTAACTACCACTATTTAGCACAGGTAGGTGAAACCACCTGCTTGGCGTATTTGCCTGGCAGTGCCCTTCTGCAGGCAGCCGGGAGTCACCCTTCACTGATGTTTTTTTCCTTTAATCCCGGAACATCTCTGGGTGATGGAGCAGCAATAGGGACATCTCCCTAAATCTGTGCAGCTTGCCCTAAGAACCCTGCTTCTCCCATTGCTTGTCCTTCCTGCGGAGCCAGAGCCAGAAGCTTGTCCTGATTGTCATGTTTTGCACTGCCTCCCAGGTTTTCCACCTCCCTTGGTGGTGCTGGCTGGCTGCTTTGATCTTGTACAACTCCTTTTCCATCCTTACCACCTCGGAGATCACCAGGTCCTTCCTCACCTTTGCATTGGCCTTGGACCACATCCTGGGCTCTTGCCCCCAGCCGAGACTGATCCACCAACTTCTTGGTGCTTCAAGAGGCTGATGGCTTGTTCCACCACTTGCACTGCATCCCACCTGGGTTTTGGTGTCTTGAACGATCGGATCCAGTGAGTCTCTCAGTTGGAACACAAGTCTCACTTTCGCTTGTTTATAGTCCAGACTGATGGATTTCAGCAGCAGTGTGAGTGTGTTTCTGCCAAACAGTGCCATGTTGGAAAGGCAGCAAGGAACGCTAAGCCATTTGCAGATGAAGTTGTTGGCTTTTACGTCCATCCGCAGTGCTGGCGAAGCTGTGATGTCACTGAAAATTCAGCGCTGTGCTGCCTGGCAGCTCCCATCAATGCTCTACACTGACGTAGGATATTTTGTTGCTGAGTACCCATGTTGTGGAGGCAGCCATGCAAAGGCACAATACCTAAAGTTTAAGCGACCCAGTAGTTCCGCACAAGATTTCATCTTCTGCTCTCTTATTTTAGGCTGTATGTCACGTGATGCGTAAATCTCTCCATCAACTTAATGCTTCACATTCGAGGTAACATCCAGTATGGTCCTAAAGTTTCAAATTTTATTGTTACATGCATTCAGGAAACACAGTGAAATTCTTCTGCGTGTCCATATGGACGTGGGGAATATCAATGGAGGTGGAAATTGATTCTTTTAATTAAAAGTAAACCTATCCTCAGTCCTGGGCACTTAGACGTAATGCTGTTAGTCCACAGCTGTGATGCTAAGATGATTGGTGGGAGGGAAGGGGGGGGGGGCAGAACGGTATTTTTAGGGGGTTGGGTGTTAGGATAGGTTAACGACGTGAGATTAATGGCTTAATTAGGTCTCTCAGCAGCATTGCTGCAGGGAATCATCGTGGTCCAGTTAAATCGAGGTGGGGGGGTATAACCATAAATAAATGGGTCTCTGCTTAGGCGTGTGTCGTGAGTAAATGTTCAGCGCCCCCCCCCACCCCCCCCCCGGCGGAGCAGCGGTATCACCCGGGCGATCCGCGGCGGCCATCGCCTCGAGACTCTCACACCTGATTGTGGCGCCTTCCCAGCGATCCGTGACCGGCGGGGCCTCAGTATCTCGCCCAGCAGCCAGCGTGACTCATGGGAAATGAGTGTCTCCGTTTGGGCCGATCTCTTACCGAGATCGCGTCCCTCCCACCCCCTCTTCGGCTGAGAGAATCAAAGCCCTCGAACACGACGCCGGTAGCCCGGCCGCCCCTCCCTGTCAGAGCCCCCCGCCCTCCCCCTAAGCGGCCCGCTTAAGTTACGTCGCTGCACCGCCTGCCTCTGGTGGGAGAGAGTGAGGACGGCTTAATTATCCACGGCAGATGTGGCGTTCATCAGCGGGAAAGGTGTCAGCCACAAATAAAGCTGCAGACTCGAAAAGGCGTGAAAGCAGCCCACCCCCCCCCCCCCCCCCCCCCCCCCCCCCACCCGAGCCGCGCCCGCCCCCCACCAACAAACTATGGCTTAAATATCAAAAAAAAAAAAAAACA
>JAABNY020000095.1:15157396-15185515 GCA_015164015.2 Brevimyrus niger
TACTGACAGAGACACTGACTAAATACAAAAGACAAGCTAGACTTAACAAGCAACAGGTGACTACAATCAGGGCAAAATAGGAGGTAACGAGGTGGGTCTGGCACACAATTAGGATCATTGGGAGCAGGACGTCACACATATATAAAAGGAAAGACCAAGAGCAAATTTTCAATTTAGATGTTCTAAAAAAAATGGATAAGTACTATATAGCTGGGTGGATACTATCGTACTATCATCAGATACTATTATCTGAGGTTTTTTAACCATTCATATAACATATACACTTATGCATACTTCATAGAGAGACGTACTGTATATTTTTAGGCATTATTCCAATATTAAAACAAAGGGGAAAGTTTCCTTTTTTAATGAGTGAAAAATTAGTTTTACTGTGGGTTTAAAAAAATATTTTTATATTGTAGGATTGCAAATTGCATGTATATTACATATATAATATGTCCAAAATGATTCCAGAGGAAATATGAAACATAATCATAATACATTAAAAATCTTGCTTCATAGCACTCTTTCCTCAGCTTTTGAATTAGGCAAAACAAGTTAAAGATGACTAAAGTTAGTGCAGAGACACATATTATCTGCTTATTCCTTTTAAAGTTTATTAATAATGATTGAACAATAATTATTACATTTTTTGGAAGCTGGGATACCATCTGCATTAATGCAAGCATATGGTTTTCCTCTAGTTTGTGGGACAAGATTTAGGAGATTTTACACACACACACACACACACACACACAGACAGACAAACTCTTACTCTCACTCAGCAGCCACTTTATTAGGTACATCTGCTCATGTCTGTGCAGCATGTTTTTACAATCAGAGAATCATGTGACTGTGATTCAATATATAAAGCATACACAACTGGAGTTAGCAAACCATTAATTCCCATACATTCCCATTAATTCCTCTAGAAAGTTTCTAACTTGGAATATTTCCAAATTTTCTGCTCCTTTGCAGTCCTACAAGATAGGATCCGGAGGTTCAGTTTCTGTTTGAGGAAGCTTTAGAATGGACAAAAACAGGGTCTAAGAGATTTTAAATGTTTTTTATTAATGATGTCAACCATGTTACTTTTGGCATCTCAGCAACAGCTACCATTGTGTCTGAACTTTACAAAGTATGGTGCACCATCAAAGATCCAGCTAAGGAAAGTTTCAAAACCTTGTTGAATCCATGCCTCAAAGAATTCCAGCTGTTCGGCAGGCCTTTGGCATCCTATACAGTGCTAGACAGACATACCTTATAAAGTGCCTACTCAGCATACATGAATATATAGTACAGATGCTCCTCTACTTACGGACTTTCAACTTACGCACTTTCAGACGTATCAACAAAAAGGACTGTAAATCCAAATTGTGTTCATTGGGCTGCCGTTTCCCGTTCACAACATCAATTTTTTTTTCTGTGTGCCAATTCCGCCTAGTACGACTTCTGGCCTCTACTCCAGCCAAGTAGCAGCGTAGCGTGCGTACTCCCAGCATCCTAGTTCTTTGCACTTGTGTATATTCTTAAGATTATATTGAATAACGTCTTACGCGCATTTCAAGTTATGAACAGCCGTTCGGAATGTATCTTGTTCGGAAGTAGAAGAGCGTTTATATATTGCACACGTGTGTGAAATTCACTGCTATGGCATTATAATCTAAAATAATAACACTGAATGATTAAACATTTTGAAACATGGTTATATAAAGAAATACTTCTTGGTGGAAACCTTGGATTTTCACATTATACATTCATTCTGTATTTCATACAATCACATAGCTCATCTAATGAAACCAGATAGTACATTATCATAAAAATAATATAATTTTGCCTTTTGAATCCATTATGGACTGCTAAAGACAGAGATAAAAGCAGAGGGTTGCCAGAAACCAAGTTACTGTGACTGAGGGTAAATCATAATTACGTCACAGAGTAACATTTGTACTGATATGATTAAAGCAATTCAATTACTTTATTCTATAATGCTGTCACTAAGTATCCAAGATGTCTTATCCAGGGTGACAGTGACTCTGGAGCCTATTCTAGGAAGATCAGGGCAGAGGACATTCTGGCCACAATGGACATCTATTGCAGGGCACACACAGACCTACACACACACTCACAGACCATGAGCAATTTCAGGTAATTCTTAATTAACCACATATTTTTGGACTGAACGCAATCAGAGGGACAGCATACAAATTCAACATGCATACAGCCAGAACTGGGAATCAAACCCAATCCCACTGAGCCACCTCTCCATCCCCAATGCAGCATGTGACGGGGAGGTCGCCAACCCGAGTTACCCTTTATTAGACACTGTGAAGAAATTTCCTTCTGAAAGCGACAAGCTCGGTCTGACATTTGGGTTGAGAGTATAGCTCTGATCTTGCCCTGGGGAAAGCTCATGACCTACACAGATGACTCCATTAATTGGGTCAGTTAGGCGACGGAAATATCCCAATTTCACATGTGCTTAACCTTATTCTGACCACATCGCATAATAAAAAAGGGCTACGTCTAATAGCAGGAAGAAAGCAGCAATGCCAGTTACGAAAACAAACAGGGCGGAAGTATTTCTGATGCAGGAAAATAATTAGGATTGACCCCCCAGTTTCTGCATACCAGCATAATTACAGATTAATCAGAGAACAATGTGCATTACATTGGTACACATTTCATAACGGGAGCAGCCAGGAAAAGAAAATCCATACAAATGTATCTATGGCCTGTCCTCAAAAACCAAGAAATTTCTACTGTGCTACTGCTGACTCAAACTCCAACCTCTCGGCTTTTGCTTGACTTTCCGGCGCCATCTCAGCAAAATAAGTAAACAGCATCCACAGGACACTGTCCAACATGGTCATTAATTATCCGGGTGGTTAGGGATAGTGCCTCGTGTGGATAAACCGGAACACGCTAGCCATTAACAGCTGGGTTTGTGCCTCTTTTTGCTGAAGGTTGGTATGCGAAGGGGATGCTTAGCTGTGTGTATCGGGAGCCCAAATGGACCTCTCACTCCACTTGTCCCCCCTTTGCATGCTGGGACGGCACCTTGCTGTTCTATCTGGACGTATGTCAGAGCAAAGTACCAAGAACCAGACTGGGGATACAGAGAGCTCTAAGTGTACACAGAACTCCTTCCAAGATTAATAGGGTCAGGGGAACTGCTTCGTGTTTTGTCAGTGTCAGTCCCCCTGATTTTCACTAATTCAAAATTATTCTTGCATTTTCCCTCCATAACCCACATCTCTCTTGGTCACTCTTGTAAATAATAAACCAAGAATTGCAACTGCTGAACACAGGAATATGACATGACATATTTAATGCACGGCCTTGCGGCATGGCCTTTCAAAAGCATGAACAAATAAAAGGCCTCCGCTCACAACGTTACCCTAGAGGTGGGCCTCACTTCCACTCTGCCTGCTTGCAGATCCAAGGCACATTTAAGCCTTGGAGATGATGTGCAGCATAACATGGGAGCCGGAAGATGAATTAGCATTTTTGTTAATAAAATCTGGTCTTTGTTACATGATGTAACAGCTTCCTCTTCAGCCCCTGCAGGAATGAAACCTGCGTTTATTCACAAACACCTTAGATGCCTCGTACCCTCAAGTTTTCATTCCTTTTGAGCCTGAATGAAATAAAATTGCATCTCTGGTTGGCCTTTACTTTATACTGAGTTCTATTGCATGTCAAAGTTGGCACATTACTCACTCTACTTGTGAGACTCAACTTGTGACTCAAATAAACTAAGCCTCGGTGCCCGTGGTCAGAAGGTTGCTGGTTTGAGTCCAGCCTCAGCAAAATAACCACATGTCCGTGGCCCTTGAACAAGGCCCCTAACCCCCAGCTCCATGGGTGAGGATGCAGGTGGCTGCCTTTCACAGCCAAGCTTACGCTCACCTACATGTGTGTCTGTGTGACATGATACTGTATCTATTTTTGAAATGTTATCAATATATTTCCAACTATTAATGAAACCTAATGAAAGACAGTGTTTTAAGGCAAAAAAACATGTTTCAAGGAAATGAAAGTTTTCTTTCATCATAAGAGTACTGATTATACAATTTATTTTCAGTTTAGCCAAAATAAACAGAATAATTGGCAGAATAAGGTTATCATTTGCTCAGTTTTTGCCTGTTTCACATATTTGCCTATGAATGACAGTTACATATGGTGTTGACTGAACTGTGTAATTAATTTTACAACCATTAACTGGTGTTGGTGTTGTTGATTTAAATCAGGCTGATGTGAATTTATTTATCAGTCCCAAAGTGAAGCATTTCTCTATAATTTACATGTGATACTACAATTAGTCATAAAAAAAATGAAAGAGTACTCTTGTAATCAGTTACTTAAGAATTTATAATTGGTAGGAGGAAATATTTTTACAGTGTAGGTGCTTGCGGGTCTCACCCCCTCACCCATGCACAAATCTTAAACAAAGCTTTGGCACATTTCATCCCCAGAATTAGATAACCCCACGATTAGAAGTGGTTTTTATTTTGGACCAATGTCTGGAATTAGCTCCAATTATCAAGTTGCAAAACCTGTCCCACAAAATCTGTAATCACACTTTTGGGACCTGTGGGGTTCTGTTTTTTCTCCATGATCTTCGGAGACCTTATTTTTATTTGGCCCTGTCCTAGAAGAAAGATTACTGGTATTTCTGGGAGATGTAATGAATAATCCACTGTTCACAATCCAGACGTGGAAATGGGGCATGAACAGAAGAGTATTGTGTCGCTTCGCACATCCCTGTGGGGAAATCATCTTCCTGCCCATATTTGCCTCTCATCTCACTCTCTGTGATATACACATACAGGTAATAGAGCAAGTATGGGGGTCACAGAGCAGTCAGTCAGCATCCAGGACCACTGGAGAAACTGAGATAAAGGGCTTTGCTTATGAGCCCAATGATAGCATGATTCTGCTGGGCACAGGATTTGAATCAACAATCTTCTAATCATGAGCAGAGCCCTACAGCCTTGGCAGTAAATACAAGGCAGCCCTATTTTTGACAAAATGGCAAACAGGACATTATTACAACATTTCCCCTAAAGAACTGGAGTTTGAAGATATAAAGAAGGTTTCTTAGTTCTAATGGTTGAAGCCCAAAAACACTGTTGAAACAGTCTCCTATTTCTTGGCATTCAAATTCAGAAAGGGTTCATCATCCTATTCCTTCTACTATTTTTTTCCTATTGCTTGCTGAATATTATTTGCTATATTGTTAAATTTATTTAGATTTTGAAGAAGTGTATGCCCCATATGCTTTGACAATCACATGTGCAGTAACACGAAAACGTGTCTACAGCCTTCTTTTGGGAGCCCATTTTAAAAAACCCTAATTCATTTTAACATAAAAACACTCACACCTAAATTCTTAAGCTAAAGACAAGGGTTATTTTTGCAAAAGTTTACTTTAAAATGAAACTCTGAAATATCTGCACCCCTGAAACTGATGTGATGGAAGTGGCTTTTCCAGCAGACACAGTCCTTATATATAACACTGTACACAAACACAAGCTCAGAACCATTTGTTTCCTCTATTTTTCTTTCCTTTCATATCTGTCCAATTCAATAAAGCATTTTCACGTCGCTTACGAACTGTTGATAGAAAACATTTTCAAATCAATGTGCAGGTTTACAGAACTTGATTCCGAACTCTTGACGGAGGTGGAAATTTCAGGAAGTAAAAATCCAGACTAAGATTGTTTTTAACCAACCAGTTGAATATAGAGTCACATTCACATTACATGGAATTGAAATTTTCTAGCACATTTTGAGGCAGTAGCTATAAGTACTACAATGTAGAACAGTCATATGGATATGATTTTGCTTGCCTGAGTAGTGGGGGTAATTCTGCACCACTCCATCAAATTACACCAAATGTACACTATTTTTCTAATAATGTTGTCAATGAGATGATTCTAAATACAGTGGTTCTTGAACTCACTAAAACTCAAATTTCTTGTAATTCGAACAAACCAGTTTGACCTATAACGTGCCAGGAAATGAGTCATACTACAATACAATTCTTATTTAAATGCCTTCTTCATAGACTGCACAATTAACCAAATAAAGCAGCGCAACATTACAGTAACTAACAATAAATAAACCACTAATTTACGTGTACTATTACAGCATTTATGTAATTTATTTAAACTTTATTTTACCGGGTACATTAACTGAAAGTCAGTTCTCACTGCTTTACGTGATATTCGGGAGAAATAGCAGATGACGAATTGGAACTGCCTGGGATACAACATCATGCGTGTAAATAATCTCTTCAGCCAATAAGGGCAAATGTGTGTCGTCACGGAGGTGGTTCCAGTTTGTGCATCCGGGTGAGAGGTCGCAATGCATCTAACCGCAATGCATTGCGTCAGGATCAGAATGTGTTGGTTTAAGCCAGCCCTGTAAACAAGTTGAACGCACCAAATGACTGGACAGGTGAAACAAACTGAAACGCGGACCTAATACAGAGGACTCACGAGGTTAACGAGGGGGCGGGGCACACAGAAGGACAGGGGTAATGTTGGAATAAGATCTTGGATGGAAGCCATTTAGAAAAAAAAAATGTTCTTCTTGTTTTATCCTGTTCATTTTGCATTTAAATGCTAAAAAAAAAGAAATAGGTGTAATTTTGGGGGGCGGGAACCAATTTATTGGGTTTCCATTATTTCTTAAGGGAAAAAAATGATCAGAACTCAAACTTTTTAGGATTCGACCCGGAGTCCGGAATGGATTAAGTTCGAGAACCGAGGTACACTGTACATGGTTTTAATTAGTAATACATGTCGTTATTGAGCTGCATATACATTCGCAATCTAAAAAAACAGGTTGTTATATGATCAAGCTAAATGTAAACTTACAGTATATAAATATAAAAAACAGCTTTTTAAAAGCATTACTAAGCATATTTTATTGATGTAAATGCTTGCTGATCCTGTAAGGGTGAACTTTAAAAACAAAATACCGTGGTATTCTGTGAAATTACCAGTTGTAAAATACCATGATACAAATTCTCAGTCATACCACCCAGCACTGGCATATACTTTTAAAAGCCAGGTTCACCAAGGGGCTTAACCTGTCCGCTAAACCTGACTTATTGGTAAGTTTGGCTGAAAGGCCTGGCAAACCAAAATCTTTTGGCATATTCACTGGTTAAACAAGTGCATAAAAAGTCAACTGTTTTGCAAAAACCCAATGATTTCATTGAATTACTTAAAAGGGAAAGGATCATTTCACACGCTGTATTAAATTATAATGCTTTGGGAACTATTTAAATTTTCATTCAGTGATTTTCATTATTTACAGCAAAATTATGCAGGCTAACAGGATAGTGCCACTTGTGGAAATGATCATTAACTTGTTAATATTTGTGATGTCCTTCTTTTGTTGCTTTTTGATATTATTATAAAATGATTTATAGATTTAACATTGAAGACGATATTGAATCATTAGTATTAGGATTTAAGGATGAAAATGAATATGCCTCTGACAGATATCAAAAAGGAAAGTATGACGTCCTGCTCCAAACGCTCCTAATTGTGTGCCACACCCACCTCGTTACCTCCTGTTCTGACCTAATTGTAGTCACCTGTTGCTCGTTTAGTCTAGCTTGTCTTTTGTATTTAGTCTTTGTTAGTCTTCCCCAGATCGGTCATTGTCATACATACGTTTGAGTACCCTGCCTGTCTCCATTACCCTTTGTTACCCTCTACCTGAGGACTCCTGCCTTTTGGTTCGTGCGACACTCACCAGTCGTTACAGAAGGTCTCAGGGGAACAACTGATCAGATACGAAGATGTTCACCATACAAGGTATGTATAAATATCGTCAGTATAATTTTATCTTAGATGTATTATATGTGTATAGCCTGGGAGTTAAGACCAAAAATCCCAAGGTCACAATGGTTGTGTCGACCTGAAGTTATGCTATAATGATTTTAATATGTTCAGGTCATACTATTGGCATGCAAATAAGTTTTCCAGGCTCCGCCAATCACCTGCCTTGAGTCCTTCTCCCGCACACATCATTCCTGTTTCCTGCGGCAGTTTCCGGTTCCCGTGATCGCCAGTGCTCTGGACTCAGGGACTGTTGGGTAGAGGTATGGATAGGATGACCCAGCTTGGAGTTAGGGTCAGGCTCTTTGGATCTAGAATATATAATAAAACATCCAGTTTGAACAAGTTTGTGTCATGACAGAATGATGTCACACTCACGCTTTCTCCAGGGTGATTGGCTGTGGAAAGCTCTTCTGTCACACTACCACTCAAAAATCTGGGTGCTGATTTTTATTTCTTTATTGCATCTAGAACTGTTTTTTATGAAATAAAATAAAATGCCTTATAATAAGTGAGCCACAACCGCAAACAAATGGAGATGGGACAATCCAACAGTCTGATTAAGAATAAATTAATTAATGCTTTAATTTCATCAAGAATGAATTACATCTTTTTATTGGTGAAGGCAATGAAATATGATTCAGTTTACAATACTATTGAAATGATGCAACGAAAGAATTTATCGTTTTAATTAGCAGTTTAAAATGGAGTGGACACATCAAGGTAAAAAAAAAATCATTATTTAAGCTGTGTATCAGACTAAAAAGAAGATGAATTAAAATAGTTGAATCTCACATATAGCTTATGTCCACACCGCTTGAAACTGGGAGTCCCAGTCTCAGTACAAGCTGAGCAGCGCCGTTTGACTATCCTGTGTGTTTCTTTAATTAAATTTAATTAAAACTGGAAGTCCCACCTACTGATCAGTGAGCTTTGCTTGGGGCTTAGTTTTCTCACTCCCGGAGTACAAGACTTTGCAATCCTATCTTGTTTGTCTTGTGGTTTTGGTTTTGTGATGTATTGTGTCTGTTTGATTCGTGTCTCTTACTGTAGTTCCACGTCTTGGTTTTCATTGGGCCCCTGGCTCCACCAACCTCCCACATTTCTCCAGCACACCGCATTCTGTAATTCCCCCTACAATGGATGGCAGGTGCCTATTTCCTGTGGTGTTCTGTCCGACGGAAAAAAAACCAAACACTGTAGGTGGGATGGTCCTGTCTGGGGTGTTTTGCATCTATTTTTAGCAAACTTGTTGAGTCCAGTTCTGTATGTTTTTTGAAAGATGATCGAGTAAAGTTCCCGAAAAGCAATATCAATCTACAAATAACAGATCACAAACACTTTGTTAAGAGCGTATGAGAGTTCAGTCATGGATGAATTATTGCATCCCAAGATTGTCTGCAAGCCTTTATCTATCAACAAGAAAACAGTGACAGGACAAACAACTTAGAGGTGTGTAGGACTTTTCTGTGTTTTGATCAGTTTTTCAAAGTTGGTACAGGAAAATGGATATGGTTTTGATAGCTTTATCTGAGCAAAAAAAGACAATAGATGAGGTTTGTGTCACCTGGGCCGGACACGCTTTTGGGAGAGTGAAGAGACTGAGGAAATTTTGTTAAACTAGTCACAATCTGGAGATGTTCAGCAAGAAGCATACTTACTATGCATTTAGTAACCAAAGAGCAAAATAAACAAAATATATGCCATCAATAAAGAAAGAAGACAAAATGGAGGCTGACCCTGAGAGTCCACAATACCAACGGCGAAAAAAACAAGAAATTAAAAAGCAAAAGCAAAACCCATAATCTAGCATGCTCCGGAAGCAGCAGAACCAGTGAGGGATATAAAAGGACCCCAAACGTAAGTAGGAGAGGAGGGTTCAGACCTGAGCCATGATGGGGAGGGGAAGGATACAGGAGAGGAGTCACGGTGCATTCGTGGGGGGGGCAGATGGAAAGACAGCCAAAGGCCTGTTAGGGGCAGCAGGAGAAATCTGCTTCAGGGCACCTGCCCTGTGCTCACCTGTCATTCAGGGGGATGAAGGAAAAAGCACCTCAACAGACGGTGTAAAAAACATTAAATCAACACACATTGGGCAGAAAAGGACAGACTATAATTTAGAAGCACAGCGACTGAGGCCTGAGAATCAGATGGAGTTCAAAGAGGTGTCTGGGGCCTGCCGATTGCCTGCCAGAAAGCCCGAGTATGCGGTGCATGTAGGAGCAAAATACACAAGTCACAACAATAATTTGTGTATAGTAGTTCTCCCATATCTGCAGGTGACACGTGCCAAGACCCACCACAGCTAGCTAAAATCATGGATAATAGCGAACCATCTGCAGACTCCATGTATAATGTGATTTTCATGTGCTTATATATGGTGATTGATAAATTAGGCACAGTAAAACATCACACTACATTATTAAACAGTACTGTACTCTCTCAAAAAATTCAAGAGATTATTGCATAATAATAATTATTATTACTAATATTATTATTATTAGGCATTTTTTTCAGTTCTGATCCAATTCCAATTGATACCACCTGCTGATACCGAAAATCTGAAGAGCTATTGTGCGGTTGATTGAAAAAATCGATTTAACAAGAAATAGGAGCTCTCTTTTTACAGATTGCCGAAAACTAATTAAGTAAATATCAGATGGGGATCGGTGACAAAACATTATGCATCCAACCACATAGGCTATGCTGAATGGGTATCCCAAGACCCAGAGGTTAAAATGACATATAGTGTAGAGTGTTACTTGTAATGTACACTCAAATGAGCATTTCAGGGCATGGCAAGATAGTAGAAACAAACTGGTAAAAAATCCTTATAAAATATTTTCACTTTTTCATTAAGGGGTATGTGTTGTGTCAGTTGATGGTGAAAGGAAATTAGATCCATTCTGAAATAAGTCAGCATAGAAACTAGGGATGGAAAATGTAGAGGAATCTGAATATTTTACGAAGGTTGGTTTGTATGCATGGTTGTCTGGATAAACAATTTGTTTAATTCCACAAACAACAAAGTCTGATCTTTTTTTTAGTTGATTTGAATGAGGAATGTATTTCTTTTCTGTTCATTATCCCTTTTTCATGTTGTTTTTTTTTCAGTTAAAAATGTCAGATACAGAAAGTGTGGAAATATTAGATTTCAGCGGATGGACTGAAACCTCCACCATGCTATCGAGCAAATTTAACTGAGACATAGTTTTGTTAATCTATTGAGGTCTGGATACTAAAATGTCATAGAGTGAATTGACACCTATAATGTGACATTACCTTCAGAGGGACAAAAGTTATGCTATAAAAGAAATGGGATACGTGACCTTTAATTCAGAAGAGCACACTACACTGCAAAAGGATGGGAAATTTTGTAAAAAAAAAAAAAAGGTTTGACATAAGGATAACAGGGGAAAATAAAAAAAAAGCTATCACTGTGAAGAACGTCATCACTTTAATCGAAATGTAAAGACAAAGAAAACAATGTTGCAGCTGGTTTGTGAAAATTGATATATATAGTATAATATAGCAGATAATTGGGAGAGAAGAGGCCAGAGGAGAATTGGTCACCAATACTAAAGAAGTGATTTTACTGCAGTGAAAAAGTAAATGTTCTATAACTGAAATAACTGAAGTTCTGTGTAAACTTTTCTAGCTAAAGGCCAGGTAAAAATACCCACCGCATTTTAATGTGTGTCAAACCCATGCATGTTTTTATTAGGTTTGTCTCCTTACAGAAAAGCTCTGGATTCTCGCCAACTTCTTCAAGCAGATTGGTGAATATTTACTTCTCTGCCCCTCCTCTCTAATTCATATTGAATGCGGATCCTTCTGCTGTTTCTGTCCTTGCAAAACAAGTTTTGATGGGAAACAACATAATCACCCAAATCTCCCACAATTCAAAATTTCCATATATTCAAGATATTTGTGTATTATTTTTCCTATTTGGATCTCACATGTCCTAAACCAGCACGACACCTGCTGGCTCAAGCATGTATCTTGTTTGAGAACCTTTACATGGATTTGCATTCTGAGAGGGTGGCATAATTTCTAGCATAGTGATGTTGCAGTTTGAGAGGACAGACCCAGAATTACACTAGCAGGTGGTCCATCTGAGAAAATGGAATGCTCCTGTAGTTATACCTTCTACAGATACTTTTCAAAAATGTTTGGTATAAAGCAGATTCCTCAGCATTCCACAGTCTGAATGATAGACCAATTACCTTGTCTGTTGTAAGGCTGTTTTTAAGCATACATTGAATTTCATCACGATTCTTAACTTGCATGCAGAATTTCAAAGGATGCTGTGCTGCAGCTGGTCAGGGAGCCTCTTCTGCATTTTTGGCAGGGACATTCTGCCACAGTGAATATGCTTTCAAAAATAGAGTGAGAGGAGAAGGATCGTACCTTTGCACATAGTCGGGCGTCTTTGATGTGAGAGCCATGTAACAGATTTAAGAAATATACCTTGGAAATGCATTTATTTGTGAAATATACAATCCCGCATCTTTCAGAAATGATTGTAAGATTTCCAGCTGTTTCCATGACCCTGAGTATGTTGCACCTCTAGACGATGGATGGATGAATGGATTGGTGGATGTATGGATGAATGAATTTAGGATCACAAAAGAGAAATATAAATGTATTATTTAATAAAGATTTAGCAATTCAGTGGGTGTTATTTCTGCAGCAAAAATAAATAAAACATAAAATTGTCGATGAGAAAAGGAAATGCTGTGCAAAGAAAGCATGGATTTCCAAGGACAAGGTGCTTAACACACATGCTCTGGTTGGAATCCTCCAGAAGTCTAACCTGAATGTTAATTGGCGGGGGAGGGGTCACACTGTCAGGACCCAAGAGCAGGTAGTATCAATGCAGCCTGACTACAAATAATAAATCTAGTACTTTTGTGAACTTTCCATGGACTACACTCTGTGCACTCACTATTGAAAGTGTAGTTCTGTAAAATACATAAAGCTTACACCTACTCCCTGCAATTCTTAGACATACAGTTAGGCTCTCATTTTCAGAGTTGTCCATAATGAGTAATTAACATATACATGCATGTAAGCTTGCATGTCCCCTGCAGTGCTCTGGCATTCCATCTAGGGTGTACTGTACCTCCTCCCTGTACTGCCCCACACAAACCACTGCTGGGTAGGTAGCTGGAACATGGATGGAAGGATAAATAAAACCCTAAATAAAAATAAAACCAACTACTTTAAGTAGCCATTTATTGGGATTGATATTTCTGCAAGGTCGCTGCTACAAATCACAGACATTCCAATCCATGTTTCCGTTTGATGAAATCTGAAAAAAGTACATGACGTGCAAGCAACTGCACAGTCCTTAAGCCAAACTGTACATGATCATGGGGAAACGGTGATCCCTCCCCCACAACCTAAATTTATCATATACACACTATTTTATCCAATATGACACTTTCTCTTACTTTATCTGCCATAAAATTATAAACCACAGGCAACTCTAACTTAACTACATTTGTATTTGCTGTCAACTATATCAGTAATTATATCTAACAGATACATTACATTAACACAGGATATGACACTGGAATATTTCTCATAATTTCGACTTGGCAACAAGTAAAGTGTCTGTATAGAAATAATTGGAACAAGTGGTGTCAATTTTATTGATACATGTATTTTCTGATTTAGTTATTAATATTAGTACGCATTAGGTGAATTTAAATAATGCAGGCTCAATTTCTAGTTCAGAATGTTTAGCGGACACCTGCTTTTGTATATTAGCCTCATTTAATTTAATTTAATACCAATTTGAATGGTAAAGAAATTCCTGGATAGACACACAGCTAATTGCGACAGCATATTATTGCACAACATCATATCATACAGGATCCAGAAAATTTGCATCCTTTCTACCACGGGGGTTAAGAATAAAAAATCTTTCTCTATTTGTCATACAACAGTAATACAAGGAACCTGGATCATTCTTAGTTTTCATGCTTAATCAGCCTCTCAGGGCTCCTAAGGTTGATATTATACTTTCAAATACAGACACATTTTCTCATCACAACAACTTGACTTCCTGTACCAAAGAAAATAAAAAAAAAACAAAAATCAGTATTTAATAAGTTGCAAAGTGAATGACTGCATACATAAAGAACTTTAGCAGACTCTGTTGATTAGGATAACAATAATACCACAAGTTTCAGTGACAGGACACTGATTCTCCACACACATGGATTTCCCATTATACCTGCATACAGACGTGTTTGAATGTCTGCTACGTGTTTCCCCTCCTACTATTTTTCAGGGCAGGAAAGCCTATAACTGTGTAGGTGCCCTCATAATAAAGAAAAAAAAGGTAAAAGAGGGTGAGACAAAGAAGGTGTAGCGGTGCATTTGGTGCGCCACTGAGCAGTCTGAGGAAGGACCTCCCACCCAAGCTCCTCCGTGTCAAACTGCAGGAAGGAGCCCCTCCATCCTCTTGCCTTTCCATGTGAGCCAGAGGGAGGGATCCACAGCCGCTGTATAAAAAGGCAGCCAGAAAATCAATCAGCGCAAAACCGGCTCTGATTCCCCGGCTTGCCTCATTCCTCCCGTGCTCTCTCTCTCTCTCTCTCTCTCTCTCTCTCTCTGTCGTTCTCTCTCTCTGCCCATCCTCCTTCTCTCTCCTCTTTGGTGAGTGCCGCCTTTGGCTCCTGTCCTCCCAGTCGGCGAGTGTGTGCGCCTGTGAGCGGCGAGGGTGCGCGTGCTTGAGAGTGCGCGTGTGTGTGTTGTGTGTGTGTGTGTGCGTGTGTGTTGTGTGTGCACTCCCCTGTGTATATGTTGGTCTCTCTATCCGACCCACCCTCAACGCCTCCCGTGGGATCCTCGTCTCCCTTTCACTGGCGAGCGGCGCCCCCTACACAGCAGTCACCATTTCTGCCCCCGGGAGAGCCACGCTGGCAGCACAGCCCCATCCCCGACTCAGCATCGGGAGGAAGACCCTGGTGGCAGCCGCCGTTGGGGTCATGCTGGTCCTGGTGCTGGTCGTCCTCATCCCCGTGCTGGTGAGCTCCGTTGGCAATGATGCCAGCCACTATGAGATGCTGGGCACCTGCCGCATGGTGTGCGACCCCTACCTCAACAAGGGCACCACCACCAGTGCGAGCATCCGGGGCGAGGCCGAGGCTCTCAGCGACCATAGTGCTGTCCACCCGCCGTCCACTCTGCTGCAGGGCCCGCAAGGGAAGCCAGGCCGGCCAGGGAAGCCTGGACCTCCAGGGCCTCCAGGAGAGCCTGGCCCTCCAGGACCGGTGGGCCCACCTGGAGACAGGGGCGATACTGGGAGGACTGGAACCCTAGGTCTGGGGGGTAATGGAGTTATCAGCACGGCCATGTACACCACAGCCCCCCGGGTGGCTTTTTATGCCGGGCTCAAGAACCCCCACGAGGGCTATGAGATCCTCAAGTTCGACGACGTGGTCACCAACCTGGGCAACAATTACGATGGCACCTCGGGCAAGTTCATCTGCAACATTCCAGGCACTTACTTCTTCATCTACCACGTGCTCATGAGAGGTGGTGATGGCACCAGCATGTGGGCAGATCTCTGCAAGAATGGCCAGGTGGGTGGCTCTGTGCTCGTTATTACCTGTCTTCTTGTGCCTGGCATTTTCCTCGACAGGCCAGATGTACGTGTGGTCGGGGCTCCTCTGTTTACTGAGCTCTCATGAAACTTTCAAATGAAACTGCAAACCTGCGTTACACCATCAGTGTCCCCCACACATATGAACAGTTACAGAGGCTGCATTATGAAAACTAGAGCTTGAAGCGGAACTTAAAGCAAGTGCGATAACAAACTCAGACTGTAATATTCCATGCAATACGAATTAGCCAGTAATGCACAGTGACAGGTATCACTAGTACAAAAACAAAGTGGAGTATGTTCTCTTTGACGGCATTTGATTACCAAACTTACAGACATCTCATTAGGTTGCATATTTTCAGTTATCTGTGTGTAATAGTTTAATTTTTGAGGCGCGAACATCGCTGTTTACTGCTTAAAGCGCTCAATTATTAAACAGACAGTACAATAGAAGAACCAATCGGCAGTACCCGATAATTTGGAAAAGTATATATAATCAGCACAAAAGAATTAATTTGACTAAACCTGTTGCTTCCAGTTCTGTTGATCGCCAACTAAACTGGGCTGTAAACCAGACAGTGGGAGCATTTTACTTTGTCATCAGCTACGGTAGGAACAGTGTTCTCAGGGTAAAATTAATGTAAATCATTTAAAGTTACTGTCAATAGTACACTTGCCCATTACTTATTTCAGACCATGACAACAACTGTCAAGACTATTTACTCATCATTTTCCGCACTGGCATCACTCTTAGCTCAGCAAAATGTAAACGTGAAAGAAATTTAAAGGTGTCAAAATCTGCAGGAGCAAAGGCGCAGCGTAAAAGTGAAATAATACATTATCTTCATTCACGTGAATTCGTAATTTATAACTGACTTGTATAGCAAGCCAGTTCACAAATGCTATAATCGCTTATACAGGTAGGCTGTTAATTGTTAATAAATTATCTATATCTGTCATTAGTATAGCTCATATCAGCATACTGATAAAAGCAATCAGTAAATTAATAGTCTGAAATATGCATGCAGAAATTCCTATACATCATTCTGATGAGTG
The DNA here is from genome assembly GCA_015164015.2 of Brevimyrus niger. NCBI lineage: Eukaryota > Metazoa > Chordata > Actinopteri > Osteoglossiformes > Mormyridae > Brevimyrus > Brevimyrus niger. The sequence continues at coordinate 15,173,933 of JAABNY020000095.1, forward strand.
CAGTTTTTTTTTTTTTATCAAGCGCGCGTTAAAGTTAATATCAGTCCAAACCACTTCATTGCAAGTACGTTCATTAACACTAGAATTCCTGGAAAAATCAGGCTTTCCTCACTAGTTGTATTCGGAGCAGAGGCTTTGTACTGATTTTTGCGATTAGTTAGCCTGTGTATAGTAGTTTGTATTTGTTTAGCATATCTGCAGGATGATATCATCGCTGTAAGCTGTCAAAGAATGGTAAAACAGTGTACTGTAGTATACCTCATGAAGACGCGTTACTCTGTTATCATTAGCTGTTCATGTTCTTCAGATATCAATGCCAGATAATTATTGTCAGAGAAAATTGTTAAAACATGTCGTGAGAGGCAGCTGCCTTAAGACTTTGCATTTTGTAATTAAACTTATAAAATGTAATCTGTTTACTTAAAAATTATGGATACATATTCAGCAGTCTTTCGCTGACACAACGAAAACGACAATGCTCTCCTAATCGCTGGACTGTTCATCTTTCTGGGGTTTACATTTAATATGCCGTCTGACTATTTATTTTAATCGTTATAAGTTTGACTTTACTCGATGCTTTATTATTAACAAATCAATTATTTTAGTTTTGTGTTTTAATGCGACAGCTATGTCTATTTCCCTTGTTGTTTGTTATCGGAATTTAATTTTTAATAGTGATTTATTCATATGTAATATATATTAAGAAATGCTCTATAGGATTTATTATTATTATTATTATTATTATTATTATTATTATTATTATTGTTATTAATAATAATAATAATCGGTCAAATAAGCTTCCTAAAATTCTCCTAATCTTTTTTTCCCCTATTGCCCACCACCACCACCCTTGTCTTTTATGAACGCTATACTCACGTCTTGTGAAGACATAGAAAACAAAAATGGTAATGGTAATTATCTCTTGTCACATGTGAAAAAAAACTATTTTTATTTCGGAAAATTATGCACACAAACGCATTGATAGTAAGAAAATTACGTGAGATCCACGTAGCAAGAGTACATTCTTAACTGACATGTATGGAATGGAGGTGTGAAAATTATAAACTGCGCAAAACAAGGGTCACTACTTAAGCATAATGAACTCGAGTTTTGCTGTCCGTGTTTCTGTGTTCAAGCAGAAGTATTAGCGGGTGGGTTTTGAAAAGATTAATGTGATAATAGGTTGGATAATTGTAAATTATATTTTGATGTTGCTCCCGGGAAATCGATGGCATCAAAAACATTATTAGATTTAAAAAATAGATGTAATGAATAGTCTCACTGAATAGGATACACCCAAAAAGGATAAGCGGTTTGGAAAATGGATGGATGGATGAATGGATAAGATACCCAGGTCTGCTGTGTAACTTGTCTTGCCAGTGAAATTGTCCCCACACTTCTTGATTTTTCTCTCACCACTTTTTTAAGCAACATGCCTTGCACAACATTATGTGTGCTAAAGGGTATTTTATATATTAAATGTTCTAGACAAAAGATAGCATGTTGCTTTTGAAACACCTTACACATGCTGTGTTGTGCCTTCATAGCAGTTACATACCTATTCACTGCATCAGTAATTTTAAAGTTTAAGTCCATTATTAAAACCCAATAAGACCTAGGACAGTGGATCACATACAATTGGTAGTGCACAGAAGGACTGTCCCATTTGCAGTACAGGGCATGTCAGTTAGTTGTAAGTGCACTAGGTTTGATTATTTGTGAACAACGAACAGTTTGGAAATCAAATTGAAATGTAGGAGGCATGAATGGGGACTATGGGTATGGTTCCAGTGTTTGATCACATTTGCAACCTCTCCTGGGTAAGAGCTGGTTACCTATTTAGCTGTTTGCGTATATGCAACAGCAAATGCATAATGTTATTTGCTGAAACAGAAATTGCATAGGTCCACTGACTCATGAGCTGCAACTGAAAAACCTGGTTACTCTAACATAACATTAATTTGTTGATGTCCATTTGATGATGTCACTCTCCCTTTGTACATGTGAAGCACAAGCTGTCTGATTATCAAACCTCCTTCATTGTTCCGTCGTTCAGACTGATGGATTTTCCAATTTGTCTGTTTTTATCTTGAGTGACAACAGAATAGAAAAGTAAATGAACTGCACTGTACTTCAAAGAAGTTAGATTAAATGTCTCTTTTAAACTTAATTAAAAACCTTGAACTGCATCCAAAATATGTTTGCATTCTTTTTTTCTTCTCCTTTTTTGAAAGATTATTATCCATCTGAAAACCTTTTCAAACTTAATTAAAACCAATCAGTTCACTGCTAAATCTCCAGGGAACCGAGGTGAATAATTACGCTATCTTCATTTCTAATAAGGACGGCCGCACTCCCTATTCGTAAGACACACACGCTTCGTCTGTGGCAATTATCATTCCCTCTTTCCAATGTCTCTCCTTCTCTCTCCTTCACTCTTCATATTTTCAGACCTCAAATGTCAATTGCATGTTTGTTTGCCAGAGAGCAATTAATGAAGTCATCTGAAAGCTTTGGCAAATCTAAAATTCACAGAATAATAAACTCTGCAAAGGAAGAGATAACATTAATAGAAGGCAGAGACATGAACAGAAAACTGCAGTTGTGGTGTTATCTCTATGAAAAAATGTTTGACCAAAATATACATAGTAAATTTGAGTCCAGTAGACCAAAAATAAGGTATTGTGCTTTGCCTTTGATAGCATATGACAGACGTCAACAAACTCTCAAGTATCTCTATAATTGAAAACTCTCATATGGTATTTAGTGTGTTGAGGTGTTTAGTAATGAACACTTTTTTCCTTGCAGTATCACATAATTGGCATTCATTAAGCCATGTGACTGGTACTCTGAGAGCCACTGAAAGTAGTGCAGAACCAATAAAATTCTCTTACTTCAATCAGGTTGGAGATGGGCAGGCATAATCCACTTTCAGAACACAAGTGTATGTGGTCCACCCTCCTGTATACAAACAGAGTGATATATATGTCATAAACTAAAACTGAACATGTCTGTCTCGGACTGGGATATGGAAACAGTATCTGCTCCTCCAGATGACACTTTCTGATTGATTGACTGGTTCAATGCATGAAGTGGTCGCAGTTCAAAGAAATTCCTTTTACTAATGAAAACAATAAGGAGGCCACTTATATACAATCATCCTGATTTAATGGCATTCAGTTGCCTTCTAAGCTCTTTGTTTTAGAAAGGCCTCAATATAAACAGCATTAAACATCATCAGCTTTCTGAAATCTATATTTACCGCTTCTAAAAACAACTGCAAAATGAAGTAAAGGGGCTTATACCCAAAGCTTAGACCCAAAGCCAGCATCATTTATAGACTTTTGAATTTTCTGGTTGATGGTGATGAAGATTATTCTTTTTCCATGGTTCTGGACTCAGAGCTTTCCTTCATATTAAAGAGAGCTATCTGCACGGCAGTGGACTGTGTCAGAGAAAAGGCATCCAATGAGGTGTGGCTTGGATCACACAGAGCTGTAAGATGCAGAACTGCGACTAAATTAATTGCTCAAAACAAAAACATCAAAGATAGTGCCTTCAGAAAATTCTATCAGGTTCAATGTGTTTAGCCAGCAGCAAATACAACTACAGGGCTGGTGTAGATGTGGCCAGTTCAATTAAACGTTTTTGTTCAGTTTAACACCATCAGAATGTATTTGACTCCTGTCTAGAATATATTTGCATTGTAGGAAGGTTTTTTATCTCTGGTGTTGTACACTGTGTGCCATTGAAAGAAAGACATTTCCAAAGTCTGTATTTTACCAGCTGACCTCAGTTCCTTGTGGAGGTGGTTTGCAGTGAGTATAAGTTGGAGGAACTAGGGGCACATGATTTAGGTCATTCTTGATTAAGGAAATTCTGCTTAAAGTCTTATTAGGGTGGACTTTAAAAGAGCAGCACTTGAATCAGCACACTCTAAGGGTTTTTTTAGCACTGTGAAAGATAATTTGTGAAGATGTGATTAACCTGGAAAAAAATATAGTTCATTATTTCTTCTTCATACTGAAGGCAAGAAATTGAAAGTATAGATAATGTAGCATTATTTATATGGATGTAAAAAAGTCGGTATTACTATATATTGTCCCCTTGGTCAGATATGCAATGCATTAATTTAATCTTACCCTTTCCTTTTAAAAATGGTTTTAAATTATTTTATTGTTCTTTTAATTTTTGAAATGATATATCATAAATAAGCATTTAATTCTTTGCATTAAATACTTGTTTTGACACTTTAGAAAAGATTTGCTCATTTAATATGCTGCTGCATGTGTGAATCCCACTATGCTATTTCAATAGCCTATACATACAACTTTTTAAAAACAAACAGAGAAACCAAATAATACCTAGGGAGGAAACTGAAGGGCCATATTTCAACCATGGGCATTTTGCAAACACTGCAATTTTGCAATGAATTAGTCAAACTAGGATTAAAGATAAGTGAAAGTTGCCCAGAAAACATTGAGCATTAGTTTAATGAAAACAGCTGTCTGACTAAGATGTACGTGAATGATATTTTTGTTGCATGGCAGTGTTATCAAGAAGCTTGGGAAGAAAAGAGGTAAATGTAACAAACGTTGGTCTATTGTTTAATTAAAGATTAAAATAGTGACACATAACATGACTTGATTTAATGTAACATAACCCTCTTGAGATCTTCTCTCTTGTTCCCAAACAGTTGTCCCTGTAGATACCAAGCAGGGTAAGTACTCTAATCAGGGCCAGCTTGACTTCTGTGATGGAAGCGTTTGTTGGCAAATGGCCGGCAATACATCACCCCAGATAAGCAATGTCATACTGAGTCCTCATGTTATTTTAAGATAAAGGAAACATATGATATTTATATAATTACCATAAAGTAACTCATTAATCTCATGAGAAGAGGAGTAATGTCCCTTTCTCAGCATTTGATGTTCAGACGGTCCCCAGGTTATGCATGAGATCCTTTCCCTAAGTCTGTCTTTAAGCCTAATTTGTATGTAAGTTGGAAAAATAATAATAAGGTATACAGTGGTACCTCGGTTCTCGAACTAGAACTCGATTTTCTTGATAGTTGAACAAACCAGTTTGACTTATAACTCGATCTGAATATCAGAAGTCAAACTGCGAACGCTGACCTAATATAAATTGTATGCACCAGGAAATGAGTCATACTACAATGCAACTCTTATTTGAATACCTTCTTCACAGGCTGGACCATTAACCAAATAAAGCAGCGCAATATCACGGTAACTTAAAATAAATAAACCACTAACTTACGTGTACTATTACAACATTTATGTCATTTATTTAAACTTTATTTTACCCGGTAAATTAACTGAAAACCAGTTCTCACTACTTTATGTGATATTCGGGAGAAATAGCAGATTATGCTTCCGAACTGCCTGGGATACAAACGTCATGCGTGTAACTAAACTCTTCAGCCAATAAGGGCATTCTTGTGTTGTCACAGAGACGGTTCCAGTTTGTGCAGCCGGGTGAGAGGTCGCAATGCATCTAACCGTAATGCATTGCATCAGGATCAGACTGCGTTGCTTTAAGCCATCGCTGTAAGCAATTCGAATGCACTTAATACAGTTGGACTAATGACAACAACCAAATCACATGGGGATCCCACACGAGGCTTACGAGGGGGCGTTTTGGAAACCATTAAGAAAAAAATGCTTTTCTTGTTTTATCCTGTTAATTTTTTGTTTAAAATTGCTATATACAAACATATTTAGGTGTCATTTTGGGGGGGCAGGAACCAATTAATTGGTTTATCATTATTTCTTATTGGAAAAATTCAATCAGAACTTTTCGATCAGAATTTTTAGGATTCAATCCGGAGTCCGTAACGGATTAAGATCGAGAACCAAGGTACCATTGTATATGATAACAATAAAAGTAACCACATACAGTACTGTACCTCGAGCCATAGAACCACTGAAGTCACACATTGTTTTCACGAGTGTCGCAAAAGTTGTGCGTTCTTTTGTTATCATGAATAATTAGATTTCACCCGATTCTAATATAAAAGGCTTTATGGCAGTCCGTTGGTAAGTACAAGCTGTCCATATGCCACACTTTCTTAACCCAGGGACTGCCTATATAACAGGCTTTATGGCAGTCCATGCAAAAGTACAAGCTGTCAATATGCTGCATGTTCTTAACTCGGGGACTGCCTGTATAACAGGCTTTATGGCAGTCCGTGTATAAGTACAAGCTATCCATGTAACGCATGTTCTTAACTCGGGGACTGCCTGTACTATAATCTATTATCCTACAGGGTCTCCAAACTAATAAAACACAGCGAGTTGTTTTTTAGCTTTCCTAGGCCAGCAGGTTCGTTTTTGAGCATACACAGCAAATAAACCAGATAGTTAAGTTAGTACTGAATGATCACTTTTACTTATTCAGTGTTTGGCTGGATCATGAACCCAGTATTTCTGGTCTTCATGTCACTGTAATTACCTTTTTTTGTTGAACCTTAGACCTAAATAGGTTCAAATCAGAAGGCTAAGAAGTCTCTTTTAAATTAGTTTTTATTAAAAATAGTTTTATTATTGGTGCATCCACCGCAAGTAAGCATTTGTACAATGTACTTAATGCACTCAGACTGTATGAATAAAAAAAAAATACATTTGACATGTTTTCATATATTAAATTAGCTTCTAAAGCAATTTGCATTGGCTATTATTGATGCGCAGAATCTTCTGGGTAAAATTGAGTGTGAAGGAGTCCAACAAAAAAGAAAAATATGCTTTCTCTTCATCCCTAGATAGTGAACTGTTTTAAAAAAAGGAATGACAGAATGCTCTGATGTGAGCAGTGTTGAAAGCTCTGCTCCACAAAGCACACACACACTTCTGTGTCCTCCGTTACCAGCCAGTTCATCCATCCAACAGAGAAGCTTTATGTAATTGCTGCTGCTTCAGCCTTGTGAATCATGTGTTGCTAATCATCTCAAGGTCACGACTTGTCATCCTGCGCGTTGAGCAGCCATTGTAGACTAACTTTCCTGTCAATTTGCCTGCCTCCCTGAAAGTTACAGTGGTAGAGGTTGGACTCTCACTGTCATAACTAGCAAGTGCAGTGAAGCGGAGGACTGAGAGTAGAGCCTAGCGATCATATCTGACCCTTCAGTTTTAAGAAGTGCTGCTCATTTCAATGCAAAAAGAACTGAAGCAAAATCTAGGGTATCCTTAAAGACCGATGACACCAGACGTATGTGAAATGTTCATAATAAGATGAGTCCTCTGAAGAAAAATCAAGGAGTGCAATATCCGGCCTCTTGAGAGAATGATTAAGTATGGTACTACTTTGGAACTCTGAATCACTCCATATCAGTAAAGTTCTTGGAATCAGTTGTTGTGTCATGATAACCAGGTATGCAGCACAAAGCTGACTGGCTCAGGGGAATCTTGATTAAATCATTTTCAGACTTAATGAAAGAGCATGCATTAACAGACATGCAATCTAAGCAGGGGGCCATCTCTCAGACAGGGCTGTGAGGTGTAACACTGAGTTATCATCAGTTCCCATTAACCACCCGAAAGACTGAGCTATCATAATCAGAGCTTTATAAAGAAAGCAGTTTCCATCAAATAATTCAGCTACTTTAATTCTGCACTCATCTTTAATTTTGAAAAGCACAACATCACTATTATATAAATAACCCTGGAATTGAACTTTACAGTGATAACATTTCTATTCAACTTATGAATGAAACCAGATTGGAATTATAATCCTTAATTACTAGGTAGGCTAACCCTCTGGTTTATAACATTTAAAATTGCAGCGTAAAAATTATATTGTATGAATGAGCCTTAATTAATTGAATGATATATAGTTTTTTGATAAGTAAGAAAATTAACTATTTTTGCTTTTAGATACAAGTGCATAGCAAAGTTAAAATTATAAACCTTTTGTACGTTGAATTTCAGACAATAAATACGATGGTACATGAATGTATCCTTTAGGGCAACTGTGATATGACTGTGTACTTAGTCTTAGGGTCTAAGTCAGGTCTATATTTATCCTGGGCTCTTTATCTTAGAATATCATTCTTTGTTTTGATATCCTTGTGATACATTCTAGATTTAATCAGAATTTTAAACAAGAGCATCATGCTTCCAACCATAATTGCTGTCAACACAACTGTCTAACTGAATAAATAAGGAAAAATAAAGGTTGCCATTTACTGAACTTCCCATAATTCCTCTATATTCCTTGTTACTTTTGGCAAAATTAAAATTGCAATTGCATATTTGAGCGTCCTTTAGTCATTGTGCTTCAATAAAGATTTTTATATTCAGACCTGAACTCATTATAGGGTGCAGGAAGACCTGGGACATCCCCATTCTAACTAGAGGCAGGATTCACGGTAAATCTGCAGTAGATATCTGTTGTACATAAGTAGATGCAGGTCCATTGGTAACTTTCATCTTCAGTATTATTATTAGAAAAACATTTCCTCTAATGTACTGTAAAAGTGGCACATAGACATCGCTGTCTCTGTCTTCTGATGTGTGTGTGGAGCAGTTAGGTTCTCTCCAGTATCTGCCGCAGAATCTTGCTTCCACCATCTCAACAGCTCGTCATTATTAGCCTCACATGGCTGATTTCACTGGTCGGTACAGGTGCACAAATAAATGGCAGTGAAAGTGCCGGAAGAGGTCTAACGTAGAGGTTGAAATTTGTCGAATCTTTCACATTCCCAGGGGCGGTGAGAACTCGCAAATATGTTATACACAAAAAGTAATTAAGGCTGATTCAGAGTTAGTGAACTTAAAAGAATTAAGTAATGTCTATACTCCTCAAGTTAGAGCATAAGTCACTCTTGACAATTTATGTGGGTTTTAAATGTTCAATATTAGCGTGCTGTAGTAAGAAAAAATATACAGATTTTTAAAAAATCATATTATTTAATTTTGATATAACATTAATAGATAATAATTTACCGAAATATTGGTTCTGTTTTCACTATGAATGTGAGAGCACCGTGATGCTCAAGGGGCTTTTGCAAATAGGGCTGAAATGTTACATTGCTTCCAGTCATTGTGGGGCCTCACCATCACTATGGTCTCAATAAATCACCCCAACATTTCATTTTTCCTCAAAAGCACACGACAATTTTGATTATAAAGTAGGACATTTTTAATCAATCAATAAATTAATCAATGCCTATTTACTGCCATTATGTAGTATTTCCTCTGGATAATAAATTAAATTTGAAAGGGGACAAAGTCTGCAAACACAAGACTTTATTTTACAGTCTTATAAATATGAAAAGAATTAAAACACATAAAAAGTTACTGGCTACCTCAAGTAGGTCAATGATTTTTTTTTTGCATTCATTCTGGTGACCATGCAGGTTGGATGTACCTTGGAGATACAGTTGTTCTGTCCCCGCTGCCCTTGTTGCTGTGTTTGATCTGCTGGCACTGTAAATATCCAGTGTCACCCAGCCATACCAAGGGCTAATTCAGCTCTGTTTGTTTCCAGCACTTGCATTGACTTGCATTGATCTCAGTCCACCTTCATTCTCTTAAATATTCTGACCGGCTGAACCTTTCTTTTAAAATATCGATCTGATCTTTTTTAAATGGATAAGGAAAGACTGTTGCTCTTTGCAAATCTATGTCTGCAAGACATTTACACACAGGATCATTGGGAAATGAGCTACCATTTTTCTGCACGGTTTGCTTTTGCATTTTTTTTTATTGTGCCTGCTTACAAAATACATAGACTGTCACGAAGTTGCAAAGCTTTTGTGATTAAGACAAAATCTGTGTTCCAAGTAGGGTCATTAAGCCGGTCAGTAAAGCACAGACAGATAATCGGGTCAGTCGTAACACTTAGTGAGTCCCTCACGGCGCGATAGCTCCTCTTATGCACGGTGATTTGCAAACACATTTCGCATAAATGGTTACACAACAAGCAAAGAGGAGGATAAAAAAGCTGTTATTAAAAAAACGCCTTTGGCCATCCATACAACAACAAAAACCCTACAGCAGTACCTTTTACGTCTCCTCTGCTCCCCATAGTTCCCTAACAGCAGGAGTCACTCTAAAGTATAAGCAAATATTTGCCTCCCAGCTGACAGCCGATTAAATTAAGATGTCAAGTGTCCTCTTGCGTTTGAATGCCTTGTAATTTAATACTTGTCCCAACTGCATGCTGGACCTTTCACTTGCAGTTCCTTGCCATGCCAGCCTGTATTGTCAAAATAATCTGTAAATGACAGAGATCTCCTTTGTAGAGAAGTATATGGCTGGGAATAGTACTGAGTACCTAATAAATGTCACTGCACCAGTTTCTCACCCAGGGCAGACATGCTGGTAGGCCAGAAACGAAGATCATAACCATTTGTTGTGGAGGGTAGCTACCTGTTTTGTATATAGATACAAAGCCTGACAAAAATATGTTACAGCATGTCATCTTGTTTTTTTTTCCACATTTTGTCTTAAACTTTGAAGAAATACGAATAATTTATTCATACAGTGAAACAAATGAGGCAACATCCTTAGGATGCAAAAAACTATTTATTCAACATTTGTTCTTCCAAATATCTCCTTTGTCAAAGTAACAGTCACTCAGGATGTTACATTATTGATTGACCTTTGGTAGCAGCTACACTGGTGAGTATGTGGGCAAGTTTTGTTGCATGAGCTTGCATGACCTCCAGATTCTTAGGAGTTTTGATAATTCCTCCATGCAAGATTGCTCCAACTCCTGTAAATTATTTCGCATTTTCAGGTAACAGCACAGATTGCCAGTGGGATTAGGGCTCAGTCATACCAGAAAGTGTTGAATTTTGCTATTGTCCTGCACTGTCAGAACAACTCAAGTACAGGTTTTCCCCCAAAGTATAAACAGCACTTATGTTACTCAGAGTCCATTTCTGTACCTTAAATTAGACTAAAAGGTACATTTACCTACATCTAGGGTACATTTGATAGACCCTTGAGGGTACAACCCTAGTTACAAGTAATTGTATGTTCAAAGGTGCAAACTGGTACTTTTTTTTCTAACAGTGTGTTGGAACACAAATCTACCTCTTAAAAGGGTGAGGACATTGTTGATTTCGCATTTCAGCCAGTGAGTCCGGTAGCCCTTTAAGTGCTATAACTGAGCATCATGGTCACTTCACTGGCAACTCACCTTCTCATCTAGGTTGGCAGGACAGCCTAAATTTAGAAATACTATATTTTGCCTTCTGCTCAAACTTTTTGCTTTCAAACTGCTGAAGTTCCTTAGTGCTCATAAAGACATGATCTGATGTGCTGATTTTCCTTTACAATGTATGTGGACTCATTTGTATTCCATTCCCTATGATAACCCAATATGTCGTGTCTAATTTGGGGAGTCATCAGTCAAACGTTTTTCTTAAATTATTTAAAAACGTTTTTTCTTTGCAATAAATGTCTAAAGCATCTCAGATTTAGTTCTCTTTCTGTTTGAAATCATTACTTATTTAGCCTTAGTTTAAAAATATTTTTAAGGAACAACTGGAAATATGTGTAGGAATAACAATGTAAGTTTCTGAGGAGTGTATCGGAATCAAACAATGGGTTTTATCCA
>JAABNY020000095.1:15188291-15202269 GCA_015164015.2 Brevimyrus niger
GATTTATTCTCCTCCCCTGTCTCTCTTTCCCTCTCCCACACTCACTCTCTGTCTTTCTCCATATATATATATATATATATATATATATATATATATATATATATATCAGTCTCTCTAAAAATGGACCCGTTTTGTTGTAGAAAGCTCTTGTTGTTACTCATTGTCTTTTCTAACATTCTGTCAACTGAAAATATCCTGGTTTTAATTTTCTAAGAACTTCGCTAGATATGCAAAAGTCTCTTTCCAGACTGGAAATGGTATTGGCGCTTTGGCCCACTTGTGACTGGTTTAATCGCTATATTCTTCCTTTGCATATTGGTATTTTGCTTGTACAAATATGTAAAATGAGAATGTGCAAAACAATGAATAATTCCGATATAATGTGTACCCTTTCCTTAGACATATCTGGAAATAAGAAGGCACAGGCATGCTTTGTGACTGAGGCATAAAATCGAGGTCGGGACATCGGTTAATTTATGAATCACACTTATTTGCTTTAAAAATCTGAGTTAAAAAGTTAAGTTAAGCTTCAGGTTTAAATTGCTATTTTCATTTTTGCATTGAGCATGCTACCTTTTGACGGTTGCATATTGTCATAGATCTTGCGTGTAATATTTCGTAATATGTCACAGGGATTTTGCTGGACATGAAGGGTCTCGCCCCCATTGCCCCCCAGATTTCCCCTTTTTGTTTGTAGACATTAAATCTCATATGTATTTGTGGTCACTAATCGACCCAGTTTTCAACACAGTCCCTTCAATACATATTGAGTAAATTATGGACTAATCTATCAGTTTTATGATAAAGTCCACATGAACCAATTTCCCAAGCTTTTCCTTAGTAATCTTTGACATTAGAAGTGTTGTGATAAATAATAAGGCTAGCCTTCTATTCAACAATGGGATACACACACATGCATATATATATTTGTCTGTGTGTGTGTGTGTGTGTGTGTGTGTGTGTGTGTAAGTGAGAGGCTTTCATGAGTGAAGCCATTGCCAGATATCAACATTAAGAAGCATTGTTACCTGCTGTCCAGGATAAGTGACTCATAACAGGATTTCAACATTTAAGTTGCTGCTGCTTAACTGACATTAACCACTGTGCTGCGAAACTGGTTGGACCTTTAGTGAGAATCACTGATCACATGATTTGTGAAAGATCATGTGATTTCTGTGCAAAGCCAACACCTGCGTGCATTCACTCCCATGTGCATGCACACACATATCTATTAATTTTATGATAAACTCACGTTTCATAATAATTTCACTGGCCAATAATGAGATTGCTCTGGAGGTAGGTGCCTCTGTCACTGCAGTATGAGATGAAAACTGGTTGTAAATAAAATATGTTTTGTCTTTCTATTTATTTTAGTTTTTTTTGCAATTGTTGAATAAATTTGAATAATAAAATTTTTGGATTTGTTTCGCAAAATAATTAGTTATATTGTTGAAGCTAATTAGGCAAATAGTAATATTTATTATAATCTAAGTATTTAAATAATAATAATAATATTAATTGTTGGCATCTATATACATATATGATCCATACAAATATTTTAAATACAATTAAATAAAAAGAGAAACATGTGGCGATCATGGACTGTGTATTTTCTACTGTAAAGAAAAATATTGCGCATGATTCAGATCTTTTAAAACAAAATCAAAGAAGTCAAATTGTAAATGAAAATTGAAAAAATTAAAAAAGCTGATATAACTAATCAAAGTAAAAGTTTTGCAGCTTTTTCTAAACTACACAATTTTGTGTCAGGTTCTATAAATTTATAGTAGTTGTCCAATAACCATGAGAGAAGATATGGGTTGAATTAAAAATACTGAAATCATGCATTTTTGTTGCAGAAGGATACTGCCTCTCATTGCCAGTTTGTTTTATTTGTTGCTGTTAATTATTGTTTAACCGGTTATGTTAACCAGAACGTCCATTTCTTCAACAGCTTCCAGTCAATCTGTGCTATATATTTAATTCAGAGAAAACTCTTTGTTCAAGCACGAGAGAAGCATTTCCATAGAAGAACTTTACAGCGTACATGGATGTCATGCCACTCTCGTACTCATCAATGAAGCAATCCAGGAGATCTTTATCGTACAGATTAGCATCTTCACTGATGCATTGGGAAATCAATTTTTATTACAAGTAAAGCATCACAGCCATTGTGGATTATAAAAGGGACTCCTTCTAAAATATTTAGCAGCTCGAGTTCTTTGGCATCAAAGACTCAGTTACAAATCATTGATTTGACTCTAAACAGATTAGTCCACACCATGTTTCAGGCAAAAAGGTGAGGTCTGGGAAACAACCAAATGGGTTTGTAACAGCACCATGTTTACGGATGACACCATGACGATGAATATTCAAACAAATCTCTCTTTTAACCTGGAACTACAACTATAATCAACAGAGCAAACACAGTAACTATTTGTTCTGCACTGAAAATGAAATGATTTTCTTAGATTAAGTGCTCAAAATCTGATCAATGTTTCATCATTGTCCCAGAGGAATTTAATTGTTATATACTGTTAGATTTGGACATTTTAGGGCATAATGTGGAGAGTATTGGCTTACAGTTATACTGTACTGTACATCAGGGGAGATAATTGCAATCAGGGTTATAGTTTTGGCAAAATTAAAAGTAGCCGTCAGCATTGCAATAATGACCACCCATCCTGAGAGATGGCGTGTAACTTTCTTGCTTCCAACTGATCTTTTGTGAAATAGAAAAAGACAGAGAGAGAGAGAGAGAGAGAGAGAGAGAGAGAGAGAGAGCGATATCCTCTATGCCCCAAGATGTTTACATGCATTGTGCAACAAGGACAAGAACATGGCATTTTGACAGCTAATATCCTTGAGAAGGACAGTTGAACAGACAGCATGAAGGGAAAGGTTAGCGATAGGGAATCTTATAAATATTGTATTGTTGTTGTTAACAAAATGACCTATTATCCCTTTACTGCACCTGTCTTGGACTCATCAATCATTATTGACATGACACACATAAATGCTGAAATGATGCAAAGGTGGGTCTAATCCAAACTGAAATGAGCTTCCACTCACGAGCCAATAGAGTGCATTTATTGAGCTCCTTGAAGAACTTTGAAGCATAGTAATATCCCCATCTACCTATCTATCTATCTTGTTGCATAATCATGAGTTGCATAATCACATTTAAAATATAATATATAATGCTTAAATATTTGAAGGACAGAAAGCAAGATTTTTTTGCTCAGTGATTCAGCTTTTATACTGGTAAAACAAACAATGCCACTGATTAAAAAAAAAAAATGCGTCGTCAGGGGTAACTGGGCATTTCACCATGTGCTTGGTGACTTCTGCAGTGATGATTTTCACCCCAAGGCCGCCTCATGTTTTGTCGACATGTTTTGGTTATGCTCCACTTTTATATTAATAACTGTATGATTTGGAATATATGAATGCTGGATAGAATATCTATCAGCAGAAGACTTTTGTTTTTGAATGACACAAATGTATGATGAGCTTCCTGAATCTGTTATTGTCATAGCAACATAACATTCTGGTCAACGACAGGGATAAATTACAAAGATTATCATTCTATATCATAAAATCACGAAAAGGCATTACATGATGCAAGGGTTACATTATTCCAGATAATAATGGATAATTCATTCAGACAAAGAAATGACAAACTCAGCAGCCAGAACGTTTGTGTTGAAATTGTGCTTCGGCAATGCCATATTATAGGCAAACATTTTCGACCTTAACATGAATTATTCTTCCTGTGATTAATAGAAAAATTAGACCTGACCATTAAGTTAAATATCTGTGTTGTTTGGTCTAATGTCATTTGGCTCCATTTTCTGTAACCACTTATCCACTGCAGGGTCTTTGCAGCCCTGGAGACTCTCAGGAAGCACAAGATCCCAATCTATTAGAGAGAATCATTCCGAGAAAGAATTTCACATGGATTGCGTGGCTTTGACCATTGCTGTACCTGAAAGAAACCCACACAGATAGAGAGAAGCAAACTCCACACAAACACAGCTAGGGGTCAAAGCGCGACCCCTACAGAACCCCATTGAGGTCAGAATTATAAACAATGAACTACTGTGCCACCCTGAATATGCGTTTTATTTTATTATATTTTTGGATTGATGTACTTATTTATGGAAAAATGGTTAAAAGAATTTCCCAAGTGCTACTCCCATCTCACTCACAGTAGTTCCTGTAAATATCTTTTTCTGTAACAACACTATTGGGGACATGTGACTCACACAAAAATAAGCGCTAAAAAAGTATTGACCACCACAGCTTGTATTACTTAACAAATTCCTTTGTTTTTCTTACCATGGCAAAGCTCTGTGGATGCTTGGCATATGAAAGTTCTGTTCAATGGATCATTAAAAAATTTGTCTCGCTGTTTAAGTGAAGATTCAAAATGTAAAGAGTGGCATGGTTGTTTTTTTTAATTATTTTGCACAAGGACATTAAGTTGCCCACAAAGTGCATACCACGAGGCTGTAATTGTTCTTACACTAAAGGAGGGACACTTACCTGATTTCCCATATTTATACAATTCCTCAAGGTTTTAATACATGAGTCACTGTGGGTGTTTGGAACAAATGTAGCTGAGTTCACCCTGTGCTGCTCACAAACACTTGGGATGTGATTGACAGCATTTTCTGATAAACAATACCAGAAAGTGTAGCTTCATCTCATCACAGTACTGAATCTTGGCCGCTGATACCACCCACACAGCAATAACTTCTTCAGTTCAATTTCTTTTTCTGCAGTGCCCCATTGACTTTGTTTGTAAATAGAGATTAACATCAGAAATATGGAAACAGACTTCTGGGGTCATATTTTAATAATCTAAAGTGCAGTGTCTTAAACTCACGGTCTGAAGCACATGGTGCAAGTTCCTTTAGGACGTGGCTAACCCACTTATGCTAGTTTAACAGCAGAAAAATAGCATTGTCAGGAGCATAATCCGACAGGGTTGCACTCACTCTCGTAATTAGTCATGAGTGTGTTTGGGGAGTAACATGCTATATTACTAATCAGATTGTTGTCTCCCATTCCCTTTAAGAGCCAGGTGCACTTGCTCCTTGGTAGATTGCTATTACAACAGCGGATTTGCCAAGTAGTACAAAAGAACGCTTCTCTGCAGAGGATCTGCTCTCGTGTGAAGTGAAAGTGTAAAAGCAGACCATCTACATCAAGGGACGGATTCCACCAAAACTCCCTAAGCTTTACTATTAATATAATAATAATAATCATCATCATTATTATCAACAATAATAATAATCATAATAATTATAATGATAATAAATATGGTAGTCCCCCTGAATCACCGGGGGATATGGTTCAGGACCTGCCATGAATAACCATAACACAAGCCCTCCGCAGACTCCACATATCTCATCATTTTGAAATACATATATATGGCAAAGTTTAACTAGTAAACTATGCACAGTAAGACATTGCCAACATTAAATACAGTAATGACGAAGTTCATTGTACTTTAATATTACAGCATTGTACTCATTTGAATGAATGGGATTCTGACATTTGAGACTAATATAGCAATGAAAAAATATCACATAATGGATGTTGGAGCAATGAAAATCTTGCTTTTTATACCCCTTCAAAGGATAAAGGAGCAATGAAAAAACACACATTGACAAGGTAAAACACTATATCGTGTACCTGTATATATCTTAGCCTATCGTGGGCAGGCCTATTCATCAGCTTGCAGCCTGTACTCTCTTGGTGGTGGTTTGTGGTTTTTTATGAACCATTCCTTGAATTCTTAAGCTTTTTTTCCAGACTGAAGTAAAACACAGATTACTAGAAAGTCTGAAACCGTGGATTTGGAGGTACCACTGTAATAATTGGCAAATTTTATCCATCATTACTGTGTTTAGGTTATCCTGATGAATATTATAACTAACCAATATAACATATGTTTCTTAATTTTTCTTCATGTATTCAATAATGATCTTTAACATTGTTATCTTTTTATTCTTACTTTTTTGAATGTTTGTGCACTGCTACGTGTCACTGTTTCAAGCAGTGTCCGCATGCTCTGCATGTACCTACAGTATGTGGGCTCATGTTACTATCTTGATAACAAACCCTTTATATAACAATGAAATACTGTACCATTGACTTTAGACCAGGCTTTTGTTGGTCAATAGTACAATGGCTTTCAGCTCCCTCAAAATAGTAATACACCAGCACTGCACCCGACTCCACGTAATTTTAAAACCAGCATACCCATGAGCGCTGAGGCTGGTGCAAGTTCATTTGCTATATAAATGACGTGAGCATCATATGGGAAAAAGACACCTGCACACCCTCATGCTAGCAAAGACATTTGCGTCATGCCTGGGATAAGATATGGCCATTAGTGTTGAAAACAATCAGTGATAGAGATAGTATTACACATAAGATGTATTACATTTTTATTTTAATTAAGTATGATTCCCTCACAATCACCTATATATTATTACTCCTGGGCTAGGGAGTTTAATAACAGAACACAGAGCTGAAGGAAGACTGAACCTCTGCAACTGACAAAATATGGTACATAATACATACTATTTATAATGTACAGAAATTGCACTCAAGACAAAGAAGCATTTAAAGAATAAAGGATTAGTGCATTGAATATCTAATGGGTGATGTACTAGGGAATGTTGAGAGTTACATTGAGAGTATGTGGGGAAATATTTTATACATGTGAATTTCTATAGAGTAAAGTTGTAGAATCTTAATATTTCAGGGCACAGAACTCTGTGGTATGACTGTTGCAGCTATTAAACTATGTATGAGATAGAGAAGAAAAGGGATTCAGCTTAAGCCATTGGTAGCTTTTACATGCATGTCATGCTATGGGCTGATCTGAGAATGACAATGCATAACTCTCACACTCCATCTTTGACTAAAATCAATGCCAAGATTTTCTTTCTTTTCGAATTAAAAAAGGCTTCCATGGTCAAAACTTGACGGCTCCCTACATGTGTACTTTTATCTCTCTACAGCTTTGACTTGTTGGACGCAGAAGGAAAGTCCAACAAGAGCTGCACATTTGCATGCATACTGGAAGTTTTAGGGATGCTGAGGATAAGAATAGGCTGTGCAGGTGGGAAAAGGATGTGGAATTCTGCGGCTGGAAAGATGAAACAGCGCAAGAAAACCTGGTTTAAAGATAATTCTGAGGCTTAGCATTATTCAATGGCAGCAGGTCCGGGAAAGATTATAAATATCCAGAAGTTATTCACATAAATAACGTCAAATATCAAGGCACAGAGTCTAACCACAGAGAGCAGATTCTGCTGTAATGACACAAGGTACAACGAGGTTGCGATAGCTAACAGAACTACAGGACGTGGAGATGGACAGGGAAGGACGGCTCTAATGAGCTCCCTATTTAAGGACTCATGAGGGGGTGAGCAGAAAGGAGATTGAAGGCAGCAGCAATTCTAAACCCATAAACAACACAAAGAAAAATACACTCAGGTGGGAGAGATGTAAAGAATCAGGTGCAGGATGTCATCAAGGATGAGAACTGAGTCACAGGGTGGGGCATGCAGGTCAATTTATAAGTCCCAGAGTCAACCATCAAAACCCATAATGTAATATTTTACTGAAAAATCCAAAGATTTCTGAATATATATTTTAAAGTCATTTTAGAGACAAATATGTATTATTGATGTTAGATTATTTAATGAAATGAATGAATGAATGAATGAATGAATTAAATGGTTTATTTGCCATTTGCACAAGTATGACCACAGGTACATTTAAAATCTGTCATTTAAAATGATTAATCAAGTTAAAACAGTAGGTTGTTTTGTAGACGGCTGAACTGCCCAGTGTGACATTTTCACAGAATTTTCGGACCAGTGCAGTCTGAACAAGGTGGTGTCAGTTGTGTCTTGTCGAGCCGTCCTGCAAAGCCGCCGCGCCCACTCTGCTATCCATTGGATGGTGTTGCTGCTCTGGCAGGGGCCTGTCTGGATGAGTGCCTGCACCATCATTAATTTCACACGGCTCGCCAAGAGCACAGCTAGCACAGAGGGGAGCAGCGTCCATTCGGAAAGATGCCCGATAGGAGCCGACGCTTGTGATGCAGGACAAAAAAAAAAGACCTCAGGGAGGGGGAACATTTATTTAAAGTGCAGTCAAATGTGCGTAAGCGGGACCATACAGTCCCCTTCATTCTTCTACAGATTGCAGTTGGAGAAAAGTTGAAGACTTGAACTTCCTAAACCGTGCAGTAGAGCTATGAAAAGCACCATCTGGAAATGACAGGCTCTGCGCCCATTCCTGTCCCATTTCTATTAAGCATGAAGTGGTGGAAGTCCTTCATAGTGTACCATTTAATTTCAGTCGTGCTCCATTAGTGCTGGATCATAACCTGGGCCTTTGTCTATCACATGGCAGCTCATGTTGTGATTTGAACAACACCACTAGAAACATAGCGATCTCTAAACGCCATTCACAGAAACAGAAAGATGCCTTGGTTTTCTTACTAAGCATATATGCAAATTGTCCTGGTTGTGATGACAGCAGGTAAAAATTTATTGATTAGATCACTCATTAGTTACAATTTTGTAAAACCCTTTCGCTTGACATAGAATATCAGAGGATCTTTTTGGGGCATTATAATTCTAGGTCCATATCATTACAATACACCAAATTTCTCGAAAGTATGAACAAAGTATGATCCAAATCAGAAATATATGGACAAATTAAGGCAAGAACCTAGATGGTGACTGGAACCATAGAGCTAGAGAGAGATAAAAAAAAAGTTCATGTATATCCCACTTATTAAATATCATATCACTTGCCTAATATATGTTACATTCATTTTAACCCAACAAATCATTAAATTTTTTTTATAAAAATTTTAATTTAATGTATATTCTTCATATCTCTCAACACTAGATCCCAAATACCGCAGCCTACTTATAAAAATGAATCAATTTTATATGCATTTTTGTAAACTTTAAATCTTCTCTGTAAACTTTAAATCTTCTCAGTCAGCATGCTAACAGGGCAATAGGATGTAGAGATCACTAAGCTTGCCAGGATGACAAACTACCACCTTTATATAGTTCACTTAATTCCAGCATTGCCCTCACCTTGTAACTCCTAACCAGTTACAGCTGTGTAGTGCAGGAGAGATTAAAGGAGGTCATTCCTTTTCCACGACCTTTGACTGTGCTGATCGTTGTAAGCTGCCTCAGTCTTTCTGGGTCTCGGACTGACAGAATCACAGTTCTTTTTTGTTGCTTAGCCTAATGACCTTTAGCTACATGGCAAGATGCTGATTGTTTGGAGGCAACGGCCATAAAGCTTCAATTTTATTTTTTATTTTTTGAAAACTTTTTATGTTCTCACTTTATACCCATTTTCTCTTAATTCTGGAACATTTGCTTCTTTGATCCTAGCAGCTATAACTGAAAAATTATTTACATATAAGTCTGAAATAAATAATACATATAGATGTTTAACAATATTATTTATTGGAATTAAATAATCACATGATTGTGCTCTGATCAGATTTAAAAAAAATATATAATAAAAAACACTACATGGAAGGGTTTTTATAATTCTGCAATTTCCTTCATCAAGATATTCTTCATGATTCTTTTCTCTAGGCCCTGTTGCATGGCCTCATTTGCTTACTAGACAATAAACAGTCTGGACAGAGTCTGCTCTTGGCAGCTTCTGGGGAGGGACTGCATGACGGGACAGAGTCCTAACTTGTGGTGACAGTAGGAGAAACTGACTGATTGCTGACTCAAATTTCACTTCTGGGGGAATATTTCCATTTTATGCTTCTTTATCAGAATAATAAAATGGCTCTGGAGCTGATGGTGCTGTACCTTTCAACATAATTCAAAACCTTCTTGGAAGGTTCAGAACATAATCAACGCTTCTATTGCCATTATATAAAACTCTGTATACAGGAGATTAGTTTGTTCCCAAGTAAGTGAAATACAACGGTACCTCAGTTCTCGAACTCATTAGAACTCAAATTTCTTAAAAGTCGAACCAACCAGTTCAGAAAAACGTACCTAGAGCTCGATCTGAATTTCAGAAGTCAAACCGTGAATGCCATGCTAGCACAGAGGCAATGACAACAACCATAAACAACTGATCACAAGGGGATTTCACATGGGTTTAATGAGGGGCGTGGCACATGGAATGAGCAGACGATCAGTGCAGGACACATTGTTTGGATACATTTATTTTCTTACTTACTGTTTTGATAAATGTGCTTAGATATGTTTAGTACAGTATATGCTCTTGTATTATCCTGTTCATTTTGTGTTGAAATGCTAAAAAAAGACATATTTAGGTGTCATTTTTTGGGGCCAGGAACCAGTTAATTGGTTTTCCCTTATTTCTTATGGGGAAAATTCGATCAGAACTCTAACTTTTTTGGATTTGATCCGGAATTCTGAATGGATTAAGTTTGAGTTCTGAGGTACCACTGTATGTTAATATAAATGTTCTTGTTCATGTTTAGTTTATTTGTCTGCAGTATATGTGATGAGAGAGACTGACCGCTCTGCACCCTTTCAACAAGCAGTACATAAATACATAAAATTGATTGATAAACGTGTAGTTGAACTTCTTTTTGTATTTTTTACTTTTATTTATTTATTTTTAAAATTGATACTTTTATTTGCCATATGTACGAGTACAAGTACATAGGAATTGTTCTTTTTCTTTTGTTGACATCGGTATTTAATTTTGTATGGCATACATATACAGATTAGAGCAAAGACTGGGGTCAAAGTGCATGCCTAGTCATTTTTTGGTACCCCTGGAGTAGTTTTCAGGGTCATGTTCAAGATTTCAATGATGACTGCACTGCACGGGGTTCAAACCTGTGGGCTTCAGACACAGGCACAGAATTCCATAACCACCAAGACCTGAAGATTTTTTTGTGAGTTAGTGTAAATGTTTTTTTTTTCATTAGTTTGTTTGAATCGCCTTTGCACTGGCAGATGTAACACTGCATAGTGCCGCAGGATATGTTTGATTTGTAACTGGGAAGCATGCTGGGTGCTCTCTGGACTCCTCTATGCTGCTGTGAAGGGGGGAGTTTGCCTTACGCTGGAGATAACTTGATTGTTTGCTTGACTCATCAGGTTTCGCAGCACAGAGGATGTAGGGATTTAAAAAACAAAGCTAATTTTGATGCATAGTGACAGGGAAACAGACCTCATCCAGAGTCTGTCAGGTTAGGTCTGCATGTCTTCATTTTCAGGTCATTTGAAGTTCACTTGCACATTGAAAAGATGACCTTTCTCATATACTTTGAAAGAATCTTTAAAAGCCTCAGAAATATTAGTATCCAGCTGAGAGTGTGGCTTTATGTGCTTGAAAAAAATATTTTTGTTGAGGCACTGAGGTACTTTTTAGACTTGGGACTGTTTACTGAAAATGAAATAAAAATGTGAACATTCTCAGGAACTGAGGAGACCTAAGCCTGTTGGTCTTCAAGGATTTAAAGGTTTTTCCTGTTCTTGCATTTTTGATTGTTCTGGTGTTTTTTTTTTTCTAACTCTGGAAATGTCAGGCTGAGACGCGTGTACTTCTACAGCTGAGAAACACTCTGACCTGCCTATCCCAAGTGCTTATACTACACTAAATGATTAGCGATAAAGAAGTGTTGACCAGCTGGAGCTCAAATCCACAGTCGCTTGACAGCCATGCCTTTCCATACCCTCCCCACATGACTCCCCCTTATCTCACTACTAGTAAGGGTGATAGTGAGACATGATAACATTGTTATCTTGGCATTATGGATTGATTGATTTCAAAAGTATTGGCCTTTCTGCTGCGTTACACATGCTTGGAACAAGATGACTCAATTGTCACAAAACCTGTTTCTCTATTTTTATGTTTATTGGTGTTTTAGTTAACAAACAGTGCATAGAATATACAATTCCTATTACATGTTGGAGTTTTTAACAAAAGCTTTGGGACATACATATGTCGACGTCTCCTAGGCTAATTAAACCTAGTCAGGGACTGTAGAAAAATCCTACATGCCGCATAAGTTGTCCAGTAGTGTATATAACCTAAAATCCAGGATAAAACTTGGGGATCTAAAATTATTTCCTTGTTAGAAAGTTATTTCTTCTTTATTTAACTCTTCTTTATTTGTAGTAAAGATTTATTTTGTTTTATTTATTTCATGTCTTCTAATAAAGTTATTATTGATTGATTGTTTATGAATAGCAGTGCCACGCTTTGTCAATATTTATTTATTGGGGAGTGTCCTGGCCAGAAAATTTCCTTTCCTAACTGTAAAACTCATTAGTTGATTTGAAGTTGAGTTATAGCATTGCAAATTAGAAGGTCTGTGACCCTCAGCTGATAAGGCGTTGGAAGACGGATGGACAGAAATTCTATTGCCAAAGTCTGGTAGCACTGAGAAGAGATGAGAGTTATAAATGAGATGGATGAATGAAGCAGTTAGGTTATGAGATCTGGGCTGTGTAAAACCCTTAATGATTTCTCAGGGATCTGTAGGTGCTATCCAGCAGTGACAAACCAAAAGCTGCCTTTAGTCAGCTGCCTCCCTACAGTGTGTAACAACAAAAATAATTATGTCATCTTAGCACGGGGTGTACCAGTGCTGTGCAAACCCTGCTTTCCAAGCAGTAAAGAATAAAACAGCAATTCGGCTTAGATGAAATTTTAGTTTTATGAATCATACTTCTGATAGTTTGCGCATGTACCAGATTAGAAGACTGGGGAGTATAAGACAAGTAGCTAAAGAAGCTAAGCTAAAGGTAACTGAGATGTCTCCATTTAACCTTTCTTGCTAATAGAAACAGTTCTCCTCGCTGCTTCTATCTGCAGCCACTGCCTCAGCACTGCTCTCCACTCCGAGTGCTTGAATCAGCTGAACACGGCTTTCATGACATTTTCTTTTTTATTTGTGTCACAAGCAGCTGATGGGAAATGTTGTGTCCCTTGCTGGAGAATCTAGCAAAGTTAGACCGATTTCCCATGGGCAGAGAAGCATTTATTTTTTTAAATGACAATATTCCCCCACCATGTTACCCCCCTTAGCAAACTAGTTCATCTCACTAATCCTCTAGGTTTCTCTTCACCTCCTTCCCCACCCCCTGCTCCCTCCTGTCGCGGCCAGCTGTGCTCCTCTCCAACCCCCCCTTCCTGTTTTGGCCGTGGGACTTGGTAAGTGGCCGTGTCCTTTAAATATGTCAGGTCCCCTGTCAAAAGCACTCTGCCTCTGCATAGTGCCAGCCGACACAGACAGGCTGCAGGCGGTCAGTGCTGCCCCCGACATGGTAGCACAAGAGTTTTTTCTCGATGTGTTTTGGCATCAGGGCTGGACAGAATACGTCACCACAACACCTTACAATGCCCCCTATGTCTCACAATAAAATTATACAATTAATTAATTCCTGTTATGCTATATGGACGTCTTGTGCGATATAAACTGGAAGTCTGATTTTTTTTCTTTCCATTCAGTGTGGCTGAGTAGTCTTATTGACTTTTTTTATTTACTAGCAGAGCTGAGTAAACTGATTTAGTATAGCATGGCTTTGCTGTTTTCATAAGCTTTTCTGTGGTGTGAAAAATACATAAAGTGATTTAGTGCTGCTGCAAGCAATTTTGTATTCCTTTATAGACTAAATGCATAGCCAAGATCCTCAGTATTTGGATTTCTAAATCCAGAAATGTATCATACTCATTAGAGCGTCATAAGGTCTTGGACTTTTCCGGCTGAAATTTTATAAGTCAAAATCCTCCAGTGAAATGTATAAAATAAAAGTTGATTCTATTTAAAAGTGCGTGGTAAGAAAATAACTTCTCTATTATACCTTTCTTGACAGTCACAAGTCTTAGTGTGCCAGTAGCAGACTGGTAATTTGAAGGTTGGGTTTGACCTGGTTTGGCGTGATTCAAATGGTCAGATGTA
>JAABNY020000095.1:15222399-15238819 GCA_015164015.2 Brevimyrus niger
TAACACATCAGAATCCCTTTCATTCAAGGGAGTGCAGTACTGTATATTAATGTATAAAACACTTTATTATTAATATAATGTTGACAATGTCTCATTGTGCACACTTAGAACTTGTTTTATATTCTTTTGTAATTTGCTCTCTATAAAGTTATCTATGGTCTATGCTGTCTGTGATAAATGCACATTGTGGACCTAGTTGACAGGCACTTGGTTACAGTGTAATGTTTTAAGGTTACTGCTATTGTGGTGCCTTTATTCAGTGAGGTCTCTGTTGCATTCTTTATGGTCGCCGCATATGAATGTGAAGGGATAAGCTTGCCGGTTTGTTGTTCATTTGATGTGATAGTTCTTATTTGATAACGCATCACTTTCTCTTTGACTTTGTAGACATTATTTAATAGTTATTCATATTTATTAGTTTTATAGTTAATTGTTGAATCTTTTCGGTGAGTTGAGGCTGAAGGGGGGCCTGCGGAAGTGTAGCCTAGGGGTCCCTGAACTCATTATTCTGCCACTGTCACAGTGTGACAAAAGGACAGAACGGTCACTATTAGCTCATTTTCTCTCACAGTAACATTTGTTAAATTAAACAACTACTCACAAAAGTAAGTGGTATTCAATTGCTGTGCAAGTCTCCCGCCTCTACACTCACCATATTCTACAGGGGCATTATAGAGAGTGTGCTGACCAGCTCCATCACAGTGTGGTATGGAAACTGCAGTGCTGCCGACCACAAGTCACTGCAGAAGATTGTTAAGACAGTGGAGGGACATCATCAGTGTGTCTCTTCCCTGCATGCCAGCCGCCTACGGCCCATGCAGCCTCCGAAAGGCGTCCAGCATTGTAGTCGACCCCACGCATCCTGCACACCGGCTCCGTCTGCTCTTGCAGTCCAGCAGACGGTACTGCAGCATCCAAGGCAGGTGAACCAGACTGTGTAATAGCTTCTGCCCCCATGACATCCAGCACCTCCACACCCTCGCAGCCCCCAATACCCGCTGCTCAGCACTCTACACTGACACCCCCAAAGAACCATTTACATCAAATGCACATTGCACTTCATATCTGTGTCACCTTAAATCTTTACTGCTCAAGTGCCAAACAGTCACTATACCCCAGATGTATATCTATTTCTGCCTCTGTTGCACATCTTAATATCGCTGCTACTGATAATGCTGCTATAGGTCCAGTGTAACTGATCTCCTGTACTGTGTCCCACCATTGTCATGTCAATTTACTGCAGTGTCCTACCTTTTTTGTACAACATGCAGTGGCCAAGGTCAATAGATGATGAAGATGTGAAAAGTTTAAGAAATCATTTCCAAGCTCTTTATAGCATGGCAGAAGAGGGTTTTTGGTATATGTTTTGGTATTTGTTTTATGCTGCGTGGGCTTTTGCGGACTTCCAAAATACCTTCTGACAGATTGCTGTCATTAAAATATCTTCTTATTCACATTGCCGTTTTTGGATTTTGTGTGCATGGAGGTCAAATCTTCAGTTTGCTCGAAGGCACATCATCTGCCCCTGAAAAATGCATAGCTAGGACTGGAATCCACTATAACTCCACAAAACCGTCATAAAACAATGATGGAACAGGGAGGGAAAGGGTGACTCTAATCAATGGTAATGCTCAGCTTAATGTTTCAAAGACTTACAAATTACAGAAAAGGGGTCTCGCAGCATCATGCCGGAATGTATGCTTCTCCTGTTCCAGGCACTGCACATATTGGAGCCATTAATTCCGGCAGCAGCTTGTTGAATCAGCTTAATTAACACTTCATGTGTGAGAATGGAGGTCGGAAGCACGTGGCCGTGAGACACACTCATACCCCAACTCTCTAAGCTCTGCCTGATGGTCACCTGAGACGACGGAGACAGGGAGGCAAAAGGTCAGCACCAAACATCTCTGTGACAAGACAACCATGGCAGAGGTGAAGGTGTGTGCCACAGCTGCTGTTCCTGTCATTTCCTCCCCTCCTTTTCTTTCTAGGGCTCTGTGAATGTACACACTTGCCGGAATCTTAGGTCAAAACATTTGGGCCTCAGTGATGTCCAGCCCTGCTTTCAGTCTACTGAAAGAAAGAAAAAAACGCAGATGATTTCTACTGATAAAAGTGGAGCAAAGGTCTCTGCTGATGTTTTTAAACTTCAAGTCACGTACTAAAGTCTAGACTAAATATTGTATTAACATGGCTCCGGCACTGTGTAGGCAATTAAAATTTATAGTTGCTTGGTATTTAATTTTTTATTTGCCATAAACAATGTGACACGCCAGAAAATCGCCATACTTATACTATGCAGTTTTTACAAGGTGAAATCTGCTCTGAAGAGAAGTGAAATACCTGAATACCTGGGATGTGTGTTTATATTGGCCGATGTTTAAGTAATGTTGCATTATGTATGAAAGAATGTATAGGCGTTTGAATGAATTGCTTTTGTCATTTATGAAGGCTGCTACTAAATTTTGTTTTACATGAGTAATTCAGTTGCGAAGTGACAAATAAAAATCGTCGATCCTTAATCCTAAATGTTAAAGTCACTGACATATGCCTTGGGGAAAACGTGCCTTCACGGTTACAGGCCCAATATAGTTGAACAATTTGCCCCTGCATATTCGCCCTCATAGAAATAAACTCAGCTTGAACTTATTAGGCTTAAGTTGTAGAGATTTACGCTTAGCTGTATTTAACTTCACATTTCAGACTATCTTTAATATGGAAGCTAAATGAGTAAAGGGAAAGATGAGTATAGGTGAACATATCATACACATCTCCTGAGAAATTCAATCACCAAAGTCACCGTACATAACACTAAAGTGGCAAGTAGCCTTTGCTGGAGTAAAATTAGGATCCTCTGCTCAAATATCGCACAAAATGTAATGATACGTTGTCTCTTTACATCTTATTCATATCATACGTGTTATGTACGATTACATGTCAATATCCTAACTAATAAATAAATTAATGCACACAGATGCATTAATCAGAATAAATGCAATAATACAAAAGTTAAGTGAAAAGTGACATATTCTCCTTATTTAGGGTCAGTGTAGAATGCCAGAAGCCGTCCATGATCCCAGTGACACACGCAGCATCTTTGTGACGGCCACTCTAACTGCAATCCAAACAGTGTTGACAGTGAGCCGCATCTATTCGAGGTGTCAGATGAGAGTGCTATAGTGGGACTTGTGGCATCCCGGATACAGGGAGTACGCTGCCCCAGCTGTCGCGGGCCACACTTGGGGTTGGATTTCAGCCGCCCCGTGACAATGACACAGTGACACAGGAGACCACTGGGAATAACAAACCTGGGAAGAGGACGGATGTCACATTCGTATTGTTTTCGATGACGGAGATTTTGTGTTCTGTTCTATGACTTATATTGCAGTCATGAAAAGAACAGACATTAAAAAAAATTAGAGGACACATTAATCTAATGACCTTGACTTTTTATTTAAACCAAAAAAGAAAAACTGCACACGCTGCATTTAATTTTTTTTTAATCCACCCCGCCGCACGGCTTGAATAAAACACAACACAAAGACATCAAAAACAATAAACAAAAAAAAAATCAATATGGGAAATATATTGGATTCCTTTAGGGCTACTGCTGTCAGTTGTAGTTCCTATCCTGGGAAGACAAACAGAGAACCTGGAGGAGCTTCCCTTGGATGGCTTCTCAGCACTCTAACCCTGTGTCTATGCAAATGTTCTCGTAGGTGGTGACATGTCACTCTACACACCTATTACTCTTACTACCTTTACATTCATGTGTTATAATGTCATGGTGTGCACAGACCCTATATCCGGTGTCGGAATAGTCCCATCCCTTGGATTCCCTTTGTAGTAAAAAGCGAGACTGCTGATGTTCCTCGTATGGTATTCTTATATGGGGGTGCAAGCCTGGGAAGCTTGCCTTTTTCCACCAGAGCAATGGCTGCTTCATACTCCACACAGACACATCAGGTTAGAAAAACAGAAGGATCACAAGCCTCCTCCATCCAGCCCTCTCCCCTGTCCGGGGCTGACAGGCATCTCTCGCGTTTCCACGGTGAGGACCAGACGGTGCACCTGCTCCGCCGGTACCTTCCGCCCCTTCGCGGGATCTGGAGATTATCTAATTAGGCTGAGAGCGTCTCTGCAGAAAGGCACGGGCCCTGTCAGTGCAGACTCCCCCTCATTGAGCTTAATGAGGCATTATCCTGGGCTCCGACAGCAGCCGCGGACATGCCAAATCCGCCTAACGTGTGGGTGAGACCACTTGCCTGTCCGCAGGGCTGATTAGGCAGGCAGGCGCTTTCCGACGGCAGATGATTTCAGGAGGACGGCACTTGACTTTGGATGCAGAGGCCTCCGTCAGCTAAGCCTGCCTGCATTTCTGAAGCTTTTGCTGCATCTTAGGCTCTAGCTGAAACTAGAGGAAAGGCAAAGAACTTCATTAAAAAAATAATAATTAAAAATAATTACTATGACGGATACTAATATTTAGTTTTATTGTTTTATTGAAGCTATTTCTTGAAATATTGCTAAAATCACTATTATTCAGTGATTAAGATAAAGTAACGTAAGTAAGTCTTGTGTATAAGAATTGCATATGTATGTTTCTTTTCTATATAGAATAAATATTCTTATATTTTAAGCAAGTGAGTCAATGTCAGGCAGTGTAAATAGCAAAGTGCAAATAGTAATCCTAATAATTATTGCTCCTGATAATGAAGATTGTTTACATTATGAAGCAGCTAAGAAAATGTGAGTCAGACCAGAACAGCAGTCAGGGAAGCAGTGAAAGTGCAACACAGCACGTCAAGAGAGAAACAGATTCTTCTGCACTGGGTTTCACCGTAGAACAGCTGGACTCCAGCAGACACACCGGTGCACCTTTCCCACTTCCTGCTCTTGCGGAGACGGAGTGGATGCTGCTTTACAGGAAGGTGGACGGCACTGAGGATTTGTAGCCTTAGGGGAGAGAGACGTGATCGTCCCCCAAACAAAGACCAAGAATCTGCTCCTCACTGTTACTTCCTCCAAACTCCCTGCTACTCTACCAGAGTTCCTCTACTAGTCAGCTGGACTGTTTTGGTCAGTCTTGGGGGAAATGGCTTTTTTTAAAAAAACAGTCAGGTTTGGCTTATTATTTCATTGTATTTTCTACCATCTTCCACCACTATGCTTTTCTGAAATACCACACCAAACAGAATGTGACATTGCCTGCTTAATTATCTAGAGCAGTGTTTCCCCGCCCAATTCACATTTTTACTCCATCCCAGCTCCTAAGTCATCTGAACCTAACAATCAAACAATCAAGAACAAAAAAAAACTAGTACTGGTGTGCAGACTGTCTGAGGGTCCCTGGGGATTGGGTTAAGAGAAACACTAATTAAATTGATCTTTTTTGCCTAAAGTAACATATGGTATGAATAATCCATGATAGGTCAATATCCTAAATAACAAATGAATTTATGCATAATAATACTTAAATGCAATAATTTACTGATAAAACAAGCTCAAGCAAGTACATGCAACACTGCATACAGCTCTGGGTCAACATGCAACTTGCATGTACTGCAGCTGTATACTGTATATCAGCTACGCAATGCAACCCTTCACACACACCTGATAGGAGAGGGTCCCACCATATACTGTATAGGCTGACAGATATCCCAAGATGCATCTGACCCTAACGTGACACGGATATGCACAGGAATTCAACCTGAGCCACGCACTGCTAAACATCCTTGTTCGCCCTTGAAAAGAATAAAACTGTGGACAGCCGAAGCTATCGGCTGGAAATGGGCTTGAGTCATTTAATTAAATTAGTCAGTTGCCCTAGTATGTTGCCCTACTTATGCCTCTTAGAACTGTTCCTTTGATAGTGACATTGCTGTA
The DNA here is from genome assembly GCA_015164015.2 of Brevimyrus niger. Lineage (NCBI taxonomy): Eukaryota > Metazoa > Chordata > Actinopteri > Osteoglossiformes > Mormyridae > Brevimyrus > Brevimyrus niger. Next base: position 15,228,286 of record JAABNY020000095.1, read on the forward strand.
TTTTCCATTTACCTTATCAACTTGTTTTATTTCTGGGAGACTGCTGATGTGAATTTTATAATTTTCTCTTTTGTTATTTTATAAAAACACATACAGACGCTCCCCAGGTTACGATGGTCTGCGTTAGGGTATTTCAGGTTTTGCGATGGGTAAATGTTTTTCACTTTCAGTACATCATTGAACAAATTACACGAGAGATTCAACACTTCATTATAAAACAGGATTTGTGTTAATGATTTTACCCAACTGTAACAACCCAACGTAAGTGTTCTAAGCATGTTTAAGGTAGGCTATGATGCCTACCTTAGGCTATGATGTTAGGTTAGATGTACTGTATTAGAATGCTTTTTTGCCTTACAATATTTTTGTCTTACGATAGGTTTATCGGAACATAACCCCATTGTAAGCGGGGTTTGGGCCATTCGCTTCCTGTGCCTATCAGCATTCTTATAAAGGCATTCCATTAAGCAGACACTACAGAGAGGAAGGTGCACCACCGCCGTACCTTTTCAGTATTGAGTTTCATGTTTATTCACCTTAGCTGAGCTGTTTTATGCTCAGGCGACCACAGCAAGCAGAACGGCAATTTAATTTAGGGTATATGATGCGGGTGTTTGATCTCTCTTTTGCTCTTGTTCATTTATGGTGTCCAACAAGGCCCAAGCAAAGGTGCGTGGAAAATTACTGATTTGAAGAGGTGGAATCACAGCACTGAGCAGTCAAACAGGCTGCAGAATGTTGCCTCACGGATAGTATCACTCTAACCTCCAAAGTGCCCCACATGCTCTAAGCAGCTCTCACCAGGTGATGACTGAAATCCAGTCAAAATAGTACATCATTTGAGATTAGAAAGGAAGCAGATTCTTCTCTGTCCTCAGAGCTCATGTAATCAAATTAAATCCCTTCCTTCTTTGGCCAGTCTGCCTAGAAGGACTTTCATTCCGTAAGTCACCATCACCTACAGTAGCAAATTTATTTCAAAATATATAAAGAAGAATAACATCCAGGTAGTCCGACAAGAATCACTTTTCACATTGGCACAGACTTGACCGACACTGTCTGCTTGAATTGGACTTGTTTCATGGTAATAATTATTCTTTAAATGTAACCCACAGAGTGTTCTTAGTGTGCCCACACAGAGCTCACTTTTCATAGAGCAACTCTATCGTACATCATGTGGGTTCAGTTAATTTAAGCCAGTTTGTAATTGAAAGTAATTGGAAATACCAGATCTGACACCATAATTAATCAATAACTGAAGATCAGTTCCTGCCATCTGGCCACTTGCTGATTATTGTTGCAAAGCCTCCAGAGCCTTGCTAACAGCCGTGAGTGGGCCTCAGTGCCCATCTGAGTGGGCCTCAGAACACTATTGAGTGGGTCAATCTCCCAAACAGCGAGCCTCTTCACTGTGAGGCACAAGCATGTCATTGTCTGTTTCATATTATTGCCTTTAGCTCCTCTTTTCCCCAAATGCTTCTCCTGGTGCATGTGATGACAGACTGCTAGCTAAGTAGAACAGACAGGTGGACAAGCAGCCAGAGACACACAGACATGGTAGTAGCTTACAGTGTACTGAGAACTAAACATGTCAGGATGTCAACCGCTAAAAATAAATTGTTGTTAATGATTTCTATGCTTTGTTACCCCTATGTGTCTTTTCCTATAATATTCTAATTATCAAGCATTTAAACTTTATAATTTGACTATGGTCTTGTCATAAAAATAGATATTGCTTTGTTCAATATGCATAGATGTCATTTGTAATTCCACACTGTCTCTATGGCACTGTCTCTCAGTTTAACCTTTTCCAAAACATGTTTAGAATAAAAATATGCTGCTGGAGTGTGTGATGATGGCATCTGCCAGCATTTTAAACTTATTTTTAAGAATTAATTATTGAGGGTAGCAGAGTGGCCTCACACCTCAGGGACCAGGCTTTGAGTCTCTGCCCTGGCCCCCATGTGTGAGGAGTTCTCCCCGTGAATGTACTCCCCGTGTCTTCATGTGGTTTCCTCTGTATTCTCCAGTTTCCCCCCCACAGTCCAAATACATGGTGAGATGAACTGAAGCTGCCAATCCGTGAATGCTGTGGGCGTACCCTATGATCGGTTGGCACCCCATCCTGGGTTATTCCCTACCTTGCACCTGTAATTTCCAGGATAGCCCCCCCCCCAACCCTGCATAAGTCAGGCAAGCATTGAAAGTGGGTGGATGGACAATTAATTACATTATGGATTTATTGTTACCGCTTAGGGGCGAAATTTAAACAAAATGAGTGACTTGATTTAACTAGCAGAAAAGTTTTAAAATATCTGTTTTTATAAATGGCACTAAAGGGTATGACTTTTATCTCAGCACGGATGGTCTCATAAGATTCATTCTATTAGACATCAGTCAACTGTTACTGACACAGACATAACAGAACAGGGAATGCTCAATTAGATTAACATATTAATTGACACAGGGTGAAAAATACAAATACTTAAAAAGCCACTAGTAAAATACCATTGCTTTGAGACAATATCACTCCTGTGGATTCACCACTAATTGGTGTGATGGTGCAGATGGTGGTCCCACTTAATAACTCTGTCCTGATTGTCTGATGTCATGGAATTGAAATGTCTTTAACTTCAAACGTCCAGCAAGCCATTTTTCGTCATGATGGAGTAGGACTTAATCTCAAAGATAGCAGGGTGCATATGTAGATATTGGTACATTTAACTTACATGTCTGTGGGAGTGAACCTATGCGAGAATGGGGATAGCTTGCAAACTCCTGGAGAAATAGAGCCCAGAGCACATAAGAAAACCATGAAGCATCCTTATGCTGTATATATTTCTGCACTGCTCAAAAAGCCTTTCGGTGTCTGCCTCTCTTCTCTATCAGCTCTCTCTCTCATTGATATTCCTTGCTAATTAAGAATATCGTAACTGCAGCTGAACAATGGCTACAGTGGGATTGGAGAAGGTAGCTCGGGTGGGGTCCCGCGGGCTCGTCTATGACACCTGCCTGCTGCCTGCTGTGCAGCTGCTCCTCACTTTCTCATTAATAACTCTGGGGCCTGCGCTGGCCCCCCACCACACTGTTTACTTTGTGTCCTGCCCGTCAACATATGTGTCATCTTTCCATCTCGGGTGGTTCCCAGCAGATAAGTCTCATTTGCGTCCTCCCCCGTATTTTTCCATCCAGACGGGAAACATGCCAAACAGAGAGCTAATCTTAAGTAAGCCTTCATCAGAAGGTGTTTGGGCTTGAGGCATCTTTGCGTGAGTTATGCTGTTTTCCACTGTATATACTGGCAGAAGCTCTTGTGTTTATCTGCAGATCACAGTTAGAATAAGAGGTGTCATGAGCACAGAAGATGGGCGTTACTGATAATGTGAAGGTCCGCACTCTGCAGAGATAGTATAGCTCTATACGGATCTAAATCTGTTGATTCTATCAACTGAGAACTTGGCCAGACTGCGTATTGGAGAAATGGGACTATCGCACAGGTGAATTAAGAGATCACGTTGTCAACTGCGAATTCACAATCCTGCCAGGGGGACCTCATGCAATCCAACCGAGGGGGACCACACTTGGACCACACTCGAAGCCATCTTCTCCTAAAGCTGCTCTGTTAAAAAGAAAAGGCTAGTTAGTTTATATATTATTTATTTAGTAGTCAGTATATTTATGTTATTAAATGTGTTTTTAGGAATCATAAAATAACTAAGGGCATTGCAGGCTTCCATGTAAAGATATATTCTGATAAATGTGGGCAATCACTTCTGTTGTTTACTTTAATCTTATTGCGTAACCTGCTACCTGTTCTGCTGGGTAGTAGTATAAAAGGAACCTTTTCCTGCGCCTCGTCTCGAAATTGATTGCATGAACTTCTTTACGAGGCCTCTCCATAGACCGTATGCGTGTCATAGCACGAACAATGTTATATGCATGGTCCTGGGGGGAACGGATGGTGCAAAGTGGTGGTGAGAGACTGGAAAATGTCGCGCTTGGATGCTCAGAAATGTAATTGCAGATGAGTGTTTCCTCCCCTAAAGAGAAATATTCTGGTTCTTGTTTATGGTGCCATTGAAAGTGCAGCATCTACATGTGCTTTTTATGTGATTCGCTGCCTTTATTCCATTAATGCCATTTATAAATACCTTCAAGTAGACCTTATGTAAGCCAGTCCAGGTGTGCTAAGTAACTGCAGGAGGAAGCAGGAAAGTGGATCAGGTTGGATACTCTACAGGCTGTCTAGACATGCAGTACAAGAGCCAGTCCAGGTGACTGGAGAGACATCGCCTTTCAGATTTCAGACACATGTGATGCCAGTATGACTTTTCTTGACCTAATAGCTCTGAACTGATCCAGCCATGAAAATAACATTAGAGAAATTGCTTCATGGACTCTTCAATATCCATGTACTTCAATTTTCCAGAATTTTGTAGTTGTAGCTTCTTTACTTGTAGGACATGTACTTTCATTTACTTATAACCCTTCACATGTGTTTTGTCTGCTAGGAGCACAGCAGAAGTAGTGGTATAATAGTAAGAAAAGACAAAAAGGAGTGCAATACAGAACAGAGGAATTATTCGCTTCAAGAGAAATAAAATATATATTGGCTTTATTAGGGGTCTTCCCTGACATTTTAAGCACAGGATATTTCCTTCATGCCTTACAGCAGCTACCATAAATCCATTTTCAGTGGCTGTGACAGCCATTAGGCCTGACCCTGACAGTAATCCCTCCCTTTCTGCACTAATAAAGGTGGGGATGCCCAGGAGCTGCTGGGTGCAATGGCAGATCGCAGAAGAGGCAACAGCAATCCGGAGAAGGTCATTTTCAACTGCCAGGCCGATGTACCTGGAGGTCATTCATGAACTCAACAGAAAAGAACCTCCTGCACTGCCTACGTTACATTTATTTTACCGCTCACCTCTCTCCATCACATTCTATTTTGCCATCCCATAATATTTCTATTCTTTTTTTATTCTTCCAGACTCTAAGTCAGTCCTGTATAGACAGTCTTTACTAATGAGGTTTTTGTCGTTGTTGTTGTTAATTGCGTATGCTATCCTTCTTACACTTGCACAATATTTACAAACGACTCCCTTATACATACCAACTGCTATAGCTGGCAGGATTTCTATTAACTAGCGCATTGCAGTTTGAGAGCTACACATGCTGATTTGCATATAGTTGTCATTCATCAGCATGCCAGCGTTTGAGTTGCGTTGTTTTTTTTCTACCATCTTGATTATTATACATGCGGAATTATTTGTTAATAACTGGCTAAGAGGTAATTACTTTTGCTATTATTATGCTATTTTACTCATTAAATATGCTAAAATTACAACAAAGACTTTTATTAACAAATCGATCAGTCAAATTAGGATATTAATTTAGGATTATACATTTAGTTCATTCAGAATTATACATTTTGCACAGCAATAAGTATTTCCCAAAGATTTTACAGACAGTAATTCTGAAGGATTTAGGAAACAATATAAACAGCATACATTTAATGGGAATGGAGCACTTATTATAAAAGCATATATAAAAATCCAAGTCACAAATGAAATTTTAAACTATATAAAACTGACGGTGGCAGACAGCTCAGTTGAGTGATCATGATGAGGTGATCCTACCGCTCTAGCCTGGGGATTGCGATGCAAATGACTGCGTCCTGGCCCGTGCCACCACATGAACACCCCCCTCCCCCCAAACACTGAAAGAAGCCAAATGTCTGATCTCTTACTATAGGGTTGAACGGCTCCAAACAAGAGTCAAAAGTGACAAAAGGGTTTAATTCACGCCTACGAATAAGGGGTCCTTGGGGAGTCTTTGTTACAAGAATTTCCTTCCCAGTATCCTTATGATACATTAAAATACACATTGTATGCACATACTATTGAAAAATGTAAAAAAACAAGGCTAGTAATGTATACCATTTCCATTTTTCCAGCTATTTCTGGGTAAAGTTTCTTGTGCACAATCACTCACCCTAAAGAGGTGTTATGTAATAAATACATATTGACTGTATAGCAGCAGGGAAGCTTTCATGTGGATATTTTACTTATTTTACTTAGTTGTAGGGGAGCGGGGCATTTAAACATAGTGCACTTAGGCCACAAGTCCAGCTCCGTAACTAATTTCTACCTTCTTGAAGAATTAAACCTTAAATGCATTAAAATGCTTAGCCCAGGGTGCTACCAGTGTTGAAACACTGAACGAATGCATTATCAATATTCTAGCATGAGAGAAAGGCTCAAACTCCTGAACGTCTTAGTAGAGAACAGTGGCAAGTCCATCCCATGACACATCTGCCTGGGTCAGAGGTGCTTCCTAAATAATGAATGAAGTGTCGTCATGCCCTCACCTATGCAAACTTCCTGGCCTTTTCGCCCTGTATGTATCGTGTCTTAAAATATATAAATGCATTTATGGATATAATACCATGAGGGGGGCACTGAAACCCAGAAAGGGATCTATTAACCAGGTCCTGAATATGCATGTGGTTCAACAGAGGTATTAAGTTATTCATTTATGCAGTCAAAAAAAACATATCTTCCCAATAAGCCAGAATATTAATGATCCACATTAATAATTAAAACATGTGACAAAGTAGCGCATAAAATTTTTCCAAGGACTGTGCAAGTGACGGTGTGAACTTCCATTAACAATTTGATTGTCAGCAGATGTCTTGGTCCTAAGTGGCAGTATATTGCATGCAGGTGGGTGCATAAGAAACAGCAGAGGTCATAAACAAGCCCAGAAAAGAAGTGCAGCTTTACTCCACATGGTGAATCATAAAGGCAGTAAGAGGTGAAGCAAGTACAGTGGCAAGTTAGATTAGCTGTTTATTCAGTTATAGGCCTTACATAAAAAATGTAGGGTGAAATATGGCCTTTGGGGGTAGATTTTGGTCATTCTTGAATTGTGGTAGAGATTCAGAAGTCCTGAGCAGAAATTAGTGTTCCACCTTGTGGAGAGAAATGAGAAAAAAAGACACAACTTCTGAGTCCTTCCCGAGTTTGACCTAAAGATTCAGATCACTTCGATCGCCATGGGGTATGCGGCTTAACGAGTGCTGCACTTCAGAAACACGGAAAGCTGCTACCAGGATTTTGAACTTTATCCAGGGTATGACTGGTAGCCAGTGAAGTGGGACCAAGAGGGATGAGATGTGGAAACGTTTAGGCAGGTCAAACACACGTCATGCTGTGGCGTTCTGGAAGCGCCGGACTGCTCTGATTCCACATGCTGGTAAACTGGCCATGAAGAAGCATAGCCAGGTCTGTTTATAGACTCTGTGTGCTAGGAAAGGTTACTTTTCTGATGGTGTCGATCTTGGCATTGTGCTACCCAGGGGTGAGTCTAGACTAGAGTGTACTGAGGTCAGGGGATTAACCCACATGTTGTCTACATGCCCCACCCCCTTTAGCATCCCCTTTTCTTTGCTACCTCATTGAGAAGAGAAGGGCAGTCATGTAATTGCTAAATATTCAACATTAGTACAGCAGTTCATCTGCAAAACTACAAAGACGATTATACCTAGTATCACTTTCCTTGACAGAGCACACATAACTCAATCATTACTCAAGTACATATCATGAACAAATCTAGTAACTGCATGAAATACCGTAATGTTTTTTTAATGATGAACAAACATGGGATCAGTATGAAACTAACACTTAGTTCCTGGTTAGTTATTTCAGCCCCCTCAAAGTAAAGTGTTACCCTATTTTCACATAGAGTTGACAATGACTTCACTTGTTATACAGCCTTCTTGATTTATTTCAAGCACAAGTTTTATCAAAGACGATATATTTTTGTCAGTCTGTTTTAGCTCATCTGATTAAACATGCTTAAAACGCTCTCCCTGTAGCCACAGCTAATCATTTCCTGCTGAACCATACCCTTAGCACGAGCATTTCAACGAGCAGCAAACAACCGCCTGATGTCTGTTAGCATCTAGCTAAATAAAGAATTCAAGGGAATAAACATAGCAGGAAACGTATAGTATGTTTTTTTTATTACACAAATCATTGGGTTTTACTGAGCAGAAAAGTAGTCTCTGACTACTAACATACTTAGCCATTAACGTTAACCAGCTAACGTAGTCAGCTTTGTGTCTGCAGGCTAATCTGTCTGATAGCAAATGTTGGTGCTCTCAGACTTTATATGGATTAACTACAATGCAACCAAATAACACTGTACTTAGGTTAACCAGGTTAACTATAATGTCATCAAAGGTTTTGCCTCTCATGCCCTAATAGGTTTTTCAAACACCTGGAGAGATCAAGGGCCATCGCCGGGATGAGTGTGTGTGTGCATATCTGCAATTAGTGAGACAGTTGAACAGTAGCCCTGCCGTGGTAAGGAGAATGGTTGGGGGAGGGGCCAGAAGATAGCCGAGCGTCAGATTCCAACATCCAAATGGTCAGCCTCGTCAAAAGTATGTGATAGTAATGTCAATCTATGTCATGGTCTTGTCATTCAAAATGAAATGTAACCTATGGCCAGCAGGACAGCAGTACAGAAAAAACATCCTTGGGCTTCATTCCAGTAGCCTGGTCCTGTGCACGCCCCAGGTGCTGCCCATCGAGATGGTGAGTTCATGGTAGGGAGAAGGACAGAGAAAAGAAGGTTTTCTGTCATGTTCAGGTTTAGATACTGGAGGTGGTCAGTCAGCCAAGCTCAGATGTCAGCCAGGCATGCACTGATGCAGGTGCATCCACTGAGACCGATGGGAAAAAGAGGAGGAAAAAGAGAGATAAAGCTGAGCATTGCTGGCATAGCAATGAAATGAGAAGTCATGGCATATTACAGCAGCACTCAGAGGTGCTGCATATGAGGAAAAGAAGAGAAGACCCAGCACTGATGGCTGTGGAGTAACTTGTTTCTGGGCTCTGAAGAAAGGAGAGAGCTTCAGCAGGATACTTGGTCGGACCTGCCAGAGTCGTGCGATGCAAGGAGGATGGTAAGCATTTGCAAAATCTCCAGACACTTCTAGGAGGATGAAGGAGAGTATGGGTCTGGCATTTACTGGCATTAATTTATGACACTGTCCCTTCTCTCGTCTTGCCTGGGCACAGAAATTGTGCAGCGGGGGTGGAGGCCTGGCAATATGTTATTTTTATGCCAGATTTTCTGAGACCCACTGAAAATGGTCTTACGACCTGCTTTTGGGTCGCGACCCACCAGCTGACTGGCATGGGCTGAGGCTGCTGTAGGACGGCTGCGAAATCTGACCAGCTGTGCTGGTTGGCAATTAACATCTGCCGAATAGTTTGGAAATTTTGCCAGTAATCATTGGGATCGGATCACTTAATAGAACAACTATCTTGTAACAACGTTTTTCACTGTAGTACAGAAATACTGTACGTCTGTCCTTAAAAACTTTCTGCAAGCAAAACAAAGTTCTATTCTATTAGTACTGAAAAGTAATTAAACTTGATGTTCACAGTGTGAGAGCCCAAAGCTATTATCATTTTCGGTACAGATTTCACCCCCAGGGTGTGAATACAGCAGTCATAACACTAAACCAACTCTGCAAAAACTGCACTAAAATACCCAGTTACACAACAACAGAGTTCCACACGACTGAGAACTTCCACACAGAATGGTCTGACATCAAGGAAAGATGCAAGCACTAGGATTTTAACAAAACAGAACTCAAAATATGTATTTAAAAATAGCTAAAATGACTTCTGAGGTTTGATTGCAGCACAAGGCTGCAGGACATGAGGACAAGCGGCTGACTTGTGCTTGGAGGATCAGTGCCAGACGCTTCCCTCTGTGTGGTGGTTCCAGGGCAGCCCCACTCCACTGTCTCCCCAGGGAGCCTGTCTCATTCATAGGGCAGCCAGAGCCTTCATCTGCTTCTGGCCTTCATGCCCTCCTTCTGCTACAGAAACAGAAATCTGACCAGAAGATTGAAGTTGTCAGGCACTCCGTTTCATGCGACTCCCGGCATCTGCAGGCTCTAGCCTGGGGGGGTCGGGTGGACAGCACTTGGAATCTCTTTCAAACATGAGGCTGACCGATATAGCAGCTTCACGGATGAAAAGGAGGGGGCAAAGATTAGAAAAAGAGGTCAGGGAGTTTGTGTTCTGCTTTCCATTTGTGAGAGTTATAGCAGGGGATGACTGGTTCTTTTAGCTTAGAAATAAACTGAGGTCTTGGTTTAATCGATAGCGTGAAGATGATGCACTTGCAGATGGAGATGAAGGAGATGTTTTCACATAGACCCACTAATCTACAGATAAATTAAAAAAATTAAGAGATGCTTCATTTGTTATTTTCACAAGTACATAGAACATGTCTTTTCTCATATCTCTTCTTGCTTTCCTTTAAAGCATACACACACATGTGTACCTACCACCGGACATTTCAGGCAGAATCACTACTTGAATTTCCTCAGTCATTATTCAAATAGTATTTATTTAACGCCACTCCCACTACACACACATACTCACAAACTCACACACAGACAAAAATGGTCCCCACAATGTCAAAATAACAAGATTTTATTACATTT
>JAABNY020000095.1:15243766-15272738 GCA_015164015.2 Brevimyrus niger
GGTCTATAAGATTCTAACGGGTCTGGATGCTGTTCAGCCAAATGGCTATTTCAATATTAGTTTAAATACTAGAACTTCTGGCCATTAGTGGAAATTAGCAGGAGAAAATTTTAAAACAAATTTGAGGAAGCACTTCTTTACACAGCGTGTAGTTAGAGTATGGAGTGGAGTGCTAGTGTAGCAAAAGCTAAAACCCTGGGTTCTTTTAAATCAGAGCTAGATAAGATTTTAACAACTCTGAGCTATTACTGTAGTTAAGTTCTCCCCAAACAAGCTTGATGGGCCGAATGGCCCCCTTTCGTTTGTAAATTTCTTATGTTCTTAAGGCCTGTACAGACGACTCAGAGCCAGGAACATGAGAGCTGCAACAGAAATCGCTGCAAGTTTGCCTGTCCAAACGATGGATACTGGGTCTGCAAACACAGGCCTTGAAACATTCTATTTTTACTAATTTCTTATAAATAAGACAGACTTGTGTTTCCATATACTTAGTGAATGTGTGTCTTTCATTTTGCAGGTCAGTCAGTGTGTTGGATATTTTGTATAGATATGACAAGCTTCAATGAAGGTTCCCATATCACTCACACAGGGTCGGGCTGCTTTGGATTTGAGCTAGCTAACTGAGTACACAAATGCAAATGTGCCAGGGTTCACAGGTAATTGGTGTGTTTGCACAACAAAAGCAGGAGGACAATGGGGCTGAAGGCCTGCGCAGGCTTAGGAGGAGCTGTAGGGAGTTCAAGGGATTTTACGCAAATTAGCGCAGGATAGTAGCTCTAGAGTTAATGGAAAGCTTTTGGGTCCAGTTGGTTTTGCACACCTGGAACTCCAGTAAGGTGTCGTTATCGTAGGTGACATTCCTCAAAGCTGTACTCATCCATGTTATAGAAAAGCACCTGGGAGGCCATCTGTGGGAAAACTTGCTTGAATTTAAACCTGTGTGAAGATAAAACAACAAAACAGTGTCAGATGTCAACTCGTGAAACCAAATAAAGTCGCGTAACTTAACAAAACTTTATAAGGTATATGATCTCAGAGAATTATTAGTTAAAACAGAGCTGAGTTTAATAGGAAAACAAATTGCTACCAGTTGCTGTAATAACACAGATGACAGCAATAAGTCAACACCGTGATAAATTAATGAATGAATGGACAATATGCATTATCTTTTACAATAAACATATTTATTGATTCATATTAAATAATATTGATTCAAGTTCAAGTGCCGCTGTACCTCAGACATCCACTCTGGTGGAGTCTCTTAATCTGAGAGACTAGTAAAGCAAGAGGACAACACTGACATACTGTTATAAAGCTTAAAGAGCAGAATTCTTAGATTAATGAGCAATGCAACATGGCGTGCAGGTAACTGACAGGGCCTTTGTGGTTGCAGTTTTATTAAACTACTCATTAAATTTTTCATTCTGTTTTCAGTTTTTCGTTCTTTGGGAATGGCCTTGTATCGAAGTGGTATTTTTGGATTTCAAGACACCATGAAAGTGTCAACATAAATGTATTTCCAAAAGCTGGCATTTATTGTGATGCTAAGTGCATTTGACTGTTCTGATATGTCTGAGGGGAAATTCATCATTTTAGCCGTACATGGACTGAAGGCTGGTATTTGATAGATTAGGTCTAAGTTCATCTGAATCTGAAAACACTCATAGCTTGTAATCTGTTTAGCCTTGAGCAGGTCTGGATGCTGTTCAGCCAAATGGCTATTTGAATATTAGTCTAAATACTAGAACCATAAGTGTCCATAAGCAGAAATTAGCAGGAGAACATTTTAAAACAAATTTGAGGAAGCACTTCTTTACACAGCGTGGTGTTAGAGTATGGAATAGTCTTCCTGCTAGTGTAGTGGAAGCTAAAACCCTGGGTTTCTTTAAATCAGAGCTAGATAAGGTTTTAACAACTCTGAGCTAATACTGTAGTTAAGTTCTCCCCAAATAAGCTTGATGGGCCGAATAGCCCCCTCTTTCTTATGTTCTTATGTCTCTAATACTCAACTTGCCAAAGTCAGGGTGGGGAGGAGGTCAGGGTCCTATTGCAGGCAGCATAGACCACATGGCTGGGGAAGACACTGGATGGGATGCCAGTTCATCACAGAGCACATCTGCACACAATCATATTCAATGGGCAATTCGAGATGCCAATTAGCCAAACTACACATCATTGGGCTGCGGAAGGAAACCAGAGCAGAGCCCCAGGAGGAAACCCGCACGACACGGGAAGAACATACAAAGTGCACACACTCTGCAGTTGTGAGGTAACGGTGACAGCTGTGCTGCCTCACTGCCTGCCCCACTGTACCGCTGTGTTGCCCAACTGCCTGCCCCACTGCCTGCCCCACTGCACTGCTGTGCTGCCCCACTGCCTGCCCATCTTCATTAATTAGGGATGGCAGCAACAATAATAAATATAATGAATTTTCTGATATGTATTTCAATGGGAGGTTTTGAGACTGCATGCAAGAAGTGAAGTCTGCTGTAGCGATTTATTCCAAGAGAACAAAGAACCTGACAAAATGATTTGATCTCATGTCAGCTACTCCCGACATCCAGGGGTAGGTAGAACAATGAAAAACCAGACAGACATATAAATATTTCACTGATCCATCCATCTGCTGACAGACTGATACATTGAGGTAGGGAAGGTGGAGGCCAGGAGCCCATCATAGGCAACATAGGGTTCGAGGCTGGGGGGGACACCCCGTACAAGATGCCAGGTATAAGTATTGTTATCTCAAAAAATGGCTCAAGCAGAAGTAAAAGGAGTACAGCGTACCCGAGTTTTACACAAACAGGAGAAATAAAATGTCATATAAATATTGCTCAGGTTCCACTTTATCAGTGTTGCTGTTACATCCATCCCCCTACGTTGTTTTATCTAGGGATGGTACCAATGGACTTGTGATTATTAAAAATCTCTAGGATAAGTTGTTCCTCAAAGCCTTGTGCTGCCAAATTGTCAGATGAAGTCTAATTTTTGTTTGTATGGACTATGTAAAGTAACCTTGGGTTTTAAAACAGCGGCCACAAATAAAATGCATTATTATTATTATTATTATTATTATTATTATTATTTCCATGCTCATAGTGGGTGATCTGAAGTCCCTTGGTTTGGTTTTAGTTCTAGTCTCATCCTACTGGATCCGGTAACTTGATTTCCAACCCCCGATTCCATCAATCATCTTCACTCGAACCCTCCTCCAGTGCACCTCATTCTGGAACTACCCATCCAATTAGCAGCCACACATTCCAGCCGACGCCCGTTTCCCGTGGGGTTCTGCCCAGTGGATTCTGGGGCCTGATGGAGTGGGCGGGACGGTCCAGTTCATTGTGCTTTGTGTCTGTGTCTTGTCAAGATCGTGGAAGAAAAAGACCGGTTCCATCCATCTGTTTGAGTCCTTCTGTGACAGTTATTTTTCCTATATCACATTGTGTCCTGAACTGACAGCCACATTTCAACTGTGAAACATGAGCTCCTTTACACAATTATATGAAAAATGCCCTGAATTGCTAGCCAATGTACCACTGCAGCAACTTTTAAAATAAAATATCCTTAAATGCACTCCAGGAAACATAGTTATGCAAATAAGAGGATAATCATAAACGCAGCAGTCTCACTTAGCATAGGTAGTTAAATGCCTTTCAAATGGTAATGCATGACAAATGATATACCAGGAAAACTAACCTGAGCAAAATTAATCCTGCAGCTGCCATTTCTCAACAAAAAAAAAATCAAATCGTAACTTCAAATAAACCGTCCGAAGATTAGGAAAAACAGTTAGGCTTGTTTCTCTAAGCACTGATTCTATACCCCATTTCTATTCAATTTGAATGCAAAAACATAGCAGCGGTGTAAATGCGGTTCTTAAAAGTTACAGTCTATGTAGTATGGGCATCTCAATAACCCCTCCTTTTAACTAGCACTTACTATGAAACTGGAGTCAGTTTTTAGTCTTACTATTGGTTTAAGTAAAAGGCAAACCTGTGCTCGATTGGTTGAAGAAATAAGAAAGCAGTAAGAATCAAGTTTTAAATAACATTTTTTTGCGAAAAATGTCAACAAAGGAGAATTTTTAAAGTGCTAAAAAGCAGAGTTCTTACTCTGTAAGCACACTTGATAAAATATGAAAGGTGTCAAATACTCCAAAAATATGAATTGATATGTTTTGCAAATCTGTTCCTTACTGTTCTTAATACATATGGCATGAATTATGTGCTTTCTTGTTGGCTCAGTACCCCACTCTCAGGTTTTTCTATCAAATAAAATGTATTTGAAAAAATGTGCAATTTACAGCTGGTTAAGTGAGACTGCCAGTCACCTAAAAATGCAGTGGTGCCAGCGCTCAGATGATAGAAAATGAGTTAGAGCAAAAAGTTTAATCATCATAGGACTAATTGTTCATAGATAAAATTGAGGTGAGTGGGGGGTTGTCCTGGTCAGGTCACATGACCAAGTTGCTGGCCCACCCTACCTTTGACATCATCTTTCAGAGTGTGTACTTCATGTCTCACTGTCTGCCATTCTGCAATCCATCTATATTTTCCTGTCCAGTCATCTGTCTCATGTCATAAAAATAAGCATAAAACACTAGAGCAGGGGTCTCCAACTCTGGTCCTGGGGAACTACTATCCAGTAGGTTTTCTATCCTACCTGGCTTCTGATGTGCCACACCTGCTCCTGGTATTTACCTGAGAACAGGTGTGGCTCATCAGAAGCCGGGTAGGATAGAAAACCTACTGGACGGTAGCTTGCCCTGCACTAGAGGGTAAGAGCACAGGAGAAGCAAAGAGGGTAGTGAAGGTAACTCATTTGGCAGCAGTGGTTTCTGTCTTTCACCCACAGTGTTTCAATAAGCTATGATTCTGCTAGACATAAACATTCTTACTGAATAACTGCTTTTGAAATATTGTATTCACTCACAGTTGTTTTGTAATATTAACAGGCAAGTTTAACAAGCTTCTACCCTCAGACGGCCAGATTCCGAAATATTTCAACAACACGTGAACTTATGCATGCATCATGTAATTTTTGAGTTATGCTGCACATTTCTGTTTTTTTATTGATTTTTCCTTTTTCTTTTCTTTATTTCCATGCTATGTTCCTTATTTATGTTGTTTTTTTCCATTTTTATTATTTAGTTGATATCACTATATTATCATAGGGGATTTTACCACCTTTCAGTGCACTGCAAGTCAGGTTCTGACTGTAGACCTTGCAGGCGGCAAACAAAAAAAAATCCTTCAATCCATGAATCAATGGTCGAAATGAAGAGCTATTAAATTGAGAAAAATGTGATTTGGGCTAACAGGCTCAAATTAAAATCCAGGAATCATAGACCAAACCCAGGCAGAAACAATCCAGAAGAAGAAAACATAGCAGGAACAGAATACAGTGGAAACTCACAGCCACATCGTTAATGATATGCAAGCACAAGGCATTACTTCAGAAGGGTCCTTATATTACCCTTAGTCTAATGAGGGATGTGCCTCAGGTGTGGCTAGCATTCCAGTGAGGCAGGGCATGCCATTCCAGTGAGACAGGGCATACCATTCCAGTGAAGCTGGGCGTGCCATTTGAGTGAGGCAGGGTAGTCTAGTTGGATGTGTTAAAGGCAGTGTTGACTGGAAGCTGACACTTCAGATCTGACCACATCTCCCCAAATGACAAAGAACAGACTGATATCTGCCTTAAAATAACCTTGATATAAGTTGTATGTTGAGTGTACGGGCACCTCTGGTTCATAAGACAGGCAGTCATTGTTATGTGGATAAGATGAAGATAATCAAAAAGAGAAATCCCTGAAGCAAAGGAGCAGGAATCAGGGATAGAACAGCAACAAGACTAACCTTTAGGAGGGAGTAAAAGCTGCCTGGAAGAAATCTTTGATAACTGCGAAGTTTCCACCAGACCGTCTGACTAGGAAACTGCATTGTGCATGAACACACAAGTCATGTAAATAGGTTGGCTCTCTTAGCTATGTGATTGTTGTGCTTTTAGATCTGTGGGGTCCTACTGTGCTGAGGAACCTCACTTTTGATTCTTCTTTGTTCATTTCTAAGTGCCCTGTTGAATCTATTCACTTTGAGGTGACACACATTAAGTGCACCTTGATTAGCACTGGCTAACTGAGGCTATCAATAGTGTCACAGCAAGTCAAGACTTGTACCTCTTTGCTTTAGTGAGCTTATGAAGTTAATTAAAGGCTAGAAATTACATTGTTAATGGAATACAAATACTGCTAAGTGATGCGAAGGGAGAGGCTGCTCGGGGCACTCAGCATCAGCTTGGCAAAGCTACCAGAAGAACAAAGGGCAGCTAATTAGGAAGCTGTTGTGCTTAACGAAAATAATGAGACCAAATGTGTCTCCACAAGGACAAATCCAAATATGTAGTCATACAAAAGCTATTGCAATTTGTACTATCTAATACTCTTTATCCTCTGCAATGGGTTGATCCATCTTGGGTTATAACTTGCCTTATAATCTGTAGCATCGGGAATAGGCATCAGACCCCCATAACACTGAACAGGACAGTGTGTACGGAAAATGGAAGGACGTTACTCTACGCAGTGAAAGACTGTTTGTAGGGTGTGGGGGGGGGACTCAAATCATAAATACAAATATAGTTGGAAGACAGTGTATTTCTTGTAATTTTTTTATATTAAGCAGTTATATAAAACCCAGTACGAAGATTCCGAAGAATGTGACAGAGATGCTTTCATCTCTACTTGGTACTTTTAATTGATTGGCTGTTGGTCATTAATGTTGCGGTTATTTCTATATGAAAGAAGGAGCCTTGTTTTTTCATTGAGTCTGTTGCGTTTCTCCTTCATGATGTATTAGATCCTGCACCCTGCAGCTCGCCCAGCTTGTCACTCTGTTGCCCGTCCTCCACAAGTGCCTCTGGCCCTCCTGTTGTCCCAATGGGTATCGCTATCGTCACTTTGGAGTCTGTCTGCCACACTGCTAAAATCAACTCCTCAAGGGCTGTTGGGACATTACAGTGCAAAAGCTCTTAAGTTTGGTTAACCCAGGTGTGCTGCAGAGAAACAAAAATTCATCAAACCCTTGTTCAGTTTCAAGTGCATGGGTTAAATATCTGTACAGGGTGCAATTTATGTAGGTCTAAGGCTGAGTAGAAACCTGAAAACCTGAAATACCTCCCTAAACAACAAAAATGCAGTTACACTGTACTGTAAGCATGTGGGCAGCATACATCACAACAAAGAGGAATGGCTCACTATCAAGGGCTACATTTCTTTTACCATCTTCATTATCTGATGGGTGAGTGAGTTCAGATATGCAAGAAAACATACAAGAACAGGCAGACTCTACAGAAATAATTAGTCTCTTCTGAAAAAAACCTTCAGAAGATAATTAACAAACTAATGGACCTGGTATTTATAGATATTTTTATGAAAGGCTCAGTCATTTACTTATGTTGCATTTACAAACAGAAACAGCTTGCGACTTAATTTCACTGGGTGGACAATTCAGATTTCATCATTTTTTGGCTTGCCTCAAACCAATACAGCAACCAATTTCATAGTGCTGAATGACATTTTGATACGGCACTATATATTGTTCAGACTGTGGAGGGAACAGACATATGCTGGCACTGTTAATGTGTGTGAGCATTTGAGAGGTTTCTTTTGCCAACTTTTAGCAGTTTAATCTGCATTGCTTGGCACGCTACTTAAATTTGTGCCTACAAAACAGAGGGACCTACTGTGAAGCCATCTGAGGAACGATAGTCTTTGAGTTAGAAGCAATCACACATAATCAGCCAATCCCTATAACAAAGCCACATGTTTAAAGCCACATGTGCAAAAATGGAGCGTGAGGGTCAAACATTACATACTTTTTCTAACTTGACGGACAGCATACGCAGAAGTTGATAACCATGCTGTCACAGTCGTGACACGGATCAACAAGGGAGGCATCCTGCATATGGCAGGTTAGCTCATTTTTTTTGGCACTGGTGGGTAAAATTAGCTCATTTTTTGGCCTCCGTCTTGCCTACCTTGTTATTTCGCTCATAGAACAGTTACTTTGGACATTGCAAGCAGCTAACAGTAATGCTGTGCGATGCACAAAAACCATTTTCGCCGGCACAACTGTTTATTTAGGGGCAGTGATCAGGTCAGGCAATTGATAGCTTCCTCCATTCAGTGACAGAGCCCTCAAAGGATTCCAGTGTTCCACCTGTGTCGCCAGTATCCGAAATTATTGGGTGATAATGGAGAAGTGGGAAAAGTGGACTATAACAAGAGATGGAACTTTGAAATGCTTCTATTTGCAGAGTTATGAATTAAATGGCTGCCTTGAGCAGGAAGTCTTCAGGGTGACAAGTTGGAGACAGTTTTAGTGCCGCAAACAGGGAGCAGGGGGAGACAGATTTTTGCTCCTTCAAATCTGTACGGAGTAAAGACAAAATATTATCAATATTTCTATATTAACAGCTGGCAGTCTTGCATCTAGAATAAATGATGCAGCAATCAGGTCAAACCTGTGGCAATGACTGAATGAATGTGGAGAGGGGTATTTATTACCAGAGGTGCATTAGTTATATTTCATTCATGCTCAACAATAAAATAAGAACAGCAGCAGAGAGAACATCGTCCACATTCTCTCATGTGAAAACATATTTTCTTTCCAATAGAATATAACAGGTGAGGCCACATGCACCAGAGGAAGGTTCTTCAGGTGGAAAAGGACCACAAACTACCAATGTAACTTTCAGCACTTCTGTATACTTTACATGTTGAGAATTTTTTCAGGCACTACATGAAAGCCATTTAGATCCATCCATCTTCTCTGAGGAAGGACTCCCTGGAAAGAATGGTCCATCACAGGCCACGCACTGACATACCGTGGACAAATGTATGTTTATGGGCAATCGGAAGGAAACCCACACAAGGAAGGGCTAGAGAGATGAACACGCAAGTTGCAACATGGCTCTCACAAAGAGAGACTGGGAGGGGAAATGGGCCCTCTGGTCCAGAGCTGAAAATCCATGCAACGAGTCACCCACTGAAGTGCATGAATGATTTATTTGGTGGGAGCATTTCCTGTAGTTGTGTATCTTTTACTAGAGTGAGGTCTAATCATGTGATGCAGATTTTGTTGAACAGGCCCGGATATGTGGGGAGATTGTTATGAAGTAACCAGTACACACTACAAGTGTATGCTATACACTATGGAAAAATGATTTCAAGTTAACTTTTTTGGGAAATGATTTTATGAATTATGAATGACAGAGGGGAAAAGAATTATATGCTTTTCAGATTATTTTTTTATTCATGTGGAAAAATTTTGATATGTGATATCTTCATAAAGTATTCACCCTCATATATTATTCCCTTTTATACTGTATTGAAAGGGTCATATTAAAATAGACATATATGGGGTTTTTTTCTACTCGTGTAAAACTGTGTAAGTGTAACTGTAATAACATATATTTTTGCAGAATGATATCAAAAATAAAATCCTAAAAATACCTACCTGATAATCTCTGTGTATGGTCAAATAAATTACATTACAATAATACAATAACACTTAATAAGATTTAGTGTTAATACGTGACCAAGGACCATATGTGCTCATTAAGTTGAAAAAAAATCTTGAAGATGGTCATAAATGGTGTATAAAAAGACTGAAAAACCTATTAACCTTCCCTAGAACAGTTAAGTCCTTTGTAACCAAAAGGAGAGAATATGGTATAAATGAAATCCATATTCCTTGAGAGAATAGCAAGACAAGCTTTCACAAGGAAGCCCGAGGTGAAGTCCAGCCTGGAGCTCTGTAGTAGCCATTTAATTGACCCCGAGACATTCTCAAAAAGAAAAAAGAAAATTTTGTGGTTTGATGAGACTGAAGCGAAGTGCTCTTTTTGGTGCAAACCCAACACAATCCTTCACCACAAGTATCATTATCCCTGTCATAAGGAACAGTGGCGGGGAGATTTTGAGCAGGAGGGCTGGGGGGGCTCGCCGCCACCAAGGGCAAGATCGATGAAGCCAAATATAGGCCATTACTGAAGTAAAACCTGTTTCAGTCATCAAGAGGTCTTCTTACAGACCAAAGACTCATGTTCTAGAAGGATACTGACTATAAGTCAAAACACACAAAAAAACATTATTAAGAACAAGCCTACAAACAGGTAGGTCATTATAGAATGGTGTAGCTATACTATTTAGCATTTGGAAATGAGGCAATGTTAAAGGCGACACTGACCTACTATCATACATAAACATACAAAACAATACCCACCATCATATGTTTATTGTAGGTCTTTTCAACATTGTTTGCATTTAATCAATTAAATTGGGAATTATTTTAGAGGATTGCCATCTGCATTGTGGGGCAGCATGTAATGCCTCACTATTACATTTAACAGTCAACTGTTGTTTTTGTTGTTAATTTGAACTCTTATTTCAAGAAGTTTATTTTGGTTTGTCTGCTTCTGCCTTAAATCATTCCCAGTCATTCCCACGAATTGCTGGATGCTTCAGTTTTTGTTGTACAATAAAAATATTTGTTTGTCCTCTAAAAGGCATGCAAAACAGTATTAAGCCATAAACTGGTTAAAAAAAATAAACTCATCATAAGTCTTCCGTGAATAGAAGAGGTTAGTCACTGTCTCTCAGAGTTTATTACAAACGGCACAGACAAAAAAATGGAGCGAGAACAATCAAGACAAACTGAAATTCAATAACAGGCCACAGATTTATATATGCATGGCACTTTGTCATCATTAGCTCAGCCAAACAGAACGGCTTGCTGCAGAAGGAGAAACGCTAACTTAGGGGTATGCCTATTTTAATGCATGTTTTGATATTGCCCGTCATTGTACTTGCTCGGCCTGTAGTGAGGCTCTCACACTCCGAATGAGTGAACTTGGCTTTAGCCGTTTCTAGCAGATATCTTTCACACCACAAATTAATGCTTAAGTAAACCAGGCACTGGTGGATGGAGTGAGGGGTGTCAAAGTTTATCCAGAGGATTCATTTAAGGGCAGGAATGCAAGTGACCACAAAGGCTGTTTTTTTTAATGAGGATCTCACAGCCTGTGACAGCAGTCAGTTTTTATCACGCACGTCTGGGTCAGTGTTTGGTCCTGGAGGTGCAATGGCAGGAGAGGGGGCAAGGCAAGGGGCTGCAGAGGCCAAAGGCCTGTCAGTGCTGTTACTAGAAAGTGGGTAGTCACATCATGCTGGCTGCCTGGGGATGCTGCCGCCTTGCATACACTCCCACAACACAGTGTGTGCACATCTATACACATATACTAACACAAGGGCATTCTTCCCTGCTTCCTAGCTGCTGTCTCTCTTTACCCCAAGGCTTCATACCGGGAGATCTGGCCCTTGTCGCCTGGTCCCACAACACATGCCTAGACTGGGCACTGAGAAATGTCCTTTGTAGCAGAAGACATGCCTTCAGTCTTTGGAAAACACCCACCCAGACTCAAGCTTTGCTCCTCTGCCATAAGAACATCAAAGCAACTGGGTTTTCAGTCCATTCTCCCTCGTTCAGGTTAATTTGAGAGTATCCAGGATGCCCCAATTGTTAACCACCCCTTTGATGCATCTTAGCTAATCCGAGTCGCTTCATGAAGGCTGCGTTTTTTATCTTTCACCCTGCTTACATTTTTAAACAGAACCTGCACAAAATATTCACTTTGGTGAATAAAAGGGGACTGTGTTATTTTTCAAAAGTCTTAGCGTCAAGGTGTTTATCTTTCAAATTAGATTTCCTTTTTCAGAGGAGGTTTGTGTAATGAATTCTAGAAATTCAACTTGACACAGGCAGTGAAACTTTAAGTTAACATAGTGCAGGAAAATATGGCCGCCTCAAACATCATGAGTAAAACAATAATTTGTTGTTCCCAGACAGCGTCGTAAGAAGAGAAAATCAGCTTTTTCTTTTTTTAGAATGAAGAGATGCAGTAAAAATCGCTGACACATAGAAGGTACTGTCCTATAAAGGTTAACCCAAAGAAGCAACAGTGGGGAAATACAGTATTCCAACCTTCTTTCCTCCCAAGAGTGTAAACGGGCCAGAGAAAGAATTATATTTTACAGACTTACAGTTATAACATAACTGTACAACACAATGTGCATCCCTGAGATGTAGGTGTATCAGAAGGCAGGGTAAGGAGGGAAGACAGGAGAAACAAGGCAATTGATATAAATGATATCCAAGCTGTTCCGGCCTTATGGTATAGCCTTGCTCAATGCCAATTGATTGTGGGAGGTTCAGGCATTTGTCTTAATTCTGATTTGTCCTAATTTGTCCTAATTTTAATTACAGGGTCCGTTTGGAAGGGTGGTTTGAGGTGGAGGCTGGGGACCTTACAGGCACCATAAACAAGGTCTCAGTCACAATGAGAAATGAGCCGGCTGTTATATAAGTGCTCGATGTAGAGAGAACAGATGCATTTCTGTTACCGTGAAAGTAATCCCCTCTCTTTTGCCGATTGGCTAACAGCGCTGTCACAAGCAAATATCATTTGTTATGAAGGCTGTTTGTTTCGGTCTCCTATTTGATGGATCCCTATTGGGATCGGGTCAAAGTAGCCCCCCACCCTGCAAACCCCCTCAAATGAAGACGCAGGCTGGACAGATAAAGGACAAGTGATCGTAAGTTTTACTGCAAATTCTTCTTAGTTCAACACTAGTTAAAACACAAATGTAAAATCATTCACCACATCTAGGAGGCAATCGTTTCCGCAGGTGTGCCCAAGGCATTTAATATCCCTGTAATCATAATCACAGCATTTCAGAAAATACCTACACTGCAAGTGCTCGGCAAAAGTAATGTGATTTAACTAAATAATAGATGAACACAACAGAACACGGATACAAAAAGATACAAAGCATGTCCTGTACGCTTGATGCAATTCCATCATCCCCCAGTGCAAGAGACTGTAAGATCACTGTTGCCACGGGGTCCCTCAGAGGGGTTCTGCCCAATGCAAAGCTCATTCTTTGCCCCCTTATGAGCCCCAGATAGTGCATGTGTAAAATGATAGCTAAGACTGCAAGTAACACATAGCAATGCATAACAATGGTCAAAAGAATGCATAACATTCCCTCTGGCCCACTGAGGGTAGACTCTAGGCCACCCCTGAAGATAAGTTGTTGGATGATGGAATGATATCTATCCATATAACTATCCTAAACTTTTTATAGCATATATAACATAGTGGTTCCTTAGAACATGAACTTAATTCATTCCAGAACGCAGGTCAAGTTGCAAGTTGGTCGATTTCCAAGTCAAATTTCCCCATAAGAAATAATGTAAATTAATTTAATCCCTTCCAAACCCACAAATGATTGCCTATTTAAACTTATCTACCTACTTAACTAATGATAAAAAGCATTAGCAATCAATATACAGTAAAACTAATAAACACATGAAAAAGCACACATACAAAAGCAATAAACATGAAAGGCTCTTTGCTGATTTCAAGATATATTTATATTTCTGTATATTTCTGAAGTATCACTTTGTAAGTGTGGTGTTAATCAGCTCTTCCACCTACAGACTGATCTCTGTGTTATCCCACACCCTCAATAGGGGATACTTCACTCTTCTAAGTCCATCATCTATGTAATCAAAAATCAAGACCAGAATTGATGTAATTAAATCATGAAAGCAGATAACAAACATAGAGTATGAATTGATCAAAATGCAGAGAGGAAAGCAAGCTTTCCGGGGTTGCCAAGTGTCACGCATCTGGCCTGACACTCACGCTTTGACTCTTTCAGCCTCAGAAATCTTACAGCAAATTTATTATTGCATCTTCTGGACAAGACAGGTAAGCACCAAACAAGCAGTGCTCAAAGTCACTTTGCTTGGAGTAAATAACTATGAGAATTTAACAGAATTCATTCAGTAGCTACAGTTCTACATCATTATTACTGTGCAGAGCTAGAATTTTTATATTTTACAGGATACACCTTTTTCTATTTATTATATTCAGCACAACAAAGCAACACTGACACGATCGTTGCTAAAAGAACCTACATTAAAAGCATTGGAGTAGTTTGCAAGCCCTACTACTATTTGCAATCATTAAAAGACTTACATATATGTATATGTGTGTGCAGACTTGTCTCGAACTGAAAATCTCATGCTAGCCAGCTAACCAAAGCTGGCAACCCCGGTTTCAGGTGGATACGGTGGTCTCAGGCCTGTAAGTGAAAGTACATGTTCTACCTAGACCAAGGAAGCTAAAATTAAAATTTTAGTGCTGTGAGTACAATTTGTTGGCACAAATGAAAAGATGCACACCAGCAAATTCAGTGCAAAACACTGGAGCTAAAAGGGCTTTAACTTAGGGGTGAATTACTGTCTGGAATTCTACAGGGGAAGCTCCTTTTTGAAGTGTCTTTTTAAAGGCCTCTAAATGTAACTTGATGTGACAGTGTGTCTGGTCCCTGGCACAGATTGCTATCTTCCCCACTCCATATATCGAAGCCAGGGTGCGAGAGGCCGCAGGAGGAGCCAGAAGAACAGGAGTTATGGCAGGCGCTCGATAGCGGCGGGAGATTCCAATCGCCGCACATAACAAAACAGGCCGGACGGCGCTGAAAGGAGACAAGAGCAGAAAAATGTCACAGAGTATAATGGCGAAATGGTGACAGTCCTGACAGGTGAACAAAAGACTTTAGAGCGAGCGAGACTTCAGTGCTCTCGCGGATCTGCGACGCACATCGACATGGTGACGCCGTCGTATTGGCCGCATCAGAACACATTTGTCATCTGCCTTTCATGCCAATGTGGTATGTAGAAGCTGTAAATGACTACAGCACAATTAGTATTTTGTGGCATTTATAATGACTGGATCAATTGAAAGTGAGGCAGCAATTCTGGTACCATAAATGTAATGACACTATAATGTTGAACTTGAGCACTCTTTTTACATAATATGACCTCATTTAAATAGAATGTAAACTGAATATTAATATTAACTGAAAGGCAACGCTGTAATACTGACATCTTAAGCACAGCTGACATGTAATACACTAAATGGGGCCAGGATAATGATGTTTCTTTTATCTATAATAACAACAGCGGGGAATTTCTGTTCCCCCAGGTCCAGAATCTGGCAGGCTTAGCAAAAAAAGTTCAATTAGCATCTAATTTACACCTAAAGCACTAGGTGATGCAACTTATTTAAATAATTACTTCATTGAAACAATTAAGAGAGGAAGCAGAATAAAAATGAACTCTTCCCAGGCCCTGGAGGATTGTAATTGCCCACCCCAGAGCTATAATCTATTTATATTTTATTATTGTGTCATATCAAACATTCTCTATGGAAACACTGTGGGGCAATTTGTCAATGTACAAAAAACTAAGTGACTTAATGTAACTGATTAACAGAGGTTTATTATAATGTTTAAAGTCTGTTGAGGAAGCCTAGAGTAACTTAAAATTTATATTGGAACTCAGTGTGAAAAGGCCGTGCTATATAAAGTGGACTGAGTGTTCATTTCAGAATAAGAATTCTTCAGCGTTTGTGCTCCAGTAAGATATTGTCACAAGGTGGGTTTGCACCATCTCTATAGGACAGGACATTTTTCTTTGTGTTGGTGTTGCTTTGTTGGGCTAAATGTAATAAATACAAAAGTCCATCCTGCAAAATATGAAAATGCTAGCTCTGTACGGTTACGATAACTTGATGTATACTGTAGCTACTAAATTAACTTCAGTAGAGTTATTTAGATCAAGCGAAGTGTCACTGAGCACTGCTTGTTTGGTGCTTACCTGTCTTCTCTAGAAGATTCCATCTGGACACGGAGATGGGTAAGGGATGTCGTGTTCATCCTACATAGTGCCAAATAAGCATGTGAGTATTTCAAAACCTGTTCTGCAAGGTTCCTGCTTGGTTTGAAAGCTTCTTTTAAAGTTCCACTGGTAACAAATTAAACAATAAATCATTCAAATTTGGATCTAGCACATTTTTGGAGTATCTGTTTTAGCTTTCAATAAAACTGTGAAATAATATCATGCAATTCATAGAGGGCTAGAATGATTTATTCTAATCTGTTTTGATATATGCACTGGTAAACAATTATACTCATAGCTAAAAAGCTAATCAATTTAAATACATTAGGTCTTACATCGCTCTGCATTTTAATGGGTGCTAAGAACTGGGATTTTTTTTCCCCAGCTTACTGGGGTATCTCATGCTTTGGTGGTTATGAAATAATGACTATCCTGTCCCAAAGGCCAGGTTTGCAATATTCTGAAAGGTCACAGCATAAGAAGGCAATGCGCTTGAGAGACCTCAGGCTCACTGGACAGACTGAGGTACGGCTCTAAGCCCAGAAAGGAGGGATTTACTGCACGTGGACAGAGTCTGGGTGCTACTACTGAAGCTGTGAATATGGGAGCAGATTTCTGAAGGTGGAAGGGAGTTCTCAGGATTCCCAAAGCTTACAGCATATGGCCAGAGAAACACCACATGGATGCCGCAAAAGTATCTATTGCTGACAGGTAGAGCTAGACAGGGGTGTTTTTGTGCTGGCAGTACAGCTTATACTGTTTTAGATGGTAATGCTGAATGCAGGGCTTGTTGTATGCCTGGGGGTGGTGGTGGGTTCTAGTCACAATGGGTATTAGTTTTGGAGAAATGGAAGTGTCAAAACTTTGCTTACAATGGACATAAATATCTAAAGTTCATACAGAAGGTCTACACACCTGCCTTAATTTGTGCTACTTTGGTTGTATTTACATTTCAACACTGGCATTGAAATGTGTTTCAAAATATTGTTGCTGACTTTGTTTTTCACATGGGAACTAATCGCATTTATGTGCTAAGCCGAAAGCCAAGACATTTCAAAAATTATTTAAAACAATATCCATAAAGATCTTGCCTGAATACCGGTACCCTGCCTGAAAAATACCAACTGAGAAACTCCTTAGGTATGAGTATCATCAATTTCCTTACAAGCTATACATAAAGCTAAATAGGTATTTAGCCTTTTCAATTGCGAGGACTATGATGGTTTTAGGATATTTTATAAAGACTGCATCTGAATAAATTGAACCTGCTTCAGGAAGTTTCTTCAGTGTCTCAGATATTCAGCAATGAACCATAAGGAACATTCAGAAGATCAGTAAAATATTTTGGAATTGTACTTCATGAGATGTCATGAAGTCATAAAAGATTTCATACCCCTTGGAAGGCTGTCAACTCTGTTATTAAAGAGTACATGGCAGGTGGGACCAGCAGCTCCATATCCAGATCAAGTCATCCAGTCACATTCAAGGACAGAACCAGATTCAGAACCTGCCAAAGAATGGTCCATTTTTACCTGTTGCATAAAGTTCTATGCAAATTTGGGCTATACAGAAGGCGACCACTAGGGGAAATGCTACTGATAAATCCCACACTGAGACTTATTTAAGTTGTACAAAGAATCATATGGAATAAAGCTTTGTTCATCAGATAAAACAGAGATTTTTTCCAGTCTCAGTGAAAAACATTAGGGCATCAATCAAAGAACGCCATTCTGTTCTGCATCATTTTATTCTCCTCCACTGGTCCGCAAGCACATGTAATGTAGTACAGATCCTGGAAAGTGCTTAAAAAAACTGGCCTCTTCCTATACAATATTAAATATATTGCTCGATTACAGTTTCTTTTAGAACAACAAAGACCTTAAGCATGCTGTAAAAGCAACAGTGGAGTGGCCCATTTGGAGACCCGACCACAGCCCAACTGCCAACCAGTGAAATTCTTTAACGCTGGCAGTTTAGTGATGCCAACAGTCAGCTGCCTTGTTTAGGGCATGTTACTAGCCCATGAGAGTTTTGCTCACGTGGAAAGATCAGGTGTCTTGGTTCCACCTCCTCTACAATCTGATTGGTTATCTGCCTGAACCAATCATTTTTCATTCTGCCCTCAGAACATTTTTGTGTAAATAAAACTCCGACGAGCATGTTACTACTACAGCAATTGTGTTGGTAGGAATCTTCTACTCATCACTATAGTACTACTAAAGCTGCCCATTTCTTTCCTAATCCACTAGGAGAATGGAGTCAGCTGGGGTAATTTGTGACCCCCCAGGCAGGGGGAAGAATGCATGAAAGTGTGCATAGTGCTTGGTGGTCAGCCCACAACATGGATGCAGAAATCCTGACAGGTGGGAACTGTCTAGGGTTCTGAAGGAGAAGAGTGAAAATATGCTAATTCTGTGGAGTATCAGTGATACATGATATCACTGGAGTGCTTGTTTTTTACTTGAAGATTGTGTGTTACAATTCCATAAATAAAGGTAAATTTGTTTTGATTTTGGGTTGATGGTATGGAAAATGTCAGCATTTTTCAAGGGTGCACGTATATCTGCAAGTTGAAGAAACAAGCTAATGTGAAGAATAGTTTTCCAGATGAAGTTCTAAAGTGTTTAAAAACACACTTGCTTTCTGTTGATTTATTTGTGTATTATTGGTCTCTATAACTAATTCTCATTACTGTACCTTTCACAGCAGCACTTCGGCATTTGTATAAATTATATTGTTATTGGCTTTAAAAAACGGTTCATTTTTAAACTAGTTATTGGTGTCTGCACATGTTATTTTGGGCTTTGAGGCTCAGCCACACTGGCTTGTTTAGTCCTCTATGTGCTCCTATTTAAAAATAAAATTGGACTTTGTTTTATTTCAGAGATGTCCGGTTTTATTACTTGTATAGCGGAGGCTGAGGTGACCAGCTCCCTCCGCAGGTACATACTGTCCGTGAAGCTCACAATGTTGCTTATTACTGATTTGAAAGCCTGTCACCTGGCGACCTGTCAATGACCCCAAGCTCATACTCTCTCTGCATACAAACAACATCTGCCTCTTGGAGTCTAATGCCAGGATCACCTTGAAACTGTGTTGCTCACTAGTTTATATAGATCATGCTAAACCTTATATGCCTAATGCACACTTGCAGTGCTTAAGTTACACATATTTTTCTTTTAGTACTCTCATTCCTACATTGATAAACGGTTAAACAACTATTTATTAATAAGCATTGACTTGCCTAGCAAGCTAGTATTAGAGTTAATTAATCTTACTTTCCATTGTAACATGACTTGTAGCTTTTAAATACTTTGTTTTTCAAAAATTATTTTATGTGATTATGTTGAAATCTTTTCTTGATCCAGCCATTGCTAAGTTGGAGGTCTTCCAAAAAATTCAGTGAGACAGTTTAGCAATATATATTCTGTTTGAAATTAAAGTGGGTAATATGTGTGTGTGTGTGTGTGTCATATATATATATATATATATATATATATATATATATATATGTGAACTTACACATTTAGAAGCTTTCCTGCCATGGTCTGTCTGTTTGGTTTTCTTTTCGGTTGCCATTGAAATGGAAGCTTCCTTTTCTTCTGAGTTGTATTTTGTACTGCCTGCCCCATCTCTACAAGCCCCGTCCTTGTCCTTAAAAACATTGTTTTCCCCAAATAAATAACTCATCTCTTGCTCAGCCCTCTGTCATGAGGTCCCTTTTGCTGTCCCAACCAGAGACAAGTTCTGCATGCATAAATTATTAAAAGTATAGGGTATGTAAGTTCCCACGAAAAAAAAATAATGCTATAACAAATTTAGCTCATAGGGAACCCTAACCATACCCATTTTATAAAGATGGATGTGGGGTAGAAGATGGCACAGACAGGGACACACAGATACCTTTGTAAAAAGAAACTTCCATTAAGTCATGGATTAATCAACTCCAGATATGTCACAATAAGTGGATGGTTTATCAAAGTGAAAATGTTTTCACCTCAGCCACTTAAGAACATTAACTGATTCCTTCTTGCAAGCTCTTCAGTTTAGAAGGAATGATGTACGCAGCACTGGGGTGATGCAAAGCATATCCACGATGTCTTAATAATCAATTTCAAAGGTGTCTTTGATATTTTACACTTCTCTCCTGTCTTTCTTTGACATTATCCCTGCATTTTTAAAGTACCTCAGTCTTCATGTTTGAACCTTGGTAACAGATCCTTAAGTCCATTACCTAAAGGATGATCATTCAAAATGAATGATCGATATTCTGAAATCTCCGAGTTGTATTGCACACCATCAAAAACTGTCTGAATTGTCAAGGCAATTTTATGCATCTGAGTTACTTCCTAAGGTTTATCCAACACAAGGAATAAATACTTCTACGATCAGATATTTCTGTGTTTTTATTTAAAAGTTATATTTTCAATATCTCACTATGTATGACTCCCGAGAGTATTGGAAGAAAAACATCAAACAAGATTTTACGGTAAAAAAGACAGTTTAGTAACGATGGCCTGATGATTCCCTGCCATGATGTGTCCAACAAACCTGGGGGTGTCAAATTTGGGATTTTGCAGCCCTTGTATGAAATATCCACATTATGTATTTGAATTATCTAAAATGCTGTTTGTGTAATCACACCCATAACCATTTTAAATTAGACATATGGTTAAAAAAAACTGATAACATACGTAGGAGTGAGTAATAGCTTCTATTGTAAATCTATTGTAAAATACCATGTGCTCTTACCAGGGCTTTGAGGCAAATGTTCTTGAGGATCATTATTAATTTTAAAATGAATACTTTGGTGGCACAGTAATTAGCGCTGACACCTCATACCATGGTTCGGTGTGGGTGCAGTTTAGTCTCCACCATGGTTCTGTGTGTGGGGAATTTCTATGTTCTCCTTGTGTTGTCTGGGGTTTCCTCTAGGTTCTCCAGTTTCCCCCCACAGTTCAGGAACATGTTGAGGTTGATTGGAATTACCAAACTGCCCCTTGGTGTCTCTGTGTGGATGAATGGAGTGTGAGGGTGCCCTGCGATTGGTTGGCACCCCATCCTGTGTTGTCCCCTGCCTTGTGCCCATAGACTCTGGACTCCCTGTCTCCCTGAACACTTTCCGTTCAGTCAAAGCAAATATATCAGGATATGTATTAGCAGTGAATAAAAATGTAAAAAAAACAATTGTAGGGTACTGTACATAAAAAGCATTGATCTTAAACACAAGCAATAGGAAAACCAATTTCATTAGGACTAGATATAGATGTGAAGCTATACCCTTACTAAACCATGGGGTCCATTCGTATTACGCTGTGATAAGTGTTATATTAAGTGTTTGTATTAGTTGCTTATGGAAGGAGGGAAAGGGGTGTGAAATGCCAGTTCTTCTAACTGATCCATTTTTTTGGACCCCACCAAGAGACAGTCAATTTTATAAAAGTCTGTGACTGCGATCAAAAACAACAAATGCCATTAGTCTGGTTGAGTTAGTATGATTAAAGTTACGGCTAGATAGGGTTAAGGTTCTCATAACTGGGATTAGGGTTGCTCATAGAAATGGAGAGTCCCCACAAAGATATAGATACCTAATCTCTCTGTGTGTGCCTGTGTGTATGTGTGTGTGCGTGCATGTGCCTGTTATGCTTGACTCTTCCTTTGTAGGGAACACAAACCATCTTAATGAAACTAGGCAGAACTGTTAGTTCGCAGAGGTGGTATTTGAACACTAACTGCATAATTGTCAAAACAAATGAAACAATATTTGGCTGTAGTCCCCATACATGGACAATTATACGATTCTGCCCAGGGAAAATTGTCACTTTCTCTCTGCTTAAAAAACACACGTCCGTGCAATTCAATTATTCAACAGCTCTCATTCCTCACCACTGATCTTACCAGATAATAGGAGGGATCACGCCCCAGTGTGTCTGTTCGCTGCAGTTCAAAAGTTTTCAGGTGACACCAGAGTTTCAGTGGGCTCTGACCTTTGAAGTTGCCAGTCTTGAGAACTCTGCAAATATTTGAACTAGCACATTGCAAACAGTCTGACTCTGAAGAGCACCTCACCGTTGTCCCAGCTTTCTTTGTCTAACTTTGCTCCGACTTAAAATAACGTGGAAAAGCTTTGCCCTCACAGCCACTGGCTTGATCACAATGGTGACAGTGGCCTGCTGAGAGATTGGCATGGTTACTAAATTTTGTCATGTCTTCAAGAAACCTGCCGAAAAAGACACAGGCTTTTTGGGTCGTATCTGACAAAGCCGCGGAATCCCCTAAATATAGCGTTGCCTTAGTCGGACACTTTTTTATATTTCAAATTAGGCGTTTGATTTTAATCAAAATGAGAAAAGAACATACTAATGGACGAGGGTCCATGAAGATCTGGCTATACAATATCAGAGAGTAATGCTTGGAGAAGTTGCAGGGTGTGTACATATGTCAGGGCGAGATGGACAGAGATAAATGTATGGGCTGTTATTTTGTAGCACTTTGTCTTGTCAGTAAAACCATCAACAACCACCGGCGACATTTCCGATACAATCCCCCTTAATACCCACCCCAGCCCTCCAAATCCTAGACATCAAGCAAGCTCTTCCAATTTAATCTCCTTTCTGTGGACCACTTGAAATATTATCCCTGAAATGAGATATGTGACCCTGAATACGATGTGCCAGCAGCAGAAACAAAAATGGTCCGGCTTGTGTCTGCAGGCAAACGGTTAGGTTCTGTCTGTCTGGGTCGGGGAGGGATGACAGGAAATGAGCACAAGCCCTAAAATCACCCTAAAATAAAAGAACATTCAGCTTTGGTGTTCTGGCCACCAAGAATCGAGAGGCGCAACCCAAGTCACTTTGAATGAAAGCATCAGCTAAAACCTGAACGTAAAAGTGTCTGGTGCTGCTTTTGCAAATTCTTTTTCTTGTTAATCCTAAAGGCGACTTGAAAAAAAACTACTGTAGGCAGTAATGTATTCATCATCTGTGGAGGATAATGAACTTGACAAGTTCAGATCTATGACCTGGCTCAAAATCGCATGAGATTTAGTGCCACCAAGCTGCATGAATGCATTACTTTATGAACAACGGTGAACTAGCTCCGTATGGCAAAAGTGAAAGGCGAAAGCATCCCAGTTGCCGTCATCATTTTTATAGTAGGCTTATCTGTATCTCGAGCACCGTCAAAATAAAATGCTATCCTCAGCCTCTTGCTCTTATCTTATCAGCCTCCGTTTAGGTGACTTCCCAGGGTATCTGATACTGGATGCAACTTAAGAGTGTCTCTTGTGACTTATGTCATTTATGGCTGTGAAGGAGGTTTTGTCACAGATTGGAGCACTGAGCTTACACATCAAAAAAATCTCCAGTCCAGGAGAGTTGGGCACTCTTTTTTTCCCTGATGCTTTGCTCACATTTTCATCTACCTCCTCAGGCAAAATGTTAGTGATAGTCTACTCCCTCTATCCCTCCACTCCAACAAGCAGGTGCCCAATATCAAGCATGACCAGTTTCTCTCAGTGTTGCATATAAGGTTGTCAGTAAAAGTTCCATTGACACACAGATTGTGGCGCCGTCACCTTGAGGCACATGCCGAAAGGCCACTGACAAATACCGTACTATGGATGGAGCCTGGGTGGCGATTTCCAGAGGGTTGCACTGGGAATGGGGTGAGATGGAGATCACAGGGCCAGCAGGGAAGGGGGAGCATGGCCTCTGGTTGTCCTCCCACATGCCGCCTCGCAGCTCTCGTCACTTCGCATCAAGTCTGCAGTCCCTCGGTAAAAATAGGAGCGCGGACCCTCAGCGGCACCGCATAGCAGGGACTGACACTGCAGGCCAGCCCTGAGCCCCCTCGCCTGCGAGAAGACTCAGATATAGCAGACAGCATCCGACCGAAACACATATGTATATCCACAGGCAAGACGTGCCACATTCAGGGAATAAAAACACACCTAACCAAAAAGACACTTAAAACACAAAATGCATAATGCACAAATAAGGAAATTATTAAACGTATGCATCCTTCCGGATTTCTCATCCAGTGCATCTTTTAAGAGCTATAACTTTCTGTAACTGACCTGTCTCTCTGCTTCTTCATCACATTCCTGTAAGTCTTTAAAGCTTGGGGTTTAAGATCACTCACAGTCCATCCTTATCCCAGTCTTTATTTGGTGGTAGATTTTTATTCTGAAATATATTTGTCCTGTTTATGAAACACATAGGTTAGCCTCCTAGTGCTTTGATCACAAGTAGGTCCACCATTTACCCCCTGGTCTCCACTATTGTCATCTCACCTATAATTCTTCACTGGCTTAAACCAAGGACACCCAACTTACACACACACACACACACACACACATCAGGGGGACAGGTGGGTGAGGCAACAATTACAATTTAAAAAAAAAAAAAGAATTTCAGTCTATTAATACAGCACATGTGTATAGATGCCAGAATATGTGAATATCACATAATCCATGTTAATACCAGATACTGCACACATATACCACAGAAAGCTCACTCGTGAAATTACACAGAATAACAGTTTTACAGTAAAAACGGTATTAGTACACTATAAATAGACCTATAAGAACATACTATAAGTTTGTCCTAATTTGTTGCCCATAAATGACAAGCAAGTCATTTAAGTGGAATGGGACAATGTCAGGGGATAGACTGGGAGCCCTTACACAATGTGATTATATCAGATTCATTAGAAAGGGATTTGCCTAAACAGCGATCAGATGGGCTGATGCTATGACTCATTTTCTCATAGATTAGTGGAATAATTGACTCTACAAAGGGTGATGATTGATAAGTGGGGAGCAGCTTTAATATAAAGCAATAAGCACAAACTCATGCTGATCTTTATCAGTGAATTTGTATCAAAGCATCGCATCAATACTAAAGCAGCACTGCTGGAGCAAATATGTGCAGGTGCTCTTTTACATATTCATAGCCAAACGCTTGTGCTTAATGAAACTGAAGGATCATGTGACTTTAATCCCTACACCATGATTTAAGCAATGCAGTAAACAACAGTGATGTACAAAGGAACAAAGCTGAAGATTGAATGTCAAAGTGTAGTTTCACTTCTGATTTCCTTGGATGTGCTTTTTGGTTTTGTAGGTCTACAGCACACTGCATCAGCAGAGTTCACAAAGTGAAATTGTGCAAAGAAACTATGATCTTGTGTAATAGATGGTACATTAGACACGCAGAAAAAAGACACCTGAAAAGCAAATTCTATTTGATGCTGGATAATATACTATCATCTGTGAATGTAATTTTGCATCCTGTGTTTTTATCTGTAAATTGCAACAGAAATTAAAACATTTTGTGATATAAAACGTTCCCCTTCAGAGGGACCTTTTAGATTAAACCAGTAATCCTGATAATGTTCAGCCCCCAGATTTAGGACAATGTCCAAGTAGCCAATTACACACTGCACTACATCGAAAAAGAAATATATTAGTTTTGTAAACACACGACAGATTTTTGTGAGAACACAGATCAAATCAGTAAATGAAAAAAAAAATGTGTCTCCTTTAATGTACCTTCGAACATTAGCAATATTAAGATGTGAAGTTTTAAAGTATTAAATATTCATTCCAACACTGGCAAAAAAAATCATAACCTAGATGGTCTCCCGGTCATTAAAAGAAACTCAACATAGTAATTCTCTACCATTTTCTAACTGAAATTGTATATAATTATTGTGTTTATGGAGCAGTCAACACATATCCAAATAGGATATTATTTTATTAAACAACTTATTCTCTTATATTCTAGCCAACTGCAGTTTTCCAACCACATGAAGCCATGCAAAGAAATAAAGGTTTGTGATACTCCCATCTAGTGGTGAATATTTGTTTTACTACCCAACATAAAATTGGTGAGATAGACTTTGTGTGCTGTTGTAGTGTTTCACTGGCAACAAAAGAAATATTGTATGCACATATACATCCTCATAAATTCAGTAGCTCATGTAAGATACCAAACAACTCACATAATAATATATTTACATTTGTGAAGCACAACCCAAATCATTAAATAACTTGAGAAAGTGAAACAATAAACAGTAAGTTCTGACAATTTGTCAGTTATTAGCATCTGACAAGTGATCATCCCATATAGTGTTAAAACAATTATTAAAAATAGTCCATCAAAAATAGAAAATCTAACATTTCATTTATTACAAACTATATTAAAAGGTGCATTTCAGTGCATTTTGCACAATTAAGTATACTCCACTGTACTGCAATGTGAAGAAACAATTGCTGTCACAATGATTTTATGCTATGATATCAGTAGCTTCATGGTATACAGAAGTAAGCCGCCCAGTCCAACTGCAACAGCAATAACCAGGCCTCTCACCACTAGGAATTCCATAGAGTCCTCTAGTTTGGTGTGCAATTTGAGGACCTGCCTATGGGTGTCCTCGCGACTGCCCGAGTTCTCGATGACGTGGTTAGCCAGTCCGCGCTTCTCGTTCAGGGGCATCTGGGCGGCGATGCGCTGCTGTGCCTCCTCCTGGCTCAGGCTGTCCCTATGCATGAGGCGTGACAGCTGAGTGGCAGGGTCGCTGAAATGACAGCAGTGGGTTATGAGTACACGTGAATCCTACATCTTGTGGGGGGAAAAGGTTACAGAAGGCAAAAAAACCAAGGGCATAGGTTTGGTTTCAACATGGGTAGGGACCGGAATTTGGTAATTCAGGTCCAAATAGTACAAATCCAGACCAACCAGTTGAGCATAAAGAGTATCAGTCACAGAGCAACTGGTTGGTTGAAACAAAATCCAGGTCTAGACTTTTTCCTCGCTGGACCTAAATTACCCAACTCCGGTAGGGAGCAAATCAGCCCCAAACACCTCACTCCCTAAATACACATGGTGGTTCCACAATACTGTAGAACATGTCCCAACCATCCACACCCAATCCTATCCCTTTGCTAAAGACAGAAACCCAATACTGATGCTAAATTTTCCTATTTCTTCCAGCCGTGGTGCACATAATAAGCAGCATGTTCTAATATGTCACAATACGTCACAGCTAAACCCTAAACAGTTCAGGTTTATGCCTTTTTTCCAATAAGTTCTTACATGCGCTGTACAGAATCTATCTGTCCAGTTATGTGTCCACACATGTTTACAAATTATGCAGACGCCATGCAGCACGACATCAGTGTATACACCGCAAACAAGGAGTCAGACTCTTACCAGTACACCACGACCGTGTGGTTAAGGAAGCGTGCGAGACGGCGAGTCTCAAACAGCAGTGGTACGTCCAGGACCACATAACGGTACCCTGGGGAAGAGTGAGGAGAGCGATGAATGTCAGCACTGCTGCTTCCAGAGGCATTAAAACAATGCTGGGGAAGCACTGAGGGTAACTGTCACCTTTGAAGAAGTAGAACAAAATGCGCTTCAGCATGGCCTTGTGGATCTCTGGGTGTGTGATGGAGTTGAGGATGCGTCGCTTCTCCACACTAGAGAAGACAATCTGGGCCAGCTTCTGCCGGTCGATCTCGCCGTTGGGGAGCAAGATCTCCGGGCCGAAATGCAGCACGATCTTGCGGTAGGCCGGGCTGTTGGGCTGCACCACTGATGGACGGCAGAGCGGAGGAGGTCAGGCGAACGCCACGGCGGTCAGTCCACGCCGAACCACTCCGAGGTCAACCGCCGGCTCACCTTGTCGGGCCACCACGTCGGCGTCGATGATGGGACAGCCAAGGTCACGCAGTGTCGAGGACACCGTGCTCTTCCCCGAAGCTATGCCGCCCGTCAGCCCCACCAGAAACATCCTGCGAGCGCACACACATTCACACAAACTGCGTCCTCATGAAGCCATCAGAGGCGACTGGAACATAATGTTAAGCTACCTGACTCACCTATTTCTCTGTCAGCTAGAGTTACTTGCAGGTGTGGTCTAAAGTTTCTGGTAGAGCTCTCTGGGACAGTGGGGAAGTGGGGAGGGGGTGCATATCGCTTTTACATATGGTCAGTTCTTCAAAAATAGTGTCATATTAAATATTCACTATAATTTTCATTTAGGAGTAGATAAGGAGGAGAAAATAAAAAATAAACAAAAAGTATCGGAACACCAGGACATTAGCTTTGCCCAACCAATTGGACAGGCCCACTGGTCACTACATATCCATCCTTTTTCTGCAAATAAGTACAGGGTTTTGGTGGGCCTGAGGTCTATAGCTTACCAGAAAGTAGAAAGTACAAGGTACAAGGCAGAAAAACCTGCTTGTATGGGGTGACAGTCCACCACAGGTACTGATCTTTATAAACCGACTTTCCAACCCTTTGGATATTGAGTGTAACAGTAAGAATATAGAATGAATAAATAAATATGGAATATCAGGAATAAATTATCACCGAACTGCTTTACATAATTCGCAGAATGGGGGCGGGGTGGACCCTCGATATATATTGCATGATCGCTTGGGATAGAAATGGGACAGTTTCAATCGTTCGGACAAAGAGGGCACGTACTGAGACACCCCCCGCCAGTCCCTGCTGCACAGATTGTTTAGTCTTTTATGATGTGTTACAACGCTCGGAAAAAATATGATCATAGTAAGCGTAATATACAAATAAGTTAAACGATTTCCGAATCATCGGAATATTAGTTATACTTCATTAATGCAAGATAAGAGTGGCACGCGTCAGAGGCGGGGCGCATTAGAAAGTATACGTTATATAAAAATGTTGTACTTACTCACATTTAAAGTAATGCAAAAGGTGAAAAAAAAAATCACGCACACTCTATGAGGTCCTTGCTTGTTATACAGGCTTTTCCTATCTGTCTCTCTTTACTGAAACCCATGTAAGTCTTCCTCCCCTATGTCCCATTAGCCAACAGATGCCTCGATCCCCCGAAACGTGAGGTTGCGTTTAGTGGAAGAGGAAGCGAGTGTCAAGCTATATGAAGCATATGTCGGTGCTGTACTTTAAAATCAGCACAGAGCACCTGGTTTCCCCCAAGGTTACGGGGCTGAAGGCTCGGCTGTGCAGTTTTTTAGTTTAGGCACTGACAAGTGAGGGAATAATTCTAACAAGGCCGTAATTAATACAAATTAGAAACTGACTAAGGCGCCGGCAGGGCAAGGTGATCTAATCAAGACAGAGAAAACATACAGGGGGCAGACAAACAAC
>JAABNY020000095.1:15277632-15295126 GCA_015164015.2 Brevimyrus niger
CTGAGCATTGTTTCTGACCATGTCCATCCCTTTATGACCACCATGTACCCATCCTCTGATGGCTACTTCCAGCAGGACAATGCACCATGTCACAAAGCTCGAATCATTTCAAATTGGTTTCTTGAATATGACAATGAATTCACTGTACTAAAATGGCCAAAAGTTACCCTAGACAGTATGTTACGCGATTAAAATCACTAACGTATAAAAAAGTTGAAAATATGCACTGCCAATTGATACAAGTAGGACCTTTGTGGCCAGAGAAATCGTAATTACCTGACCACAAGAATAACGCAAGAAGAGTGCACTTTCAGGACAAGAAGTTTGGCGTTTCATATACCAAGTTCAAAGATACAAGATACGAAGCAGAAATCGAGAGACATACCTGTGTGAAAGCACTGACTCCCTTATCGGTGCGACCACAGCGGTGATAGTTGGAGCTCTGTCGGTCTTGAATCAACCGGGTCTTGAGCAGTGCCTCAAACAGCCTAGCCTCCACAGTGTTGTCTGTGTTCTCCTGTACAGCAAAGCCTTGGTAGTCCCAGCCAAGGTAGGCCAACCGCAGGGCCACATGGCGTCGAGGATGCACAGAGAAATCAAATTCCCGGGCCTGGCTAGCTTTCTTCCCCTTTCTCTTGCCTTGCTGGCCGCAGATATTCTTTCCTCCAGGTTCCGATTCTGCTGCTGCCTTGGTACAAGTCTCCCGTCTTAGCTGTGTCTTTAAGCCTTTGACTTCTTCTTCCAGGTCCCTTATTTGCTGCAGCAAGGCATCCGTCATGTTTGGACTGTAAAAAGGATTGTTAATTATGCGCACGTTAATAGCACAGCACGTGCAAATCCAGTCATCCGGTGTCAGGAAACCTACATGCAATTACAGCGTTACTGACAGACAATGACTATTTATAAATCCACTCGACTGAATAAAGTCAATAGTAAACAATAAAAAAAGTTAAACAAATAAACAAACAAACAAAAAAGTTATGATAAATCAAACGACTGACGCCTGAACACCGTCACTAAAAACGAAATATGCAAAGCCTTTCAGAACAGAAACAGATGACTGGGGAAATCCTTCTCTAAGCATTTTCCTCCTGTCTAGTGTAACAAAATATCTGTAGATTTTAAACATACTACAAGAAAGGCACCTAACAATGTTTGGCCACCAAAACTGAAATTACAATAATGGGGAAAAAACCTACAAGGAGGCTTTTCAAATTCTTGCTTCCACTTACCCTTCTACGTTCTTACTCCTTGGCCGTATATGCCATTAACAAATAAAATAAACTCTATATAAAACATTTACTCACCCTATAATTTAACGTGCGATTTGCTATCACATGAACTCAACCTATTCCCGGAAGTTAATTGCCTCCGTCATTTCAAGAACTTATGGGATTTGTAGTTTTGTAATTGCAGTACGTAAACCTCTAACCATATCTGTGTTGTATTCTTGATGTTTGGCCTCAAGGTGTCAGTGTCTTCCATAGTATTAGGTATGTAAAGACCCTACACATACACCATTCAGTTATACCATTAAAACATTAAAACTGAACATCAATTATCTTTACAATGGCACCTGTCAAAGATGGAAAGGGTATATTTTGCAAATGAGTCTAGTACTGCCTCTATCTCAGCAATAGACCTATT
Source organism: Brevimyrus niger (assembly GCA_015164015.2). Lineage (NCBI taxonomy): Eukaryota > Metazoa > Chordata > Actinopteri > Osteoglossiformes > Mormyridae > Brevimyrus > Brevimyrus niger. The sequence continues at coordinate 15,279,280 of JAABNY020000095.1, forward strand.
TATATTATAATAGTAGAAGCTTATGTGATATGGCAGAGACAAATGTAAATCCATTCTTCCATTTATGTTCCATTTCCAGGCTATCCCAGTAAGCACAAGGCACAAGGAAGGAAGAAGTGTAAACATCTAGAAAGTGGTCAGTGTAGAAGGATGTGAATGTAATCTGACAGATGCCACTTTTCTCAAAAGTAATATATCAGGGTACTGATTCTGTCCAAATCATTTTTCCAATAAAAAAATAAACAATTACACAATTTAAAACATCAAGTAATTTAAGTAATTTTTTTAATCTGATAAAAATCTAATGCAACAAAAGTGTACAATGCCTATGAAGAGTATTTCAAGCTATTATATGTACAGTATAATGTTTCTCACTTTTGGTATATTTATGGGTTTTGTAGACATGTTTTATTTAAAGGTTTGCTTGGGTATTCTGTGTGCTGTTAGGAAGCAGGTAGAATAGCGGACACGAATGGATATGTAACTGGAATATTCATGGGTTGCTATCCATGAATGGCAGGAATACAAATAGTTAATGCAGCATAAGTGCTTCTGAATTTTCGGGAGTTTTCTCTGAAACGAGACTATGTATACTGACAAATTTTTCTTATTTCTTTGAAAGATGCCATAGGAAACTAGAAGCTTGGAGATGACCCAGCACCACAACCTTACCTTTTGTCCTTTGTACCTCATCACCGAAACTTTCCTATGGTGGAAGACAAATTCACTGTGACGAGATGTGATTCTGCAGTCTTAGCTTCCACATTTTGTTCATGTTTTGATCCAAAGTGAGACACCAGGGTCAGACTATCCCTGGAACTGGGGTTTAAGGGCCTTGCTCAAGGGCCCAACAGTGTGGTCGCCTAGCTCACCAAGGGACTTCAACCAGCAGCTTTGAAAAGCCATCCACCGCCAGTATGACGAAAAATAAAAATAAACATCTCCAATAGTGAACGCTATCCAACTCTTCTGCCACTTGCTCATAAAAAAGAGGTTGTGTTTATAGTGTTCAAGGCTGAAATACAGGCCTGGAGGAAGAAATCTGTTAATGCTTGATCCTCAAGCATGTTTAACAAGGAACAAGAATACACAAAGCCCATCCAGTAACTCGTAAAAAATTTTGGGCCCAGACATGTTCGCCATAGGCAAAGAAGGTCAGGCCTGCATATTGCATAACCACAAATTCACCAAGATCAAGATCAAACATCAAGTCACAAATTAAACATCAATCTCAGAACACTGGAATGTTGTTTGAACAGATTGAATATAATATTGTCTGAAGAAAATGAAGGACTGATTTGAGTTTCACCATGTTAAAAATAAAGAATACATTTTGTAACCTTGTTAACTACAGATAATGTGACCTATTAAAACTACAATCCTAAACATTGTGTGAACATTGACATATATTGGTGGTTAACCAGTTTTGATAACCAATTTACAGAAAATGTTTAGCTTCCTCAAAATTTAACATTTGTAGACAAACTTCATCGTGTATAAAGCAGTCAGACTTCACTATGGCACAAAATAAGTTTACTTGCATTTAAAAACTTAATTTAAAATGTGAAACATGTATAGAAAGCCTATATAAGTATTCATATATTTTTTGGCAAATGTGATGTAAACACGGGTGAAAATAATAACAATGTACTAACATATCCCATTACTAAGACAATGCACTGTGGTGGCCTAATGGGTGATGTAAAGCACTTTTCCATTGCATTGGAAGCATATATTTTGGACCCCATGAAAGCATATTATATTGGATGCCCAACCCAGACCAATTCAATTATGTTTGGAATGTTTTAGGGCCCCTGTCATTCAGGGGCACTTGGAATCGTCCTAGCCCCATCCTTTTATGATGCCCCAGCTACACAGGTACTGTCTCAGGTCACTGACTGTTCTCAGCTGACTTTCTCCTGAGTTTATTCCAAGCAGAAACAGATCAGGAACAGCATTAAGAGATTTAACCTTTAATGAAAAACAAGCAAATGTCTATTTCGTTCCATACTTAATTATGTAGTTTGCAGTATAGAGAAAAATACATATGCCTTAATAAGAATATGCACGTATAGTTGTTTCCAAATAACCATTCGGTTAAATATAATTTAAAGAGTGAATCTACAATAATACAAATTCAAGCAAAGGTAAACCACATTTTAGGGTTTGAGAGCTACCTAAGTACAATCTAACACATTGTACTACTTTAATATATTGTGACGTACATTCATTTGCAGAATCATATCTAATTGCCCCAATTATAAAAGTGTTGGTTGAATGCAATTAACTTGCGATTGAGTCCCAACGCAAAAACAAGATGGAGCTTCTTCCTGTACAGGTGAGTTAATTTATACACTGTGTTTCTGAGAAGCGATATAGGTGTATATGGCATTAAATTGTTTTTATAAAATAACTTGTGAACTGATGTTTTAATACAAGTATAAACGTTATCTTTTCAAATAATTTGAAAACTCGTTAATTTGCTTAATGTTAAAACTATAACATTAACATTAAAGTTATAATTCATAATTTAGCAGAAACGTTAAATCTGCCACCGGTTGGACGAGAAATGAGGATACGTCGATCTTCACATAGGATACCAATTATATGCCGGTGTTATTTCTAATTCTCTGATCGTTTGTGAATTGTGCTACTTAGTTTGCGCGATAAGTCTGTTATTTTCTCAGCATTTATACGTAGCTTTATTGAACGCTTGCATTCTCAATGCTCGATGTATGATGGTTATACCCATGAACCAAAAATAATCGCTTTAGGTTACAATCTGATTCTTCAGGCGAGAAACTTAGGTTGAAGTAACCACGTTGCATAATTTCTGGCTGCCAATCAATTTTACTATGTACAGCGCATTTTAACAACAATTACCTTGTCTCAAAGCGCTTTGCGTTGTTCCTGCCCAAAGCTGTGCGGACTGTTTTCAGGGTAATTGTCAGCGTAATATATGGTCAGTGGTGGACAATGAATGCTTCTTCCTGTTATACTGTTAGATAAGACTGCACTAGCGGTGTAGTGGAGTACATACCATGACTTTGCGTGAGGAACAGTAGCATTTCCTGGCTTTGCTCTGACCTTCTTTTTAAAATTTCCTCCTGTTCAGAATGTCTTCCTGTTTTGTATTTCTAAACAGCCGTTTCTTCTGATAAGTTCTTGTGTTTTGGCCTTTCCGGTATCCAATGTGACTCAAAACCACTTAACTCGGCATGTAAGCTTTAACTTCTGAAATGACTGTGATCCCGAACTGATCCTGTAAAATATCTAGTTGTTTGAATTTCAGGCTAAGATTGGTAATTGTTCAAATTTGCTTAATCAAATGAGAGCACTGGTTATAATGAAAATGACAGGCACACCAGGGTCTGCTGATATGAGATCTGATTAAACCACATATAAATGTCTAAGTTCCCTGCTGTCCCTTAGAATATCTGTGATGGCAAGACCTTCCAGGTGCCAGATCTGCAACCTGGGTGCAGAATTAACTAGATTCAGGGCACTTATGTTGGAAATTGTGTTGTAATTGCAATTGCTGAGCCTGAGAATACTTGTACAAAGAATCGCAAAAAAATGGAGGGCCAAATTTTAAAAATTCATAATCAAAAAAGCTATTTGTAGCAGAACTATGAGATTTTGCAAAGTTCCATAAATTTTAAATGGAAGTTTTCAGTTTTTTTTTCTTCTTCAAGGAAATCCATGACAAACTAGGAAGTCTAGATGGCCCTTTATTGCAGTAGGTGTAATATATTTCCTTCAGAATGGTTCCTCAAGTTTTCACTGATGACAAGGTTCTGTGCTCACTTTGTCTTTTGAAACCAATTGTCATATGTCCTTGTCATGTAACCCTGATATGGGAGCAGTGAATAGTGCCTTTATGTTGTTTTTAATATGGAAGCTTGACCTTTGACTAAATTGCTAGTGTGAGCTTTGAATCTAGAACAAGTTGCTTAGTTCAGGCCTCATTAGCTGCAGGGTTTGCTGGAATTTCATTTCCTCTGTTTTTAATTAGATGTGGCTAATTGATTGAGCTTTATCTGAAGGAATCTTCAAAAATGAAATTCAGCCTAATGTATTAGGTTCAACAAATCATTTTAAGGCCTTCTGAAATGCAAACAAACCCAAACATTATCAAAATTTTGCTTTTTAAGGCAAAACATCTAAAAATGTGAAGCAATTAAGGTGTATTTGCAATTTTTAACAGATCTGTTATAATCTTAAGCATTTCTAATTAATCGTAAATGATGGGTTAAAAGCTGTAAATGTAGTCTAGTACTAAGATTTTGGCTGGATCTACAAATGGATATATCTGCAGTTTTCCCATTGCAGCTCTGAGATGTTGCCTGGTGTTTTTTTTTTTTTTTTCTGTCCAAGTCTGAGGCTTGTGGTGATTTGCTTAGTTTTTGGGGCCAAAATCACAAAAGCAGGTTTTCTGGTATGCAAACAAGTCCTGACATGACGTCTTTCCATGCTCCAGCCAAATTCCTGCATACAATGAAAGAAATACAGGAAGATCTCAGTTGTTGCAGAATCTGGTTATACTACTCTTTCCTGTCAGGCTTGAGTCTTTTCTTGTAAATCTACTGTGACTTTTATGAAAATTAGGGCAAAATTCTAAAGAAGTGTTTCTAAACTGGTGAGGTAACACCCCCATAAACAAATTTTACAGTCTCCACTCACCCACCTGTCCATGAATTTATATTGTGTGGTTCTAAAGTAGCAGTTTGAAGTGGTTCAATAGTAATTAATCTTAAATGTTGTGTTTAATGAGAGTTTCTCTGATGTTGGAGTACTATTATCTTGTTTCATGGTGCATGGCTAGGTAGCTATGGCTTGGTAAAGGAATGCAGCTAATTATATGTATGTGTTTCTGTTCAAGTTTTTATTGTGTGGGGGGTTATCAGTGTGACGACTGCGATTGTAAACTTTCCCGTGATGCTAATGGACGAAAATGAAACTGTCACTTGAGCAAAGCTTTGGGCTTATTTTTCTCACCCCTCCCCCACCTACTTGCTTAAAGTGTTGCATGGCTACAGCCTTGTACAGAAGTGTCCTACCATGCATGCAGGTATGGAGAAGCCGGCCTGTTGGTAAGATCCTGATATTTTACCACACTGCTTATTTACTTGCCTTTCTTTTCTTCTGATAAATGACTGATAAACATGCAGGGTCCTGTAAACAGGCCTGCAGTAGCCTGTGGAGCAGATGGTGTGAACAGGGGCTGTGCAGAGCGGGCAGCGAAAGGGGAATTTCAGGGCTGTAGACGTAGCAGAACTGCATGGTCGGGGGAAGGGGGCAGTAGGAAGCAGTCGTGTATGATAGCAGGGCTGGAAGTGCTCCATATTTTGCTGTGTCAAGACGATTCGCCTTATTCCTACAGGCAAATATGAGCAGCGGCTGCAGCCTGAAGAAGACGTATGTGTCCACTTTCAAGATTGAGCTGAAGTGTTCGGGCAGGAATAAAGATGACAGCCCAGGGGAGGTGTTGAGGAACGGGGCACTTTCCAAGAGGTCTGTCCCTGAAGGCAGGATGGAAGAGATGCATGAAGCAGGTAATTAAACAGTTTGTTCATTTTGACACTACTATAGTACCAAGAGCACAATGTGGTGTGGGTGGGAAGAATATCTTTATTTCCTCTAGCTGGTTAGTACATAGTAAAACCTAAAAAAATATTAAGGCTTTTTTGTTTTGGTTAATTTTGGGGTGTATTTGAGCTTTTTTCTCGAGTTTTTCCCAGAGGTATTTAAGTTCAGTTGCAGATGTGTGTCTGTATATTAACCAACATTCTAACTAATTTGCCTGATTATGCATTGATTATAACAACTTGAAATTCATTAAAATATTACTTGTCCTTTTGTGAATTTTTTTGGTTGTGGATCATACAAGCACAGAAGTCTGCAGCAGAAACTATTTTCAAATTCTCCAAGGAAAAACACAATTTTTTTGAGAATCATACAGGCAGGGGGACAGCTGGGTTTAGTTGGTATGAACCTCAGCACTGGGGGGGGGGTCTCTGCATTAATTCTCCCCCTCTGTTCAGGCGCTTTCTCCCCTCTGAGTATCTTCCATATTTGTGATCTTCCTGACACTAGATGGTGTTACCATTATAACTCCAGTGACAACCTTATGACGGCAGTAATGACATTATGCAGACATGTCCTCAGCTTCTCTTATTTAATGGAAGTATTGGCTTTCTGATTTAAGTTACTTTTTTTTTCTCTGTGCTCTTTTCACCGTTTACATTTTAATGTTTTCTTATAGTGCTATAAACTTCCTTCCCTGAAGCCTGGTTTGTGTTGAGTCTTCTGTATTCTTCCTGTTTTTAATTTTTTCCTAACCCCCCAGGCAAACGCAGAACATCCGGTATGGATTATAGAGTCCCAGTTCTATGGATATATCCGTAGGAACTAGTCCAGCATATTGCGAAATTTCAGTCCCTCCTGTGTGGGATTTCTTAAATTGTAAAATGAAATATAATAGAAACATGCCTCATTTCAGCATTTTAAGCTTCATATTTCCAGTCCATTACTTTTCATAATCTTTTAACCTTTAAGATACATTACTCTGCAAAAGTCTTAGGCAGTCCAAAGAAATGTTTAAAGCTGTTTATCTGGGTAGCAAATGTACCTTGGCTTAGAACAAAAAAACACAATCTAACATTAGAACATGTGCAAATTAAGAGTAACAATAAAACTAGTAATTTCTAATGTTTTCTAAAAAGTTACTGATATTTAGTTGGATGGCTAGATGAACACCACTTCAGTTCCCAAACTTCTCCTCAGATGCACCTCAGCCGTTCCATTATTTTGTTAAATTTCACCAACAGCTCAATTAAACACTTAAATTGGTTTAAAAAGTCAGTGACAGATTGACTAACTGTATGGGGTGTGCTAGTGGCCAAGTCAAAAAAATACATGGCTGCACTGGACGGTCACTGAAAATACTGGGGAGATTTTAGCAGAACATCTGAAATGGCTAATCTTTGACAGGCATAATGCCACAGTTTTACACCAACATGAGGATAATCTAAACATCAATTTCTTTGCTTGCCTAAGACTTTTGCACATCCAGTGTACAACTGCAGTAAAATTTTTCAAACATAAAGCCATTTACTTGACCCATGTATCAAAAATTAGATTTCCTGCCTATATTGTTTTAGTGTGTGTGCATGATTAGAGGGGTATAGCTAGCAATGCTGGGGTGGGGGGTCATTCACCCACCGTGGTAGAAAGTGCTGAGTAGAATTTAGAATATCAGAGAGGCCCCTGTAAAATGCTACCTCCAGAACCTGCCAGGATATCCAGCCTACATCCCCAAGAAATTTAGAAAACTTTTAAATTTTTTGTGGAAAGTTTTTCTAAATATTGGTTGCATGTGTAAGAGTGTCCTGCCTTGAGCCCTCTGGTGCTCAGGCAACAGAAGCATCACTGCACGTGCCATCGCTAGCGGGCATTACGCTTGCTCTGTTGTTGGCAAATGTTTACTGTTGGCTAGTAGCTACGTTATACATGGTTAAAATCTAAACCGTCTAAAATGTAGCTGTATTTCACTCAAAAGGATTCCAACACCAGGGCATTATGTGCATTTTAAGTTTTGCATTTATTCTTAATATTTTAAGAAGTTTTTTTTATATAAAATTATTTTAGGTGGGTTAAGTTTTATTTATTAGGTAAATAAGTGTTTTGTACTTTTTATATTTATATAGTTAAGATATGTTAATGTAGTCCTCTTAGATTTTAAGTTTAAATATGCATTAGAACTTTCAAATATTCATGAAACACGTCAGCAGTTGTTTGCAAACCTTTGACTTGTGCTTTTGTTTGGTTTTCACCTTTATTTTGGGCTCTTTATTAAAAGTACCAGTTCAGGCACTGTTTTGGCACTGGCAAAAGTACCGTTTTAGTAACAGTACTTACTACCCTAAGTGTAGCTAATCCAAGGAATTGCATAATCCTATAATATTAAACATTTACAGGTAACATTTGAAGGGTGCCTTAAGTGATTTTATGTTTCACTTGAAAATGTAGTTTGTGATATGAAGGAACAGGACGTGAGTCACATGGTGGCCAACTTTTCAGTTTTGTTTCATTATTAACATGTTCACATACTAGCATGGGAATAATGTTTACAATGCAGTGTAGGGAATCAAATTAAATAATGAAAACTATAGTTTTAAGATCATCCAACCTAATCTAAACCACTCTAAGCACCTAGATGCGGGGTGAGTCAACCTTTAGGCATTAAAATTATGAAACGTTCAGGTCATATTTTGTGGCTCTGAGGCTGAGGATTATGCCTGTATTAAGATTGGGTCATCTAAACCCTTTCAGATGGAACATTTGCATTATGAAGGTGCACTGAATGTTCTATGAACGCAATATAAATGCATTTTAAAAGTGCAGTAAGTGTTACCAAATAATACAACATGGATTTTCTGAAATAATGCCCACATTTTAATTAATCTAGTTTTAGCCAATCTGTATTAAACTTTACATGAAACATTACATTTGTCCAAAAGTTGCCAAATGCAGAAACTTCAGCGTAGGGAAGTGGAAAAAAATCTTGGTAAAAATAAAAAATCTTGACATTTATTTGCAAAAACTGAATCTTGACTTTTATTTGTAGGAACTGTATATGTAGTTCTGCAATAGTTTCATTGCTGGTAGTGAGCCTGATGTGTGCTGCAAATTCTCTAAAAGGCAGGGCTTCTGTTTTGAGATCGCCACTTATAGTTCAGCAGGACACACCAGGGTATTAAAAAAAAATAACACCTGACGTAATCGGTAAACAGTCATTGCTTCTGTCTGTTTCTCCGTCCATCTGAAGAGCAAGATGTCCATCTCATCTTGTGAAAAAGCTGTTTCATTAAGTTTCTTGACCTGCCTTGTGATGGTATTTTTTAACACTGGGGAAAAGTTCAGGTATTCCTTTGTTGAAATCATATCAATAGTTGCAGGAAGAATTAATTCCTCAGGTGTATTGGGGGGGCTTTTCACACTGGGCATCTCGGTAAGCTACCTTGTAGGAGGCAAACGGCATCTGAAGATGCCTGCTGTTTTAATGAATTGATTTTTGCCGAGTGCGGCAATTCTGCGGTTTTCTGAAGTCATTTGGTTTGTCTTTTTGCTCAATGTAACGTATCTAAATGGCATCTCAATTTCTTTGGCTTCAGACTACCATTGACTAACACAAAGCACTGTGGTCTTTATCTACTAGCCATAGTACTTGTGAAACCAAGGGAGGGGTTTACCTTGTCATAATCTCATGTGTTTGTTATTGGAGCTCGTAGCAGTTGGGGTTTGTTCGGCATCTGGTTTACGTTTTGTCAAAAGCATGCTTCTCTAATAAATCAAACCTTACCTCCTTTTGTAGTGTCAGGCTTATCATGGGGATCTTCCAGTTTACTTGGGATATGAAACGTCCTCTCCTGCTGTCTTTTTTGCAGTTACTGAGGTCCACAGCAGGCTTAAAGCCACTTGTCCTCCCCAGAGATTCCTCCAGCAGCAAAAAAAATAGCAGCTGGTCAGAATATACTACCCAGGGTCTTTGAATCCTTCATAAAAAACAAGTAATGGCAACAGCTTTGGCTTGCATTGAGTAGACAGGTGGTCATTAGCATGGTTGGTGGGATAAATGTGACAGTAACAGTAGTGGCTTTACCTATGCATCCCCATGCATCTTTAGCTTCTCCTGTGAAATTAGCAGCTGATTCCACTGATCCACCATTGGCTACAGTTCTAGCACATTTATATCATTCTGCACTGTGATATGTGATGGAAAGCATGCAAATTTTACAAATGTTTGCTCAAGCCTGGTGAAGGTTGGCAGAAGCTCTTTTTTTCCATCTTTGGAAGTGCTGCTCCTGCCTGGAAAGGACAGTTTCTTTGACATGCTAATTGATACCATAGCAGAAAAACCCAAAGGCTCCTATTCAAGTCTGAGAGCCACAGCCCTGCACATTTCCTGTCATTTTAAAACACCACTACTCTAATTCTCACTCATTTCTTGAGTTGAATCGGCTGTGGTGGATCAGGAGAAGAACCAAGCTGTGCAGGGCTGGGAGTCTCCAGCGTGAGAGTTGGAGACCCCAGGGTTAACTCATAATCCCTGAGACTTACTAGAATAAAGGAGAGGCAACTCGGAACATTCTGATTTTCAAGAGGTAGGTCCTGCAACTGGTGGCATTATGTGTCCATATTGTTTTTATTTTGATTCAGGCCAGATGCTGCTAAATGAGGAACCAACATTAGTTTATTAATTACATTTTAGAGTATATTCCGATATTTAGAGCCCACTTAAATTTATAAAGGAATTCTCCAAATGAATTACCTGTCTGTATTATGTCAGCCTGGTTTAGCAAATAATACCACTCCAGTAAGTCTGGGTTTCAGCAATAGCTTATGTATGGTTTAATTGGTACTGGCATCTGCTGCAAATCTAGATGTCTTCATGTAACTCTTGGCTGCTTTTGGGTAGTCACGTTAGCATTTATATGAACTTTGTGTGTCATTCTTTGCAATGTCACACAATGTGTTCATAAAATCCCAAATATGATGCTGCATTTGAGAAGTGGTAAAACTGATGTTGAACAATGTGGCAGTTTCCATATGAAGGATAAACCAGTTTTAATGATCATTTTATATCGTGCAGAGACTACCATAGCAGCCAAAGCTACATTAATAAATGTAGAGTTTTACCCATCTAATCATTCAGCACTAAGTAAATGATTATAAAGGAGTGGAATACAGCCTTAGATCAAACGAGTAAAACAGAACTTTTGTATTTGCATAATGATTGCCAGAGGAGCAATATCTGCAAATTCATTTAAATAAGAGCGTCTACAATTAGTGCTGACTTGTAACATTGAAATGCAACATGCTTTCCTTCCTTCACACACTTACCCAGGAAACCTCAGATGAGGAGCAGTATCTGCAAGGTTAACTTGGCTGTGATACATGGCCCTTTGTTTCTGCTAAATGTCCTGATGAGAGCTTCCCAATGTGAAGATATTGAAGAGGTTTCCATTAAGCTGCCCTGAATGTGATCCTTGCACAGCTAAGCTGTAAACATAGGGTTCCGGTATTGCAGATTAAGCTTCAGCACAAAAAGTATATATTCTGCAGGTGCACTTCATTATATTAAATTTTTTATATTTAATATATCCTCGGTTCCAGCTGTGAATTCAATATGAGTTGTGAACATGTTTTGCATCTTGTTTCCCCTAAGATAAACCAGTTCGAAATACGACTGCCCTGGGTGTCTTGCAATAAAATATGTCTTGTGATAGTATTGTTTGACAGAGAGAGAAGTTCAGTTTTGCTAGCTATTGATTCATTAATCATGGTTGAAACTATATCCATTGCAGCAAGAAGAAAATTGACGTAATCCTGATGAAATCGTAATGTAATATTAAACAGTATTGTATTATGTCCTATTCTGAACAGCAATGATGAAACCTTCATGATACTATGATGAAATGTAAGAGCTGGGAATTTCCCCTTGTATTCAGGTTTAATTTCCTGATGTGTAGCACATACAGTAATTAGGTGTGCTCTTGCTCTGCTGTAATCTTTCCCTGTCATGATCTCCTTCAGAACCTCTGCTGAGCTTTGAGAAAACACCCCAGTCAGTGGAGGTCAGGATCGGAGAACCGGTACGACTGCAGTGTACCTTCAAAAGCAGCTTCCCTGTGGCCTGCTGCTGGATGCACAACAAACATCAGGTGCTGTTTCACCTTGTGGTTTACATGATGTACCTGCACAGTGCACCATATCTCCAGATCTGTCTGCCAGGATATAAGGAATGACGTCAGTATATGTGCATGTCTTTATCTAAAGGTTGTAAGTGGACCTCGAACCACGATAGAGAGCAGTAATCAAGGAAGTGACCTAGTGATTTCTGAGGCTGGCCTAGATGATGCAGGAAGCTATACAATTGTGGTGCGTAACCAGAGAAACTCCATCCAACACAGAGTCTCCCTCAGTGTTGTAGGTGAGTGTGTCTTGCAGGTATGACCCTCGTGACAATTTGCTTTGGGTTACATACTATGAGGCGTTTTTGCATGAGCAGGATAAACATGTAGCTAGTTTGACTCTCAACCACATAAACAATTGCTGTATTCTAAGATGTATGCCAAGGTTTGTAGTGTGGGTGGTGTGTTTTGGCAAGACTTTAATTTGGAATCCCCACCCCCCATTCTCATCTAGACCGCCCCCAGCCCCCTGCATCTTCTCCACTTGTGTCCCAGCTCTCTTCCAGCTCCCTAGTCTTGTCCTGGTCAGGCCCAAGTTACGATGGGGGTGCTGCAGTCACTGGTTATGTGGTGGAAGTAAGGACGGAAAGCTCAGAGCATCCTGGAGACTGGATCGAGCTGACTGGCTGCTGTACAAGTACTTCTTATCGGGTACAGACAGGATTGGAGTCCAACAAGAAATACCGCTTCCGTGTGAGGGCCTACAACAGAGCAGGAGTCAGTGAACCTAGCCAAGAGTCTGACACTATCAAGATGGACACCACAGGTAATATGCTCCTATTATCTATGCGTGGTTGTGAAAGATGCTTGGATCGTCATGCCGTCATTGCAAGATGAATGCTCGGATTAGGGTGTGCTCCAGTGGCTTATCTCGTGTTGGTATGCATCTCTGTAATGCATCTGTATAGTCTGATTCTCCTTCAGTAACTTCTCTGAGAACCAGTGTTCCAGTGAGGTTTATTGATGGGTTTTCTTCTTGATGTGTGCTTGCCTACTAACGACGCCCCCATTTCATGTTGGTTCAAGGGGAGCCTCAGGAGAAGGTTCAGCCACACGTTGACATCACCATCGACGAGAAGCACAAAGTGTCCGACCACTACACTGTGATGGAGAGGCTGGGAGTGTGAGTCATGTATTCCTATCATTAGATGCTCCCAAACTATGCGTTTTTATCTAGCCTTTAAGTTGCTGGTGTAGAGACTATGGTCTGAATGGTCCAACTTAGATGTGTCTTGATGTGTGTTAATTCTTGCCTCTTTCTGTGCACTTATGGCTATAATCTACTGAATTAATTCATAATGGTATGCATTTTTTGGTATACTCGAGATTCAGAGGGGTCAGCACTCGAATTGGTCATAAAATTGGGTGACCCCAGGGTGACATTTTGTCAGAGGGCCCAGAATTTCTGTGTATGCCCCTGAGACAAGTTATACTGGGATATTTTGTCAGCAGTGTGGTATTTTACCGTACAGGGTGTTTATGCTGCCATTACGCCTATACAAGCTGCTTCTTGTTAGTGGAATTATCCTGATGGGTATCTAACCATGATCATCAGAATGGACTGAAAAATAATACTCTATACAAAAGCTAGTTTGAGAATCTTGAATAGTATCTGTTTTGTTCAGTGGGCTCGCTCAGTATAGGTTTTTTTATGTAAAATTACTCTCATTTAAATGGCCCTAAGTTTGCAAGATTAATATGATGGCCTGTGCCACTTTCTCAAAATGACTGGCCTGCTTTGAATATCTAACTGTACAAATGGACCAAGTGTAAAATTTGTGAATTAGCTTATCTTTTAGATAAATGTACATTTCCAAAAGCATTGGCAATAATGCTTTTAAAAACAAATTGGTTCATTTAACTTTTCAGTGGTGTGGCCGCTGTATGGTATTTTTTTATTTTGAACCTCTGCACACTGTTCCTCTGTCTCTCCTCCTCGCTGCAGGGGGAAGTTTGGCCAAGTGTTCAGGCTGATCCAGAAGGAGACGGGCCAGGCGTGTGCTGGGAAGTTCTACAAAGCCCGCTTGAAAAAGGAGAGGGACGCCGCACGCAAGGAGATCGAGCTGATGAAACACCTTCATCACCCCAAGCTGGTGCAGTGCCTGGGGGCCTACGAGAGCCGCTCTGAGATGGTCATGGTGATGGAGTTGTGAGTGAAGGCGTCCTACTAGTGTCCTGTTACCAAAAAAAAAACTTTCTAATAGAATGAAAAGCATTGATTTCATATCCTGAAATCGGTGCTCATTACGGTACGTAGAGTGGGGGGGCTCTGTGCTTCAGAGGACAGTATGGTGGCCTCCTGAGTTAGGAACTGTGATACTGGCTCTGTATGTTTGTGCTTTATCTTTCTCCTTTTCTGTGTGTTGGTGACTCTGACCACTCCAATATCTCGCTTAATACACGAGGTACAGTTGGGTGAACTCCTGTCTCTGACGTGCAGCCATAATGAACTTCATACCATACGACCTACACTTGGCTTCAGATGGGTTACCTAGCCTAAGCAGGTTTGGGTCTGCCCAGTACTTGGATGGGAGACCAACTAGGAAAGCTGAGTAGCTGCTGGAAGAGATGTGTGTCTGCTCAACAGGTTAGCCCATCCTGTGGTCTATGTGGATTCCAGTGCAGAGACAGATGGCACTGTAAAAATGGTGCTGTCATTCAGATGAGATGTTAAACCGAGGTCCTGACACTCTGAGATCATAAAAGATCCCTGGGCATCTTTCGAAAGAGTAGGGGTGGAACTGCAATATCCTAGCTAAAAATTTCTCACTGTGGCCTGGCCCTTGTCATATCTGGCCTCCTGATCATCCCCCTACATGTAACTGGTGAATTCTCTCCTGCCCCTTCAGCACCTTAGCTACTGTGTTGTGAATGTACTGATGCCGAATGGCTACTGTCACATCATCTAGGTGGATGTTACACCGTGGTGGTGTTTGAAATGGCCCCTCATTGGTTTTGTAAATGAGCGTCTTGAAATGCACTGCATAATGTTTGATTCAGTTGTTCATTATAGCCTATCCTGGGTGATCCCTGCCTAGTTTCCTATGCTTTCTGGAATTGGCTCCTGTCTTGCTATGACCCTATTTTGGAAGATCACAGGGTAGATGTATATACAGTTGGGTCCATTTATATTTGGACACTGACACAAGTTTTACCTGTTTACTGAAATATATTCCAACTAAAGTTATACAATGGGCATGGACATAAAGTGCACACTCTCGGATTTAATTTTAAGGTATCCAGATTCAAATAGGATGAAGGGTTTAGGGGTTTCAGCTCGTTAACATGTGCCGAAACGTTTTTTAAAGGTGCCAAACATAATTGGACAATTCACGTAAGCTATTTCATGGACAGGTGTGGGCAATTCCTTCACTCTTTCATTCTTGATTAAGCAGATAAAAGGCCTGGAGTTCATTTGAGGTGTCTTGTTTGCATTTGGAAGATTGAACTGTGAACATATAACATGCAGTCAAAGGAACTCCGTATGCAGGTGAAACAGGCCATTCTTAGGCTGCAAAAACAGAAAAAAACTATTTTGAGAACTACATTAGGAGTGGCAAAATTCTCAGTTTTGTACACCGTGAGAAAGAAAGCAAGTATTGGTGAACTTTGCAATGCAAAAAAGGCCTGGAAATGCATAAAAGCAAATACAGAGGCCGATTGAATGCTGAGGTGTTCATAGATATGTCTGCTCAAATGCAGCCAAATTGATTGGGTGGCGTTTTATAATACAGATGGACAATGACCCAATACACACAGCAAAAGCAACCCTTTGCTTTAATAAAGCAAAGAAGTGGCATATTCTCAAATGGCCAAGTCAGTCGCCTGATCTCAACCCCACTGAGCATGCATTTCAATTGCCGAAGACTGAACTACAGACAGAAAGACCCTCAAACAGCAACGGAAAGCTGCTGCAGTAAAGGCCTGGCAGAGCATTAAAAAGGCGGAAACCCAGCATCTGGTCATGACCATGAGTTCAAGACTTCAGGCAGTCATTGCCTGCAAAGTATTTTCAACCCATCCATCCATTTTCCAAACCGCTTATCCTACTGGGTCGCGGGGGGTCCGGAGCCTATCCCGGAAGCAACGGG
>JAABNY020000095.1:15298976-15333798 GCA_015164015.2 Brevimyrus niger
ACCCAGGCGGAGACTCGAACCCAGGTCCCAGAGGTGTGAGGCAACAGTGCTAACCACTGCACCACCATGCCGCCCCAGTATTTTCAACCAAGTATTAGAATTGAACATTTTATTTGCAGTTTTAATTTGGCCAATTACTTATGAGCCCCTGAAAGGAGGGGATTGTATAGAAAAATTATGTTGGTTCCCCACCTTTTTTATTTTATATTTTTTTGTTCTACCCACTAAATTTAAAGCTGAAGGTCTCCACTTCAACTGCATCTGACTTATTTAAAAATTGAAAAACTTTCCAATATATTTCCAAATATTTATGGTCCTTGCTGTAAAGTGAGAAGCATACGTGTACTGCCTAATATTTGGTCGACTAGTCTTGCACGATTTAACACCTGAATGGCATGTATTATGTGATTAAAATCGGTCTTTTAAAATGGGAGGCCATTCTTGGGACGGAATAAGCTCATAAAGTCTGAGCCCTGAGCGCTTACCTCATGTCTACAGCATTGCTGGTGGTGAGCTGTTCCAGCGCATTGTGGATGATAACTTTGAGCACACGGAGTCCACCTGCATGCAATACATGCAGCAGATCCTGGAGGGCGTCCAGCACATGCACCAGCAGAACATCGTGCACTTGGACCTCAAGCCTGAGAACATTGTGTGCGTCGACAGCACCGGCACCAGCGTTAAGATCATTGACTTTGGGCTGGCCAGCAAGCTGGGTCAGTACAGGAAGTCAGTACTACTGTGTGACAGCCACACTATTTTGCCTGGTTGAAAAGCCAAAGACGTCAATTTATAATGCACTATTTATAATGCAATAGAGCTCCATCTTGTGTGCAAGTGTGTGTGTTTTTAGTCTTGATTTCTTTAATGTTATTGAATTCTGCTCTTATACTAAAGAGATTTTTCCTAGTTAAAGTAGATTGGTAATGTTACATAAACTAACCACTGGTGAGTAGCTTGGATTGCCTTAAATTGTCCCCTTAACCCTTCATTTCACAGACCCCAGGACTCCACTGAAGGTGCTGCATGGAACACCTGAGTTTGTGGCCCCAGAGGTGATCAATTTTGACCCAGTGGGCCTGGCCTCTGATATGTGGAGCATCGGGGTTATCTGCTACATTCTGTAAGGGCCTGTGCAGGTTCATCTTTTCATATATAGTTACCTTCTAAATGGGAAGGTGTAATGAACAGCCACAAGTAAATCATTTGCACTCATGTTTTTGCCAATCCTCCATTGTCTGGTCAATTTATGGGACTGTAGTGCTGATGAACTTTGATTTCCATACATCACTGTTTTCCAGTAAAGTCACAGTAGATTGGGAAGGAAACTGGAGCAGGTTATGCTAGGCTGTTTGATTTTGGGCAGCGTGTGGCTCTGGCCTAAGCCTCCGTGTCTGATCAAAAGGTCGCCAGTCAAACCCAGATTCAGCACGTCTGCGGGTCCTTGAGCAAAGCCCTTAACCCCCAGCTCCCTGGGTGCTGCTATAGATGGCTGCCCTTCACAGCCTGCTTACTCTTGCCTACAAAGAGCATGCTGGGGGTGGAGTAAAGACATCACAGAGATCAATAAAGTATCAATTATTTTCATTTTGTTTCTGCCACCTACAGGTCATTGAGTTAAATTAAGCACTTTATATATTTCTCTCACCTTTTTGTTTTAATAAAATCAAGTGGGTTGTGTTTTTTTTTTTTTTTTTTTTGCTAATTTTTACAAATTCGGCTGCATTAAGGTTCAAAATGGTAGACAGGAGCATGGTCTTCAAAGAAGATGTGGTATCTTCCATCTCCCCATCTCCCTTGGCAGTCTGAGTGGCGAGTCGCCCTTTCAGGGTGAAAACGATGCTGAAACACTGGCGCAGGTTACTGGAGCGAAGTGGGAGTTTGATGAAGAGAGCTTTGATGAGATTACCGATCAGGCTAAAGACTTCATCAGCAAACTGCTCAAGAAAGACAAGAGGTCAGTCATGGCTTGTCTAACTAGCATTGCCCCTAACGCAGTGCAACTCTGAGAGCCTAGATCTGATCAAGGAGACATCTGTCCCTGGCAGGCTAATGTACACTTCTAGGCAGTCAAACAAAATTATACAGACGGAATGATCTTCATGTTGGTGTCTAACTATGGTTTTGATTGTCAAAGTGTTAGCTTGGCGATTTCAAAACCTCATTCCTGTACTTGGGGCAACCATCCAATCCAGCCATGTATTTTTGGACTCTACTACTAGCATACCACGTCTGGCTGATCAATACTTTGAGTTATTTAACTAATCATAACTTGATGAGTTACGTGAGTGTGGTAAAATTTAATATGCATGAGATGGTTATGGTGCCCCAGAGGAGATGTTTGGGAACTGAAGTGGTTCATCTAGACATCCAACTAAATATCAGCAATGTCATGTAGAATAGAACAAATTCTTATAGTGATATTTTGCATGTGTTGTAATGATACGTTTTCCTGTTTTTGTTCTTCTGACCAAATATACTACCCAGATATAGCTTTAAACTTCCTCTTCTTTCGCACAGTCCTGTGCATCACTTTTATTAGATGTGAACACTAGATCACTAGAACACTAGAACACTAGAACACACTGGGTTCCCAGTTGTGTTCCTGGTGGGCTAAAGTTAGGTGCTCCAGGCTCCTTTAAGATCGTTTCAGTTTTCAGAAGCAGACAATTTCAAGGCAAACAGCTGTGCTTATGCTGGTCAGCTCAGTCTGAACACTTGTTCGTCTACTAAAGCCCATCCAATGCCTTCAAACTAGCATTTTATGTAGCATTAGGCTCCATGCACCATGAACTGCATTTTAATTGTATTAAATATGCTAATTCATATCTAATGATCACATCTTTGGGGCTTGTTGTGTCTGACTGTCACTCAGGCAAAGGATGTCATGTGAGCAGGCGCTGGACCACCCATGGATGAAAGACTTCAGCTCCGCAGTGCCCAGTACTGTGAAAACTCTCTCCAAAGAGAAAATGAAGAGGTTCTTGACCAAGCAGAAGTGGAAGGTTCATTGCCATTAACCTCACATTTTAATGGCTATGGGTTTCGAATGCTGTCTAAACACAGGTTGGTTATTCTGATTTAATGATCCATCCCTAAATTTCCCCTTTTAGAAAATGGTGAAGGCCCTACAGGCAGTGCAGAGAATTCGGTTGCTTTCCAAGTCGGAAAGCTCTGACTCCCCCACCAGCCCTGAGAGAGGTGAGGCTTGTCCGTCTATCAGTGTACACTAGCTGACTCTGCTCAAGCTACAATTGAATCTGAACCATGTGAATTTCCTTGGGAAACATGGTTAAGGAGCCCTGGTCTATGACTTGACGGCCATGTGTTTCGTACATTTGACTGTATCCTGGCCAGGACTGCGTTCATTCATAGTTTCTGGTGTGTGGGATGCAGAGATTGTACATTCACAGTTTATAAGTGATTAATCAGAATTTTTATTTTTTTTTTAATCATATTTAATTCCCTTGAGTTGCTGAATTTTAGTGGTTGCATCCTGCTTTCACATAATAAAAAGATTTTCCAATTTATAATTTAGTTTTTTGTTTTAAACTAAAACATTTTTAGGCTGAAAGTCTGGTCAAATGTATGCTAATCCCCTGGCTTTCCCTAGATTTAACTGGACAGCAGGAAATACATCTGGCTCTGCAGGCGCTGGAGGAGCAGCTGCAGCAGACGCCGCAGTTCTCACAGGCGCTGGTAGACCAGACCTCTGCATCCGGCACCGATGTCCGCCTTTCTTGTCACATTAATGGTACGGTACGCCTTCCCTCTGCTGGCCAAATGTGGTATTGTACCTTTGCTATGCTTTGATTTGCGAATATCATGCCTGAGCAAATGAGGCATGCAAAGTATTGTTGAAGTCGGGTGCTTTGGCGTAGGAGTGCTTGTAGTATGGCTGAAATGCTGGACAGGCTGCTACTTGGCTAGATCTCCAATTGTCCTCTGAGATGCAGATAATTGGGGCATGCTTGGTAGCAGCTTCAGGGTGTGACGTGTCCTGCGATGTAACATGGGAGCCTGAAGGACACCCAGGTTGCTAATGGTCACAGTGCTTTATGTGAGAGTAATTTAATCCATGTCAATGCAGTCTCAGTTAGCAGGTATCATGACATTGCAGTCTGTTAGCAGTTACTGTAGCAGGTATGATTCCCTAGTAAATGGCTGCAATTTTCTATCACATTCAAAGTGCCAAACTCTGGAATTTCTCAAAAGTATGGTGCCTCGCAGAGGTGAGACTAGTTACACCTACTAGAAAAGCAGCCTGTCACGGTTGTGGGATAATGTGCATTGCCTTTGTTTCCCACACAGGGTACCCTGAACCAGAGGTGCAGTGGCTGCTGGAGGGCACCCGGTTAACGGAATCTCCCAGGGTGCACATGGAGTCGAGGAACGATGGCAGATGCACCCTGGTCCTTTGCAGTCTGACCCTGGAGGACTCTGGGACATATACCTGTAGAGCCACTAACAGCCTAGGGGTAGCCACAAGCTCAGCCAGACTCACAGTAGAAAAATAGGCAAGGTGTGGAAATACCCAGAATTCACAGCATTAAGCATTACGGGGTTCCCTACATCCTTTTATACTGAATGCCAGCAGATATGGGTGTCCAGTGCACTTTTAACATTTTAAAGTCTTCCCTCGGCTAGAAGTTTGGATTTATATTATGAGTCACTTCAGTCACCTAGGCTGTGAATTTTATTGTTTTGATTGGCACAGGTAATGTAGAGTTATAGGGGTCTTGCTCACCAGAATTGCATGGAGTACTTGGTTCTTTGATTGCCATAACCCACAGCATTAAGCATTACAGGGTTCCCTGCATCCTTTTGTACTGAATGCCAGCAGATATGGGTGTCCGGTACACTTAACATTTTAAAGTCTCAGCTAAAAGTTTAGAATTATATTATGAGTCACTTCAGTCACCTAGGCTGTGAATTTTATTGTTTTGATTGGCACAGTTAATATAGAGTTATAGGGGTCTTGCTCACCAGAATTGCATGGAGTACTTGGTTCTTTGATTGCCTTAACCATTGACACAATGTTGTTTAAGTGACTTTAGTATTTTTTAAATCTGTCTAACCTTTTATTTGTATTTTAGAACAGTGACATTCTGGTAACTTCCGTAACTAGTAATACATTTTATTCTAAGTATAATTGTTCACATAAT
Organism: Brevimyrus niger; assembly: GCA_015164015.2. Classification (NCBI taxonomy): domain Eukaryota; kingdom Metazoa; phylum Chordata; class Actinopteri; order Osteoglossiformes; family Mormyridae; genus Brevimyrus; species Brevimyrus niger. The sequence continues at coordinate 15,304,142 of JAABNY020000095.1, forward strand.
AAAATTACTATATGAAAAGCCAGATGAATCTTGTCTTTGCTGAAGAAGGGGTGTAGTGCAACTCTGAAGAGCAAATTGCACAGAGATTGTTTGGTTGGTTCTTTTTCTTGCTCTCAGCGTGAAGACCTGGGGGGACTTGCCATTTGGCAGCTGAAAACTGGGGGGGGGGGGCATTTCCAGAGGTTACATTCATGGATATAATATGATCATTAAAATTATATTAACGTCCGTTATTTGCCTTTTTAGCGAGTGTTCAGGACAGACAAAGCTGACCCCCCACAATCCCAGCTGTATTGGACTGTTCCTATTTTGAGCCATCACTCTGCCCAACTTTTGTTGGAGTCAAATTCCTCCCGGTCTGTTGATGAGCAGACATTCACAGCTGAGATGTGGAGAAGTTGCAAGTCACCGGTTTATTCTCGATTGCAATCGGGAGCGACTATCTGACATACATTCAGCATGTGCATCAAGAAGCTCAACAATGGGTCTGGCCACTGCCGCCTTAAAGCCCCTTTGGACATCTCCCCCCTCTCCTGGCATTGTTCCACCTACATGATATCATATTTCAACTTTGTTCTAGTTAGTCTGTTTGTACATGTGCTTTCACCCCCCTGACTTCATATTACCTTCGTATTACCAAAGGAGATGTTCAGATCCCTCCTCTACCTTTGCTCCCAGGAAGCTCTCTCTGTCACATATATATATATATACACACACACACACATTTTCCCCCCCAAGCTTCCTCCACCACCACCTAGGGGACACAGACCTAAACACACCGGCACAGGCAAATCAAGAGAGAGGTGAGCATGACAAGGCATTTGCTACAACATTTTCAGTTCCCTTTATATGTTTGACCGTATCAAAGGGTTAAATTAGCAAAGCCCAATTCAAACGTTGGCATCTTAGAAAGAAAAATCAAGGGGTTATGGTCTGTGTATGCTGTAGTTGGGGAGTGGTAGGTACTTAGATGGCCTTAGTATTTTGAGGTCTAATACTAAAGCAAGAGTCTCTTTGTCTATTGTGCTATAACGTCTCTGGAAAGAATTCAGCTTTTTTGAATAAAAAATTGGATGATGAACATTCATGTCGTGTGTTTGAATCAAAACTGCCCCAACACCCACATCTGAAGCATCTATATCCAAGTTAAAAGGACGTGTGAAATTGGGAGCAGCTAAGACAGGTTCAGTGCAAAGCAAAGACTTTACACTAGCAAAGGCATGTTGACAATTTTCAGTCCATGTACACAAACCTCCTTCCTTCAACAAATCAGTGAAGGATAGCACCACCATGGAAAAAATCTTACAAAAAGAATGATAATACCAACACCTGATCATGGGGTTTAAATTCACGGCATTGTCATAATGAACCTTCATTTTCCTCTGTGAGGACACAATACGGCCAGTTCCCAAGCACGCTGCAACCTTTCTCGAAAGTTGTTGACATAATCACACACAGTAAGTCTAACAGCTGATCTTTTAAAAGTTTCAGAGGCCCTCACACTATAAGGCAAACCACAAGCTCAGCTGGGCTAAACCCTCATCCCAATCATTACCAGACAAAACATTCAGAGCCGTGTTTATAGAGTTTGGCGAAATCTTCCTAGTGCCCCTTGTGATTCAGGGTGATAAGCTGATGAAGTGAGATTGTCCACAGACAGCACCTAGGAAAACAGCTTAGAAGTAAAGTTAGATCTCTGGTGTGTTTGAATAATTCTAGGGAGGCCAAATGTTGAACAGAACTGGATAAGCGCTTTAGACACTGACTTTGCAGTGATAGGACGCAAAGAGACTGCTTCAGGATAATGAGTAACGATACATATATGGTAAGTATGTACTGATGTCCAGCCATAGCTCCATGCAGGGGCCCCACACAATCTAATAAGAGTCAGTCAAAGGGTTCACCAACAGATGGAATAGGCCGCAGTGGAGCTCATGGCACAACCTGATTTGGTTTGTCAATCACCAGACACATAAGGCATGTTCTACAGTACTTATCTATATTGGATTTTAACCCAGGCCAGAAAAAGTGCTGTATTTCCCATTTGTATGTTTTTGTGCAGCACCTGTGTCATACCAGATTTTCACAGGAACCCATGTATCTTCTTGGTCAAAGCCTTCTCTTACAAAGGGTTTAAAGATGTTGACATCGTCGGCACAGACCTCTACAGCGCCCAGTGACTTAGGAAATTTTAATGTTGCATTCCATGCACTACGCTTGGAAATCAGATGTCCTGGCTGCCTACAATAGAAGCAGAGATGTTTTTTATGACACCGTGGGGGTGATTTATTTCTAGAATAAGAGACCCCACCATGTTTTGAGGACATTAGGGCTCACATTCAAGCCTCTCTTTTCCTTCGAGAAAGGCACATAAGACTGCCCAGATCATACTGGCCTGAAAAGAGTTTTGTGAGTCAACACAAACTCATCAGTGAGCACTGCTGCATCAGAAAGGGTAGCAACTTTCTGCTCATTTACATGAACAATAACCTCTGGCAAACAGTTTTTAAAATCCTCCAACAAAATTAGTTCCTTAAGCTGATCCATCAATGTTACCTTAGAAGCACTACACCACTTCTCAAGTAAGACAGACTTCTCACGAGCAAACTCCACAAGTTTGATTAGCAGATTTTTCATGAGCTAAATTTCTGTCTTGTGGGCCATGAGGTGATTGTGAGGAACCAATGGTATCCTTTGCAACTGGCACATGATCCAGCTCCCCAGCAGCAATACCCAGACCCCCTTCATCTGGCACAGCAGGTGCCCTTCGCTGCTCAATTAGCCACTCGACTACTTTGTTCCTCAACTCTATATGTCAAATTAGAAGAGAAACTTTGACTCACAAAATGGCTGTCTGCAAAATTTATTGTGGGAACCCTAACCCACTTATCCAGTTTTATCGTCAAGATTTTAAAATACTGTCGACCATACTCTGCTGTATGTACTATAATCAGGAAATGACCATAGTATGACGTTTGTGGATTTGTGGATGCTGCATGACAAATCTATATCAGCCATGGGAGAATAGCTTAAATTTATTTATTATTGTATTCTTCAGAAATAAGTAATCCTTTTAAAATTATAGTTATTTACAAAGACTCGTGATCAGTCATATCTGGTCGGAATTTGAATCTCATATACAGTTCATTATACAACCTAAAAGTAATGCAATACATTCAATATATCATCCACATTTACCAAACATTTTAAGTGTTTTAACATGATGTAGATGTGTTGTAACATATGTTCTTTCAAATATGAACTGTAGAGAAGGGGGAAAACAATGGATAACAAAATACAACTGAACTGAACGATAATGGTCAACCTGAAGCACAGTAACCCTCCAGGTCATTAATTAAAAAGAGGAAAACAACAATCAGCTCTTTTGAAGTTCAGGCACATTGTCACAACCATTCGGGGTGCAGCTTGATAAAGAGCTGATGCAGTGACCAGAAGACTTGGGTTCTTAACCAGCCCTGAATCAATGTTCAAGCCTGCTACAACATCAGAAATTATAACAGGAAGGAACACAAAAACCCATGATGCAATGCGGCGGCCACATGTCTTCTTGCAGACAGCACTGATGCAAGTCACACGTGGTCCTTATGCTATTGAATGTACACAGAGTTGTCATCAGCATGTGACCAGGCTCAGAAAAAGGGGCTGGACTGAATCAGGAGGAATTCACAGCAGCGGGGGTGTAGGGTGTACTTTGCCCCTCTGGCTGAGGCGTTCCTGGAGGAGGTCCCAGGCCTTCTGGACCTATGAAACATTAACCCCCAAAATAATGGGCTCAAAAGGCACCAATCAATTCAGACTAACATGTACAACCACTAAACTCTAGGGGTTTCCCTGCACACATCCACCCATCTTAATTACAGATGAGAATATTTCCGTTTTATACCCTGTGATTAAGATGTTACAATGCTTTACGATTTACCTTCCATTCTGCATTTCTGTCTGCCCCAAGTAGCCACAAGTACACAGGGATGGAATTCAGCCCTGCTGCCCCCACGATTAATAAACAGCATTTCACAATATTCAGGAAAATATATCAGCACCATGTACATGCGGCAATGGGAACACGAAGCGACATCGGGGTGTCCGCACCTGCTTCTGTGTGATGTCAGGCTCCCAGAGGGTACACAGCACAACATTGGCATACGCCACCTGCTGGGCGGTCGGCCACTGGCTCTGCAGCCGCCGCCGGGCATCCTCCACGGTCACTCTGTCCCGTGCAGTGATCCGGGACACTGCCTGAGGGAGAGTTCAGCGACACTGACATGCAGCAGAGATGGGCCAGGACAAATTCCCATGTACGATGGTACACGGTTTCTGCATTCGTCTACTAGTCTTCTAAATCTGACTCGGCACAAATCCAACGAACATGCCGGATCGAGATGAGCTCAGTAGGTACCTCCTCCTCAGGGATCATGGCCACCCAGACCTCATGCACCATGTCTATCCAGCCAGCCTCCAGTAGCACTGCGGCGTCCACCACACACACCTGCTTGCCTGGAGGAAACGTGGGGGAGAACATGGAGTAGGCAGGCAGGGCACAAGCATACCTACCCAGAACACCGATAAATGCAAGTGCGTAAAAAAGCATCCGTGTACTCACCCTCCACTCTAGCCTGCTGGATCTTCTGCTTCACCAGAAGCGCTATCTCAGGCCACACGATGTCAGTGAGGGCTTTCAATCGGCCCTGTAACACCAACACCTTATCAGATGGGGGCAAGATAATCACGTCAATAGATTTAGACTTCAAAAAAGGCCAATCAACTACCTTGTCTCCAAAGACCTTCCTGCCAAGGCGTCGCCTATTGATGGTTTCATCTTCATTGAGAATATCTACAGCAGGGAAAAGAATTTCATCATTAAGTATTATAATGGGGACACAGTGCAAAAATTTTCAAAATGCATAAAAGCCAAAACATCTGAGCAACAAAATCCCCTTTGAAAAATGTATACTCCCAGTGTTCCGAAAGCAGTAACTTAATTATACCTTACGAAATGGGCCCCGACGTGCATATACCGATTTATTGATAAAGAAGTCAAAGAATTTTGTGCACCTGTCCCAAACTCCATCACCACCTTCTTGTAGGCTGCTGTCCCGGGGCAGTAGGTCTCGTGGCCCAACTGGTCCCCATCAATGCGGACAGCCCCCAGTGCCTCCAGACGACAGGCGATGGAGCTCTTCCCACTGCCACTGCCCCCCGTCAGCCCAATTATATAGGGCTTGGGAGGAAGATGCGGCTTGTCCTTCAAGAGAACAAGGGGATGGAAAAGGACAAAGAAAATGACCCCGGAGTGTTTTCAAGTCAAAGTGCACAAGATCGAATCTCAGAAAGCTACTCTGACACTCAACGTGACTGCTACACTCGTGCAGCATTAAAATAAATGGTTAAATAATCTAAGCAAATAACTTGTGCCTTTGGGTCAGAGAGACCATTATTCAAATACAGTGGTACATCGGTGGGGCTTTGCTGTCATACCATCCAGAAAAACGTACTGAGTGACACAAGGTAATGCTGCAGGCCCACAATGCAACATATGAGACATAAAGTGGGCATCCGTACAGGTGGCATAAATCATAAGGCAATGCGAGATAAAGGGCTGAACTTAAGACAATCCTCGGTTATTTTTCATCAATAGAACCTTTAGTTAAATCCCAGCTGTATGGCCCTATTGCCACTACAGAGCAAAGTAACTGTTGTACCTCAAAGGATATGAAGCGGCTGAATTCGTTTCTTAAGTGAGAACTGAATCTAATAAGTTACAGCCAGCATTTGTGTTCTCTAACTCGTCCAGAAACGGGAGGTAGCTGTGGCCTTGAAGAACCAGAGGAGTCTGATGAACCACAAAAGCTTTTTAACAGAAGCATGTGATGCTGCCCCATTGATGACTTGTGAATGGCTGATGGTGTGACGCACGCACTCTTCCAGCCTCAAACAAAATGTCAAGGGGTGCCTTGGCCGTCCTTCCAGCTCACCGCAAGGAGAATAAAAAGCACAAGTTCTTCAACGAAGAAAAACAGAATCCAGATAAAAGCTCTTTCTCCATCAGGAAACAAAAGTGAGGAAGAGGAAGTGGGGGGGGGGGGCTGTTCTTTTCCTAAGGTTATTTTTCTTAGAATTGGGTGAATGACATCAGAGTTTCTTCAATAAACATGCTTACAGTACACAGTGTTTAACTGAAGCAAGCAATGACATTCAAAAATAGATGAAGGATTTCATAAGTTTATAAGTGTACCTGTACAGTACCGACAGCTATCAGTGAAATCATATTCTTTTGTATGTTTCTGGTAACTTGGAACATATTTTCGGTGATTTGGAACATCCAACATAAAGAGAATTTTAAGTCTGAGCCCTCATGAAGTAGTGATGAGCAAATTATGCTTCATGAACCATTTCCTGTATTTTTTTTTACCTCACTAGATGGTGCTCTTGGCTTGAGTTGGGGAGTGCTTTGAGCCCTTTTTTTGAACAGACACCACCATCTAGTGGAGTCAAAAAAAAAATCAAAAGGTTCATAAGTATCATTTTGCCCATCACCATCATGAAGCGATATACAGAAATACTGTACAGATCCTCAAGGTCCAACTCCGCATTGTATGTGAATATCAGTCCTGCAGAGTCTATACTGGAACATGCCCTTTACACCAGAAATATTTTTGAGACGATGCCATGACCTTTGCAGATTGTACCTCCTCTTTCTCTTCACTTCCTCTCTTACCCACTTATCCTCTATACAATGACCTTCTCCTTGGTGTGGACTCACTTATTTCCTCTGCAAATCATTTCATCTTTCTTGCCCTTCTTCTTTTGAATGCTGTGAAAAAACGCTAAGGAACCCAAGTTCTTTAATAGCTAGTTAAAAGCTGCTAGTGGGCCACTTTAATGTTCATCTTGGCAATTCAGAATCTGCAAGGTACCAGTCAGTCTCTGCCATCTAAGTCCATCTTTCTCCGCCTCGTGCTGGTTTTGTGTCCCTAATAAAATGATCAACCAATGAACTGGCTGCAAGTTCCAGCTGTAGATTGTTCTCCACTTAAACACATGCAAATTAGTACTGCTGTCCCACCATTCTGATCTGAACTATGGCCCCCCAACACACACACACACACACAAATCTAAGTTTTCTACCATTGTAATGTTCAATTTTAGCTTTCTTCTGCATACTGTCTTCAGCAAACAAGTCAAAAGTTTCTTCAAAACAAAAAAAGGGAAGCTGAAAGCTTGACTTACTGTTATATTACATGTCTTCCGCAATCAGAAAATAACTTCCACAATTTAAAGGCTGTTTGTGAGGCTCTTCACACAGTAAAAATTTGGCAACAAACTGAAATTGCATAAAAAAAAACAATAATCCAGCCAGCCTCTATCTGGTTACATAAGATGTTAGTACCTCAGGTGAGGTAAGAACAGTGCCCAGCAGACGACAACGCAAGCTGGACGAGCTGATCTTCTCCTCCTCAATCTCGCTATGGTGAGCGTCTTTGAGCAGCTGAATCTCATGCAACACCAAGGTGGGGAGACCCTGGAACATCAACGGAGAACTATATCACCATCAAGCTAACAAGTACCACAAAGAACTAACGGACTAATCAGACTGTTCTATATGCTATAAACTGGGCCAAAATCAGAAACTTCACTCATTGAACGACAAAATTAGACTAAACAAATCAGAGAGGAAAACATTAGTATTATTACAGCTTATAAAGGTAACCAGTGATTTTATTTCAATCTAAAATACACTACCAGTAAAAAGTTTTTGTACACCACAGGTTTTCACCACTTTTCCAACTGCAGATTTTTTAATTATTGTTAAGCACTGGAAAGTTGATAAAACAACTATAAATGAAAATATAAGTCAAATAAAACAACTTTCCTTTATAACATAGAATGAGTATGTAAAAGCAAGTCTGACATCCTATTAACTAGGTGTGTGGTGATGGCATAATCAAATTCTAGGCTGTCCTTTAACTTTAAATGCACTAGTTAGGCTGTATTTAATGTCCCTTGTAGAAAGAATTCCTTGAATTTTCTCTGCTGTTATAAGTGCAAGAGGAGGTTACTTTGATGAATCAAAAGCAAGACGCTATCCTGCTAATAAAAGTACTCAAATGGTGAACATGCTGTAAATTTCTTTGTTAGAAAAGAATACTTAGTGTATTTATAGTAAATGTAAAGCAAGTAACACGCAAATCAGTCATTACTCACGTTCTCCTGGCGCTTTTTGTTGACAGCATCACCCCCCTTCCTGGTCTCCTCACTCACCACGATGCACTGAAGCTGGGGGTCAGTGACAGAGGGGCCGAACGGGTCAGAGAGGGGCACAATTTCGTACTGAAGCGAGGGCTTGATATCTTGTAGGAACTCGTGGAGCCTCCGCACCCGCAGGGAATAGGGCTCGATCAACTCCTTCAACACCTTGTCTGGAACACAGATTATTGCAGGGTGACTCTCCACACTTGTTACTTGTATGAGTCTGATAATTGATAATGGTGAGACATTAACAACCAATAATATCACATACTTTGGAGATGACAGTCAGGCCTATTTTCCCTTTAGTCTGGGACCATAAGAACACAGAATTGTAACATGACTATTCTGTTTTTTAATCAAGGTCCCAGGGGTGCGGGAGGACAAAGTGCTTAGCCTAAATAACTCCAAAACAACTGAAGTTATATACATGAGGAAAAAAAGTGAGTCAGGAACAACAGATGAAGTGACACTAATGAACCCTCGAGATCTGAAAGTATAGGGTTTAACCTAGATTAGAATACAGAGACAAAATACACCTCTACTCATTTCCACTATTCCTGTATAATTCACCAATGCAGTCACAATGATGACCATTTAGAGAATACCACTGTTATCTCCATGTGCACCACCGTGACACTTACTTTTCAGCAGGTCTCGATCACACACCCCAATCAAGAAGCGCCTATTGGTCAACAGGCAAGAGACGTTGAGCAGCGTCCTGTGTGCCCCGTGAAGCCGGTCGAAGGTGCCTCCCACCACCACGTCGCTGTAGGTCTGCAGGGCCTCAGCCTGCGCCATCTCAGCGCCTCCCTGCTCCACTTCATTCACCAGAGGCTCCAGCTGGGAGTGCAGGAGCACGGAAGCCAGCCCTGGGCTGCAGGTATAGCAGTGTCCTGCATACTTCTGCAGGCACTGGGCCACCACTGGGGACTGACCCGGGTCCTGGAAGGCAAAATCAGTCAACACCACCTCTGGAGAGTGGGAGAGGGTCTGTGGGGAAGGGAAGGGGTTACTGGCTCCCCCTGGTCCTAACAGACATTGCTGGGCCCTAATGTTTGTCAGCAGCACTCGAACATCCAGATGTCCACAAACGTCTGCTGCATTGCTGTAGAGTCTTGTGATGAGGCTGGACACATCTGCCACAGCAGGAATATAGGCTGGCCTGGCTTGACTCACGCTACCCAGGTTGAGCCCAGGATGCAGATGCACATAGAGGATGCGCTCCACCACCTGAGCAGCCAAGCTTAGGACGGGCGCGATGCGCAGTGGCAAGGTGTGAAGCGGGGTGGTAAGCACAAGGATGCCAGTGCTGAACACAGACATGCTGCTCTGCCGGTGTCAACTGCGTAGCTGCCTGGAGATCAGAAACAAAAAACCAGCACAACTTTAACTGAATCTTAGTCCAACATTGTGCAGTTTTCAGTCGCGCAAAATAAACTTTATCATAATGCAACAACTTTCAAACGCAGTACGGGCGTATAAATAGTTCAGGACTAAATAGCCAATTTACAAAGGTTACCAGTCACAGTGTATACATTATTTTTGGTTTGAACTTTGTGTTATGTTTAGTAAAACAAAGGGGAAAAACAGAAGAGGCTTAAATTAACACTGTTAATTGGAAGTGACTTGGCGATTGATTAATTCGTAATATACACAATTTTGTACGGTGACGGTGTCAATCCTGATCTGTTGTTACACCTAGTCCTTCAGGAACTACGAGTTTCTTTAAAAAGAAACCTAAAAGCTTTACTGTTGAATAAAAAAATAACATGAATTTCACACTTCACAACGTGTTTTATGAAAATCGAACCTCGGGAAACCCAAATGTTTTAGGTAAGTACCTTTTTATTAAGTATTTAACTGGGCAGTGTTCTTCGATCTCTTGAGATCCAGCCTAGTCATCTAGCTAGCTAAAGAGCTAAATAGCTAGCTCACTAAGAAACAAAAAACTATTCAATGCGTTAAAAGCCCCAATGCTATGTTACCGCTCCATAATGTGCATACCAAAAACAATTAAAAATACATCATAACTAACAGGATGTTTAAAACGTCAATTCTTTACACTACCACTGCCTCTCGCACTACTTCTAACGACTGACACACCGTCTTCTTCTACCATGCACTCGATAAAGGTGATCGGCACAGCTCACCGGCGCCCATCGCCACCTGCTGCTCGGGAGTGCGAACAGACTGAACTACCAACCATTAGGCTACGTCCTGCCTATCTATTGGTTCACATCCTGTACCACGTGACAATGTAGAGACTTTCGGGAAATGTAGTGCCTTGCGATGTGATACTTATTATTATTATTTGGGATTAGTACTGTGTCTACATATCCGTCTATGGAGATGCATGGCTACCCAGTCTTTGTGCAGAATTTATATCAAAAGTCTGGTTGACTTTGTGACTTCAAATTTCCGACGATATAGCACGATATAGTGATTGTGATGTATGCGAACGCCGTGCGATAGAACTGACTCCACGGGTTCTGTTATTAATTTTTAAACAGTAAACTGAATTAAAACTTTTACTCTTATATTTACAATGAAATGCGTCTTTATATTTCGAAATTCTTCTTATTTCTCAAAGGGAACTTTTCAAATTTGTGAAAATTGTATTAATATCTGTCAGTGGGATCACAGTTATGGAAATAGGATGGGTGGATTCGCACTGCTACCTCAGATGCTTAATTTTGTAATAGGGAAAATACTTCCATGTCGGCATACGTTTAATTAACGTAGCTATTTTCTAACAATGGATGAATGAATCCCTTGGACCGGATACCACTCCATCCCAGGGTAAATACATGCACCCAAAACTATAGACTATGGGTAATTTAGAGACAGCAACTTAATAACTTAAATTCTTATAACAGAATAACTTGCGGAACACCGGCAAACACGAGAAGAGAAACCATCTCTGCAGGCACAGCGGATCGAGGGTTAAACCCCCAAATCCTGAAGGTGTGAGGCTAAAACGCTGCCTACAAAGTCACCGTGCGCATCGATGTATTATATAGAAATATTACCAAAGGCGTGATAATCATGCATATTCTATGTAACTAAAACATAAATAAATTATATAAACATTAAAAATTTTAAGTATTCAACTACAATTTAGCAGTATGCATTGTCATTTTGAAACGTATATTTCCAAAAATATAAACCCACACACACTTTGAGTTTTGGGCAAAAGAAAAAAGAAACTGGCACTTGCAGCTTTTATGGCATGCAATGGGAGGAATAGTTTGGATTTAAATATTTTCATGGCCATAGCCTGACTATAAATAGATCGCCATGCCAGTCTTCTCTGATCTCATGTCCTTCATTGGCTTCTCATCCTTTTGAGCATAAGACCGAAAAATTGGAGGTAGGAGAATTTTCATGACAAGATAGATGAATGCATGTGATATACTGAACAGTGGATTTTTTTATTGAGTTTTTCATTTCTAAATGTTTTAAATACTCTTTTGAACATTTTTTTTTTACTTTGAATAATACATTTATTATTGTTATGACATTGTAGTATTTCAAAATATTACCTTGACCAAAAGCAAACTTTATAACATATGTGTGTAAAATATGTCACAGTGATATGACTAAGATTTGCCCATGACGTATTTTAAATAATAATGGAAGCTGTCCAGGATGAAGCTGGGGACACACGTTCTGCCTGTGTTATGGATCAGCTGCTTGCTAATGGGCGCCTGGGGCCGGCCCTATCAGGAGAGGAAGCCGTGGTCATTGGATTTAGCCAAGAACAGGGAACTGGTCAGTCTGAGGATCCACACCTTCTGCCTTGGGGTGGTGGGGGGTGGGGATTACAAAGCTCCTGTAACAGTGGGCTTTAAAAGAGCCAAAAGCAGATACAAAACCTTTTGTATTTCTTTTATTATTGTGTTTATACATTTTTTCATTCTTTTTTACTGGTTGGGTGATGTTTGCTTTTGGAATTAAAATCGCTTACGTTTTTAGTCCCTCTAGGGCTGACTCTAAACTCTACCTTATATCACTCTACAGTTTCTACGAGCGCTACAGTCCTACTTCAGTGACAAAGGCCTGCATGTGGACCGTAATGCTCCAGACTTCTTCACTTTCCCCGACAAGAGCCAGCAGACCCGCGCAGCACCACTGAGCTCCAAGGACTTCTGGGAGGACCAATGAGAGTAAGGGACTAATGAGAGTAGGGGCCAATGAGAGTAGGGAACCAAGGACTTTAAAGTAATTTCCCGTGTCTTATTGTCAGTCTGTTGCCAGCAGTCACAGGTATACATTATTTAATCAAATGATAACAAAAAATTCATCAGAAAGGCTTCTTTCACTCTAGCCATGTCATATAAATCTACATCCTGAAATTTCTGTTTACTTGTAATGCACGGTAATTTATGTATGTTTGAAATGTAAAATGCTTTGTGTGGATGCACAAAGGACTGCACATAAAAGCAAAAATAAACAAATGGACATTTTCTTTGATATCTTTTCTTTCATCACATAGCTGTATTCAGCCATTTTCTCTGTTATTGTTTTGGTACAAAAATGATACATAACTGAACATACAAGAAAATTAGTGGTAGCAGTCAGTTACACAAATGAGAACTGACTTCCCACTAACTTTCAGAGGTATCCTGGCTTACCTCTCTCCTTCATTAGGTGGCATGTCACCATAGCAACTGAAGCTGCATCACATGTCACTGCAGGCATTGGCTGAGAAGCTGGCTAAGTGTGGGTCACATGACAGAAATGAGGAAATGTTCTGCTCACAGAAAAGAGATGATATTCAGGTAGTACAACAATATTTTGTTTTTGCCATAATTACAAATAATTCTGTGTGATTTGGTTATGTATCTGTTTGCTGATTCCAACTGCTGTATGTTGTTTGGACAGCAATAATGTCCCACCCCACTGGATAGGTTCTACACCAGTTTTTATTATTCTTAACCTTCAGATTCATCAAAAACTTTTTGATGCATCATGCACGGAAAACTTGCTAAAAGACAACATGGCAGCTCTCTAAGTAACGTGTTTGTATCCGAATATGCTGTCATTGACTGTTACCCATCCTGCCTGCTTCTCTGGGCTGTAGATTGGTTTCTATTGTTGAAAGCAGGAAAGTCAAGTAGGAAAATCAAATCTAGTGATAGTAAGTTATTTATTAACCAGTGACATGCCTTCAGAAACATAAATGGCCTCTAGCACAGTGTTTCCCAACCCAGTCCTGGGGGACTCAAAGACAGTTCACGTTTCTGCTCCCTCCCAGCTCCCTGTCAGACAGTCCATATTTTTGATCCCTTGACAAATGAAGAAAGAAAGTATATGGACTGTCTCCAGTCCCCAAAGACCAGATAGGAAAATACTGTGCTAGAGGCCATTTACGTTTCTAAAGTCATGTCACTAGTTAATTTTTAATTTTATGTGGATATTTTCTATTGAAACTGGTTAAACAGTATCTGACATGTTTCTTGGCTAGAACAATAGTCCATATTTACTGTGACAGAAGTAGGTCCTGTTGTGTACTTTGCAGTTTGGGTAGTCCTGTACTTGTGTTTATAGAACCCAACCGGCCACTTTGTTAGCTACTGTAGTATTGAATTCTAAAATAAAACATTTTTTTGACTTCTAAAGCTATGATGCTCGCCACCTCTAACTAGCCTGTACTTTTTTTTTTTCTTATGCCATTCAACTGAGCAAGAATTTCCATGGACGTGCCTCTTGGCCATTTTGTCCTATTGCTTTTCAGCCCCCCGCGTCCTTCAAGCCTCCTGCTACACCTACTGCACTTTAACATTTCTCCAGAACTCATATTGAGCTGCATGTAAAGGCCTTTGCATTGTGGCAAAAGGAATTTTTATACAATTGTATTTATTTTCCATTTACTCCCTATGTAACTCTGTTAACTGTAGAAAACTTTTATGCATGAAAAGCACAAAGAAATTCATATATATGCTATATTATGAAACTAATCTTCAGGAACATCTGTATCACCTTCAGCATTGTTCACAGGTTTTAGCAGGTAATATAGCATTTGTATGCCTCTCTGACCTTTAATCTGAGTTAGATTTACATGCATTTATCCAGCAGACACTTTCATTCAAAGTGACATACATTTCAGGCAGCAGGGTCACCTGTCCCTAGAGCATCTGGGGTGGGGGGCTTTGCTCAGGGGTCCAGCGGTGACATCACTCTGCCCGCCATACAATGCTTCTGCCATAATACATATAATACCTAATGAGCCTGGGGATTGCAGTCTGAAAAACAATGGTTGTTCCTTATTTGCAGAACACTGACCTTGTCTGTTCAACCAATTGTGTCATTTGAACAATAGAGGAGAGAGACATGCTTCAGCTTTACTTGCATAACTGCTAAGCTCCTTAGCCTTTGCCTAAAGAAAGAACAGGCTAATAAGAATAATTCACAGGGTATTTTGCTTACTAAGAAAAATAGGTTTAAATTAAAATGCGAAATATGCTGGTACATACATAAACTTGATTATTCTAAAATGCAATTATTATACTATTGGCGTTTGGGAGAGTGGTTTATGGTCATGTATGTAATTTAGAAATAAGAGTAAATATAATCATTGCTATAAAAAAATAAAGTTCAGAATTATTATAATTATTAAATATGTCCTTGGAATTCTATTTTGTGCCACTTATCCAGGGTCGAGTCACAGGGGTGCCAGCTGGAATTCCAAGGTGTTCCCACGCCAGCCAAGAGATGCAATCTCTCCAGCATGTCCTGGGTCTGCCCCGGGGTTTCCTCTGGGTTGGACATGCCTGAAATGCCACCCCAGGGAGACCCCTATGATGACCGATAATAAAGCCCACATTACCCCAACTGGATTAGGGGGACCAGGCCCACGCCCTGGAGCCAGGCCTGGGGCAGGAGCTCAATGGTGTAACATGGGTCCGGCCACCTTTGGGCCCACCACCTGCAGGGGAAGCCATAGGGGTCAGGCACCATGGACACCATGGAGATCCGACAATTTAATTTGTACAACTATAATATAATTAACTGTCATCATTCTGTATTACATGTATTTGCACAGATGCACAACATAGTGTCATTAACTAATGATTTATTTATTAAAATACAAAATTTCATCAGGAAGTTTGATTCTACAAAAAAATCTGTCATGTTTGAAATATTAAAAATAATTCCTACATCTCACTCCACTTTGTTGGCTTTCTATATGAGCAACACACTAAATACCAAGGGGGATATTCAATAGAATATTTCATTTCTGGGAGAACAAACTGTGTAGCCTTGATATTATTATACACCTTTTAAACAGAAAAGTTCATAAATTCAATCCAAACTTGTTCTTTCCCAGGCATGGATTTGCAGGCACCAAAGCAGATAACCCAAGCTGCCTTTGTCACATTCATCAAACCTTCAGCAACAACCAATAATTTCACATACTTACTGTTCCTCTCCAATAAGGTTCAAAATTTTTTACTATTACAAGTGCTCCTCTACTTATGAACGAGATACGTTCTGAACAGCCGTTTGTAACTTGAAAGGTACGCAAGTCGTTATTCAATATAATTTTAAGGGTTTACGCAAGTACTAAGAACTAGTATGCTGGGAGTACGCACGCTATGCTGCTGCGCGGCGGTAGTAGCGAACAGAAGTCATACTGTACTAGGCAGAATTGGCGTGCAAAAAAAATAATAATTATGATGCAGACAGGAAACAGAAACCCAATGAAAACAATTTGGACTTACAGTCCTCTTCATTCATATGTCTGAAAGTTTGTAAATAGAGGAGTGTCTGTATTTTGTTTCCCCTTTTCAATATTTTAATTATTTTGCATAAATGATGCAGGAACGTATCACAATGCACCCATGACAGCCCCTTGGGTTATATAAAAAGGCGCTATATAAAAATAAAAAAAGAGACCACTTTTAACACACAGCATAAACACATTCTGCAGCAACTGTGCAACACTGTTCAGTTACACTGTACATTGTTTCTAAATTCACAGAATACTGGTCAGAAATAGTCATTTACCCAAGAATCTTTTAAGAAAATAAAATCATTTTTAATTTATGTACAGAAAAATCAACTTTTCCAAGAATCAAAATAGATGAAATTTAGTATCACTTCAAAGTGACCATATACCAGTTGTAAGACAAAACGATTGCTAATTTGCAGAAGTGAAATCATGTGCAAGTCATTTACTGAAACAAGAAAACTGAATATGGACTTCAGAGGTCACAGAGCGCCACCTTGTGTTGAGAAAAGGAAAAATGGTATAGCAGACATCTTCAATGTCAATAAAAACTGATATGAAACCAAATATAAAACATACATATTTGATGACATTTGCCTTGTAAGGTACTTCTAGTGCCAAAGTACCAAGTATAAAATTAGTGCCCAGCTGGAGAGGTATTAAATCCCTTATCACAGACCTGTTCATGACTGTCAACAGTATGACTGGCAGTAAACATTTCTACTTTTGCACTCTCATATTTCCAGTATAAATCTATACAAAGCTTCCCAACAGAAGCCAGACACTTGAGGGGATATTTAGTATGAAGTGTTACTATAAAAACAAAATTAATCATCCAGAATGCAAATTTTTCCACAGAATTTGGACCACTGAAGAGCCCACATATAAAAAGACCAGTGGATACTTAAGTCCAACAAAAATCCAGTCAATTTAGTCTTTTTAACGCCTTTGGGTAGTATTTCAGGAATATCCTGGTGACGATGTCATAGGTATCTCCTTGCGGTTTAGAGGGGTACTTCTTCTGGTTGATGGTAAAATTTTTCTCCACTTGAAAGACAGCCTGATTGAATGCATCCTGGTTGAAGGGCTTCCCTCTGTCCAGACATTGAACGAGGGTGTTGATGAAAAGACTCCAGCGTTGGGTGTAGTAGTCCTTCATCAGACCTCCCCACTCCTTGCTGGCATAGTCCAAGATGTTTCCCTCAGGCCCCCAAAGAGTGATCTGATTCCGAGCATTCACCTCATATTGTTCTGCCTCGTGTTTGTCCTGGGCGAGGGCACGAGCTTGTTCCAGCCACAAACCAAGGAGGAAATGGCTCTCGCTGGAGAGAAGACGGTCCAGCTCTGGTAGGAGGTCGTACACCAGAAGTCCCCCAGCTGTGAGTAGGTTAGTCAGATTCTGCTTCTGGAAGGCATCCTTGATCTCCAGATACAATTGTGTGGTTAGAAGCTGTAGGGCCTGTCTGGTGACATCCACTAAGTCATACCTGAAGGTCTCCACAGACATAAGAGGCTTAGCAGATAAGTACATTAGCCTCCAAGCTTCGTAGAGATCGCGGGGATCATACCACAAATCAGTATTCATGTGCATGGAGGGCCGGCGGACAAGTGGGCTGTGATTGTGGTTCTTGTACTTCGGCACAGTGCAGTTGTACACGCTGCGAAAGAGCAGCTTCCACGAGTCAGTCAGGTTTATGTGACTGACGCCATAGCGACGGGCTGCATATAGTGAGGCCCACTTGTCAAGGTTGATGGGCTCCCAATGCCAGGCCAGCTCACTCATCAGCTCATAGACCACTGGGTTCTGCTCGATGCCCTCTGGAGCCATGCCCAGCCCAACCAGAGAGGAGTTGGGGTAGCGGAGAGCCTCAAAAGGGCCCATGTTGATGTTCTCCACTGTACCGAAGAGGCCACTATTGCCCCCAAAGTTGTGCAGCATGCACCATATAAATGGCTGGCCATAAAAGGAGCTGGTTGATGAGAAGACCGGCATGGATTCAGCGAACAAGTCCAGGACTATCATCCTGCCAATAGGAACACCATGCAGAAGTGCCTTAATCTGCTCTTGCTTCCAAAATGTAGGGTCGTTAACAAAGAGCCAACCTTGCATTAGCCAAATGGCTTGGGAATCAACTGTTGGGAAAAAAAATGATGAAAAAGTGATGAAAAAAATGGCGCAACATTCTACAAAAATGGCTAAGAAAGCTGCGAGCCCTACAGGGACAACTACCAAGCCAAGGTCAAACGACAGGTAAGGCAATAAAAGGGTGCTGGGGTATTGTGTCAAAACTATAGCCAAACAATAGACTGCAAGATAATAATGAAAGTATTTTTACCTGAGGTCATAGAAGCAAATACAGAACGACTAACTGCAGACAGGTAGATGGGATCAGAGGACGTGGGAATCATCTCATTAAAGGTGTCTGTGTTGTATATGTGGTCTGTCCCGAACTCTGCCAGCAATTTGGACAAGAACAAAGAACCGATGCGCTGAAAAAGGGGGTCACTGGGCTCCAGGACGTAGGCGCAGGAATAACTACAGTTGAACTTGCTCCAAGGACCTAACTTGGTCACTTTTGCCTGAGGAAACAGTCTGAAACCAAACAAAAAGACACAGAGATGAAAGCCAGCAAGGTCATCGAGAAAATGGTAAAAGAGAGCTTAGATTTGTTTATAGACTATAAACTGATTTACAATTATGGTTTTGAAAGCATATGCTGAAATACAGTCAGTACAATGGCACAGAGATTTTAACCTGAAGGACACTGCACCTATATGCAAAACATTACCTAGTAATAGCTTTTGGCACAATCCCCGAGAATGCAGGCAAAACCGGCATCATTCCTAGTGCTCTCATTCGCTGTAGGATTCGATACTAGAGAAAAAGGAGGAAGCAAAAATTAAGAACGAGTATTTTTTTTTCCCCTAACATGAGTAATGAAGCCACTGAAGGAAACACTGGGCCAGTACTTGGAGGTAGAGCTGCTTCATGTGCCAAGAAGAGGAGAGTGGACCACCCCACTGAAAGAGGTTACCCATGCGATTCCAGGCCAGGAACGCAGGGCCAGTGAAGAAGCTGTCAATGTCTGTCTGGTTAAGGCCAAGACTAAGGTACACCTGTGCCGGGGAGAAATTTCACTCTCAACACCTGATACTAAGCTCAAACCATCAAAACACAAAACACGCAGATTTACTAATAATCTACAAGGGCTACAAATAAAATATCACATGAAAGTAATTTACAGCACTTGATTTTGTAACATAGTTACCAGACCTCTTGCCACAAAGCTTCCTGCCCAGTAAAGGCCAGCGGCAGGTTGACGCCGTTGAGTGCCATCCAGTCGATTTCCTGCTCCCATCGGTGCCAGTCCCACCACACAGAGGAGTAACTCTGGGTGCACACATTCTGGTAATACCTGAACCTGATGAAGCAAAAGGCAAACTAATGAGCAATGGAATTTCTTATCCAGGTTGGGGATTAGTTACTGCCTCAAGCAGAGGAGTTTAAACATTGGAGCCTTATTCGTGAGTGAGAAAAGAAGTAAGCGGGAGACTGACGGGCAGATCAGTGCTGCGTTGGCAGTTATGCAGACACTGTAGCATTCTGTCATGGTAAAGCGAGAGCAGAGCTGTAAGTTTACCACTTTTTGAGTGCTGCATGTACTCTCTGAGGCTATCATATCCAGGCTCTCTTCCTTGCCATTTGACTTACTCGTATGCCGTTGGTGAGAAATGAAACACAAATGAGTGAATTGTGCGACTGGTCACAAAGACATTTGTATCGAAAAAACATTTGTCTTCCTATATTCCACACAATATTGAGCAAAAGCAAGTGATTTATCAGCACTGCTTTGCATCTGTTGGCATAACTAACAGCAATACCACCATCTTACTCTACAGACTTTGTTGGTAGAAAACCTATATAGACAAAAGTATTGGGACAACTGGCCATTATACCTACAAGAACTTTGATACCCAATTCTAAATCCATAGACATCAATATGGAGTTGTCCCCACCCCCTTGCAGCTATAACAGCTGCCACTCTTCCGGGAAAACATTCCACAAGATTTTGGAGTGTGCCTGTAGGAACTTTTGCCCATTCATGAGGCCTGGCACTATGTTAGACATCAAGGTCTGGCTTGCAATCTCCAATTTAATTCATCCCAAAGGTGGGGTTGTGGTCAGGGCTCTGTGTAGGCCAGTCAAATTCTTCCACAGCAAACTCACCCAACCATGTCATTATGGACCTCGCTTTAAGCATTGGGGTACAGTCATGCAGGAACAGAAAATGGCCTTCCCTCGACTTTCAACTTCCACTAAGTTCGAAGCATAGAATTGGCCAAAATGTCTTGGTATGTACATTGTATTTGGCAGTATAATTTTCGACTCTTAAATATCGCAAAAACATAGAACATTTTATAGGGATAGCTCTTGCTCAAAAATATAGTAACAAATTTTCGAAAACATACACTTTATTGGGTTCTTGAATTTATAAACTTTTGGCACAAACCGTTAATCGATTAATGTCAAACATTTTTAAGAGAAACATCACTAGAATGCCTCCTACTCAGTGCCAATCGCTACCAAATGCTTATTCGCGGTTTAGGGCCAAAACTGCAATCAAAGCACCTTGCTTTAAACAGCAGACACAGAAAGCGTACAAGTATTCGGTTATATTTGTTTCCTTGTGTTATACCTGCAAGGTCAGATTTCCAGTTAGCACGCCCGTAGTCTCTGCTTTGTACCTACTTGTGGGGGGTGCTGAGCCTGAGCACCCCGGACACCGCGGGCAGCGGGCTCGGGAGGCTCAGCTGACTGCCGGACCACGACACCTGACAGTTGCAGTAGTACTTCAAGTAGTGATAGACGCCGGCAGCCACGGCCACCCCCGAGCTCCCCGTGGCCGCGATCTTGCCGCCTCCTGCAGACCGCAGCTCACACACGTCGAGATCATCCCTAGCCAGCGACCTGTTGACTAGCAAGATGAACTCCGAACCCCTGCTCCCGAGTAGCCGCTTCACCAGGTCGGTCACCGCCTTCGTCTGGGTCTCATCGCTGGCTTGCGGTCCGAGGTGCGCTAAGGTCGGGAATTCGCAGTTTGCCGGAAAAGTTACATAAATGATCACAATCAGCGGAAGCGATAGACACGAAGCACACTTATACGGCATTTTGGTTTAACCTAACCGGCTTCGCCTAAGGGAAAACTCCCAGCGTCCCCGTAATTACTAATTCAGCGTCATGGCTTTTCTACTAAACTTTGTAGCAACTAGCAGGAAGCTTAACGTTGTCATTCCGCTATCCAATCAACTTTCGGTCTGTACAAACCAGGAAAGGTCAGAACCAATCACAGATGAGAAATGGTACCCGATGCCAATGAAAGGACACAAAATATTTATCATTTTTAGAGTCCAGTACAAATAAAGACCATTTTTATTTCTCTTGAACGGCGTACTGAACGTGAAGTAAAATGTGCTTCAACTTTAATATAATGATGTTTAATCCAAGTGAAATAAAAATGTTTAATTATTTTAAATGATCGTAAGTCCGCGTGACTTACTGTCTTTAGACTGCAGGAGAAAACCGCTTTGACACAGGAAGATCATGCAAAGGTTTGAAGAATCAGAATCAGAATAAGCTTTATTGCCAGGTATGTTAATACATACAAGGAATTTGTTATAGTGACAGAACTCTACAGTGCAACAGAATGACAGTGACAAGACAAGACAAGACGCAGGTAATAAAAAGAGTTACAGTATATACAGATATACAAAATAGCATGCAAAAGACATTTCAGTATGACCATGTATGATGTGTTTGTATAGGTATGTTGATATGTGCAAATATGAAAAATAAATAAATGTGTGTTAAATAAATAATTTATTTTAGCGTTGTGTGTACGCGTATTGTTAATTGTTCATGACATGGACTGCCTGGGGGAAGAAACTGTTCCTGTGTCTGGTCGTTTTGGTGCTAAGTGCTCTGTCGATCAGATGGCAGCAGATTCAAGAGGGAGTGTGCTGCGTGTGAGGGGTCCAGGGTAATTTTTATAGCCCTTTTGTTCACTTTGGATACGTACAGATCTTGGAGAGTGGGGAGGGATGTTTTAATGATTCCCTCAGCAGTCCTGACAACCCTTTGCAGTCTTCTATGGTCAGATTTGGTAGCTGAGCCGAACCAGACAGTTATAGAAGTGCAGAGGACGGATTCAATGATTGCGGTGTAGAACCGTATCAGCGACTCCTGTGGCAGGTTGAATTTCCTCAGCTGACGAAGGAAGTATAACCTCTGTTGGGCCTTTTCCACAATGGATTCAATGTGAGTGTCACACTCCAGGTCCTGGGAGATGATGGTCCCCAGGAACCTGAATGACTCTATTGTAGCCACAGTGCTGTTGGTGCTGATGGTGAGTGGGGGAAAAGCAGAGGGGTTCCTCCTCAAGTCCATGATCATCTCCACTGTTTTGAGCGTGTTGAGCTCCAGGTTGTTAAGACTGCACCAGGCAGCCAGCTTTTTAGCCTCCTGTCTATAAGCAGACTCATCACTGTCCTGGATGAGGTTGATGAGTGTAGTGTCGTGTGCAACTTTCAGGAGCTTGACAGAGGGGTCTTTAGAGGTGCAGTCGTTGGTGTACAGGGAGAAGAGCAGTGGGGAGAGAACACAACCTTGAGGGGCACCAGTGTTGGTCATACGGGTGCTGGATGTGATTACACACACAGAGCAGAGATAGGATTTGAACCTCAACCCACTTAGCTACTGTGCTGCCGCCATGTATCAGAACAAGATCTGACATCAAGCATCCCTTGGTTGGTGCCCTCGATTCTCCTGTTCCAGTCTTTGGATTATATGTCTGTTTCAGTCAATAACACCATGAGTCCGGTGGTGCATTCTAGACTGATGAACTTTCACTAAAGGAGTTTAAATAAGGTGCATCCCTTGTAAGACTCACAGGACCCTCAAGTCTCATGCATTTCAACCAGCTCACACCCTGCACCTTGAGTTTGCTGAGAAGTATTAAGGGATAACGCCCGCTACGGTGTCCCGTTAAAAGAGACGAGGGGCAGCAGCCATGCGGAGGGGAGTTTTCTGCTGGATTCATGTCCCGTGTACCAGCCAATCAGAAAACAGCATTTGTTCTTTTCCAAAATAAGTTGCACGTGGTTCCGCTGCAAACACGTTATTAAATGTATGCGCAACAGAAATGACGTGCAGCCAAGGTGGAAGGGGAAGGTCCGTGTACGTGAGTATAATTCATTAGCTAGGCTCTCAAGTCTCCCGTATTCACCGTTAGACACACGTGTCCCCCCTAACAAATGTAATCCCGCTCCGGAGTTTTGATGAAACTTGAGAGCCAATGACTTGTATATTTGATACCAGCCAGATAACATGCTCAGACGGGACAGAGTGGGACATGCTGAGAAAAATTCACGCAGACAACGGCTTACGATCAACTCAGTGTAAGAATATTTTTTTCTGAAACACCCACCATCCCGGTCCTACGTTAAAGCTGTAGTATTTAAAATGTATATTTGTTTTGTTGATAAATATGTCTAAGTGTGGAACAGTCTCTCCTAAAGGGAAAATAATTTTGTACCTTTCAATAGGACCAGCTGTATAAGCAAATCTTAACGATGCGTTACGAAGTATTTCATACTCGGAATGCTGATCCGCCTTTCTCAAAAAATGCGTCCACTAGGTGTCATCAAATACTTGCAATGTTTCTTCGGCGCCTTTAAATGGCTTTCATAAATCCAGGAAAGAAGGGTTCCCCAATTCCGGTCCTAGATGGTCAGTTTGCAAAGCAGTTTTCAGATTTCCCTGCTCAGACACACCTAAACCTCAATTAGCGGATTATGATGTTTGAGTAGGGCAATCTGTGTAAACTGCGTTGGATTCTGGACCAGAATTTGGAGGCTGGCATATAAAATGCTCTGACCAGCCTTTAAAAATCTCATTTGGTTGATAGTAGTTTAATATGTATGATACAGCTGATGAATAAGTAAAAAATCATTATTCCCCATGTAACCTTTCTTGTATTTTTGCAGATATTATACAGTCATTTACGACGATGTGCTGCAAATGTTTAATATAAGCTCATTTTATGCCTTCGAGTGTTAAAGATTTGTTTCTCTTTTCTTTGTGAGCGGCAAAAAGTCACATCTTTTTAATAAGTGGTTTAGCAAATTGCTTGCTGTTACTCTTTTCCCACCTTCTGTGACCTCTGAGGACAGCAGATAGTTGCTTGGGAAACCACTTAGACCATGACACAGTTCAGGCCAAGTTCTCAGCTGGATCTCCAGCTAGTTCATGAAAATGTAGGGTTTTCGTGTGAGTGCTTCTGAGGCATTGATGATAATCTTGAGTCCTTATAAAGCAGACTGTATATGTTTTGCAGACATCTTGATGTCACATGATGCAGGCGACTTCAACATCAACACCTTTAAGGAAATGTTACATTCTGCTCTGAAAAAATAACACAAGCCACTCAATTGCTTTTAATGGGAAAATGCGGTATTCCACAACATAAAACCTCTTGGTAAATAATCTTTCTCTCTTTTTGCTATAAATCAAAGGAATGCATTACCAACTGAGGTTATTTCATTTACATTTTTGATCTTGCTCTAGTTTTACAAAGAGGTGGGAATTACCAAACCAAACACACAATGGTGTGTGTGTGTGTATAAGTACTGTATCTGTTGCAATGTTAAATTGTGACCTGTACTTTACATCATTGGGAATAGGATATGGGGTGGAAATGGCAGGATGGCTATATGGCCTGTATTGTGTACATCATTTACATCTTACTGTTTCTAATTTGTTTCATTTACCTGCTCAGGGACTATGGGTGGGAAATAGCAATGTTTAATAAAACCTGGTACAATGCATCTTTATTTGTTATACAAGGCTAATGTTTTATTGTGCGCTGGTCCCGTTTAAATAAATGTATGAAACAAGCACTAGCAATGAAACTTCAAAAGGGGGTTAGGGAACACAGGAGAAATTCTATACGAAAATTTGGAATTCCAAATACATACGTTTATGGACTGTTCATGCTTCAGATCAAGCAAAGAAGTCCCAAAAGCATGACAGCTGCAGAGCAGGCAACCACAAGGCTTTACTGCGAATGATTAAAAACCTCTGCATCACTGGCACAGTGCACCCGAACACCAGTGTCACCAGTAAATGGAGAGGTCTGAAGACAACACAATGGATCATCAAGGACGACATGCCCCCCAGCCATGAACTGCTGCTCTCCCGCCACCTGGCACATATTAGGTGTGCATGCAGTGCTGAGCCACCACACTGGCAAACGGCATGTTCCCCAAGCTGTCAACTAGGGACTCGTATACCATTTCAGTAGGATCACTGCAATATGGAAACTTTTGCATTCCTTCAAACTACTGGCATAAATGTATATGTAGTATACATGCTGATGAGCGAAAACATGACCACCCCCACATGAAGTAAATTGTGTTGAATATCAGCATTACAGTGTCAAGGTCTGGGATATATTAGACAGTAAGCTAACATTAGGCCCTGTTGTCGACATGTCGAATGTAGAAAAATGGGGCAAAGATAATGATCTGAGTGATTTTGGCAGGGGCCAAACCCCCCACAGTCCAAAAATAGGAGGTTCACTGAAATGACCAAATTGCCTAAAGGTGTGTGTGTGTGTGTCTGAGTGATTGGTGTGTGAGTGTGCCCTCTGATGGGCTGGTACCCCATCCTGGGTTGTTCCCTGCTTGGTGCCTGTGGCCTCCAGGATAGGCTCCAGGCCCCCCACCACTCTGAATAAGTGATGTGGTCTCAGAAAATGAATGGATGAATGGAACTGCTTCTATGTCAGACTAGTTAGACTCTGCAGCGGCTGCTTTCTGTTAGACTCTGCAGCAGCTGCCTTCCCCTGGCAGTCATATTCTGCAGCGGCTGCATCCCCCTGGCCGTCAGACTCTGCAGTGGCTGCATTCCCCTTGCAGTCACACTCTGCAGCGGCTATTATTATAGTGGGGGCATATCTAGGATTTCTGGACCCCTAGCCAAATGTCACCTTGGGCCCTCCAGCCACTTGGTAGATTTTTCTGGCCCTGGGGAGAGGGGATTCCCCTTGGTAGATTTTGCAGAGCCGATGGCTCCCTGAATCTGCCACTGATTATTAATGAGTTTTAAAGCAAATTAATTTTAGTGTACCCTGCGGGTGGGTGCTGGATGGAGGGGTGGATGGATGATATTTTAGTGCACTTTAGAACATGTAACATTAGAAGAATGAAGCTGAATTTTTACCAGCTGAACAGTGACAGCTACCCCACCCCCCAGCAGAGACACAGTGCTGGCACATATACAGGATGTCACAGTTGATGCTTTGCAGAAATGAAACATCAGCAGGGATCCTGTGGCTGCTGAGGTTGCAGGTGCCTGCACGCGATACCTCTTTTACACACAAACAAGTTTCCCAGTTTTTCAGGACTGTAAATGGCATTTGTTTTCTGTATTCAAAGGTTTGCTGTAAAGGAGAATGTACATAATCCATGTGTGTAATCCAAATATAGTCCAATACTGGCACGTGTGAGGGTGCCTGTTTGGCCAGAATTATTTAATGTGAACCTATGAGTGAGCTTTAAAAATATTGAGTGCCCTTTCTTTAACCTTCAAGCACCTGTCCTTAAAGTCTCTGCAAAGCCCGGATTCAATATGGCTTGGCTGTTGCAAGGTGATATCTATTGAACTGCCATTCACAATTAGGCATAACCCATGAACTTGGTTTTTGAGTACTGGTCTTTATTTTCAGGGTTGATGGACAGGGACAGTTGATGGACAAAGGTGTCTGTGGCAAGACTCATCTTTGTTACTTGTGAAATGTTTTCATTGAGGATGACAAACTATGGAGGCATTGATTTTAAATTGCTTGTCCCAGATAAAAAAAATTGCATTTTTATCAAAATGTCTGTCTGTTGACTCCTGTTGATGGAACATGGTGGGGCAAAACATTGTAAGTATAACCCTTTACTGGTCACTGCACAGGTATGAGTACAGCTACACAGGGATTCTTCCCTTTGCCGATTTTTCCTTGTTCCTTGTTCTCCTGAGGCCAGGACTCGAACTGGCAACCTTCCAATCACGGGCACAGGGACTTAGACTGAGCCTGCTGAGCCACTCATTAAAAACAATGGAGTGATTTGGCGGGGGAACAGGTCATCTAGGTAAGTCTGGGTAACGGGGGCTGTGCAACAAATTACACCAAGATATATATACACCAGACTGAGGGCGGGTAAGCAGAGCTGGCCCCAGTAACATTTATCACCTGATTCTAGCTTCCTAAACAGATGCCACCTTCCCAGCACGTACTTTTGTAAAATACAATTGATCTTTTGCTGTTATGCTTTCTCCCAGGTTTGTTTTTCTTGTCTTGATCTCACAATTGTATAATATCCTTACTGTGATGATTGTTCTCCACCTGGTAATATTTAAATTACATTGTAAATTACTGTCTTTGAAAACAACACAAAAATGTTCACACTCTCTCTCCCATGGCTCTAGGAAAGGAAATACTAGTGAATAACTGAGAGGGTATGTCTTGGTGTATGACTATGAGTTATTCATAAATAACAACAAAAATGAAAGGTGGCATGTGGTATATTTATGTGGCCAAAGGCCAAAACCACAGATATCTATTTGTGTTGAAATTATTATTATTATTTATATTTCTTTCAAGTTATTCCCTGCATCCAGTTGCTATTCAAATGATACCATATGGTGCTTAACTTATCCTAGGGCACGTCATGGATAAGTTTGGGCTAGAAATACTACAGGCCTCATCTGAGCACACAGTTACAGTGTCAGGAAATCCCTATCTCTGTCACATCCTGTTTCTGCAGATCAACATTGCTCAAAAGGTTACATCTTAGATTTGTCTAAGACAGAGTGCAATAACAGAAAGAACAAAAGCTTCATCAAGCTTGAAAAAGCACAATAGAGGGCCTGACAGAAATAATAAAACATAAAAAAATTAATCAAACATTGAAACAGAACATGTTTTACAAAAATCAGTTAAGAGAAAATCTTGCCATGGTCATACTGTATGTGAGAATCACATACAATGTCTCAATCACGTCTCGAATACACAAAATATCTGTGTGCCTTGTCAACTGAGTGAGATAATAGCTCAAGAACGTGGGAACTTCCCAAATAAACATACAGTTTATTAGTGATGGGGCACATATTTTCCCTGTGAGTCACACCAAGAGACTAGCCATTTGATGACACATTGTTTTGCCCGTTTCACTCTCTCTCACACAGGTATTATGAACACCTGTCTGTTTAGGAATGTGTGTCTGTAGAAACACCCAATACCAAAGTCCTCTTGGCATCAGCAAATTATAGCTGTGAGAATTCCACCTTCAAGAAATATCATGATGTAATTATCCATTAGATGACTGGCTCATGGACCCTAGGTCTAAATTTCAAGGCCAATTTTAATACAATTATCCCTGGTACATTCTCCACACTCTCTGCCATAGTCTTTTAATCTGTTTACAGTAACTTTTTGGGGTAAACAGCTGTTATGAAATACTGTGTATGAAATACTTTATCTCCTTCCAATTTTCTGTACGTATAGAGAAAAAAAAGGTAATCCGTCACTTGACTTATTTGTCAAAGTATGGTTGAGGTGCTGCCACTGAATTGTTTTTGAAAGCATATAAGAAAATGGATTTCACATCTAGGTGAACTTGCTTACCTGTACATATCTTTGAATGGTTTCAATTGCCTGCATACCCTTGGTGATTCATATCATATCTTAGACAGGGAAACATCCAAGAAAAAAATGAATAAATCAGCTGACTACAATCTTTGCATGCCTTACAGTCTCGCAACATTTCTGTTCCCTTGTATTACCAATTTTTTAAAGACGTGTTTGTACTCATATATTGGGTTAAATCAGATGGACACCTATAACTGCTCAGCAAAATTAATCAATATCAGAAGGATTTCATGTTGAAAAACATTTTCAAAAAGTTTCCAAAAGTATTAGTTACCTACCACCTGCTACATTCTGGGTAGCACTGAGGGCACCACTGAGGGCACTCCTCTTTTGTGCGTGTGAAGCTTGCATGATTGCCCTGTGTTTACACTGGTTTCCATGCACTTAGGTGAGTCGGTATCTGCGTGTGAGTGTTTGCCTTTGGATTGCCTAGCATCCCATCCTCTGGCTGTCCTTTGCCTTGTGATAAGCAGTGATAGAAAGTGGATCACTGGATGTTCTGCTAGCAGTATGAGTAGCCATAACTAAATAGTATCCAGTAGCTACCAGTTTTTCTGCAGATTGTTTTATTTCAGTCCTTAAAGCAGTGAAAATGCATAATGATCCATCTATCTTCCAGTCATTTATCCAGTAGAGGGTAACAGAGAGCTGGGATCAGTCAGAAGAAGCACAGGACAATCGCCCCGGACACAGTGCTCCCCCAGCAAAGGGCACGCAGTCGCACACATACACGTGCATCCCAAGTCTACTGCATCACATTTCAGTTTCCTCCTGGCCCATATCTAATGGTCTTCAAGTGTTAGAATTTCATTGCAACCTCATGCAATCATTGGTGCATCCAATTCAATTACTGTCACTTTTTCACTTCTGCATGTAACTTGGCCTTACTAGATTTGCAGGGA
>JAABNY020000095.1:15334395-15347528 GCA_015164015.2 Brevimyrus niger
TCAGTTTGGAGTTCAGGAGATTGTCTTGACCAGGACCACACCCCTAAATGCATTGAAGCAACTGCCATGTGATTAATTGATTAGATAACTGCATTAATGAGATAGATAATTAGATAGTGATTGCAGTTATTGGTACTGAACTACACTCACAACCCATTTAGCACTCCTTGCTCCTAAATATTGCAATTAACCAAGCAATATAGTCATAGACTTAATATAGTCATAAATAGTTTCTTAGTCGTGTCATATAGTTAAAGACCTGTCATGTATGTTTACAGTAATAAAAATATATTTTAAAACTATTCTGTTAAACTCTGAAAAATACATACTTGCCCTTTAACCATATTTTAAAGAAATATGATATTTTATGACTCATAATGGGTCCCAGAGCCACCCCAAAGCCAAAATTGGAACTCCAGCCCATCTTCACAAGGATTGCATGTTAATTATATGAAAAAAGATGAAATCAGAAGTAATAAAAAAATCACAATAAGTTATTGTTCTTGCATGTCATTTTTATTAAGGGCAATATATCAAACACAGAATTTCCTTCTGGAATACATGAATTAACCCAATATGGGCAGAACAGTTAAATAATGCCGAAAGAGCTACAGGCAGGAACAGAACCCAAAACCCTGTACGTGTGAGGTCACAATGCTGCCTGTGTGAGATCACAGTGCTGCCCATCTGTTTTCATAAATAAGCTACTAATTTAATACGGCTGAACTGAGGTAGCCACTATCCAAGAACTGTACTGCTCTATAAATAACCATGCGAGGGTCTGCTTAATCTATTTGTACTTCACACTTTTATATGATGCACAGGTGCAGATTTATTGGAAAAAATTACCTGTAAATACTGAAATGCTTTAGAATTTTACATCTTGGGAAGTCGATGCATAAAGGAGAGCTTATATTAACTATATTCCTTCCAAATATCTACCTTCAACCATGATTGCAATGCAGCTACGATACTGATATTTCACAACCTACAGTGAATTTTGAACATGAACAGGCCTTTCTGTTCGTCATGAAATTTTATGTATTGTTGTTTTGCAATATGTTCCTCCACCTAAAATGACACTGCCTTTTCTTATTACTCATAGCAAAGCATTTTGTAAAATAAAACAAAATGATTTTCACCAGGAAAAGAAAAACAGGATTTTTTTTTTTAATACAAAAAAATTTCTCTTTCTTGGAATTAGCTATTTTAATTGCTTCTATAATAAGGAACTTTTCTAAAGTTACAAGGAAATGAATATGACAATGCGATCTTTTCAGATTTAATATATATCTGAGTTAAATTAATTTGTACACAATACATTTTCATTTTAGACCTTCAAAGAGACTTAAATAAATGTGTTAATGTAAATGAATGAGGAAAGAATACAAGCAATGCTGATTAAAAACAGGAACCAAATGTGACGCAAATATGTAAAAACATATTTACTCATAATATATAACGTAGCTCTACCTGTAAAGTAGAAATAGGCATGGCACCATATCTAGCTGGACTGTAAATAAGTCAGGCACTGCAACACCCTAATTTTTCCCAAGGAAGTCTGTGTCTGTGAGGATACACAGGAATCAAAAGTTATGTATGATAAATATGTAAAGCACTCCTTCCTCTACCTCAGACGGAAAGGGTTGGTCACAGCCTTCAAGCCAAAGAGTAGCTAATACTTGTTGAAACTGTCCCCAACTTAAGACCAGTTAAACTGGAAAGGCTACTGGCATCATGTCCTCCGGTAGTTTGAATGTGGTGAGATCAACAGCTACATACATAACTTAAAGAAAAGAGGGGTGTGGAACTGAAAAAGAAAGAAATGCATACTGAAAAGAATAACTTCTTAGTAAGGAATTCGTCACTGAAGGTAAACGATTCAGTGGAAATGCAAATATATTCATGAGTCAACCACCAACGTGGCATGCGTCTGCAAAGGGCTGGCAGTGGTCTATATGTGCAGTTAAACATGCCCGTGATCACGGCCAGAAGCAGGGAGAAGCTGCCCAGCCACTATGGTCATATTGTGGGTGGCCTTGGAAAGCATAATATAATACTTGATAGCAAAAGTCCATATATAAGAGGAAGAAACAGTGCAATTTGAGGTAACTGAAAAACCATTTTGGCTTTGTTGCCAAAAAGTTTGTATGTTGAAGAGGAGACTGAAAATGCCAGTTTCAGGAAACCATCAACCTGTTTTGGAAGAACCTAATATGATCACATAGACAGAAGATCAAAATCCATTCATGTCCTAGCTTTTTACACACCATCAACTGTGCTTCTATGGCTCCACTGAGAATTGCTGGTGCGCCAGTGCAGACACGTTAAACAGGCTGCAAGGGATCATGGAAGAGGCAGGGACACCACATGACGTGAAGAACAACCAGGATCACCAGAGAGCACCGGCATTCAATAGGGTCAGAGTCAGCTAATGGGCTATTGACTAGAATCATTATTAGCCAGTGATTTCTCATTGGGGTGTTACTGGAATGTCAGGAGGTGGAGAATTATTTCATAGTCGCTCTAACTTTTAATTCATCTCTGATGACAGAATAAAGATACCAGTGACATTATGCACTCTCATCCCAATCCTAAAGAACACTGACATTCTTCTTCAATGGGAGGGGTACAGGTAAACTTCGGAAATACAGAGGTCATTTTTCAAGGTTTTAAAATGCTTTATTTTTCATTTTTCATATTGCTATCACGCTGAAAAATAGATATGAATACACCACTGTTCCCTATGAGCTAATTCACACAATCAGTCATATCTGTCACAGTACACATTTCGTAAGCTCACAGGTTAACACAACATCTTGTATGATATGAAATGCGTCAACTGTCTGTTACTTCTCACTGCTCACTGTCTTTTACAGCATACAGCTGTACTTTAGAAACGATCAATTATAACAGTTCAATCCAACAGAATAATGACCAGTCATTGCACCAGAGAGGCAGTCAGAATATATTAAAAACACAGCCTATCATTTCCAGTGCTGGTACATTCTAAGACAGTTCATCATTTTTACCTGGACAAAGGTAAGGAATTTTTTTTTAATTCAGGATTCATTGAACATCAACATGCCACTCCCTTCGAATGGACTTTTGTCTCAATCCTAGGTGATTATCACACTGGAAAATGGGAGAGTGGACTGTGCATTTTTGCGTATATCTGGTGATCCTTTTTCCTCCCACATTACAGAGAATGGCCATTAAAGACCAGAAAATGAGGGGTCCACAGCCACTTTGTGCTACTAGCAGTTCTAGCATAAGAAAGGGGTCTGAACGAATGTCTGCTTGAATCAGTCTGAAGCTCTGAGGAAAACAAAGGCCACATGGTTGGGAAAACACCATACATCAGGGGTGGGAACCTGTTCCATTGAGGGCCGGTGTGGGTGCCAGTTTTTGGGATGGCCTCTCAATCAGCCAATAACAGAGGGTCCCTAGAACTGCAGCTGAGAACCCCTGTTTTATTATTGGCTGATTGAGAGGCCATCCCAAAACCCACACCCACACAGGCTCTCCTTGGATCAGGTTCCCCAACCCTGCCATTCATGATGCTGGAAGTCCATGAAAGAGATAACGAGCCATTCTGGACATTCCAAGACAAGAGGCCCTGAAAAACATACATCTCACAGCCTACTTTCTTACAAGGACTTTCCATAATAATGGCTTTAACTCTATGGACACTTAATGTACCGTAATATGGAACACATTAAAAAGAAATTACAAATGAATGTATACATCTGTCTGTAGTATCTTTCAAAGAAGTGTAGTCAACACATCAGTAAAACCAGGATCAACTATTCCTTGCTGCCTAAAATCTATGTATCATATAAGATGATGACTGCACCAACGCAGAATGGATACTTAATAACAAAATGGATTGATCCATTGAAGCAGATTACAGAGTAAAAGAACGCAGATGAGATTTATAGAGAAGATAGGTGTTTAATGCTCAACACCTAAAAAGCAATCACACAGAGGCTACTGACTTTGTTACAAATCACAAGTTGATAGTGGACCACCACTCTGTAGATTTGCAAAGAGATTTGGGTTTGAAAGCCTAAGGAGGCCAATGTGCTGCCTCCAGTTAATTGCCGCTGGTCTTTTTTTCTACTAACACAAGCATTCCAATCGTTTGTCACTCCAATAGCTCTCTTCTCTATACATAAGCAGGAGCATACACAATCTAGTAGTTATTCTGACAGAAAATGTTGGAGTCTTCACAATTTGTTGAATTAAATGTCATTTTATTAATTCATTAAACATTTCTCAAACCACTGGTAGTTTTATTTCTTGACAAAATATACTTCAAAACCCTCCTCGATTATGTTAATGAAAAGTGGCATCACTGATGCTTTACATCCATGTGCATTCTAGCCATTTTTTTAAGTGTTGCTCATCTTCCTTAAACTCCAGGTCCTGTTTCTCATGGTTCATTTTGGTTACCAAGCAGCCACAGACCTGAAGTTCCCCTTGTGCGGATATTCAAAGTCCATTTCAGTTCTAGTTGCATGCAACACGGCCTGACTGCTATATGGTAAACTGACCATTGTACATAAAATGTTGCAAACGGAAAGAGGATTTCATGAAACTTTACTTCATTGTTTGCCTGGCAACTCACTGCCAACAGTAAACAACACATTTTTTCACCAGAGATTCTTAGCATTGGTAGCATCTGAGCTTAGCATCTACCTAATGTTTTTCTTAGCATAGCAACATCAGAAACCAGTGAACATGCAAATAAACATCCCAGACAGTTACAGGCCCTGCCTGCATAAACGTGGCTAAACATTTATACTTTACCCAAGTCCAGTGGAACCTGACCTTCACTGAGCACTGCATTGTGTAGAGGTATTTCGGGGAGTGCCTGGACATCGTGTTTAAATATTTATGATGTGTTTGGTGGGGTCACCACCCAGACGAGGCAGACTCAAGCCCATCGGCTTGTGGTGACTTAATGTAAATTAGGAAACAATGATGACGAGAAGGAGCTACTGTTTAAGGCAGAGGCTGTAGCTGGAAAAGGCCAATCTGTTGATTTTGGTACACAGACCTTTAAATTTAAAGTGAAAAAAATGGTTTACATTCATTAGCTGTACTTCTGAACCAATCATTTGCTGAAGTACAAAATTAAGATGCAAAATCAATTGTGCCTGTCAACAAGAAAATTTAATTCTGTGTGAATAAAATTAGACTGTGATCAGGTTCCTGATTCAAAAAGCATCGTATAGTTAGTCAGACTAACTTTTCTGGTCAACAGAAAAGCACACTTCAAAATCACTGTCTACTCTCACATCAGTCTGAGTACTAATTTAATTACAGAGCACCAAGTGCAAGTTGAGTTTGTCACGGGCTGTGCAGACAATAGATGCAATTTGGAGACAATGGATTTACATCCGGCTAAGTCAAAAGGCTGATGCTTTATAAAGTGTGCTTACAGTGGGAAAATACTGGTGCTTTGCTTCAGAAAACATAAATGTCCTAGAACATAAATGTTGGTGCTGCTTGGAAGCAATAGATAGAGCATTAAGGCTTAGTGCTCATAAGGTCAGCATTACTGTAAATTATAAATAAATAAATAAATGGTCGCATGTATGTCAATCGCTGTATGTGCATCTTATCAAATGTGCTGAATAGTAGGACCAATCAGATTTCTCAGAAACAATTTGTCTTTTGACTCTCAATACAAAGTGTTTCCAGGCCCAAATGATGAATTGAAGAGGATGTAGCCATCTGTCTAACCACTCACTACACCGTGTCCTAGTGTTTTCTTTCATGCTGATGACTGATAGGTACCAGGCAGCAGACACACACAGCTTCTGCATAAATAAAAAAAAACCTCTTCCTGTTTTCAATGGAAGAGAGCTTGTGAACTGTGAGAGCGGCTGCAACACACGGTCAGATTGCTTCACATACGTTTAGCAATGCTGTAGAGACTGATATGATCAAAGAAAATTTGGAAATCAGTGACATTCTCTGGATGCAAGATAGACTTGCTGAATAACAATAATTTAAGACATGTTTTATTGAGTAATATATGCAATAATATAATGTACATATATATTTTACTGTGTTAATTCTAACAGGGTGAAAAGGAAAACGTTGCAAACAAGAGTTACAAGAAATATGTAGCTAATTTGAACAAGCGTATTAATAAATGCTTACCTTGAGGCAAGCTGAAGACATAATCATTTTCTCCTCACACATCAGAATGTATGCTTCACCATAACAGCATCCTTCTTTAAATGAAAAGGTTGTACTGCCATTTAAACCATAACTATATCTAACACAGTAATTCACACACTCGGGAAGAAAAGTGGTGTGTTTGAAGACTGGATTCCCCTATGCAATACAGAAATAACACAGTTCTGTTCCTCATTTGGGCCATACAGTGGCTCAGTGAGTTCCACTGCTACCTCCGCTGTGTGGGATTCCAATGGTTAGTCTACTTGGTATGTACCCTGCCATAGGCATAGCATCCTGTCTACGCTGTACCCCTTACTTGACAAAAATAGGGGGTTGGAAGATGAACTGCTAGATCCATCCTTCCACCTGACATTCAGTCCTTCGTTGATTTGTTCATGATGGTGGACGTCATGGGGTAAGAGTATCCTACAAGGCTGTGGCCATGAAAGAGGTTCAGTGACTTCTTGTGCCCTGTCTGATGTCTGCCTCCATCTGCTCCAGAACTGCTCCCCTTATTTACCCTGCATTTGTTCATTAGCTTCACAAATGCAGGGTAAATAAGCACAAGCAGGATGAGTCACCCCATGTGAGATCTGGAAAAACAGTTGCAAAAAAACAAATCCTGTCATCCAAAAGGAGTGCTTCTTATTTAAATTCTGCTGACTCCTCTGCATGATGGTTTTGTCTCTGTGGTGTCTGTTTAATTAGGCTTGACTGAGGTGTTGATTGAATCATGCAATTTGACAGATTATGTGTGCTTTTCACTGAAAAGACCAACAAGCCATTCAGATGATTTGACCTATTAATGATTACTTATTTAATAAAAACGTAAATTATTTTGAAGTCAAATTCATGTAAAAGCTTTTTTAAATTGTTCTTCCAACCAGGATTCCAGAGGAAAAATTATTGGCCATAGTAAACATTACATAATCTGGCATAACTCTGCAAAATCCAAATGCTCAAATAATGCATCTTTTTCTGCAAATACAAATTTTCCTTAATAGGTATTATGAACATTTTGCAAGTTTATGATAAAAAAAATTATGGTAAAATTTTTCAAACTTATGTGGTGGGACCATGTATGTGGTAATTGCAATGTATTTTGGGGAAAGGTGACGTTTTCTCAGGATTTGTTTTGGATGGACCACCCTTATTTGACTTAAATGTTGTTGAGAAAAGGCCAAAAAGATTTTGACTGTCACCAACATATCAGAACACATTTTTTCTTGAAAATTCAATATAAAAACTGAAAGCATATCTTGCTTTTCCTTCAATTTTGAGAAATAACTTTTTGTCATAATACCTACAGTATGTCTATCACAAATAGTAATAATAGGGGCTGTACTATGCTCATTTTTACTTCCTAATTTTATTTTTGGGGTCTAATTGAATAGATGTACATACTTATATAGTAGGAAAATAGTTGATATCTATTATTACTTGCACTTTCTCCACAACTCACTATCCATATTACATACTGTGTATGGGTGTACATAGGCACTACTGTTGTTTTTAGTGTTTGTATCTTATTTTATTTAATTTTTCTTTTTTTGTATTCTTATTCTTGTATTTTTATATTCTCTACTCTTGTACTCTTTCTTGTGATACTGGTTTCTGTTGAAAGCGTAAAATACTCCTAAATCGTCACATCTCATCTTAGCCCTCATACTGCAATGGTTATGCATATGACGTCACAGCAGGCGGAAGTCACTGTACTTACGCCGCTGAGTAGCTGAAAAGTCAGAGGGACGGTGTTAGCGTTCGATTTGAATGCCGCAAAAACACATGTGAAATGGAAAAGAGCTGTCGTGCGATTATTTGTACAAATAGATTTAACACGAAATAGAAGCTATCTTTTTAGAGATTGCCAAAAACTAAATAAGTAAGTGTAGAACGTGGATCGGTCACGCATGACCGATGGCCGATTCGTCAAATTGGTCTGGATCGGTGCATCTCTAGCTTACATGCACATAAAACTACATAACACACTCAATGAAAGGGAAAAACGGAGTCTGTAGCATTTTTTTAAGTGCTCAAATAACAGATTTACTACTTTATGGTCTTCAGCACCGGTCCTTTCAAGTTTTTCCTATGGTAAGCATCAGGCTTTAGGGAACCAGCACTAGAAGCTCTTCCACTCGATGCTGTGCAACAGAATCGTAATGTTCTGCCAAACTTTCATTACAGTCACTTTTCAGCAAAAGCACCTTCTCGTCATTTGGAATCGGCTAAGTCAGGTGAGATTTATCTAGAGAGCGTGATAGATGAGTGGCTTTCATTTTCACCTGGATAAACCCACCTGGAATGCATACGTTCATTATTGTTCAGTATATTAGCATATGAAATCCGCTTGTTTTTCGGCTATAAGGTGGAGCCACATTGCTACATCTTTGCCACAAAACTCTAATCATGTCCTTTCAGCTCTCCTCTCACCATCGTAATCACTCAGTTTCGATAAAAGGGCATGTTGGTTCATAATACGGAGATGGGAATGTAAAATGTTTTACCTGACTAATGACCAAGAGGGTGTTGTCACAAATGACTAGATGTAATAGCATTTACTTCTATTAATGTAGTGAAAGGATTGACCCTGTTGTGAAAAACAACTGATCTACAATTGTCAAAAATATTTTCAAGAGACTGTATTACATTATTACACTCCTATATGGTTCAGTAAAATAGCACATTGATATGAGGTTAAGGAGAGATGCAATTGTGAATTTCCTATATAAAATATGTAGTGATCTTTAAAAATTCTAACTCTTTTATTTTTTAATATCTATGAGAATGTGTGTTAGCAAGTGTGTGTTTATTTTAAGTTTAAGCGTGAGGCAAGTATGATGTATCCTTTGTACATGACAATATTACTAAATTCTCCTTGTTTTTATAAATAGTTCAGTTACTATTCTTCAGATGGGTGGAGTTCCTGAATTACGTACATACATTAAAAATTGCAATGTAGAAACCAAAAATGAGGCAACAGTTCGCCTACTAGATGTAAGGGATAAATGGGTGGAGGTCACGCCCATAATACGTAACCCTAAGCCTCATGTGACAATGAATGAATGTGTTATTCCATTCAAAGTCTGCTGTCCCTTCAGGCAGTACATGTCAAGTCTATAGAACATACCATCATTTGGTCAGTAAGTATATCTATGCAGGAAATGTGTAGGTTTATGCTATGAAAACCATCTGGAGGGACATCTGTGAAGAGCCAGGAGGTGCTGGGTATGAGTGATGGAAGGTTTTAATATAATGTATAGCAATGTTTTAATAGCTTGGGATTAAGGTCAAATGTGGAAGCTGACTATAAAGAGAGCCAAGAAGAATAGCCATAATCACTAATGAGTTTCTGAAGATCTAGGGAAGGTCTACAAATTCCTGAAATTTTACTTTTTCGGAAGTACTGCTGCTTTGAACTACTGCCTCAAGGATAACATAAAAATGGTTGTTAGTAGCATGGTGCACAAAGATCTCCGGCCGAAGAATGTAGGAAGAAGGGCCTAGCTAGATAAGGAGACATGTGACCTCAGATTGTTTTCTACAACAATGTCAATGTGTCTATATTTAAAACATTCTTTAAGCTGAAACCAACTGACTGAGTAGAGCCTGTTTTGTAGTCTTCATGCTCTCTCGGCTCTTGTATGGGTTTTTAGAGGTACTTCTGTTTCCCCCAGCAGTAAAAAAACACAAGGTCCAAGTGAATTGGTTTCTTTTAGCCGCCCTTTGTGTGAGCCTACGGCCTAGCATTCTGTCCAGGGTGCCCACTGCCTCATGCCTGGGATAGGATCCATTCTCATTTCTCATATCGATCCTGTGCTAGAAGAGCAACCTGGAAAGTTCATGGATGGATGAATCCACATATGCTGGATGCTTCTCATGGAACTGTCACACAAACTGCTACCTCAATGCCCTGCTTCAAGGTGGTGCACCCAGAGTTTCCTCCAGATCAATTGCAGAGAACACAGGTATCTGCAAGCACAACAAAACATGCAAAATATCACAGTGTCTTCCTCTACATCCATCCATCTATTATCTGTAAACACTTGTCCTATTCAGGGTTGTGTCAGGTCTGGAGCCTATCCCAGAGGCTACCGGCACAAGGCAGGGAACAACCCAGAATGGGGCACCAACCCATGACAGGGCACACTCAGACACCAGTCCCTCTATATCCAAAGCTTAAAAGTATTATATTTCCATTTATACATACTGTATATATTTAAGGTGACCAGATAATCCATGTCAGGAGGACACAGCGAAGACAGGACTTGTAAACTAACATTTAAAACGACCTGGATTTCACTTAAGCGATGAGTTCTTGCTATGTGCTGTTCTCCTATAATCA
Organism: Brevimyrus niger; assembly: GCA_015164015.2. Taxonomy (NCBI): domain Eukaryota; kingdom Metazoa; phylum Chordata; class Actinopteri; order Osteoglossiformes; family Mormyridae; genus Brevimyrus; species Brevimyrus niger. Next base: position 15,344,936 of record JAABNY020000095.1, read on the forward strand.
TGCATGTCTCACTAATGTTAATGTCTAAGCACAAGATGAGCTGAACTCTTTAGTCAAGCACAGGAGCCTTTCAGTTTTAAAGTAGTTTGCAAAACCTGAAGTAGCTGGAGGTGTCCTCCCTGACAGGGTTTATCTGGTCTTCCAATCCATATTTTAGCCATTATGCTACCCACTGTCTCTGTAGTTTATTCCTCCCATGATTTGTTGCAATGTATCCTCGGATTCCATCGCTGTTCTAATTGGAGTTCTGCATGTCATTTTTAATGAGGAATATAATGAATTTTCTGCACGACAGAAGATTGAGGACTGCGCATAGCTGAACTTGCTTGCAGTGAATGGCTGCACTGTGCCCCAGTGTCTCATTGGACGCCGCGCGGGATGTCATTAAGAGGGCGCGAGCCTATCCAGCGAAGACGTGTTTTTTTTAAAAGAGGAAGGTGCTATACCTGTGATACTGTTATCTTACTTTCCTTTTACGTTGTCTGAGTTTCTGTTGTTGAACAGATAGTCGAGAGCACTTTAGGTATTCAGTCTGAAAGCATATGACAGCGTATCCGCAGCTGAAGCCGTTTGCTGAAGTTTAGTCTGTTGCTTTCTCTTGGGTTATTCGGTATTCGCCGGTGCTGTTATGAGTTAGTGACATGAAACAGGGTTAAGTTACTTAACGTAGTCGTCATCTCACTACTGAGCAGACTTCTACTACTGACCTCGAATTCACGTGTTGATACCGAGACGAGGAAAAGCCGGACTCAACAATGACCAACAAAAACGGGATGGTGATGAAAATCCAAACACCGATCCGTACGGACTCATTTAAAAACAGTTATGATGTGGTTGGGAAAACACTGGGCAGGTAAGTGCGCAGTTTTGATCTTACATCTAACTGAACGACTTATACGAATCGGTGTATAGTGCTGTTGCCCAATCGATAGCATGAAGGCAAGTTTAGTCATGCAAATGCTTGGTAATAGTCTGTATTTTCTAGTAAGAATGAGAATGGAAAATGTAGAACAACACTAAAAAACTGTTCTGTGATGTGAACCTGGAGTGTAGACCTCTCAAAATCCAGGTCGGGAAGAGAAACTAATAATAAAAGTATATGTCTAAGAAAGAAAAGCCGGCTTTTCTGTAAATAAATGAATCTACTGTAGGCATCACATGGCTGACGAATGAGTAAGACTTGGAGTGTAGCTGAATGTAATACTGGCTTAAATTCTGGCTGCAGCCGTTCAGAGTATAAACCCATCAATTTATGGCTACCGGTATTCAGTTTGTCGTCAGTTATAGACATCTTTGCTGCAATCTTCCTTGGCATTGTACAGCCTCTACCCCCCAATTTATCATGTCGATCTTTCTTCATTGCCAGACTGCTTCCTTGGTACTACGACAGATCTGATATCCAGTTCTGGAGAATAGACTGTCTGTTGTCATGCTGTCATAAAGGCTAATGTTCGTGCTATCCCCTTTCCTTTTAAAGGTGCATGCTGATGTTTGAATGTCTCTTTTTCCTCTTAAATTGACTGTTCTATGACACAATCGTCCATGCATGTAAATGCCGGCTTGAGTGTTAACAGCAGGCGGCTGATCGTCAGACTTGAGTAACTGTGTGAGTGAAACTGACAGCAGACAACACAGGAAAAGAAGTTTCACAGTTCAGATGAGGCTCATTTCCTTTTATGGAATGGCAGTGGTGGTTTGTGCCTGTGATCGCATGGTCGTCAGTCCGAGCCCCTGCCTTGGAAGAATAAACGCATGTCCGGGGTCCCCTGAGCTAGGGGTGCTGTTTGCTGCGCTGTGACCCCCCTACCCCAAGCATGCTCTTACCTGTGTGTCAGTGATGCAATTTAATTAAGAAATAATGGTGTAGAAATCTGTGGACACTTGACCAGCCCAGTTTTGCACAGCTTTGACTCTGCAGGGCTGTTCGTGTTTTCAGGACCCGTGACCTCTGAAGTCCACATACTGTGCGTTCCTATTGAAAGAGAACTTGACTACAAATAACAGTTAAAATGCCTTATTCTGAATTGATTTAGTCAACAATGCATTCTCTACTGTCAACGATGATTAAATTTTGCATATCAGTATTTACTCTTGATGTCTCAGGGAAAATGGCCACTATATTTAAAGATCCTGCATATCAGTGCTCATTGGAGAATGTCCAGACTGAATAAAAAAAAAATACAGTTGATTCATCTAACAATATGTTGATTTCCAGTGAAGAAACTGTATAGGTGGTGACAGTTGACTGACCCTGCTGTTCTTTTTCCTGTCCACTAGGGGTAAGTTTGCTGTGGTGAAGAAGTGTGTCGAAAAGTCGACCGGGAAGGAGCATGCAGCCAAATACCTGAAGAAGATGCGCAGGGGGCAGGACTGCCGCTCAGACATTATCCATGAGATCGCCGTGCTGGAGTATGCCAAATCCAACCCCTTCGTCGTATCCCTCCATGAAGTCTATGAAACAACAAAAGAGATGATCCTGGTGCTTGAATAGTAAGTGGCCCGTAGCCACGCCCCCGCCCCCACCCGCCCGCGTCCAGAGTGATCTTATATCTAGAGATACTATGCCAGGGGTGTCGGCTTAATGGTAGATGGG
>JAABNY020000095.1:15353920-15365121 GCA_015164015.2 Brevimyrus niger
GTGTCCTGTCCTGAACGGCGACAAATGCGACTAAGCATTATATGTGACCATATGAAACGCCCGTCCCAAAATGTGCCCCTGAATTAAACAAGAATAATAAAGAAAAGAATTGTTTACTGCCTTCTTTAGTTGAATTGACCAACTTCCAAGCACTTTGCCAGAAAATGAACTGATATATTACGGTGTTCAAAAATCTTAATTTATTACTTTGGAAAATTTATTACATATTTTTTACAACTGAGTTTTGTTTTCAATCTCGTATAAATGCCCAGTCATTGCTGCTAAAATTGTGTTATTCAGATTAATGTGGAATTTATTGTTATTTTAAAGTTCTCTGCCTTATTTCCTTGACTTTTCCAAACTGAGTAATATTTTGTAAAAGTTCTTGAAAGGAAAATCTGAAATACAGCCTCATGCGTAGCATCTCAAAGCTGGTTGCATTAGTAATGCCTTGAGGTTTTATATGGAGAAAAATTTCCAGAACAAGCATTAAATCAAAATACATACATTCATACAGAGGACTGAAATGTGTATATTTGTCTATGTAGTTTTTAGGTTAATATCCTAAAAAAAAATTCTGTTGTCTGTTTGTTTTAATTCATGTATAAATATATAAAGTGTTGTATTAACTTGTCATCTTTCTTGTTTGTTCCACTAAGCCAGTGCGGTGATGTGGGTCCCCTGTCTTCCTATAGACTGATTGCTATCAGGAACTGAGCTGCCTGCTTGCTCTCTTTCATGTTGAGGCCACATCCATTACATTTTGATGTCTGACATCGAGATCAATACCTGCAGTTCAGGCTTGTGGGATGTGCTCTGATTCATACACGTGCTTGGAAGCTACCAGGAAGGTTACCAATACGAAGTCTATGTAGTCATTTAATTATCCCTAACTGCTATGAATGGTAAACACACACACACACACACACACACACACACACACGAACAAGCTGAGCCAAAGCAATATACTAGAACGTTATAGTAGCAGAGTTACTATGGCACAAATGGCAGATTATTTAATTGATGGTCACAGTTAGGGATGGGCCGATGCACATTTTTTCAGTTCCAAGATTCCGATACAAGAGCTGCTTTTATATATATATATATGTACATTTATATATATAAAGCTAGTAAATCCAGATGGAAAAAATGTATGACAAAAAATATTTAATTAGGCTACTTCAAACATACATAACGTACTGTTCCACCTTGTTTGTTTTACACATTTTTGAGGCATTTGCAGTTCAATATGAATATCTTCAAAGCAAGTATACACGAGGTGAATGCTTGAAATTTTAACACAGTTCCTCTCCCATTGGCATCAGCTCAGTTACACTTAGTTGCGATTGCAATCCCACTTGTATCAAAAGCTGAAGCATGTTCGTGGGACAGTCCAGGTTAGCGACTCCCAAATCATCCATTGTTTTTTTTTGTCTTGCACAGTTACGTGCGCTTTGTTAAGTGGGATTGTCCGTTAAACGCTATTCCCACTGTTGTGTTTTTTTTTCTTCCCCGCCAATCAGGAATCAGGAGCCGCTTATATAGATCTTCAGATTTAGTCTTGATTGCAACAGTGAGGTTACAACCAAGGCTGGTCACCATGCAGGAGTGTGTCCAATACTGTTTTACACCAGTTTTTATACACGTTCTTTAACAATATCTCGTCACTTGAGCATCATCATTCCTTCAACCATTCACAATCATTGTTTTTTCCCTTAATCCACACCCCTAAGTGATAAGTTTGTTCATGATTTCTTTTACTTCATTTTAAAAAAATGCTCAGCTGTGAGTTCCTTCCTTCAGCAGTAAACCTTGGCAGCTTCAGCCTGTAGCACATTGACTAACTAGAGGGTTGGTAATATATTTGTCCTTTAACATAGTGATAAAAGTGGATATTCATAGATTCAGGACTAACAAAGCAGCCAACAAAAAATCTAATAAAAGATGCAAATACATAATTGATTACATTGTGTTGATTACATTATAATTTTTACATTGTAATGATTACATCATGGGTATTTGGCATACCTTTAAATAGCAACATAATACTTATATTCTACGTTATATAGAGCTAAATGATATTCCATGCCACCTCTTAAAACTTTATTTTACAATGATTGCAAATCGCTGTGATACTTCTTTCTGTTAAAAGCGTAAATACTCCCTGATTATTACGTCTTATCTTGCGCTCCTCGTACTACGAAGGGTATGTGCATAACGTCAGAGCAGGAGGAAGTCACTGTACTCACACCTACTGAGCAGCAAAAAAAAACAGGGGCAGCAATAGCGTTCGATTCGAATGCCTCAAGAAAACACATGTAAAATGGGAAAGAGCTGTCATGGGATTGATTGTACAAAATAGATTTAACACAAAATAGTATAACGTGGATCGGTCATGCATGGCTGATACCCGATCCATCAAACAGGTCTGGATTGGTGCCGATACTGATCCGAATATTGGCTCGGTGCATCTCTAGTCTCTAGCACTGCTATGTATAAAGCTACACAACCTCAAATTGTGCTACTTGTTCCAACACTTCCCTCAGATGCTCGATCTGGCTGTCCAAATGATGCAACAACAATTGACTGATTGGACAGGGCGACCACCTTCTGGTGATCAGAGGTCCCGTTCCACCACTCCTGTGCCCATCGTAGCTGCTTTTGATGGTAGAGTTAGCATGGACACTCTGACAGGCCTGTGGCTTTACTTTCTTGGTCTCTGTGCCATATGACACCTCAGCAATGAAGAAGTCTTCTCTCACATTCCACTTCAGCATTTTTTTTTACTTATACCTGGGAACAGCTATTATGAAACTCCATTCATCCATCAACCAAGCACTTTTCCTGGGTACAGCTGTACGAGGTGCAGGGGGTCCGGAGGTGCGAGGGGCCTGGAGGTGTGAGGGGCCCGAAGGTGCGAGGGGCCCGGAGGTATGAGAGGCCTGGAGCCTATCCCCATCATTACATAGCATTTATTTAAGTCGCTTTTACCCATAGTGACATTCAATCAAGAGTACGGTCAGCTAATCCCTGGGGTAATTGGGCCCTTCCCAAGGGCCCATCAAATTCAGGGCACTGTGTAATAACCCACAATATGGATACACCCTGCATGGGGTGAGCAATTTGGACTGCATTAGTGAAATATTTAAATGCATTCTCTTCTGAAATCTGTGAATATGAAAAGCAGATTTTATTGCCATAGTATTTAATTGTGAGGAGGTCAGTGACCAAAATTTTATTTTACCAGGCCCTTCAATCACATTTTATCTGTGCCATGGTTAGTATATTTTCAGAAAGCACTTGGCCTCACAATTTAGGAATTTTCCCCGTTATTTAACTTGAGGTCAGTATCCAGAAGTATCTTTGATGTAAAATTAGACTGTGGCTTTTTCCGTTGCAAGCTTGTTTGAATATATGAATAAGAAAATAAAACAAGTTATATGTCAAGTTAATTTCCCCATCCCTCACTGCTATTATTTTTCTTGTTTGATTTTTCTTGATCATGTTTTTTGTCACACGGTGCCAACGTAGTGTGTAAAACCATCACTAACACAACTTTAAAATTCTTCTTTTAAAATGTCTTAACAAACTGTCTTAACAAAAATACCACCTCCCCGCCTGAGTTTCAATTTACATGCCTGTTTGCCCCTGCAGGAATGTAATATCTGTGTAATTCATGCATCACCATAAAACAGAATGTTCTAGGTGTTCCAGATTCACGTTAAAAAAAAAACACTCTTTCACTTAGCATGCCATTGTACGTAAATGTTTTGTTTCTGCTCGCCGACAAAGGAAATGACTGGGTGTCCAGGATTTTACGGGACTGAGGTGGCAACCCTACCTACAATACTGATTGCACTTTCCAGAGTGTATGGCCACACCAAAAACACAAGGTTTAGAAACATCTAGACTGCTAAATCCTGAACTTCACAACTCATTACATTTCAGTGGGCGTCTGACAATGCATGAGATTTACATGCTCAACTTTATGGCTTTTGCCTAAAACTTTATAAAAGGTTGTTTCTACTTGGGGATAGGAGCATCTTAGGGTCTTGAAACATCCGGGGCAGCCAAGAAATCTTTAGATTTTCACCTGAAAAATGCACCATTTCCAAGTCATTTCAGAATTAAATGAATATCCTATGTGATACTCTAGCAAAGCATGAAATCTGCACATGACACTGCCACCTCCCAAAATATGAGTTTCCCAGAGTGACAGCCAGGGGTCAGCTTCCTGCCCACTGCCTGTTGTGTGCTAGCATGGGGGGTAACTACAGATTGTAGCGATCACTGAAATAATTTGTAATAAATCAAGTGACTACTTAGTGAAATAAAAGAATGAGCGTTTGTGTCTCCGGGCCATCCACACTGATGTGAATCGATTTGAAAGAACATAGACATGTTAGTCATGGAGCTGACTTTTTTGAAGAATATCAGTGAAGTTTCGGAATTGAAAAAAGATTAGTTTACAATGCGTTATTTGTGCATTTCTGAGTAATTAATTTGTATTCTGGTGTATCCATACTAGCTAGACCAGTGGTTCTCAAATTACGTCATGACACACTGCTGTGCCTAAGGAGCTGGTCAGGTGTGTTTTGGAATTAGCCTTATGATATTTTACATGTAAAGGTGTGACTTGGAAATACTTGTTTTCATAAATGGTGAGCCTTGTTTCATAAGCGCTTGAGGAGCCCTGAGCTAAACTAGCTAGCTAGCTATGAGCCCTCTTCTTCACCAACCTGAACCTACAGAAGCTGCTATGACAACAGGGGATAACTCCAGTTTTGCCTGCACATCCTCACCAATTTTTAATAAAAAAAAAAAATGCTTCTTATCCATAATTCATTTTTGGAAAGAAACTCCTTTCGCTAAAGTAAATTTGCTAGCTAGCAATCACCTGATGCCAACAATGACAAGCCTGGTGCTCTCGCTCTCTCGAGATGCACATGCACATGTGCACATGTGCGAAATAGTCTGAAGTAGATCTGATGCTTGAGGACCCAAAACTACTTGCGTTTTTGATCAACAATATCATATTATTTAAAAGGGTTTTAATGTAAAATCTGAACTTAATAGATCAGGTGTTTATTATTATTATTATTATTATTATTACTACTATTATTATTAATAAAAAAATAAAAAGCTGTACCAGGATAATGGCAATAAGACACTCCTTCCTGTGCAAAAGCCTACTGCGAATAACTTGATGAATATAATCTATGAACTCGTCGATCCATATGGTTTCTTGTATTTCCATTCAAACATCTAATTTCCCCGTTCCTATAGAAGAATCCAAATATTTACAACTATTGAAGCAGTGTTGTCGACTTTGCTCAGCTGGCTAAAGTGAGATTTTCATATTGAGACAGTCTGCACACATATTCACACATCATTGCATGTACAGCCATGGAAAAAATTAAGAAACCATTCTATATTTTAAAAAATAATCTGCATTTGGGAATCATTAAGTGCAGGTGTGGAGTGCACTGCTAGGATAGTTTGTATCAGGCTCTTAGAAGCAGGACTGAGGTCCCATAAAGCAAGGAAGAAGGTCTTTATTAATGAGAAACAGAGAAGAACCAGAAAAATATATATTATTCTCAGACACAAACCCATAAATTGAGAAATGAGTGAAACAAAAAATTGTGCTGTGGTCTCTTAATATTTTCCGTGGCTGTATGTAATAGATTTATTACCATGTAAATTGTCTGTAGGGTTTGCAAACTGCCCCAACATTTTGATGTAGCTAATTCTATGTTTCTAATGGAATAGTTTAGATTTGCCATAAGATTTCTTGTGTGAGGGAGAGAGTCTGAGAGCACCAGATGCGGGAGACCCTCAGGTTGTCCCCTAGATGGCACTATTGATGCAGTTTTCAGGGTGTGCCTCCTTCAGTTGTGAAACACCAAACTAAGACATTGAGACTATCGCTATTCAAAATACTAAAAAACAAATACCTGCTTTTGTATGCAGTAGGTTGGCCTATTCACAGGCACTTTACAGCATATTCAAAATGCTGCATCTGGAACTGTTACTAGGAGCAGAAAGTATGAACATAAACCATAGTCCCTGCCTTCACTGGCTTCCTGCTAGGTATTGGGCTGATTTTAAAGTTGATTTACATACATATAAGAAATTCAAAGGTCAAACACACATCTGCTTAGCATGACTGATCAATATTTTGTTGTAATTATGGTTGTTTTGTGTTTGCCAGCAAAATGTAGTATCTGATCTAGTGTAGGGTCACAGTGATTCGGGAGTGTATGCCAATGGGTATAGAGCACAAGGCAGAGGACACCATGGAACTGAGGGACTTCTATGGCAAAGGTAGAAATTTCAGGCCGTGATTTTGTTTCAACCAACCAGCTGAGTAGAATGAGTCAGAGTTACGGAGTACTCAGCTGGTTGGTTGAACCAAAATCTTGGCCTGAATTTTACTTTCTGGATCAGAAATTTCCACCCCTGGTCTATGGCCTGGCACACGCTCACTCAGACACCAAATCACTGTGCCTTTAGCTTGTAGGAGAGCCGGAGGAAACCAATACAGACACTAAGAGAACATACATACATGCCGACTTTTACTATGTCATTAAATCGATGGCATCCTTCAGCAAGGTGAAATTGTGTTAGACACTTGAACGACACAGACAGTACAGCTCAATTCTCAAGCCAATGTCATGCTCTTGTCAAAGTGTGTAATCTTCAGATCAGCCATTCACACAAAAATCAGCTTAGTATATTGCATTTGTGCAAGATTTGTTTCCACAAATCCCTTTGATTCACAATGATCTGTTTAATAGGAAGCCACTAGTTCTTGCGCCAAGCCAAAGGCATCTCAAGGTCTGCATTTCGGTCGTTTTAATACCTGAGGCAATAGATACAGAAAGTGACTTTATGGCAGCATATCTATATCTCAGTAATCAGCATTGTATCAACTTGCTTTCTTATGAAGAGATATTTACCTCCGACAGAGATCCTCCTCTGCATGTAAGCATACAGCCGTGTGCTGCATTCGGAGTTGGGGGATGGAAAACAAGCTGTGTATTGCACACTTCAGCGTTTGCTACAGTATTTGAATGTTCATATATCACCTTACAGTTGTAATATCATTGGCTATTTATAGTAGAAATACCAGTGAATGTTTCTTCTATGTTTTTCTTTGTGGAGAGAAGTTTGGAGCAGACAGAAGTGTCTGACATTTGAGATTTAGTCATGGTTACAGAGACAGAGCTACTTGTTGCTGTTTCTTACTCACAAGCTGCGTCCCAATTCGGGAGCTGCATCCTTCTAAGGCTGCAGTCAAAAACCACATGCGTCACAGTGGCCCAACCGGGCTGTTCCATTTCAAAGGCTCCTTCAAATATGTCTTAGAAATGTGTCCTTCTTTTCCCAGGTTGAGAATTGATCCACCTTCTTCAAAGCCCAGTCTATCACAAGACACATCGCATGGATTTTTAGAAGGACACAGCTTACAAAGACTATGTAGACCATGTCCTACAAAGGATGCAGCGCCTGAATTGATATGACTGACAACAAACTTCCCCACCTGTATGTGAGTGTATGTCTCAAAGGAGAACAAGATAGGATATGCAAAGAGAAACATGCCAATGTACTTGGTGCATTGTACTCGTGCACAATGTACTTGGTACAATGTACTTGTGTAAATAAAACATCATTTACATTTTGTGCTTCTGCTTTTTGACAGGGCCATCCTGCAATTTTATTAGATTTCTATGTCTAAGCCCTCAACCTTTTTTTGACTAGGTAAAATCAACAATTATATTCTGCTTGTATAAGTTAAGTATAATGTGCAGGGTTGCATAGTGTAGTGGCACAGAAGCTTTGTGCATCCTTGGCTGGTTTTGATTCCCAGACGGGGTCTGTGTGTGTGGAGTTTGCAGGTTCTCTCTGTGTTTGCCAAGATGTACCCTACAACCGAAGTTCAGTTCTGCCATCAGAAACTATGTGGTTAGGTGAATTGCTATTACGGAAATGCCCATAGGGAGTGATTACCTGCCTGAGTGTGTGCACTGTAATGGGCTGACATCCCATCAAGAGGGCTTTCTTGGGTAGTGCTATTCTGTGATAAGATCCAGGCTCACTGCAGCCCTGTGTGGTATGCAGTGTCAAAATGCATGCCGAGAAGGTGTTAGGCTAGTGGTTCCCCACCCAGTCATCAGGGACCCCAGGCAGTCCACATTTTTGTTCCCTCCCAGCTCCCAACACCTGTACCAGATGTACCAGCCCCTTGTTTTTGATTGGCTGGGAGGGAGCAAAAATGTGGACTGTCTGGGGTCCTTGAGGACTGGGTTGGGAACCACTGTGTTAGGCTATAATGCTGACCATTAAGCTTTTATGTTGCTCAGTTTTTTTAATTGTAAAACTTAATTCATACATACAATGTAATCATTACAAGATTGTCATAATTCATATTGACATGAGGAGGACCTGAGTAGTATAAGTAATATAATTTGCTAGTCATTCTTGACAGACTGCAGCAGCAACTGAGTATTTTTACATAAAAGAGCCACAGAAGTCATTTTGTTTTCTTTATAACAATCCAGGCTTTTCACAAGTATTGATCTCGGTGTCTTCTACAGTCACAACCCCCTGTTTAACATAGTCTAAAGCTTTCCAGCTTATAATATTACCTGGTGAGAAACTGGTGTGAGTGATGTAATTCTGGATCTGGCAGGGAGAGAGGGTGTGGTCCCACATGTGGACGTCGGTGATGTCACCCACGAAAGACTGGTGTGCCTGAAAGCCCCCTCCGTAACTGTCCTGTTCCTGACCTAAAGTGATAATGGCGGGTGCACGGATGGCGGCCTTATTCCCCACAGGTTTCTTGACACTGTGTTTTCCATTTACCCACAGCTGAATAAGGTGGTTTTTGGAATTCCAGGTCATACAGGTCGAGATCCACTCGTTTACCTCGACTGGAAGGCCAAAGAATTTAGTAAAGAGATTATCGATATACCCTCCATACACACCAGAGGGTTCCTTGAACAGCAAAAACGCATTGTCGTGTGTAAGTGTAGCCATGGAGAAAATCGAGAATCCTCGACTCAAGTCAGTGAAGAACCTCAGGCAGACAGTCAGGGCAGTTAGGGACGTCTTGTCATCAAGCGTGATCTTTACATAGTCCGTGGCTGTCTCTTTTGGGAAGGTGAAGGCTTTCCCAGAGAGATCTGAGTCCAAAAGGCAACAAATATTAAAATCCGCAGTTCATCTTTTTCCTGCCAATACTTTTTTCACTATTAATTATCAAATGGTATTTGAGAGCTTTCACCGACAAGGAGAATATACAGTATTAATGACAAATGTTACATGAAATATACATGAAAGATAATGGCAATTAAACACACATAGTTACAAATGTACTTGTATGCATTTATCAACAGAAACGCAATTTGTCATTCTGTAAACTTCCTACCTTCTCTTTCAGCATAACTTCCAATGATCAGATAGAGCACATAGAACAAAAGCCCCTTCATTGTAGTAGCTGCCCAAATATGAATGTGAAGAGATATCTATAAAGGGTATAAATCGATGAGTAACACGGCCTCCTGATGCCCATTCATTAATAATCACATCGCTAACAAAACACCTGGATCCTACACAGGCTCTGATGTCTTTAGCTCACAAGTATGAAGCTGACATGTAAAATAGCTATAGAATTTGACATATCACATTATTATATCGATACATACCTCAAATTATTTATTATCCATCACTGCAAAGCTGAAATATAAAATTACCTTAAATGTTGTTGATGATAAACTTCAGTCTCAACAGATCAGACAAAATCTTTTTTTTTGCCTGCAATACACTGAGAAAAACAAGAGGAATCCAAGGAGGCGGGGCAGGGTTTGAAAACACACCCCATACATCCACCAATTCTCCCCGATTTTCCAAAGCAAAATAGGAGCTAGGATATTTTTTGATAATGGTCTATAATACAATATAATGATTATAATGTACAGGTATATATATGTGATGCACACAACTTGTGTAATGCAAAAAAATTGATAAATGATATTGTAGCCATTAATAACGGAACCAATAAAATTCTAATGCTACACAATAAAAACACAGCCCGTAGCATTTTATTTTTCTTCTCAATGAAAATGTTTTTGTTAATTTTCTAATGTATTGCATTTTGTAAAATTATAGCCTGTGATCAGAAGGTAACTAGTTAGAATCCCATATGGATGGCAAGTCCTTAAGTCCTTAAAAAATGCTCCATAGAAAGCCATAAACATAGCTGACCCTGTGGTTGAACCCTAAGCTTGGTTCTCAACAATACGTCTATATGTTCAAAAGGAGAGCAAGAGGGGATATGTGAATAGAAATATTACAATGTACGCGTAACTGTACAGTGTCATTGCTTGAATGCAATTTGATGCTTTTTTTGTCAGTGGTACAGCTTTAATGTTGGTGACTTCTGCCCCCTAGTGGATCTTGAAAACTAAAGAAATGTACACACATTAGAACATCATTTTTAGCAATGAGAATGACTGCAGTGTTTAAACATAAGAAGTGGTGTGGAGCATTGCAGGGTTGGGCTTGGTCTGTGAGTCAGCAAGGTTGCATGTTTGAATCCTTTACTTGGTGGAGTCATCGCTGAGCAAGGCCCTCAATTTCAACTGCTCCAGGGGCACAGGCTACCCACTACACCCAAACCTTGCTCTTATATATATGCATGAGTGTTTGAGTGGCTCATGGGGAGCAAGATAGAGCACACAAATACTTCCCAGTTTACCTACTGGGATGAGGAAAGTCCAGCTTTTCAATTAAGAGAGGAATGGCTATATTTTAATAGAATTTCATATTGATGTGAATTTCCCATGTATTTTAGACATTGTTTTTCTCTTATTTTCATTTCGCCAATGAGCGTAACTATAGTGAGTCGAACATTCATTGGCTCAAACGTATTACTAACAGATTAACATATTTGAGGCTGCTTGTCTTACGAGTTTCAGAAGAAACATCCATTGAGGAAACTCACAGACCTCAGAGTGGAATTCTTGGAGGAATTCCTGTTGGTTCCTGGGAAGGGGGTTCCCTGAGTCCAGTGAGAATACAGTGATCTGGCCTCAGTGGGAGACTCTGGGCTGTCATCATGTCCTGTGCGGTACTTCCTCTCTTCTGCAGCAGCATTCCAGCAGGGCACTCACTGCATGCAGGGTGGTGGTGGTGGG
>JAABNY020000095.1:15365221-15384247 GCA_015164015.2 Brevimyrus niger
TGGGTGGCCCCTCCCCGCTTCCGACGCTGCTTCCCACTGGTGCTCTCCCTTTTCCGGTGGGTGTTGGGGTGTGGGGGGGGGGGAGGTTTCCAAGCTTGCTTTCTTCTCTTGCTTTTTTGAAGGAAACCTACCAGAGCCCCAAGGTCTCTTTAGCTCCACTGGGAGGGAAATGGAGCCCCCGGGGAGGCAGGGGAAGTGCGGAGTTTAGGGGGCGGCCTGTTCTCCCATTGTTCTGCAAGAGCTGCGTGCCTTTCTGATGGGACTCAGAGCCAGGAATCCCGAGTCATCAGGAAGACGGAAACTCACACCGTGCAGCTGCGTCCAGATTACGCACTGGTGAGCTTTAATGGTTAACGCAGCCCAAGTTTTGGGATCGCCTATTGTGAAAGACTGTATTGTCCTTACAGCTTATTTTCCAGAATCTCTAGGGGCCGGATGTGTGGCTGACATTACATGAGCAGCTTGGGTTTGGGCTGCAGTGCGTGTTTTACGCTCAGATCCCTTAATGTCTGAAAAAAAATCCCACAGTGGGACCCTCAGATGGGTCTGAGTGACCCCCAGATCGTGTTTAAACTGCTGATTCCAAATTACCAAGCGTGCATCAAACATACAAGACCATCTCCTTAGTATAAAATACCTTTTTTGTCATATACACAAACGACAGTATGCTGTCAGAATGGCTATTGTGACTTGTGGACTGAGAAATCATCAGTGTCTAGGCATGTGTGGAAAAAAAACACATATATCATATATTGGTAATAAGGCACAGGTGATGTGAATGGATGTGCGACTCACATGACTTTGCTGCTCCCTGCAATGTTCACCTCCCCACTGGCCAATATTATCTTATAGTAATATTGCATTTCTAATGATAACATAATTGAAGGACATCATCAGCATGACAGAAGTACAGTAAAAGAACAGCAAGTAGCTTAGTGTTTGAAAAACTGGGCCTGAACCATAATGTTGCTGATCTGGTAGGGACTCGGTATCGAAAAACACCAACGCTTTCTAGAAATACTCAAGGCGACGTGAACGCTAAGCTACAAGGAATCAAACTGCCAAGCAATTATATTACATGATAACAAGTGCATGAGTCACTGAACACCCAGCCTTCAGGAAGACGATGAGAGATTTATGTCCGTAAAAAGTTTGGCAGCCTGGCCAAGCAAAGTCAAAGAATTCTGGGACGAAGTTTGACCGGATTAATTTAGCAAAAACACATAGGAATGGGGAGGAATAGTACAAGGAGAACTAACCACCCTGGATAACCTGACAGAGAGAGATAGCAAAGACAGGTACTGCACACACGAATGTGTTCAAAATTCCTAGTTCCTAGTTAGTTTAATAATTACCAATTCTTTAATAATTACTTCACACCTGGCTCAGGGGTAAAAAAAAAGCTGGAAAATCAGCAGTGCTCGGACCTCAAGGTCCATGATTTGAATTAAGGGACAGATATGGGTAACTAAATTGGTCAGAACAAAAATCAAAACTCCATACGGACACAATATGGCAAAAATTTAGTCAGATACCATCATTCTACAGTATCTGCTGAATGTAAAAACAGTAATGAAGAGAAACAACAGTCATACACACTGAGCAAATCAACACACCTACCCAACTAATTGTCTTTAATATTTAAACAGAAATGTATACATCTCCCACAATAAGATAACAATAAATTACAGTACAACAATCAGCTCCTTTTCCTGAGAATTAGCAACTTCATTTCAAAACAAACCACACCACCAAATCGATTACGGTTGAGTTTGTTTACTGTGATCATCCATTTTCAATCAACAAGCACAATAAATACAGTTAATCGCAACACACAATTTTTCACAGAACACCACCAGCGTAATTTAAGGTGTTTACTGTCACTCACAGAATAATCATGACACAATGATATGCCCCCCTGCACACAAGAGATATGTCTACATATTGAGAAGTGACCATCAAAACATTCAAGGATAGCAGCATTGGCAGAACGATGGTGCTAATTTGGAAAACATCCCAAACTTTTCAGCAGGTGGTGCAGAAAATTGCATATTATGGTGACTGGGGTCAGCCGGGCTTGTTGTGGGTGATGGAAGCCTTGAGATGCTGGTATTGGGGATTCTGCAATGCTAAAGGGAGTGGAAGCTTGTGGTATGCAATAAGCATTTATTTTGACAGTGGGCCAAAGGTATGATTCAGCTCAGCTATGTTATTAGAGGACGCTCCATGTGACCTCCGACCCCAAAAAAGTCAATAAACTGAAACCTCACACACAAGCAGAAAAAAGGGACTCTGTGGTCAATTTAGCAAAATACGACTTAGATTAAATATTGATTGTCCTTCCTTTGAAGTGTATTGCAAGATCTGGAATGGAACGGCCAAGAATGCAAAGGCAGACATCAGAAGTAGAGTTTAGGATTATCGCAATAATACCGTGCACAGATAGCTCTGCCGTTTTTTTTACTTGGGTTTTTTTTTTGTCAGACAGAGGCAGTTTCATAAAGTTGTTATCTGACTGAGGTGAGCACAGAATTTTAGAAACTTATCAAATGCTATGGGGGAGGGGGGAGCAATAAAAACAGTAGTGAAATGACAGCTTCATTTGATGGTTTGCCAGATTTAGTTTGTCTGTCTTACCTACATATAGCCAATACATTTTTTTAGCTAGCAGTGCTTACATTTGCACTTCATTTAATTGGCTGTCTTTTTTTACACCCAGCTTAAAACAACAAAGCTACCTTGGTTCATTCAAATGGCCCCTTCAGCAAAAAAGACAACACAGCATTTCTCACCAATGGTACACAACACAAGACAGGCTCCTATACGCTGTGGCAGAGGAAACGGCGGCTGATGTGGGAGCGGATGAATTCACTCATCAAATCTTCCGTCCAGAATGCTATCGAAGGAGAATGGAACGAACTTGAATCCCTGTCCTGTGTAGAACTTGTTCTGGAACTCCACCCTTAAGACCAAACACAGCACAAATAGCTTTACTGAAACCAGAATATCAGTTCAGCCCGGCATACTGTACATCTGCTTTATGCATTTATTCATATGTTCATTCAACCATTACAACACATTTCAGAACAGTAAACATTAAGAACCATAGGAGTAATAACAAAAACATTTGAATAATAAAAATAATAAAGATGTTTTGCACATACACACACATTGCATAAAGTTGTCACACACCAAGTTAAACATCCATTGAACCACACCCAGTCAGTCCCCCCCCACCAGAATACACCTGTAGCCCATCTACTTGACTAATTGGCATGGTGTGAAAGCCCCCAGTCTCAGCTCACTCCTTGAGAAGAGTGTTTGTTTCATGATCTGCTCTCCATGCGGTACTTCTGCATGTCCGTTTGTTTGCCTTTGCTTTCTTCTACCTGCTTTTTGACCCTTGCCTGCCTTTGGAACATGATTCTGGAAATAAAGCCCCACACCTGGATCCTCTCTCTGTGTCCCTGTCTAGAGATGCAAAGAGGTGGAAAATTTCAGCTAAGTTCCTGAAAAGTTTCCATGGAAACTTTAACATTGGAATTTTGGGAATTTATAATGCATGAGGAAAAAAAAGTTTCTGACAAGTAAAGATCTGTACAGCTTTGTGGGAAGTCAGCATTTTATTTGCACCTTCAGCGGAATGAGGGCAAAATCTAGGGTAGCTTGGCAAAGCTTTTTGAATAAGCAAGACCTTTGAAACTGAGAAGGAATCTAGCAGCAACCGAAGGACATCTCAACATCAACCACTGGAAGGGTTTTTTCTCTTATCTGACGCCATGTCACCGGCTGCATCAAAGGTCTCACAGATGTTGACCGCATCAGCTGCCTCTGAACAAACCTGACCTCTCTTTGGCGACATGCTCACGAAAGTCTGCAACGGGCTCATAAAGGTACAGCTGGAGAAACTGGTGGCAGTTTGGGCAAACCTGAGGCCCTTTGACACAGTCTGATTTCCAGATCGTTCCTCCAGCTGCAGCAGTCAACAAAAACTGATATGTCCCATCAGTCTCCTCAGGGCAAAGGTAAGACAGGAATCCTGCATCAGGGCCCTAGGCTCCCGTACAGCATTTCTATTGTGCAGCTGCTGGGTTCAACTAAGAGCCTGGAATTACATCTGGAGAAAGAGGAGCAGGGAACAAGCAGCTTGGAGAAACAAAACCAAATAAGGACTGCAAAGCAAACCTCCTTCCCCTAATGAAAAAATACCTTTCAGATTGAAAGAACCTAACTGCACACTGCCACATAAAGTGAATTGCTATTGATTCTTAATATAAAGCAAATAATTCATGCACATTATTTCTGAATTACAAACAAAAAGGTGCTGACCTCATGGAAAAAATAAACAATCAATATACACCTTATGCTGCATGACTCACAAAACGTCACTGAATAAACACTGCATGCTAAAAATATTTAAATGTTACATTTATGTACTACATAAACCAACGTAGAATTCTTTTTTGTTTTATCGATCAGAAAATGAAAACAGTGGCCTCTTTGGCACTTGGCTCCCCACAAAGCCCAAGTTTCTCTTCAGTTCACTGCCGGCAGATATTCGTGCTGGTCCGCAGACTACTTTGTCACATTCCACAGAGAAAGTTATAAATAGAATTTGCCTGTCAGAAAGACTTAATGATGTATAGACAGAGGACCTTATTCTTTTCTTGTACATAACACATGAAGGCAGCTACACAGCCGCACAGAAACATAGATACTAAGAGTGACTGCCAGCTTGCAGCGTTGCGGCAGCCTTGCTATGCCGACACAAGGACAATGCAGGTCTCACACTGTCAAAACGTGTCACAAGAGACACTCACCCTGCATCATCTGAAAAAAAAGGGCTACCTTAAATTTAATATCATTATACAAATACGTACAGACCAGTGTTTCATTTGAGGTGAATAGGGGCCAAAAATTATAAGAGATCACACACACACACACACACAATAAAAATAAAAATCTCTTTTCATGTAATTATATTATATTCTCAACCATCACAGAATGTCTCAGCTACATTTTAAACTTAAAAGGTAAGAAATTCATCTGATGGAACTGATCCTCTGTTGTTTTTCAGTAACTGCGGTGCAGTGATAACTTCAAAGAACCAAGTGCAGGAGAAATTACAAAACAGAACTACAGCGCTCAAGGTACAGCCTGCCTCTCATTCAGATAAGTGATAAGCAGCTTTTCCACGGCCTCGCTTTCAGTTTTATTTTTTCACTGTTGAGTAACAGTGGGTATGTTTTTTTTCCTCACTAAAAGAAGCTTCAGGTCAAATGTTTATGAACATAAGAGCAGCAATCTCCTCTTGGCATGTTGCGAGAATATTCCAGGCATCTCGCCAGGAAAAACAATGATGTCCAGCCAGACTTCAGTGATACCAGTCTGCTAAATGCCTCAGTACCTCTCTGCTCTGTCCAAAGCTGGACTTACCCTGGATTCCCTGACCAAGCGTGAGGTCAGCTCAAGGCCAGATGATGGCTTTGATATGTCTTAGAAAATTATGTTTTTGGTCACCTCGAGAAATCGTCACTTTGCCAAAATTAAGAAAATGCACACACATGCAAAGAATCTAACCAATCAGACTGCTCAGTATCCACGACGATCTGATACCTTTTAATAATATATCATTACAGGTCCTTCTGAGAAATGTTCTCAGGTTCCCAGTTGTTTTAACCTAACTCTATATATCTGCTACTCTTAAAAATAAATAAATAAATAAATAAATAAATAAATAAATAAAGAAATAAAGAAATAAATAAGCACAAATCAAACAGGAGATAATAGAACATCTAGACATGCCTGGACCTTATTATGGAATCATATACCTTACTACCTAAGGTTGTTTGATTTATTATGTCCTGTATAATAATTTCTAGTAAATGTGTTAGAATAAATTTGTGACTCCATGTGTGCAAAAATAGTATATAAACACACAGTCCTGTGCAAACATCTTAGGCAGTCAAAGATAATGTGCTGTTTATATGGGTAATAAGTGTATATTTGTTCAGGAAAACACATTATATGCAAAGTAAGAGTAACAATAAAATTAACAAGTTTTTTTTTTCTCCAGGAAGTTACTGATATCTTGTTGGATGTCTAGAAGATTATCACTTCGGTTACCAAACCTCCTCTCCTGAGGGCTGTCATTAGAGGGAATTTGTAAACACAGTTTCAGTTAATGTCAACTGTCACCCACATGGCCTACTTCTTATGACATTAATGTAACTGAAGGCCAACATTTTAATAAAATTTATATTTGAGGTTTTGTTTGCATTCCTCTCACTGGTAAAACCCCATTAGGAAAACACAGAGGTTGCAGTGTGTGGTCGCACAAAGAAAGATGTGGTTAAAATCTGGCCAAAAAAACAATGCAACTCTGGTTAAGGTTCTCGTGGAGGATGTCGGTGTTCCCTCTTTTCGTCGGGTGAGCTTTGTATTCCCAGAAGCCCTCACTGCTACCTTAAGAGGCTGCAGGCCCTTTGTAGGGTCAGGGGCTGGGTTTCCTGCAGCATAAATGCCAAATGTCACACTCTAAGCTTTCTGCCATATGAGCAGAGGGGAAGGAGGCTCTCTGACTCAATGGAATTCGTAAGACACACAGAAAGCCGCTGGGTCTCCTTTTAGCAATGATACACTTTTGCCCTAACAGTATTTACGGAATAAGATTAAGCATGTAGTAGGCCAAAGGCAGGAAAATGGGCTAAATGAAAAGCAAGGGGATTCCCATGACAATTTTCATGTTCAATTAAATATATATTCATATTCCCCTTGACATTCAGAGGCTCCTGTTCTTGAGTCATCACCAGTTATGGCACTATTAATACAAATGACAATGGACTGAAGTCCCACCCACATGCACCCCAGCCCTGTGTCCTCTTCTGCCTGGAATGGGCAGCTGGAACATGGGTTTGTGGGAATCACAGCCCCCGACACATTCATGCACCACGCCGCTCATGTGCTTCCTTTGATCCAGCCTATTTGAGATGAGTGCTTTAAGCTATTCTTGTGACGTCCGACTTGTGAACCACCTCAGACGTCTCTCGCCCACCGATTCCTCAACTGTGACTGCCACAACTGATTGACTGCAGGGAGTTTTAGGATGCCTCTGATAAATATACAGTGAATAGCATATTATAAAAACTGGTAATTGTGGTAAAGTGAGAAAAGTACTTCAGAGGTCATTAGGAATGTCACTGTAAGCCTTTGTTATAATGCTTGCACTATCTGAGAAAAATTATACTAAAAGGCAAATTTAACGTTGGGCAAATAAAAAACAAAAAACTTATTATTGCTATATTATTAGCCACATAAATTACCAGCACAGAACAATCATATTACAGTCATCACAACTGTACGATGGTTAGAAAATATCAAACGGTGTTCATCGGAGTTGTGGCCTACAGTCCTGTTGACATGGCAACCATAGCCTGAGCATGAGGAAAGCAGGGTATGGGTGCAGGAATGCCTTACTGGAGTGGCAAATATTTTGCAAGGGAGTTGAGAAAGTGCAGGTTAAACACAGGGCCGAAGAAGCACAGGCCCCTTTTAGGTCCTCCTCAGTCCTACATTAGCCTAACCAAGCATGGAAAATGTCAGATATACTGACTCTATATAAAGACTTACTCAGTGTGTATGTGTTATTCCATAGGCAACCAATTTGGCTGCTTTCAGGTCAGTAATGGAATTTAGAAGGTGAAAGTGAGACATTCCTTAATAGCATAATGTTTTTCTTGGCACAATCTTTAGATGATCTGCAACAGATAGGGGTCTTCATCTCACCTTTTTATAGTTTTATCCCACTGATCATGAACAGCTGCCAGAGAATCACTCCACTTTACGTGCTTCTGAGATGTGCCAAGTTCCCCTAACTATGTTTTGGCAAAGCTAGACCTGCAGTGAAGGAGTACTTGAGAAAACTCACATTTCAGCAGCGATGGGCAGAATGAATGTAGAAAAACAATGGAAAAGCATTATCTTCTACCCTGTTCCAATGCAAATACACTGAAGTTCATATCAAATGTATGAGGTAAAGTGCTTATTAGCCTTTAATGGCTTATAGAAGTCAAAAGATTATTTAAAAGAAACAAATCCAGTTGAATAGAGCTGTACAGGCCGTGTACAGCGATCCTTTTTTTTTCTCCATTGATATTTTTATCACCACAGTCCTGAAAGATTACCTCAGCCTGGAAATGCCTACAATTCTTCCACCTGACTTTTAATCATTACAGATTCTACACAGCTTGTGAATGACAGAAAGCTTGAGTACAGGCCTGTTGTGAAAGAGTTTGGTCAAATCAGGCTTCCCCAGTTGGAAAAGCAGCACACAGACATTGACCTCAAGAACAAGATGAGACTTTTAGGTTAAAAAAAGATCAACTCCATGCGGCTCTGTCAGTAAAGGCCTTAAATACATTTATTTGCACTAATTCAATAAGTAACAATTTAGAAAGAATGCCTATATAATGAGTAAGGCAAAATTCAGGGCCTATAATGAGTACCAATTAAGAGCCAGTGTGCAGTGCCCACAATAATGAGTAATAGTTAAGGGGCAGCCTCAGCACTCTCATCGTAAGCACTAAAATATTATGTATAAAACAAGTAATCACTAATAAGCAGTGGGTGTGTAAGAAAGAACTGAAAAACAGACGAGCATATAATGGCTGCTTTCTCTTTCTGCAAAACTTAAACAGATCTTAAAAAGATCAGGTAATGACCCCCAACACACTTCAGCTGGTTCAGCTTCACTGGCAGCTAGTTGCCATGGAAATAGCACAATAGATACATACATAAGCTGCATACAAGCAAACACACACAGATACTGTCTGGGTAAAAAGCTAGTGTCGGTAGGAGGATGCAATTGATGCACCCTTGAGCACAGTTCTGAACCCGAAACTGCTCCCTGGCTGCTGGACACTGGCCAACCTGCCCTGAAGTCCAAACCTGCTGTCACCTGTACATGTTACTGTGCGCCTCTGGAAGAGCGAGATGGGTTAGCGAAATCCCAGTTTCCCCATGGGGATGAGTAAATTAACAGCTTTCTACTATTCTATTTATATGTCTTTACAATTGTTTTTTTTGTTTCTGTTGCCATTCCGTGATGGGCATCTATTCCCCACCGATACTCACCAGTGCAGGCGGAGAGCATGCAGGAAGGCTGACAGGCCCTCCATCACCAGCAAGATGCAGATGGTGAGCGTGGCGAAGGCTGAGAAGATGATGGACAAGCCAAAGAAGCCGCCATAGCTCCTGGAGCTCAGGCCCAGGCGCATGACCATCCCCCACAGCACCTCAGACAGCTCTGTGGGACATAGAGCAGCAAAGAGCCACACTTTAGTGTCTGAATACCACAGCACAGAACGTGCCATCCTGCTAATTATCTTCTCATTGACATGCTGCGGCACCCGAGCAATTTAATATCCACTTGGGGCTAAAAACTGTATTCGTGACAGACTCCAGCAAAAAGTTTACCACTTTACCACTGCATATGGCAAAAATGTGATGTGCGCCACGCCTAGACGTAAGGCGGTGAAAGTAACTGTCGTTGATAATAGGAGATGCTGGCATTCCTTGGGAAGCTGTCAGATGGAGCTTTGACACTCACGTGCATGAGCCAAGCTTAAAGCCCAAAGGCGGAGGTAGGAGGCTGTGTTGGAGATACAGCCCAAGCAGTACTCAATGGTGTGGATGGCCTGGTGGACTGCTACATCTCCAAAGTTAAACTGTAGGGACAAAACAGAGGGAACAATGCAGGGAAGCTCTGGGTTAAATGCTTGATGTTGCACACTCTGTGTGAGGATAATATGTATGAGTAGATCTGGCCTCTATTCATTGAGAGGCACGTGAAGTACAGGAAAGGCTCACATCTCACAGCAAAAACAGGTTATCTGGCTCCACTGTGGCACAACATGCCATTATGTAAAAGCAGCAACATTTATCCTTTTCTACTTATAAATCAAAACGAAAGTCTTCACATACTGTATACAATGGTACCTTCGGTTCTCGAACTTAATCCGCTCCAGACTCCAGATCGAATCCTAAAAAGTTTGAGTTCTGATTGAATTTTTCCCATAAGAAATAATGGAAAACCAATGAATTGGTTCCCAGCCATTTTTTTAAGCATTTAAATATAAAATGAATAGGATAAGAGTTCTAGTGAGTTTGAGAACCGAGGTACCACTGTACATCTATACACCAATGTTAAAATGCATCTTATTCATACTGAAACTTTACTCTTGAGTAAAAACAGATTTATGATATTATATACGCTTATTAGCTAAATAATACAGAATGTGTATTGTGATAGACCAACATCAAGATGACAAAAATGGACAAGTCAAATAAAAGTTTTGAAGTTCTTTTGAGCTGCTTTGCTTTTATGTTATTCTATGGCCTTCACACTACATCAATGGGTAAACTGGGAATGCTGTTGTTCCTAAGGCAACATAACAAAGAATACAAAAAACGATGAGGATCTTCTGAGTCAGACCCCTATAATTTGTTTAATATGAAAAAGATATTCTACACTCTGTTCTAAGCTGGCATTTGGATCTCCAGCAAAACATATTTTCTTACATGATAAGGCACTTGTGAAAACATAATAAACGTGATGACAGGAAGTCACACACTCTTTAATAGAAGAAAGGCTGAGACTGTTCTTCTATACTATTAGCTGTGAGTTTTTATCAAATATTTATGAAATGGGGGTAAAGAGTATTCTCAGAAGGACTTGAAATCAGATTAAAATGAGATAGTTGGGAAACGTCTTAAAAAACACCTATATCAGAGAAGACGACACAGGAGTTTACCTCATCTCCGCTAAATCAGTCCACCACTATAGAAGACTCCATCTGTTCAAGCCATTAAGATCTCTCTCCAGTTTCCCGAGAACAGTTATAGATTTTTGCCATTAGTATTCACTTGAATACATGGAAGCCAATACGACACACGGTGATGGCAAGACAGTGAATGTCAAAGACGAGGATAATGCAAGAGATGACAACAGACAGAGCAAGTAGAAGACGTGTTGAAGACACAAGCCAGTAACATGCAATGTTCTCTTACCACTTCCTCTTCTGCGTGCTTGAAAATAATTACAGATTATGTTTATTTGCAGAGTCACAACACACACAAGTTAATTTTAGCAAAGGCTACCTTCTGGAGGTCAGTGCTGATGTGGAATGACACATTGAGTATGTATTAAGATGGGTGCTCTAGAGCAGGGGTCTCCAAATCTGGTCTTGGAAGGCCACAATCATCAGATTTTCCAGGGCTCATTAAATATACCATGGGGCAAATTCTAGAGTAAAAGGAATATGGGGTGTGCCCCCACTTAAAATCCTTCCAGGTCTAGGTTTGTATGACTCAGCTCTAGAGATGTGAACTTCCCCACATCAGCTGAGCTGCTATCTGAGATCACAGTGTTTCAGATTTTAAATAAAAATAGTCATTCTGTTTCAGAATATTCAGCAGAAACCTGTTCCAAATAAGAATGCTTACAGAGAGAGGCCTTATGAAAAGATTAAGATTATATTATCAGCCTTGATCAACGTCAATTTGTATCATGTAGGTAAAGAAAGTCTACATTGTTTTTCTTTTGTAGTAGTGGACTTGAAATTTTGATATCATAGCTTAATCATCTTGAAATGTCCCACTAGCAAGACTGCACACTGAATTTTAGGAGCTTTGTCTTAGGTAGTAGGCCTGTTATAAAATACAAGCTGAAAAGTATCCCACATCAATTTCAAAGTAGTATCCCAACAAAACTTGTTCTTAGCCTGCTAAGCTACACTTTAGATCCCATAGCTCAGTAATGCAGATATTCAAAATTTTCGGTAAGAGGTACATTTGCTTTGTTAAAGCAAAAAATCTGCCATGCAGGAGTAGGTTTGGACTTTGGAGTCTGTCATCGGGGGATGCAGGTGGGGTGGAGACATGGGTCAAAGAGCCATAGCTCCTTAGAGCGTGGCACTTACCTCATCATCCTCAGAGTGCTGAGACAGCTGGTCGTGCTCAATGATCTCTGCTTCATCTTCTGTGGGCCCGTTACCAACCCGGACCCCACCAAATTTCTGAGTGCCCTGTTGAGTGAGTCCCGTGCATGATGAGGACACACCTGTTTGTTCTAAAGATTCTAGATTCTCAGCAGGGCTTTCTTCCCTCTTCTGTGACTAGATACAAAATCCAAAAGTCTTCTTTTGGCTTGAAGCATGCCTTGGGTTTACTTTTCTGGGTATGTACCAGACACTAACATGCACAAGTGAATATTTTGAAAACTTTTACTTGCCAATTAATATCTATGACAAAAAAAGCTATTCTTGTTTATGCTATAAATGGATTAAAAGTGGCACACATTAATAATAAATAATGCTAAACTACATTTACAAAATCTTTAGCTAAAATGCAAGAACTTGGATTTAGTCACAGTTTACCCAAGAGATACTTCAAGCATTTAAACAAACCCAAGAAAAAGTCATGCTTAGGGCAACCTTTGAAGACTCCTAAAGTCACTTTTGAAAGATAAGATTGTTAGACATACAGTACTCTGCAAAAGTCTTAGGCTGTCAAAGAAAACGTTTGTCTAGGTTGCAAGTCCAACAAAAACACAATACAACATTAAAATGCATGCAAATAAGACACATGTTTAGACTTATTTAACAGATGCTTTTGTCCAAAGTAACCTACAAGTGAGGCAAATAATACCTTAACAACAGAAGAGTTAGATAGAAAAAATAATTTCTTCTGTTCTTCAAACGGTTACTAATATCTTGTTGAGTGGCTAGAATAACACAGTTTCAATTCCCAAACCACTCCACTCCCCAGCCATTTCATTCAATTTAACTAGTTGCTCACCTAATTCATTTACTTTATCAGTTAAATGATTCAATGATGTGTTCATTAGCCAAACAAGATCTGCTAGTGGTTGAGTCAATAAATCCATGAGTATTTTGGATGGTTATTTCAAAAACTGGGGTGACATCAAAAGAGGTTTGGAAATGAGCAAGGCAACACACATTTACACACATGGTATTCTATTTTACACCAACACGGGATTTAAATACAACTCTCTTGGGCAGCCCAAGAATTTTGCACAGTACTGTATTTATGGTACAGATTGACATACCAGGTGTTTCTTCCACAGGTACTGACGACGAAGCACCATTGTTTTCACAACCAGCATACAGGGAACACATGCAAGGGCAATCACCACCAACAAAGACTGGATCCCCATCTATAGATTCAAACAGAAAGAAGTTAGGTTGCACATCCAGCGGAAGGCACTAGGCTGCATTTCTTCTCTGACACTTAATTCCGAGGGCCCAACGCACGGACAGGGACCGTCACCTGTCCACTGTAGAGGGGCTTGTTTGTGGGGTCACTGTAGTTGAAGAGACACATATTGATGAAAGCAATGAGCAGACTTGGGGCATCTTTGGAGGTGGTGGCATCATAGGCACCCCACTTGTAGAAGATAAGAAGGACCAGATATCCAAAGAGGCTGCTCATGAAGACTATCTCAGGGATGAAACCAAGGAAGATGTTCAGAGGCTTCTTGAAGTACCTTTGAAATCACAGGACAAAGAATTAAGCAACAATATGACTTAAAAATAATGGTCTTATTATACTTCTTTGATCTCAACACTTAATGGTCTCAACACTGTCTTAATTATAACTTTTCTGTAATTAAAAAAAAAAAAAAACAGTTTTGAGACCCCTGAGAAATATCTTGGAACCTACAGATGATTGAACAAGCTGAGGGAGACCCCAAACAGCATGTGGATCACACCCAGAATGACGGACATCTTCATCTTAAAGGAGTTGAGGAAGGTGAGCTTGTTTTGGGCAATGTTCCAAATCTATATATAAAAAAATATCATTAGACTCAGACATTCATATAAAAATAAATAAAACCACCACATTTGCATCATAAGCCTCTTGCAGGTAAGGTATGAACTCTTACCGGGTCAATACCCAAAGGATAGGGTCCACCAAAAACTCCTTCTACTGCTGGATCTATCTGTAACAATGCATTATCTTCAAGTGTTTTCACTCTAAAGAGACAATTGTAAAGATATAAGTATAAAGTATACTATGCACTATATCTACTATGTAAACAAATATGCAATCAGCAGACAAAGAAAAATCCCAACAACTTACGACCAGTTGCCTCCCTTGGGTGAAAACATGGGTCTCACACTCCAGCCTGATCCGAACATATTTAGCGATTTTGAGAAGCAGTCATTGTAGATGATTCCAGTGTAGACAGAAAAGATTCCCATCAGGAGTATGATGTAGCGCCCAGCAAACACCATATTGAACATCTGAATTGTATGAGAAGGTTATCATGAAAGACATTATTTAGGTTTTCAGATGAAGGTATGGACAATGATTGAGCTTCCTAAGTTTTGTGGCTGTATCATATGAACATGTGCTTCAAAACCCTACTATTAACACCAAAATCAGGTACCAAGAGTGATCAGATATCTCACAATATTTGTAACAATGTGCATATGCATGTTGGGACAAAGCTTATTGGTGTGTGTTCTTTGATATTTAAAAAAAATGAAAATCCCACCTTCTTCAGGACTGCTAGAGTGAGACTACAAGATTTGTCCTCACCTCGTTGTCACTCTTTTGAGAGAGGAGCCGACTCTCCCTCAAGACCAGATAGAGGGCAGCACATGTCATGAGTAAACCATGGCCCATGTCTCCAAACATGACAGCAAAGAGGAAGGGGAAGGTGATGATGGTATATGGGGCTACAGGACAGACATTACAGAGGAGAGAGAACAAGATTCCAGTTCCATTATCTAGGCTCAAAACTTATTATTAATGTTTCATTGTCATGATGCTGTACTTTCTACAGGACCTCACACTGAAGTCCTAATTCTGCATTTTACTGATTATTTTTGATGAGGCATGAACCATAACCAAGAGCCATAATGAAAGTATGTGCGACAAAACTTGTGCAATAACCAATAAGAAATATGCATTTTAATCAAATCAAGCATTTGGATCACATGTCCAGCTAATCATCGGACAGGAACAATTCTTGATATTTGTGGAAGAAAGCAAAGTTGAGGAATATTAACAAAACTAAACTACAAAGACTGTGCTGTTAATTGATTTATTAGTGGTGTTGTCTTGTTTTATACTTCCTATCCATCTCAGCCTTGGCTACTGAGATGAGGAGTGTCACTTTCCTTCCAAGCTTGGGTTGATGAGATAGGAAGCACCACTTTGTTTTATATTAGGCCCAGGTGCAACAACTAGAAATAGAATGTTCAGTCTGAAAAGTCTTAGAAATAGTATCTTTGAATTATGCAATAAAAATCCAATTGCTCTTGGAGGCCCTATAATTGCTCTGAGAAATTGTTCATCTGTGCTCATTACCTCAACCTTTGTTGATGTGTGCAAGTCTTGCTTGAGCAGTAATGGGGACATTGCATTCAGTGCTGAATTATAGTAGCTACTTAGTCCAAATAGAAAATAATACATTCTCATTATATAAGAACCAAGCCTCCAGGTGAAATTGCAATGAATTATTCACAACAGAATACAAGTGTGTAGGGAGGCTGCAAGTGAGGCCTATGTTTTTTGTATTTAGATTAACGTGGGTGTTAATTACCTGGGTTGATCTCCCTGTATGTCCCAATGCCATAGGCATCCACAATGTTCTGGAAGCCGGCGGTGAACTTGGTAGTCTTGTTGAAGGTGGGTGGAGTCTGCTTGGTCTGCATCCTGTTGAGGATGGAGGGCACCGTAGAGCCGCTCCTTTCCTGTGGGCGGACAGAGGACCATGCTGAGGCTGGTGTCTCATGCTCTTTAAACCACGTGCTTGGAGATTCCTCACTTCTCATCACTTCCCCTATTCCTTCTTGATGGAAGCATCAATTATCAAATAACTACAGATGCTTTGCTCAAAGAATCTTAGGGCAAAGAACCTCATGAGAAAATGACAACGTCGTCGGATGCCTAATATCCATGTTTTTTCCCCATTACCACTTATAACACAAAGAGATCATGTCTGCATACACAGAGCAGGAGTAGGAACTGAAAACTCTCAGATTTACACAAGATAAGCCATATCTAACATATAATAACTTCACTGTACACAGACTTAGGATATATCCAGACACATACAGTATAATCAGTTTCACTACCAGAGCCTTTATGACACCGTCACCAAGCTTTCTTTAATGATCATAAAATGTCTCTCCTAAGTACCCTCTGACATTATATGGTAATAACAGTTTATTGATCCCTGTAGGGAATTCATAAAATGGTGTTTCTTTAAATGATATTCAAATGACAGGAAATGACGGCTCTTTCTACTCTGAAAATACATTCTGCTTACCAGCACAATTCCAAGACAGTTTCCAGGAAATCAGAGGCGAGTGTATGGCTGAGTAGGATAAGTGTGTGACTGCAGCTGGAAGGTCACTAGATCAAACCATAGCAGCGGCACAGTTATGCCAGTGTTGGGCCTCTGAACAAGGCCCCTAACCCCAAATGCTCCTGGGCTGCCCTGTTTTCTCAGCTGTAAGTCACGTTGGATAAAAGCGTCTGATAAGTAGATGTTAGGTAAGTATCTGAGGCTCCCCTAGATAGCGGTGAGGGATGGTTTCAGCTGGGTTTGCCTGGAGTTTGTCAGTTAGCTCCCCAAATACAGCAGGTGATGCGAAATACCCTAAAACTTAATGGTACTGGCCAGAGACAAACCGTATCTTCATGGCCTATGGCACACCAAGCGTGCAGTAGAAGGGGCCCAGTCCGACCACAGCCTGTTACGAAATGAGAGGAGCCATTTGAACAATCGGTCTAAGATTCCAATGCTCCACTCCCACTCTGACCGCTGACCTCAAGGAATTCCACCAATGACGCAGTGAGATCGATGCCACTTTGCCTCCTCTGCATCTGGAATATAATCTTCTGCTGGGTGTGGACCATAACCTACCCACACATTACAGCTGTACTTTTCAGTGAGCTGTCATTTTTAGGAGAATACCAATTCAATTCAAATGCATATAAATATCCAGACCACTGCTTTCATCTCACTTAGATACAGAGTACACCATCCATTCAAAACATGTTTTTCACACCTAATTGTACACATAGGCTATTCATACCCCTGATTAAGCATCAGCTAACTTTATAAATTATAGTTTTGAGTGATCACATTTGTCATTTATTAATTCTATTTACATGTACAATCATGGATTTTCATCTAACATGTCATTCTTGAAAGGGACAGCATGTGCATTAATATCTCAATATCTGAGTAAAAACTAAAAGGAATGCATGCGTGTGTGTGTATTTATATATCTTAAAAAGAGTTGCTACAATAAATAAATGTCTATTAACAATAATAACAATAAATGGTCTATTTTACTGTGATCAAGCTGATTGTCTGGGAAATAACAGCTAATGAAAAACCAGTC
Source organism: Brevimyrus niger (assembly GCA_015164015.2). Lineage (NCBI taxonomy): Eukaryota > Metazoa > Chordata > Actinopteri > Osteoglossiformes > Mormyridae > Brevimyrus > Brevimyrus niger. Next base: position 15,382,666 of record JAABNY020000095.1, read on the forward strand.
ATGGAAAAGCCAGAACAGTTACGGGTCTTCCTGTTTAAAGTGACAGGTAGTCGGATCCACGCCCAGCAAAGCCCAGAAAAGGTAGGTTCAAAAGGCTGGGTATCCTGTCCCTCTCGTCACTCTACAGTGACCTCTACTGTCAGCTGGGCCCCTCCAGAGCAGTGGGTGGAATCAAGCTAATAGTGCTTCTCTTCCTAGTTTGTTAGGCTGCTCGATGAAACCCACAGCCCACATACTGAAAAGAAGCAGGTGACTAATGGCACATTTGCAAAAAGGCAGCCGCTGTCTCTCAGACAGAAGCAAATAAACAAAGCATAATCCTCACAAGCTCCGAAATCCATTAGCAGTGGAAAAAATGATCGTGAGCCCAAAAGTCAGCCAAGATTATCAAAGGCAAGGCAGTAATTCCTGTGTACTTTAAAGCCCTGGGTGAAAGATCACTATAGTGCCCCTGGGCAAAGGAGGAAGGCCAACAGTTTGTTGAGGTGGGATATCAACCAAACATGACTAATATTCATAATAATACAAGGAAGCGACGTGTGGCTGGTGAAACAATCAGACAATAGAACTTCACAGATATAGCCGTGCCTATGTTATGATTGGCCTCACGTTTGCATATTACTTCAGAGTCTTCATGTTCCTTTGAGTTACAAGCTTGGAGCAGAAGTTGAGGACACAAAACAAGCCCATTGAAGGATTTAGACATACCTTGCTCAAAATTCACATCTTGATTAAATTAAGAAAGACAGCTGTTGCGTATTACAGCAGTAACCAAGACAACATTAGGCTCCACTCTAAAGTATTGGATGACTTATGAGACAAGACAGCATGGCATGCTAGCGAACTCACCGTCCCCCGTCGCAAGGCAAACTGGATCGAGTCCAGGTCAGAAACGGGACACCACACCTCGGCAATCAGACACTTCTGGGTGACGTCAATGTTGCAGAGGTTCAGGGTGTGGTATATGGCCTTCATCTTCCTAACTTTGATGAACCACACCCTCATCGTCTTGGCAGCGGCCTGCAGAACCCTCTGACGGTGGTCTTCTGTCTGATTCAGCACCTGAAAAGACATTGAGGATGAGGTCAGTGCTGAAGCAAAGAGACATTGTGCACTAGAGAGGAATCTGTAAGAATGACCTGAAAATGCAGAAAAGCTAAAGGAGGAAATCACCATGTTAACTGCCTCACATTACGACATTTATCAAATGGAGTACATTTCTGTATCCAAGTTTAAACTACACTGAGTCATATATTCCACCAGAGGAGCAACAACAGCTCATCTGACTTAATGTTGTACTGAACTTAATGAGGGGTTCATTGCATTTTGTTTTCACGGCAAAGTTGCAGATGCTGGGAATGAAAGCCACATCTGTGCATCAGCAGCTGGGGAAAGTGACTGTGTCTTGCCACTGCCAATGCCCTAGTCTCACATGCAACCTGGTCCAAGTGGAGTGACGGATGGGGGGGGGGGGGGGGGGGCAGAAAACCCGCCCCCCCCCCCGGCCCCCCCCCGGTCCCGTGGGAAGCCAGAGAAGGGGGTTCGGGGGCTGGGGTTCACCCCCCGCCAACTGAACCTCCTG
>JAABNY020000095.1:15384257-15399302 GCA_015164015.2 Brevimyrus niger
CGTGGGCGAGGGCAGGTGGGGGGGAATTGGGTTTCTCCCGCCCCCCCGACAGACCCTAGGACCGGCGGCCGGGGGGGGGGGGGGGGGGGGGGGGGGGGGGGGGGGGGGGGGGGGGTCAGAAAAGCGACCCCCTCCCCCTGCCCAGCCCGGCTACCTCTGAATGCCTATGAAGTGAATCAGGAGGCTCTGTCTTCACCCCTGCAAACTGATCCAGCTGGCAGGGGCACAGATGAAGCGCAGCTGAATCTCTAACCCACTCCAGGAGGGCTGGGGGGGGGGGGGACAAGCAGTACAAAGCTGCAGGAGACATCCTCCATACAGGGGTGGGTGAACCATGCCAAGTACAGCGAGTTACACCGACAAGGGCAGTCCAAAAAGGTAAGAGTGTTAGACAGACCCTTTTTATGGGTGACAAGTAAGACAAGAGAAATACCTCCCCTTAAGAAGGCATGAATATATTGGGTTAACACATCAAACATTCTCTATCACAAGACAAATACGATGTTATCACTACCTTGACTTTATTCCAATAATCACTGCATTTTAGGATTCAATAATCTGAAATGAAAGACAATTTGTAATAAGTAGTCAGGAGCAGTGTGTTCAGAGGGCACTGACTGCAGCACCCTTTGCCTTGGCCTGGGAATTGAATACAGGCTTTGGGAGAAATCCAAAAGGGGAGGCCTTTGTACCCGCGCCGGCTGAACTTCAACAATAGCACCCGAATGAATCAGCAGGAGGTTCAGCTTTTCTGGCCCAGATGTGGGGGCTCGATAAAGTTATCAGCGTTCCCAAACCCGGCTCACACAGGTCCCTCCTGAGGGGGGGGGCAACTGTTAACGTCAGCGCTGCATGCCAGAAACACGGGTTTGACTCAAAGCAGCTTCAACTGTAGCTTCAGCTAGAGAATTCGGAGCTGAAGTGCATGTTTTCCAGATCACCTCCTTTCAACACTTCGCTAAACCCAAGGGCAGGTCCGGGCCCGCCCAGAACCGGAGGAGAGGCAGAAAAATGTTCCCTTGTGTCTGCTGTATCTTATTGCTTTGTGAAATAACCCGATGAATGTTAGCTGTAAGAGAGGTACGGCAGGGAAATGTAAGCTAATACACTGATGGAATATCAGCATAAACCTAAATCCCTTACTGTGTTAATCTGTTTATTGCCACTGCTTAGTAGGTTATAGGGCTCTGTGGCCCTACTATCAAAAAGATTTTGGTTCTTATTCTGCGCCAATCACAGTAATCATGTCACTGCTAACTGACCCTGCTGTCAGAGCCCAAGCATTCCTCATCTGTGCATGGCTTTGGACAAAAACATTTGCTAAATGAAAAAAACATAAATGTTATAAGCATAATGTATCAGTGTTGACAACTTTGAAAATCATGCCAGCCAGCTGAGCAATTTGAGACAAGTCTGCATACTCATTTACATGTATGTAAGAGTTTTATTACCCTATAAATAATCTGCAGGGTTTACAAAATACCCCAATGCTTTTGATGTAGCTAATTTTAGGTTTATAATAGAATAATATTAATTTGCCATAAGATTTCTTACAAAACCTGAGTCAGAAAGCGTGTGACGCCAGATGCATGAGAGTTGGCAACCCTTCTGTATGTAACCACTTTTAGTATGAAGTACAACAACAAGGTGATAGTAAATAGATTTTAACAGAAAATAATGGAAAGTAATACATACTACAGTTAATGCAGTAAGGTTATCTTCGACACTGCACTCTATTAGCCAGTGGCAGTTTAAGCTATGACATTAAATTAAACTCCATGTGCTTTATTTCACTGCTAAGATGCACATCAAAGAGGAGGCTGGCATATCTCTCTCGGCTGTGCTGTTCTTACGCTTACTTCTTACCATCTGGAGGTCATCGATCCGAGTGTTGACACCAGCTGCCATTTCCTTCCTTTCTTGTGGAGTCTCAGGGCAGGGGTAAAGAGAAGCGCGGAATCTGAGGACGGGAGGCAGGGCAAAAAAAAAAACAGCCCCGAAGCAACAGAATAATCCACTGTAAAGTCAACATTCACTATATGCCCAATAACAAACTCTTGCTTCACGATGACAAAATGTCAATATGGAATAAAAAAACTTACAGGAGAGTGTTGAAAAATACAGAAACATTATACCAGATAAGGAGTTCTGGAAGACGGACAGACAGATGGATGTTTGAGGATGTAATGAAAACTTACCCCTCACATATTTTCTTCACCCTGTTTTTCAGCTGGTCTCCTTGGAAAAAGATAATGAACACCGACTTGTGGACCTGGTCCCCCTGTAGGGAGTGACACAAGGCATCAGGGCTGACCACACATTTGCCAGCTCACCAGAATATCACACCAACACTGCCTACTTTTCTGCTTGTACCAAACATTTGAAGCATCTCCAAATTCCAGGTCAAAAATCAGATTCTCCTGTAGACTGCAGAAGATCAGCTAGTCTCCTGGTATGGGCACTGGTCGATCCCTTTTTGGAAAACTCTCATTCTCTTAAAAAAGATTTGTCTATCTACCTTCTCCAATTAGCTCTTGAATGCAGTCACTCTGAGTTATGACCAGACCTCTTGTTGTGATGAAGGCCCTACTGTCTTGATTATATCCTTTGATTGCACACAGTCAATGGCATAAAACATTTTCACAAGCATCCCCTTGAGAATAACAGGCAGGATTGTCAACTTACAGCTTTCGTTTGACACTAAGAGTTACTATGGCACAAAGGCAGAAATGTTTCTGTCTACTGTAACTTATTATACTGGCTGCAACCCAAAGAAGCATATATATGGCCCTTCATTTTATGTGATACCTATAGTGCAGTGATTCACCAGATGGGCGAGTAAAGTTAGCATAAACACTTGTGAAATTCAACTTCTTACTTCTTATAGGTATTCTTCTACTACTTTTGTTAATTTTAAAATTTTAAATACAAGTAAATTCAAAGTAGATAAATGATCTCCACTGAGCAGCAGAAATTCACCAAGGCTGAACACTGGAATTCCTAAGCTGACAAAAACATTTCCGCCCTGAAATCAAATACTCATAATCTGTTGTTATCCTTCTCCATTATGGCAGTGCTCTGCAAGAGATTAGTGCGTATGGTTAGACAAAACCAACACGCATTTGAGCAGATAACCCACAGTCAACAATCATACATTATCAACAACATCAAGGCACTGAGCCATGGATGGCGAGAGCACGAGGACTCACCGTTGTGGGGTCTTCCAGGGGGTCCTCGATCATGGCCTGTCGCAAAAACACGTTGCCACGGCACACCCTCCACAGCATCCGCTCAAACGTGGGGATGCGCTCCCTGTTGATAACTCCAGCCACAAACCTACAAGGTAAAACCTCTATAAATGTCCCAGCAACTCTCTATCCCAGTATCATGTATGGAATTTAGGACAATGGAGATGTTTATTGATGCTTTTCAATTGATTGCTGAGCTACTGGAAACCAATAATTCCTTATGCCCAAAACTTCTCAGATTTGATTAGCTAAATTAGGATTGACTGTATGAGTTATATTCCACTCCTGTCCGCAGGGGAATGGTAGGTGCATGGATACACTGGCAGATTCAGGGGCCCTTGAATATGTAAAGCTGGGCAAAGCTGACCAATGCCTCTGGCTGTCAGTGAAGAGCACACTGATGTGAACACTGGCCTGAAAAGCAGGCTGTCAGTGTCACTATCATTCTACAGATGGCTAAAGTTGCATTAATTCATCGATAATTTACATTAGTGAGCACTGATTGAGGATTCCCCCATTGCTGCAACATGCTCCTATTCTACAAACCTTTATATTTAAATCTGATGGCTACTGATCTCCTAATGTAATGCACTGCTTTTTCCTACATGCCCAAGTGAAGAGGTTTTAAAAATGGACATGGAGTTTAAAATACAATGATATACACGATATTAATTCTTTATATCATACATTTTTCAGGGCACCCCAAATGAAATACAACATTTAACACACTGCTTATTTTAGGCGAAAATTTATTTCTCCAGGACAAGGCAGAGGGGCAGCTGGGGAACACTCTTATGCTTTGCGCTCTGCTCTTATGAATTTTCGCGAGTGCACGCTCTCTCGCAAGCTTATAATAGACTAGAGTGTCTCTTGGGAGGCGCTCTGCATCAATGCGACGCTGACCGGAAAAAAGGTTATTAAAAGTGGATGCTTGCATCGTTACAGTGCTTAAGGGACTGGCTGTTTAATACGTTCAGCAGGAAGCCAAAAATAACATTAATGGTCAGTGTCTGCTTGGAGAAGGGTTAAGGGGAGCCAGATGCCAGGACTCACCCCAAACGCAGAGGTGCTCCACGTCCTGCTTCACTGGGGTCCAGCAGAGAGGAGGATTCCTCCAACAGATTGGGGTCCTCCATCTGCAAGTTAAGACTTTACAGTTTCAGCCCCCATCGGCATGCCAAAAAACACTGTCCCCCCCACCCCACATCCCCATGCAAAAAAATTCAGACCAGCATTTTTTTTGAAGCAACCACTTGAATATAAAGAGTCATAGTGGTTGGTTAAAAGAAATTGTTTTTTTGTTTTTTTTCTGTCTGGACCCATAATGTCCACATCTGCCCACCAGTGACAGGACACAAGAAATGAAAGATAGACTCATCCAGAAGAAGTATAGGAATGAAGGCTTTAAACAACCCTCCATTTTAAGGAAACCATCTTCAAATTGATATCATTCAAATATTTATATATTAAGCATACTGACAGAGTACTAGGTAACGTTACGCCATCATTTCCAAGTTTACCCAAGCGCAAAAACCATAGGGCCACAACTACAATAAACTAAAGCCTGTACACAGTCAATGCACTAATGGCACTGACTGCTAAACATGAATGAATAATTAACATTTTTTACCGCACCAGAAATCATTTATTACTTGAAAGTAGAACAGAGAAAAACCACACCTTGCAACCTGAGATTAATCTTTAAAAAATGCTCAACTATTTAAAAATTTAACCTCCAGGGTTGGGCACCCATAATATTTTCATACTTCAGACTGTTTTTCACACTCTCTCAACTAGCTGCTGCACACAGATTTAGCTAGTAGAGTAACCCAAAAATCAGCATCTAGGCTACATTAAATGGGTACTTCACATGTACTGTATTTGGGCATTTTCTGCAGCTGTCTTTTTAAATATACGATTATTATGAGTATGATTAAACATTCACTGAAAGAAATGAAGCAGTTCTTGAGTTATGACACCTCCTTAACAAAACCTGAGAATGAAACACCACATTCCATAAATATGCCAAGAAAAAGTGATGGACAGCCACTGTGGCCAATGAGACGTCAAAACGGCATGAAAGGTGGGAGGGCAGCCTGACTTCATCAAAGAACTGCTGTGTGCGACGCAGGATGTGTTTCAACTCCGTCAGTTCCAGGAAGTTCTTCTTCAGGGCCTCCTGGTTGGTATTGATCTCTTTCAGCTCATTCTCCAGTTTCTCAAAGGTAGCCTGTCAGAGTCAAATATGTGTTAGAAATTACTAAATGAATTAATTAGATATTAAAGTAATGTAACATCTCCAAAAGTTGCATGCTGCTAACAGTCCTTTAAATAGCATTATTAAAGTACAAAGTTACCTCCAAATCAATTATATCCCTTGGGAAAGGAACTTCAGGGTTCTCCCCAGTGTCCATAATTGGGATGTTGGCTTTCTTGATCTCCTTTTCCACAAATCCTTACACAAGTAATGTAATAGTTACATTAAAAGCCGGCCATTCATGAGCATATCTAATCACTGTGCAGCACAGTTAACTATCTAGTACATCACTTTGACCTGTATCTAGAGGTTGATGGGTTGTTCACACATCAAACATAATATGCCTGATTAAAAATGTTGTTGGTTGAAGTCCACAAACATACCCATGCACAAAACACTTCATCAACTTTAGCATCATCTAGTTTAGTAACTGGAGCTCTTATCCTTTGAGAACATTGTTGCAGAATACAGATGTATGTGGGGTACGCCAAAATGTATATCACCTTTAATTGCTTAGACTAGACTATCAGGTATAACAAAGTCATTCATTTTACTGACATACTCTGATGAAGAGTTCAGCTAACAAGCAACTGGGTCCATGTTCATTCGTCGATGATGCAAGCAACAGACCCACCGAGATCTTCTCAAACCTCTGTAGTCTGTGTGTTTCCTTTTGCTGTGATGGCAGGTTGTGTCAGACACTCACTGAGCTTGCGGTCCATCTCTTCGCAGCGTCGCACCTCATTGACGAACTTGCGCTGGAACACGTTGACGTCAGGGTTCAGCTGCCATGGGGAAGGAGAGCATCTCATCACCATCTTCATTCGTGATAGCACATTCTTCAAAAGCATCGTCCACTGTTCACCTTGAGCATTGATAGGCTGGACCACCACACTACCAGTTTGGTAACTGGTCCTAGTTTAGTTTTACAAGCCGCTAATGTAGGGTTGTGGACAGGGGTGCTGGGGGGCATGCATGACATCCTGGCAGATTCAGGGAGGCAGCCCTTTATGGGGGCATCTGAACATGAAAAATGTTAATCTTCAACTCTGGACCTCGATTCCAAATCCAGGCTTTGTTTTCAGTTTTCCCAGGTGGTTGTTTAATAACTACTTATTCTGATTGGTCAGAGGCTTCACACCTGACTGACAGGTAAAGGAAGGCAGGAAAACCAGCTGTGCTCGGAGAACCCTAATCTACATGCTTAGGTAACCTTGTACCGCCCCTCTACAAATGTTACCATGGAGACCCCCCACCAGAGCTTCTAGCCACACCACTGATTGTGAAATATTTGGCCCAAAGGAGACACCAATCACAGGAATGGGGGGATGGACTGAGAACTTTATTTGGGGTTAAGTTTTACCATCACCTGACCTCACACCACATTGACCAGTCCATGCCTCCCCATCTTGCAGACTGATCCTTCTACACTCTCTGTTACTTTAGATTTCATGTTCATGCTTTACCAATTATATAAAGCAGGGTCATGGTCATTGGGGTGGAGGTCATTCACGGGCCATGCCCCTCATCAGATTTTCTCTGGTGCTGGCTTGGATACACACAGTGCTTACAGTACTCAGTATCTCTTGGTACTGAATAGCAATAGGATTCCAATACCCGTTTTCCCCACTTCAAGCACTTAATTAATACAAAGTACTTAAACAAGATCTGCCACTTAATAACAACTACTATAAAGAGGACAATACTACAAAATCCATACTTTAAATAGCAGATGTATACCAATCAGCAGAAAAAAACTCAGGGTTAACATTTCTGTACTCAAGAGCAAATCAAGAATGCCTCTCAACCCTTAGAAGTTACTCACGTCACGGAACTGAACCATTCCCAGCTCTCCCAGCTCACTGACGCAGCAGTAAGCTGCCTCAGATTGGAGGAAGAGCTGTGCAAGTGTCATCTCCTCACTTCTGAAGAGCTCCCCCATTGTGGCTGCGAATATGGCAAATCAAGCCTACAAGATACACTTGATTCACTTTATCCCTGTGGAGACAGACAAACAAAGCGAAATGTTACATCATTAGCATGTTGATCTAGTGTTGAAACATACTGATGGGAAATTCTTGCTCGTAAAAGACCTTGTTATCATAAATAACTATCTATGTTTTTATCGTATCTTTCGTGCTATTAAAGAAATGCCATTAGTTAAGGCTTTTGAATTTTATTTGAAACGGAAAGTAGCAGGTCTGCCTAACTCAGTTGCTATTGCGCATTCCATGCAATACTCATTTCTCAGGTAACATTATAAGATGTCAGTCTCACGAGTGCGAAATATTATGCTGCAGCAATACAAGGTCTACCGTTTTTTAAATATATATATATATTCCCACTTTTTTCACCATATGTATTCGCATTTTCAATATATAAACTATTTTGTTAAATGCAGTATACAGCAATATATTACATATAGGCCTACGTATGATCCAAATCTATAATTTACGCTTTTAAAGTAAATCAGACACACCGCCGTTTAAATCCCTGTATTCCCCGGATACTGGAGATTAAATATAGCCTAAGCATTTCAATGCTTAAAATATCGACAAATTTGCCCTTTTACACGAAACATTTAAAGACAAAAAAGAAGCAAACCTTAATTCATTGTTAAAAATGAAAATGGAAACAATTTCCACGGAAAACAATCACAGGTGTTATTCCAGCCTGAAATACCATCTGCCGCACTATCCTTAACCTTTCAAGGACGCCATGATGATGATTCCCTGTTTGCATCGGCTTATCCGGTCAGCTACAAAAAAATCTTACATAACACATTTTGATAGCGGCACAAAAATGGATAGCATTGTTTATTGGTGAATGGGCAACAATTTTAAATATTCTACGGAAAGAAACGTGATCTTGAGCTATATTTTTCAAGATGTCCTCGAATTATCGTTCAGAATTTATATTGTTTTAATATTGGTATAGCAAGATATTTGAAATGTGACAAATAAATAAATGTGGAGAAAAATATTAATGGCTAACACCATTTTTTATTGCATAATAACACAAACGACTACGGATATTATACCGCATCAGCAATCATCCATATAGCGCAGTTAATATAAATTCAGCGTTTTTAGCTTTAACCTCGAAACAACAAATCTTTTATCGCAAACACAGCATTGAAACAGTTTAATAATCCCGTATCATATGTTATGTGCGCTGTCAGATTGATGTATCTCGTTAGACGGCTAATGTAGCTTTCTCCGTTGCATCCGTACCTATTGAACCACGGTAGATATTGTAAGCCTGATAGCTGAAAAATAAAAGCGACACAGCGGTTTTGCTCTTACAAATGCAAATCATCGTTATAATAAAACGTTAATAAATATCAGATATGTAAAGATTCTTAATCTGCAGCATATTTTCGTTGGCTATCCTGCTGGCATAATATGAATATTATTAAGTGGTAATAAAAATTTATGCTTGAAAAATAGGCTTTCGATATTACGCGTTAAACGCATGCCATTTTAAGAATTTTAAATCCTGAAATCGACTATTAATAAATGAATCGCGTACTGTAATAGAAGCCTTCCGGACCCCACCGCTCGCTCAGCCTCCGCTCACCAGCATAAACGTGACGTCATTCCACCGAGTACAGGGGTGGACCGGTCCTCCCCCCCCCTCACGTTTTTGAATTGCATTATGGAGGAAACCCTGGACTGCACCATCAGCTACTAGGTGGTTTTTTTGGGTATCCGCTATATTATCAGTTTTTTTCCACCATACCTTAATTTTATTCGGCTCAGTCTGCAGGGGGTTGATGCAGGGCATATTCTGGGGAAGATGTTAAAACATAGGTTTAGTTATTTAATTGATGATTTAATATGAAATTATTTATAGTGATTTTTACACTTGTACATTTACTTATTAATCCAGTCAACTTCCAACCACTTATTCATTCATTAAACAGAACATGAAGTATTACAGGAGACATTTGACTATGGGAACAATTCGGCAATTACTGCTTGAGTTTAACTGAAAACAATGTAAAATTATGTGATTGTTGTGAAGTTATGTCTAATGCATATATGTATGGATCAGCAGACGGTTATACTAACATTAGATAAATTGAATTATGGTCCCCTGCAATACCAGAGGTGTTGGTACAGGAATTAAAATCCATTTTCTGTTTACATTGTCTGCTGCTATTTTCCAAATATGTCTGTGTTTGATATGATAATTTCCGCCTAATGTTGTGAACTCTGGATGCAGCCATGTGACAACTTAGTATATGTATACAATGGCGGGTTGCTGTAATCTTTATTGCTCAGTAGACCCATCAAGTCTTACACTTGCTTGCTACAAGATAGTTTGCTGCAGATTAGGAAACTACTTAAAGAATTTGGCACACATGCTGTAATTAAACAGGTATATTTAGCAAGACATGGTACATGAAGGGTCAAGTTGGCCATAACAAAAACTGTGAAAGAGACCCTTCATCACCCGACTGTTCATGGCTCCTGGGTCACATTAATTCTGGAACCTCAAACCTCATTATTCTTTAGCGACACTCTGTATACAGTATCAGTTCAGATCCACCTCATAAGCATTTATATCCAGTGGGCCTTGGTAAAAAACAATCATGTCATTATGAAATGAATGGAGCAAAAACATGGTGCTCAAAAAGGAACTGGACAATTTTGTTTATTGTTATTCTCTACTGTACCTTGCACCCGTAGCTTCCAGGACAGACTTTGGACCCCCAAAACCCTCCATAAGGCAAGTGCGAAAATTGATGGATGGGTAGATGGATGGATGGATGGATGGATGGATGGATGGATGGATGGATGAATGAATAAAAATATTTTTCAAACACACAGAGAAAAGTCTAAAAAATATGCTATCTACCAGATGTAGAATGCGGTGGACGATGAGGTTTTATAGGACATGTTAGTTCTCAAAATCAAAACATAGCTGTAAGAGAAAACGTCCAGAATTAACTCATCACAAAAATGTTTCCATGGTATTAAGGATAATTGAGCCAAAAGAAGATTCTATATACAGGTAACACTCATATTTATAACAAAGTTGTGACTACTGAGGAGAGAGTAGATGTAATTTATCAGATCTCTCTACATGTAATTCACAGTTTACACCAAAGAGTCATTGCCTGCATACTACAGGAAAAGACACTCAGTCTTTGTTAATCTGACACTGCTGAACTACTACGAGTTCACAAACAATTCTTTCCTCTGTGCTCATAAAACAAACATTGTGCTGGACAGCATGTGACACTGAAGATATTAGAACTACTCTGTCAGATCCGCCCACTTTTTCAGTTCCTTTCTGAAATAGTCACTTAGGAAGAAGACCTTACAGGTTTCTATAGTGAATCCCTAAGCGCAGTGAGTATTAACATAGCAAGACACTACAAGTTATATGTGGAATTCTTAATTGTCATTTTCAAATACAGAAGTACTGTGAATGCAGATCAGGCCTTCAAATTCTTGCTGGAGCTGTTTCTTCCACCCTTATTACTCTGTATTAGTATTTATCAAACAGCATACTTCTACATACCTCAGCAGATACAGTAAAAATCAGCACTGTTTTTCTCTCCATTTAATTTTAAATATCAAGGATCAAGGAATGTTTATTGTTATTCGCACCACATTTGCATGAGGTGGAACGAAATTGCGTTCCCGGAAGGAAGGGAGAAAGAAAAGGAAAAAAGTTAGAACTCTGGATTTACATTCCTCTTTTAGCTGTGCTTGTGAACTGCTGTCTGAAGCTGCATCCTGAGTATACCAGCCATTCTGCTGGGAGGCGGGGTCTCTACACTCACTGAGGGAGGTGACCATAGCCAGACCGTTTTATGCCATTGGATGGTATGGCGTAAAATGGGCGGAGAAATGGGAGGAGAGGAATAGGGGAGGAGGACGGGAGGGGCGTAGGGGAAAACCTGCAGACTAATTTGACTGGATGGTTTAGATGGGAGCTCTGGCATTTCAGTCCAGGCACGCATGCAGCAGTATTTGAGAGTGGTCTTCTCTTGTTCTCTGGTCAGCATCCCAGGGCAGTGGAAGACATAGAAAGGAAGAACAAAATAGACAATAAAGTTGGAAAAATAGAGCAAGGGATTTAGTTTAGCCTACAGAGAGTTTGAAAAGCTGCCTTAGTTCTTTTGTACTTTTGTTAGATTATTACTACCCGTTAACAGCTATGGCAGATTCCACCTTGCAACTGGAGGAGGCAGCGATGAAGGAGCTGTCAGATGATGAAGAAGTGGCCATTCCTCCCTCCGACGATGAGGACGAGGTGGCTGAAGCAGCCAGGGAGCTGGAGAAGGGTGACTCGCAGATGAATGGGATGATGGTGCTGGCACTGCTTGATAAGATCATCGGGGCGGTGGACAAGATCCAGCAGACCCAAACAGGGCTGGAAACCCGGCAGCGGGAGATGGATCAGTCGGTGACGGGCATCCAGAGTGAGCTTGCCAAGCTCTCCAAGAGCCACACCACAACGGCCAACACTGTCAACAAGATGCTGGAAAAGGTGCGCAAGGTCAGCATCAACGTCAAGTCGGTGCGGACCAACCTGGAGAAGCAGGCTGGCCAGATCAAGCGTCTGGAGAGCAATGAGAATGAACTCCTCAAGAGGCGCAACTTCAAAGTTATGATCTACCAGGTAAGGGTGGGGGAAGATTCAGTCCACAGAGGGAAACAGCCACTGGGGGGGGGGGTGTCTGTGGTGGTTAATTCCGAATGTCAAGATGTTATGGCAGGCGAGTCCTGCTGCTGTACACTGGGATTTTTCCCATATTCATGTAGTGAACAAATACTGTGCAGCAGCGGGACTGGAGTGGAGAATCCCTCTATTGAAAAAAGGGATTATGTCATACCTACAGAATAGACGGTGTTCCCCACTCACTGAATGATTGCATAATGTACAACATATCTCCCTGAATTAATGTCAAATGGCTGTTACCAGCGAATTCAAACATCTACATGGTTTAATTAGAGATAAAGGAGATTAAAATGATCCATCTTTCAATCTGTTCATATTTTAAATAGTTATTTAATGGGACATAAATGTATTATGATGCATAAAAATTTAAACGTACTTACATTTTGTGGTGGGTGGCCAAGGGACAGGATTTATTAACGACAAATTGGCTAATGAAATACATTGTGCAGAAATGTATATCTTTAAGCAACCATAAATTCATCAGTTATAAAATGAGAGCTGATGCTTGACATTTGGCTAACTCCTGGCTTTGCTCATTACTGTTGCATTTTGAAATTATTAGGCTGTGTCAAAAATTAGTGCCATCATACAGATGTCACGACTTTTCTCCCAGATATGCAACTTCACCCATAGTCGAGTCTTATTGTGCAAATAGTTGCTTAATATACCAGTTGAGCATTTAATCTGTTGTAATACAGGACCAGATCGTTTATTATTTTGCAAATGATTCACATGTGCATCTTATCTGGACTGAGTCACGAATCACATATGCGGAGTCCGGGGCATGCCGATGGTTGATCTTTTGACTTTTGAGCAGGAGGATCTCGCCTAAAAGATTTCTCACATGCATGCAAGGCTACCTGTTGCTCTTAGTCTTGCAGCGGTCTCCTGGTGAGAGAGACAATATGCATTTGTGTATGCAGCTTAATTTGAGACATAAGGAACTCTTTTTTTGACCAAGCATTTGACTAAGCATTCACAAATATGGAAAGTACCATGAGCAAAATACCCTCCTAGAGCAGCGATGGGTAGTGAGAGGGGAAAGAGAGTCTGAACGGTAGGCACTTAGTTTGAAAAGGCACTCTGTAGTTTTGGCTTCAGAGCTCGGTCTTTTTTTAGCCTCCTGTGCTGTAATGTCTAATAGCTTGCAGCTTGCATGGAGGCGTGAGACATTCAGAGTTTCCATCCTGGCTCAGAGGAGTTTTCCCTGCCCCTCAGTTCCCCAGTAATTCGGTGGATACGATGGGCTGCCCAGGAACTGCGTGTGGCACTAAACTGGTCCTTCAATCCCTTTATACAGGCAGCATAGAGATAAATCACTAGCTAAATAACTTTAAGTTCATAGCGTCCCTGTGACATTTAGGTTTGCGCTTCCTATGTTTTCTACTAGCATTTACTATTATTCTGTGTGCTCGCTTGGAAGGAGACCCTGGAATTTCTCAGTTTCTATGTGATGAGGTGTGTCAGTTTGGCTTCTGGAATTTCCACCCTTAGGCTGCTGCCATCCACCACAGATGACCTCAATACACATAATGGGAATATAGGAAGCAATGTAGTATTAAGGTATGGCTCTTGATGTAAAAATAAACAAACACTAGGTTGTTAGAATGTAGTCAGGTTCAGGCTGTAATGCTTTTTTGGAATCATTTTTGTTCCTGGAATCCAAGGTCAAGTTCTGACAAAACCACTGTCAGTTGGGAATGAATTCCCCTCGCATTGCAAGATACGTGTCTCTGTTTTCCATCTGCCTGCTACTACTACTGTCCTATTAAATGTGTTATTTTGGAACTGAGTATTTTATAAGCTTTCCCAGGGGTCTTGAGGCGTCAGACTCCCTCACGGTGTCTCCTTAAATTTAATCAAATGACAGAGAGAAAAGCCACCCAACTTTCCAAGACATCCAACACACCTGTTTCTCTCAGCAAGTTGCATCGTGATTCAGAATGCAGATTTCCAACCCGTGAGCTTATAAGTTCATGTCCCTGGAAGGCAAGAAGGCCTACTTTTATTAATCCTCGGTCGACATTCAATTGTAATAACATGTTTAGCCATTTTCATTGAAGACATCTGCTAGAGTGATACTCCAAAGAGAATACAAAAAGTAACCAAAAGTCACGGTAAGAAAGGATGACATTTGCAGTGGGGCAGATCACAGCCATGCGTTTGGCCTGGGGATCCGGCCTATTTTTGGCTGAAGCCTCTGTGCTGTTATGCTATTTGAAAGCAGAGCTAGTAGAGAGATTTGCACTGGCATGGCTGATTATCATTGAGGTGGGCGGGGTTCGTTACCCTGGCATGTCTAGTACAGAGACATGCAGGACAATCCGTGCTCATGGATGTGGTGGGCGGCGCGTGTTTTACGCCACGTTTAATGAAGTGACTCTAGAACACAGAACACATGGAGGCAGAGAGCAATAGTTTGGATAATTAATCCCAGGCGCTGCTTCTGTATGATCCCTAACTCCGAAGCTCGAGCACCCAAAAAAGAAAAGAGTCATTTCGAGTGGAAGTAAAAGTATAAGAGAAGTTGTGTCCACTTAAAAATCTCTTCTCATGCTCTTGAGACCAACCCAGTGGCCATCCAACAGGGGGCTCGTGTCATTGCTGGAGGACTCTTTTAGAACGGACTGCTGTTTGTCTTTGCTATACAAAAAGCATGTTGAGGCAGCTGTTGTAGCCGCTTGCCTCCCCCCCCCTTCCACTTGACATCCGGAAGCTTCTTCTTCAGCCGCTGAACCTGACAGTGTCAGCGAGGTTGCCATGCACCTTTGCTGTTTCTTCTAAAACAATGTCTGCAGAGTGCTTCCAGCATTTGCGATGGTGCCAAGGCGGGGCACCAGC
>JAABNY020000095.1:15399326-15423818 GCA_015164015.2 Brevimyrus niger
ACTCACAGGCTGCTGCAAAGAGCTTTTCTTTTTTTTTTTTGGTTGTAACCATGGTTTTGGATAAACATGCCTACAGAAATGCCCAGGCTCTCACCAGTTTGCCAGTAGTGCTGTATCTGGGTTTCCGCTTAGGATTGATACGTCAACTGGCAGAACCCTAACTGGAATAGCTTTTATGGTGGGCAAACGCCCAGTGTGGGAGAGCAGGGATTCTCTGCCCGTGAATGTTGATAAACTCCAGTCATGATTCATCTGGCCGGCATTCCCACTCCTTCCACTCAGCCCCCCTGCCTCTGCCTCCCCCTCACACATTGGTACAGTATCTGGAATGTAGCAGTAGACAGGTTAGATGGTTCAGCACCACAAGCTGCCTTATATTACAAGATAACAGGATCAGAGGAACATAAGATCACATTTTATGCAACATCAGAGCATAACGGCGTATCGCTCCTCTGAGGCCTTTCCATTTGAAGTCAGACTCCTCTTATTGAAAGCAGCGAGCAGACCCAAGGTGTCATTAAATATCTTGCCGCAGCCAAAGGACACATTTAGAATTATAAGCATAATGTTCAAGAAAAGGCTATGGAGATAAGTTGGGGCATCTAAACACTGTTGGTAAATTTCAGTCAACCTGCATTGCATAACTTTTTGACTGTTTTGAATAACATTAACAACAAGAAATACACAAAAGTCTGAACACATATCATTGACATGAACAGGAGATATACTATAAGACACCCCGGCTGCATCCCCTCAGGCAGCCCAGTAACACAGAGGTTTATAGGAAGGGGGATTCTGCTGTGGTATCTGATCCAAAGGTGTTCTGTCTTCTGACCCTGCAATTCACTGGACACTGGAATTGGTGAGAAACCAAGGACAGTGCCTTCATGTGAATAAACAAACTTAAACGAATGAAGGGAAAATGTAGAACGTCAT
Organism: Brevimyrus niger; assembly: GCA_015164015.2. Classification (NCBI taxonomy): domain Eukaryota; kingdom Metazoa; phylum Chordata; class Actinopteri; order Osteoglossiformes; family Mormyridae; genus Brevimyrus; species Brevimyrus niger. The sequence goes on from JAABNY020000095.1 coordinate 15,400,263, forward strand.
ATTATTCAAATATAAGAGAACCAACTGACACAGCACCAGTACTGTGTTAGATAAAACACGCATCACGAGATCATTGTCCTGTTATTAATATGAGGGAACTCTAGCAAATTTTCAAAATACAAATTGAGGTCCACATAACTTTTTTTCTTAGCACTTAAGGAGTGTCAACATTCTGTTTGTAGGTTGTATTTAATAAGTGGTGTGTAGCTTGTTCTTCGAAAGACTGGCAGAATAGGGTTGTCAAAAGGCCAAGATTCTGGTAATGCCTAAATAATGCCAGCCACCGGAGTTTAGTTGATTTCTGTACTATGATCAGACATTACTCATTTTTTTGTTTTTCATAAAATAGAGACTGAAGCCAGCTTAGAAAAATGTTAAACATTCCTATCACCAGACTTTACTGAAGAAGTCATTAAGTTTAACATGACTTATTTCTCCCTGTCCGGTAATGTTACAGTGTAGCCTTTTATGGCCGTTTTTTTCCCCCCTCTTTCATTGTGCTTTCCATGACCTTCACTTCCCAAGTTACATAGATACTTGTTGTTTAGGGGTTTCTCTCTTGGCCTTTGTGTAAAAATCTGCTGGAAGGCGTGGCACTGTGTATCCAGGAGACGTTATCAGAGGAATTGATTGGAGGGAAAGGGAGAGTTATACTGCTTTGGCTCCTTGGGACTGGGGGGAGCAGAATGGAGGCTGGAGCCTAAAAATAGGAAATCCTGCATTCTTCTTATGTGAGGAAAAAGCTTTGTTTTTATATGCTAAGTGGTTCAGTGCATCAGATAAGTCAAAAGCCCATAGCTCTGCTGTATTTGTTGTCATTAGTTTTTACAAGGTTAATTTCCTGATGCATAGCACCAGTCAAAGGTTTGAGTAAATCTGCTGGACACATGATTATCTGTACTTTAGGCTGCATTCACGTGTCTATTAACAGGAGTAGATGATGATGTTATGGACCAATGAGTCACAATTTTAAATAATTGTAAGATGCAGAGTGCTGAGTTTACAGTATGTGTGGTTCCCGCATGGCAGCATCTTAGAGTGCAGTTCCTTTGCTGGTGACAGAATTGGTGATCTGTACCAAATCCAACATCCAAATCCAAAAACATATCCAAACATTTAGCTGGTACTGTAGGAGTGTATAGTTTTTTTGTTGTCTTAAACACTCTATGACATTTACAAAGAAATGTATTGGCTCTAGCCTTTGAAGTTTTTAATGCAAACTTCCCAGAATTCATTGAGCTTGAGCATTTCTGGAGCTGCAGCATCACTGGAGCATTTTTGATTATTTTTAGATGAAAATTATAGTATAGGATCATCTTCCCATGAGAGCTTCCATAGCACTTGCCCTTAAGTATGAGTTTGTGTAAGTCATCTACATTAAAATAACTCTTTGCGTCTTTCCTGGTTTGAATATCCATTGCTGTCCTGTACATGCTGCAAGGTTTAGGCGGTGGCTTTCCATGCCCATTTATTTGTTTTTTCCTCCTGTTCCTGTTATAATCCTGTCATTTACACGTAGCTCCATCACGGTACGTTTCCAGAGTTATTCACTAGGATGCACTTACACAGATTTTCCAAACTGCCCTCCTCCTGCCTCCCAATCTGCGTCGACAAACAAGTTAGTCTGATTTACACATATTTCTATATATGGTATAGTCTTCCAATCCGGTGCCTGAAGTAGTGGGCTTAGTCTTCTGCTTTTGATGGCATGACAACAGTAGCTGCTTTTTGATTAAAAACACTGCTAGAGTGTGAAATGGTCCAATTTGTGGAGAATGACCAAATTACTGCGCCAGCCTACACCTTCAGTTGTTAAGATCTCAGCCAATGTGGCACCCTAAGCGAGCATCACCGCCGACGCAAAGCCAGTGACATCATTTCTCAAAGAGGTGAGTTAATGGCAAATCTGACATTAGATGTGAGGCAGTCAACATAAAAATGAATGCAGCACACCTGTGTCAGCTGAATCCAGGAGTTTAAATGGCGCCACTTTATTGGACCTTGGTGGAAATTACATAAAAAGAAGAACTCTGAAGCAATATTTCGCTAATGAGGCGAACTTCAAGACGTCAGGATGACCATTTGCAGAAAGACTGTTAAACACAGGTGCTACCTCTATAAAGAGTCATTGTTTCCAAGACATTTCTTGATGATTAAGATAAGCAGTGTCTTTTGCACAACACAGAACAAGAGGTTTCAAAGATGGATTGCGGTAATTCCATTCGCTTATTTTTTTTATTCCATGAATCATTTCTGGAAAGCGATAGAATCAGACTTGCCTGAGACTAGTTCCCAGTGCCCACTGACATCTTTCTCAGATGGCTGTAGACTGCCAACAGTATTACATTGCATTAGAAGTGTACTAAGCATTGTTATCCTGTGTGGTTGAATGGGCATATCTGAACGACAGATGTATGGAAATCCTAGAAGGTTACTAACCTGTTGAATCATCCAGATGGAATGGATGAGCTATGGAAAGGGATGTCCCGGTGTTCTTTGGGGTCATAAATCTTCCAACAAAATCTGCAGAACTCCCTTCCTTGTTATTGGAAATAGTGACACGGCGACACCACAACGAGTAGAGCTTTCACAAGCATGAAAAATAAGTGCAGTTTTGTTAAACATGAGGTATAATTTTCTGACAATATCTTAGAAATGTCTGATTTGTTCAGTACAAAATGATATGCCTTTTGTCTGTTTAGTTTTCATTGTTAGTTTTAAGTTTTAGGCCTTAATCTGTCCATTTTGGTGAAAGTGTGTCACCCGAGGGTTGCAGGTTCGAGTCCAGGGTCCTCCAGACCCCATCGAAGTGTCCTTGAGCAAGACACTGAACCCCAAATTGCTCCCAGTGAGCTGGTTGGCACCTTGCATGGTAGCCTCCGCTGGTGTATGAATGGGTGAATGTGAGGCATAATTGTAAAGCGCTATATAAATGCAGTCTAAAGTATCTCTTACAGACTCTCCTTTGCTGGTTTCTCTTTTAAACGCAGTCTAATTTCTCATAGCAGCAAGCCCTGTCATGTAGCAGCAGATGTGAAAAAAGAGTCATGAAGGATAGATTGAACGTTGCACAGAGATCCTTCAGTAATCTGTGTGGCTTCCCTCTGAAGTGGAATTTCGCAGAAACCCCAGCCCCGCAGTCCCATCTTCGTGATGTATGACTCAGAATCAGCCACTGAGCCAAGGCTCTGTGGTCTACTGTGTCTTATCCTCAAGGGGATCAGTACCCTGGAGCTGCATGTGATCTAAAAATATGTGCTTCGTGGGAAACTGCTCCCACAAGGTGGCTCTGGGGTGCCATTACTTTATCAGGCACCAGTGTCCCAGGCAATGATTGAGGGGATATATTCAAAAGAGGCCCAGGGTCCCCCTGGAACAATCAGTCAGGCACATTGAGTCTTTTCCAAACTTATGATTTACAGAGTTCTAGTTCTGCTCTAAGCTGCTGCACATAAAACTGCACAAATCTATCAGTGTATGAGCATCATTATAGAAAGGAGGGACTGACTTATTGCTATGGACTATGTGGGCACACATTTGAACATTAATCTCAGAGTTTGGTTGCACTGCTATACTAAAGGACACGGATGCTGTTAGACCAAATTTGTCTTTGGTTCTCAACAATATGTTATGATATGTTGCTTTCTTTTGACACGAACAGACTGTACATAGAAAAAAAAACATTAACATAAACATTTACTGAAGACAAAAAAATAAAATAAAAAAAGATAATGAAAACTAAAACCAATGAACAAGCCATTGTATATTCCAGGCTTGCTATATGCGAGAATCAAGTGAGAAATCATGTGGATTGCCTCTTGATATTTTTAGTGGAAACCTCGCCTACGATTGGGTGAGGCGTTGCCTGGGAAACTGGGCAAAAGTGTTCTGGGGGATTCCTCCACACAGTAAACAAATGGATGAATGGAGTCCAAACATTACTTAATGAGGAACATTGCCATTGGTCAGTGGAAACATTCTTTTGCAGGTTTCAGGGGGACCCAGGTCTTCATTACAAAGCCCTTCAGACACTGAGTTTTGGAATCATTTCAGCATTTTGGATGCCTTGCAATATAGCACTGAACAATCAACTTCATGAAAAGCTTGTTAGATAAAGCTGTCATTATCCTCATTGTATAACAGGGGATTTTCTGCAAATGTGTGATTAAATTAAATACAATTACACTGGCTTGGCCAGGAATATGCAACTAAGCCAGGGGGTGTTTTTGAATTTATTACATTAGCATGTTCCATATTTTGTTTTATTTGTATTTATTTGTATTTTTACTAACACCTTTTTGTTCCAAATGGAATGCTGTGTGAAGTTCTAAATCTGTCCACTGGATCACTGGCACTCTGTCAAGGTGGCAATCGCCTCAGGTTGTCCAGTCAGATGCCTAAGGAGGCGATATCTAATCGCAGCTGGTTTTTATTATGCACAAGCAGACACTAATCAGTTTCTGCTGCTAACTGCATGTTTGTGTGAAGCTGTGTGAAGCTGTGTGGTTCATTAGCTGCGCGTACACAATTTCACAGCTGAAATGAAATATCACACACTGCACAAGCCAAAGAGCCTACAGCAGTGTTTCCCAATCCGGACCTTGACGAGACATAGACAGTCCACGTTTTTCCTGGGAGCTGGGAGGGAACAAAAATGTGGGCTGACTGTGGGTTCCTGAGGAACAGACTGGGAAACCCTGGCCTTCAGGTCAGGTTTTTTTGCTGAAGAGGGTGGGAACATCTTTATAAACACACCCTGGGTAACTTTGAGTAATTGCAATCTTAATCAATCATGTACGGGATAATAATAAAAGAAAACAAAGAAAGGACAGTTATCATTGCAAAAAAATATTATTAACTGTAATGCAAACAGATTGTAATAAACACTAAAGGATGAAAATATATTATGCTCATAGGCTCCTATAGCCCTTTTTAACAGGGACGGTAGAGAGTAGCTCATTGATGGTTAACAATGGTGGTTCAGAGCACATGACACTAACGGTATCGTCCATAGAAATCAAATTGTAGTTTCAGTGATGGTGATGGTGGCTATTTGTGTCAGGTGTAGTTGACACTTCATGTCACCAGAGCATTGCTGCTGCTACATTTCTGAATGATGTGTAAAGCAGGGAAAAGGACAGAGCAATGCCTGCCGGGGGAACTCTGGAATGTTGAATGCGGTTGGAAATTGGAAAATTGAGTTGGTTCAGTCTTACTGCCAAGGCCCCTGGGTCTGGAGCAAGGGGTTGTATGTTTGTTTTGTTGTAGCAACGGGGCTCTGGTTTAGAAGGATACACACATGGTGACTCAGGTGAAAAGCACTTGGGTTCTGCGGAGAATCTACTCCAACTAAAGCCACTACTTTATGATTAAGGCTTTGCCTTCCTATGCCGTAAAAAGTAAACCCGCTGTGGGGATGTGGGGTTTTGGACATTACACATGGCTCATCTCATACTTTAACTTGTGCCCCCAGACTACCCAGTTTCCACCACATGAAACAATGTAACTTTGCCCTACATGGCATTTATTCAAAGCTGACAAATTCAGAACTAACGAAACACGCATACGCATAACAATCATAGCTTTATGAAGACATAATTCATTTCTATTTGTTTTTAAGTTGCAGCAGAAAATATATTACACTGGCACCATTTGTTTGAGTAAAGAATAGAAGGAACTATTTCTTTGCCAATAAAAAAACCTTTCTGTTCCTTACTGGTCTCTGTGACTACTACACTAGTCAGTTATGTATATGTGAAGTCAAAGCTTAATCCCGGTGTTGATAAGAGTGAGTGCTTTCTTTCCCTTATTTGGTGCTCAGCTGCTAGCTTAGGCATCTCTGCTGCAGATGTGGCCGCTCAGATGAGTGCTGGCAGCAGCCAGGGAGCCTCACGCACATTCAAACATACCAGGTGTCACACTCAAACTGGACCCCCTGGCAATGTAAACAGCCCACTGGGTTCCAGCACACTACTCCAGCAGCGCTTTCTCAGGTGCCACACGGCGCCCATGGTGATGGGCCAGGAGATAAACCTCCGGATGCTCCCTGCCGTGCCTCCTGGCCTCACTCCAGGCCCGGCTGACTGTGCTGGCAGGCTCCCTCTGTGGGCAGGCAGAGGAGATGGACAGACTTTTACGAGCACCGATGCTCCCTGCCGAGAAGGCTGTAAATTAAACTAAACAAGCACAGAAAAAGACTCTATTATCAGATAAAGCTGTTTATACTTTATGCATTTGATTTTTATTATGTTGTTGATATTTCCTTTACAATCAGATTTACAACAATCAGGTCTGAACTCCAATGTAGTTTATGTTTTTGTTAAATAATGATAAGAATAATAAAAATCTCTGTACACAGCGATGTTTCAGCCCCCTTTTCCTGTTCTATTAACGCCCTGGGGTGGCACTGCTGCTGTGACAGACCCATGACCTGTACGAGGTTTCAGCTGTGGGGACGGAACCTCTTCAGGGTGTGTTGTCGATGCCATGTTCAGCATTGTCATGAAAGAAGACGAAGGCCGGGTGTGATATTTAGCTCTGTATCCAGGAGAATAGATGTGTGATGGGGCAGGAAGCTGATAGACTTTAAACTTAGTCAGACAAAACATGGGTGTGTGTGTGTGTTTGTGTGCCTGTGTGTGTCTGTCTGTCTGTGTGTGCCTGTGTGTGTGTGTGTGTGTGTGTGTGTGTGTGTGTGTGTGTGTGTGTGTGTGTGTGTGTGTGCATTGCAACATTTAGCGCATCACAAAAAATCTGACAAAGCAGAACCCAAACTGTTGTGCCGTTTAAATCCTGTATCTGACGAGAAAGGAACAATATTCCCCTTTTCACTTCTAAGTGTCTATCGTTTGTAGAGTGCTGTTAAAAGAAGTGGTGATGCAACACAGTGGTAAACATGCCCCTATCCCTATTCCTGGAATCAAATCCAAACTGAGCGTATATCTGTCATAAAACTATTAAATATCTCAGTTTCAGCATTTAATATGTTGTCTTTGTTCTATTTTCAGTTACATATGGGTAAAGATTTTAGTTATAACTATTATTTTAATAGAAATAAAAATCACACAAAATTAGCAACTCAGCTGTTTCTGCTTAAACTGGTTCTGCTGTGTGTGACTTTGATGCCAGTATATTTTCAGAACTGGAAAGGGGCTGGGTTGTAATAGAAAAAGACTGATGGTTTCCTTAGGTGACATGGAGCTCTGTGTAGTGGTTACTATACCAGGAAGGGAATGTAATGATGCCTGATGGCCAGGAAGGCTAGGCAGAGGAGGAAAGACCAGGCTGAGTTACACACATACAGTGACCCCCACCGGCTGAACTGTCAGTGTGTGACGAGGCAGAAATCATACTTTCTTTAATGGTGACTTCTGTTCACGGTCGTTCAGTTAAGGAAGTTTCACCTTTTTCTCTGTGCTTTGATCATAGTTTTGTTACATGTTTGGCTGTATTTTCAGATTTTGATATCTGATGCATTATTTCTTTCCACTGCCTTACACTACCGTTAAGGACAACACTCCTTTTATAGGAGTAATTCACTGCTGCTTCTTGAATGTAGTCAAGTATTTAAATCTTTTTCATTTTTGGATTTTTCATTAACCTATCGAGTTTTTTTCCTACAAAAATCATTTTAGCTATTATCAACTATAATTTTGTGATTTTTGACATTATTTTTTACTTTGATATTCTATGGTAAGATTTGTTTATGTCATTTTTAGGATGAAGCTACCGTAGTACTGTAAATAAATTAATATTAAGATTAAATATCATTACACAGAAATTATTGCTAATTTTATGTTTTTAGAAACTTTTTAAGAAGCCGAGGGGATGTATATCTGAACCTTCTGTCCGTTTTGGTTTCCTGCATTCAGAGTCCCGGCTCATAACAGAGCGCTGCAGCTGCTGCTGCTATATATGATTTTAGGGATATTTTTTTTTACCAAAAGTGGGTCTGGTGCTCTGCTCTTGAACAAGAGTCGGTGTTTCATGGATGCACTAATTAGTGAGAGAAAGGGCGGAAAATCATGTTGTCGTACACTGGGCCGCTTCCTGCCCCCCCCCCCCCATGCCCTCGCACCTCTGTCATCACGTCCTGCTGGACGAGAATCTGGAGCTTCCCTTCCTGCCTGGCCTTCGCAAACAATAACAACAAGAAAACAGTAATGGAAATGCGGCAACGTCAGCCAGTCACGCCATGCTCTCAGAGGCCCTATTCCATCTCTGCTTATATCCACACTTCTCAAGTGTGCAAGTCATATTTCCAACCTTTTCTGAGCAGACAGAGGTTGTATTTGATCACTGTGGTGTACAACTGAATTATAATTTTTAGGTTAATTTAGTTTAGCTTTAGTTTAATTTTGAATTATGGAATAAAGCTATATAGTGCATATATATTATGTATATATACTGTATTATTACAGACCCGCATGTGTCTGTAAATCAAGCTGCCCTAATTAATAATTGCATGTACAATGAACTTGATGCCATTTTTTCTGGAAGAAAACCCTCCAGAGCCTCTGAAATGAGTCATTTAATTAACAACACAATAACGTGCTGGTGTTCCTAAACCCACCAGAATTTTCCATCCTCTTTTGGTTGTTTTTATGGAGCTTAAGGCTGATTTACTTTTTTGCAGCAAAGACAAAATGTTTTTTTGCCTTAGCAGTTTTCTCTGTCAGTTTTCTGGGGAAAAAAAAACATCTTAATTAAAAGTCTGTTCATCAGGATTATCCGTCCTGAATGACCGCTAACCAAAGGCCGGTTGCCAGTTTTTCTAATCATTAAGCTTAATCAACAGTGTCCTAAGTATTGACTAGAGTGCAAAGATCAGCAAAACAGTTATAATTCTGTATACATTACTGTAGTGTTTTTCAGCCCGTTCCTCAAGGACTCCCAGAAAGTCCTTATTTTTGCCCCCCTGGGAGCTGTGAGGGAGCGAAAATATAGCTTGTCTGAGGGTCCCCAAGGAATGCTTTGAGAAACTCTGCACTAGTGCACATCTCTCCAGGAGCCCCTCTGAACTGAACACTTGCGATTTCCCAATGACAATAGCATCCCTTGGCTTTACAGTCTTTCAGGTGCTGCACACGTAGTTCACATCATGCTTATAAAAAAGAACAAAGCCAACAAACACCAACCACCTGAGACACATGAGGAAAAGCTCATGTTCAGGTTGGCTGAACAGATTGAATAAGCCCTCTCAATTATACCTGTAAGGAGATACTGGTCTTGTTTTTAAGCTCAAATATTTTCAGAATCTCACACCTCGTGAGCACGTGTCAGGTCTTTGATAACTTGCTTGGGTGTGTAGGTCCTCAGAGAGAGAGAAGCAGATGGCTCTCCAGGTTTACTTTGAATAGTCACTTCTGGTTAAATGAAAGCGTGTTTTCTTCCATTGCTTTTCATAATGTTAGCTTGGGTGTTCCTGCTCCCTCAGAACAATGCACAATGTGGGCTCAGGTTATACCGGTAGCAGAAAGAGTGACTTAACCTCTCAGGATGGTGGAAAAATGGAGTTCTTTCCATAAACATGTTGATGCATTGTATACAATAGGTGCATGAAACACAGACTTCAGCAGCAAGAGTGCAAAAAATGAAGGAAGGGTGGAGGCTGTAGAATGTGCTTGTAGATGATAAACAAGCTTTCCAAATTGAGTCCCAAGGGTATGTTGCACATATTTGATCAGAGGTCTTAGAACAAATAATTTCCACGTTAGTATTCATCCACTGCCACAAGAGGGGGCTATGTTAAAGTCAAACTTTAAAAATGCAGTCTTGCAACTTTATCTGCTTCTGTCAGATACAGGTGAATCTTACTGTGCTATCTATCAAAAAAAAGTTTTAAACAACTTAGAGATTAGCATCATATAAATTTGTTCATTTTTCAAATCAGAAGAGTTGTGGAGTCCTTTAAAGAAACCAGATTATAAAATTCAGTTGATTCTTTGAGTGTGGAGGCCAGGTGTTTGAAAATGCCCAAAAAGGGTGGATTTGCAGTGAAATTTGCCTGGAGCCTTTGCAAGAGTGACATACAAAGAATCATGCCAATTTACACCCTCAACGTATGCATATGTGTGAATGTGTGTGTGGATGGGTGAATGCGGGGCATAAATTGTAAAGCGCTTTGAGTACTTGGAAGAGTAGAAAAGCGCTATATAAATGCAGTCCATTTACCAAATGCAGTCCATAGTTCTTCAGTTTCCTCTATTCCACATTCAGGAACTCGCCATCGGCAAGTACACAGGTCTTGCGTGACTGCACTTTTACTGGAAAGTCTTACTAATAGAAAGAAAGGCTTATGGTCTGAGCTAAAACAAGCACACAGCACATTCAGCATGTGGATCATTTTCAGATTCTATTCTTGCAGTACCTGTGTGTGGCTTTTCTGAAGGATGGGTGTCATGATGCATTCATTAGTAATACTGAACAAAAATAAAAATATATACAGCAATTACATTTTTTTCCATTGGGAACTAAGCTCATATAAGTTTAATAATTTTTATTGTTGTGAACCCAGAGTTGTGAATCATCATCATGTGGTAACACGTTATCAGCATAAAAATATCCTGTTTCCAAGTAAATTAATCAGCTGTCAGTCCTTAAATATAATTGTTACATGTACATCAGGGATAATTTTTTTGACTGACTGGACTTAAACCTTTAATTGGTGTGATCAGTAATTATTTTTTCTTTTCTGTTTTTTAGGATGATGTGAAGATGCCCTCTAGACTGTCAATATCTAAATCCATGAAAATTGCGGACAGTGCGGAGGGTGAAGCGGAATCAGGGCTGAAGGAGGTGGCAGAGGAACTCGAGGAGGATGGCGAGAAGGCTAACCCCAACCTCTCTTCTGATGAGGAGGTGGAGGTGGAGGAGATCATAGAGGAGACACGGGCAGAGCGCATCAAGCGCAGTAGCCTCCAGAGGGTGGACAACATTAAGAAGGTCTTCTCTAAGGAGAAGATGGAGAAGACCAGGCAGAAGACCAAGGAGAATCTGGAGAAGACCAAGCAGAAGACCAAGGAGAACCTGGAGAAGACCCGTCAAAGGACCCGGGAGAACCTTGAAAAAACACGACAAAACATTGAGAAGAAGATGGGCAAGCTAAGCACTCGGATGACGGTCAACCCCGAGCGCAAAGAGAAGATGAAGTCCTCTCGAGATAAGATGAAGAAGTCTTTCACTCCAGACCACACAGTGTATGCTCGTTCCAAGACAGCTGTTTACAAGGTTCCACCTTTCACCTTCCATGTGAAGAAGATTCGGGAAGGCGAGGTAGAAGTCCATGGCACCGAAATGGTGGAGGTAGCTGGTGAGGAGGAGGAGCCAGCGGAATCGGGTGAACTGCAGATTGAGGACAACCCGGAGCTTCAGGCCCTGATGGAGATGGTAGAGGACTCAGAGCTGGCGCTAGTGGAGCAGGATCAAGACAGAGACAGCGACTAGTTTGGAGGGCTGAGGGTATGGGAGAGATAACAAAACTCATTAAGGAGAACATATAGGACGTGGTGATGAATAGAAAAAAATTCAATGTGACAACACTCTGTACACAGAAGGTAGATACAGACTAAGCTTGGGCGTATTTTCATTATCATTGTAATGTAGTAGTATCATAAAATCCATTAACTCTTTATACTAATCTCTCTTTAGTCATTGCCTAGATAAGGGAAGATGTTAGATTTTAAAAATGAATCAACATCTTTACAGTCGCTTTTCCTATTTTTTCTTTTTTGGTCAATATTTTGCAGCTTTGTCACAAGCATAGTTGCATCTATTACACTGTATGTTTTATTTTTTTATGTCTTTTTTTATTCTTGACAAAACTGCATCTGATTTACATTTTGTTTCACAATCAAATACACAGCCTGAACAGCAGATGTCAGCATGTTTTTGGATTCTTGGTGAAAAAAATGTGTCAGCCTTGAGCTCATGTAGAATGCTAACTCAAAAAAGGCTTTATGGCAAAGAGAATCTGAAAAAGACTCACTGTTCAATAATATATGTTTAAGCTGTTAGCATAGATGGACATGATAAAGATTTACCATCTCGGTTCATTATTAAAATACACAAAGCCGACAGTCTAATGCAGCATTTTTTGTCATCAGTGAAACATGTATATACAACTCCAAACAATGTCTAAGTCGTGGTTTTATTTGAAACAAAAATACTTTTTTTTTTTTTGCTTTTATTGCTAATAAAGGACAAACTGATCTAAAGTCACAGATATACTTTTAATTTTAATATTTTCAAATTTTTTATTGACATTTATTCATACTAATTATTTGGATGACATTTATCAAAGTACATACAGATACATTTAATAATAGACAACAAAGGTTATTGTATGCTTAAAAAATGTTTTACTTATTGAGTATCATCTAGCCTTATTTAGCAATGTGTTTGCAGTAAAGTGGGGTCACATAGGAATTTCTTAATGATTTTTAAGAATTTAAGAATTCTTGACCGCCTAGAGGATTTCACAGATCTTTAGGAAAGAATATTGCTTTTTTGAGAATTGGAATTATTTTGGGGAGAGTTTCTTTCACTCAAAAGCTATTAAATGTGATGTATTTTACTGTATTAATATTGTGTTGCTTTCACTCATATATAACTCATAAAATTTTACACTTTTCTCAGAGTACTACAGACTTATTTTATACACCACATACACTAAGGCTAAATTAAAATATGTTGCTACTCTTCTGCTGTAGAATTAGTCACCACAGAAGTGCTGTGAAAATCTGTCCTTTACGGAAAATCACATCAGCAATTCCTTAAAAAAGATTTATTTCCTCATTTACTTAGTTGCTTTCCAAAGGTCAGTCAGAACAGTACAATAAGGGTGTCTTCTAAGCCATCACATGCATAATGGCTCCAGCAGATAGGAGCAGTGGCTGAAATTGTGGCAATGAAATCGATTGTGGTAAAGCAGATAACATGCTATACAATTAAAAATGTCAGCAAAAAGGATAACAATCTTGTGTTTCATGTTTTCATGCATTTACTTTCTTTATTTAGGAAATTTCCAAGTTGTTATTCCCCTCCCTGTCACTCTAAAGAGCTACTTCACAGTCAAACAATACTGAATTCAAAGGCTTTCCCAAGCAAAAAGAGCATGTTGTGATAATATAGAATGGCATTCTTTTGGTTTAATTTTTATGCATACATTTATATGTATGTAGAGTGTGAATCACCACAAAAGGCCCTTCAACCACACTGTACACTCAAACAGGAGCAGTCACTGTGTTTTATTAGTGCAGTGCTTCTTTGCAGATGGAGAACTGCCTTTTTAACCTGACTCTGAACTGTAAATGCAAGGAGATACCAGCTGGAGGAGCCAGTACCCTAGTGATCAATGCTTAGATCAGGGGTAGGCAACCCAGAGCCTGGACTGCCAGTGTAAATCTCTGAAATGATAGGTAACTTATTTGGTGTACTTACATTTATTTATGATATGTGTACCATAAATTAAAGAACAGTGAATAATTTTAAATACATTCAAAGCAAGATTTTATACTTAGAATATTTAAGGTCATACAGTACCTAAGCTGAATTCTGTAATTAATCCAAGACGATTGAAAACTTTTCATTGCATTTAAAAATGACACTTATAATTAGTTTACACAGTTAACCTAAAGCAGAGAATGTCTAAGGGACATATTATGAATTGCATAACCTGATGCTGTTATTCAAATAAATGTTTTAACCTATTATTGCAACTGGATGTTTACTGTAGTTGCAAAAATATGACCAGCCTGTAGCATTTTGTTACAAGTCCATGTTTCGGGCCACTTTGCTCCCCGCCTGCCCATGTAAGCGCCATCATTCATACCTTGTGGCCCACTGTGGATTACTGTTGATTAAAGAAAAAGTTTTAAGATTAAATAATATGTATTTTCTTTTCACCTGAATTTTCATTTTTTTCAGTCAAAATAGGGTGTAAGATCCAATCATGTTTCTGTGGATCACATAAGTTAAATAGGCTTGTATACACCATTTAGCAAAATAATGCTTTTTGATTTTCTAATTGTGCTTTCTAAGCCGCCAATATTTTAATAAAAGCAATGTGATTCACCATGGTACTCCTGTTTGTCCCTTCTGATAGTAGGATTGCTCCAGGTTGTGGAAATGCTGAAAATATTCAAATTCTGCAATAATGTTTTAATGCTTTATGAACAATAATTTGTTGAAAATTGATTATTAATTAATTCTCTCAGTTTTAGTTTGTTCACCAGAAAATAAAGCCACTAGCCTTTAATGAACTTGTTTGACATGATAACATAAAGATGAAGTTCATTTTGAAAAAAAAATCATAAAAGACTCAGTCACATGCTCGAGCTTCACCATGACACCACGATGAGCTTCCTACACTTATACACAGGCGCTTTGCTAAAGATTTTGGACATTTCGGTCTTATTGGGCCCCCCAGTCCAGACCAGTCCAGTTATTTTCCAAATTTTTAGGGGCCCTGTCACTCAGAAGCTCTTAGAATCATCCTACCCCTCCCTCTCAATCCTCGTTGCAAAGCCTGCTACACAACTAGAAAATGCCATATGCATATTTTGTTCTAAAAAGAGAGACATTGTTTAATGTGGCCAAAAAGGTCAATGTCAACATATTGATATATTTTTCTTTTACGCAAGTACTTTATAAAAGTATTTAATAACCCTACCCTAATTTCAATTTCATTTATTTTTAAATAGCGCTTTTCATCCCATGGCGCTTTACATTACTGTACATACCATCGCTAAGATAATAATACAAGAAAAACTCAAAATTAGGATAATTATTTTCAAGTGCTATTAATAATTATCATACAAAATTATGCTAAAAACTTTCCACACTTGTTTCAACGTTAGTCCTTATAAGCTGTCTATTACCTGTTTCTTACTGGCCTATGACTCGTCTCGGTTAATGAAAAGAAATCTCACTGTACACTTGTCTCATTAAACTGGCGATGACGTCACCGCTGCCGGTAATTCAGATGACTTTCCAGTTCGGCTTTTCTAACAATGTGCACGTCCTCCCACCGATTCCTGGCACAACTGACAGCGACGCGGCGGGGGGAGTGAACAATATCCCTAGAACAGCGACAGAGGGCCAAATCATAAACACTGCAGAAACCAACCTCCCCTTCGCCCCTCGGACACACCCTCTCACGTCATTAGGAGATGATTGGTTCCTGGGCATCTTAATAATGAATAATGGAGCAGCAGAGCTCCCTTCGTTTCAGGCTATTGGTCCGTGGAGCTGTCAATGAAACATCTTTCGCAGCTGGTTCGGCTGCCATCAATGCTGGAAGGTCAGAGTGCTTTCACAGTCCGCTTCCGACAGAGAAGTGGAGATACGTTAATAGAAAAAATACGATATTGCGACCTCACATCTTCAGTCGTTTTGTTTATTTGGAGCTGAACCCAATAGACGTACGGGCCTTCGTTTTTAACAAGTGCACCGACTAATTGTGATTCAAAAGGTAAGTGTTTTTTCCCCATTTATTGGGACGACGCTGATGGAAGAATAAAGTTGCTAGCCGTTTCGCCAGTGTTCGTGGGCAGCGTACTGTTAACTTCCCGTGTTGACTGATATAAGTTACTCCGTTATTACTGTTTTGTGCATTGACTAAGCTGGGTCGTTAGAAAAGTTGCTGGCAGAGACGACCATTTTAAAGGACTGAAGTGCAAGAGCTCTACTTCTGGCCGAGTAAAGTTAAAAGCATTGTTATCGTCATCCCCATTGCGGATCTGGTGTTTTGCCGATGCTATACGAATGATACGTGAGACATGGGCACCTTTGATTGTTATGGGAAACCTTAGTTTTTAAAACTTTTATTCCAGATTACCAGTAGTATATCTTGACCATCGCGCAAGTCAATGCATTGGGCCTTATCTGTCAGATCGAAATGCCTAGGTTTGCAGTTTGTGGACAGTCTGTTTGGGACGGCCGAGGGCAGCTAAACTTCATTCCTTCGGATGGACCGGGCCGTCCGATGGATTTCTCCTGAAATCCCGCAGTATCCTATATCCTGCATGGGCGTGTCACCTGGCTTCGGAGTACCCCTGCATGTACTCCCACCATGCATTTTCTACATATAAGCGTGGATGAGAGTACCAAACAAGTTCAGCTGTTTCCTGATGTCCTTTGTTGCTGTATAGATGTGCTTCTTGTATGAGACATATTATCTGTGTAATCGTGCATTTACCTGCTGAACATTTGCATGTCTTGTATTTGAAGATCGGACAGATGTAGCATTTTATTTTCACAAGTTCCTTGGATGTTAAGAAATGAAATTAGAATCAATATTGTTTCACTGGCAGGGGAATCAGCATACTCTTTTTAATACATTTTATGCCATTTATCTATGTTTTATTATGGAAACATTTGCATTTAACAGAGCTTACATGTTAGACGAACAGTAAACTGGCAGACAGATGGGGTAATTTATAAGTATCATCATAAGCATGTTTTGGTTCAATACCCTACTATACCTAGTATAGTATTTGATGTTGGGTTGGCTGCTAACGAAAAGAAGGATTTTCTTGAAGAAGAATGATACTGGTTTTATCTAAGTTTATGCTTCACATCTTTTGTGATGCAGTGATAACATATTCATAGGAATATGAATGCACACTATGGTTTAGTGTTGGCATTTTTCATAACAAAGGAAGCTTTTATTGTAGTATTTGATATCTTTTCTAGGAGTTGTATAGCCTCCTTGCGTTAATGTCTTTCCCATCTCACTGGGATAGCAACTATCATATATGTAAAAGTGTTCATCTTTTATATGTTAATTATTTAAAGGGGGTAAAATTGATTGTACAGTAATTCTGACCCACCTATAAAACTAAATGGTATAATGGTAATCTTGATATTGCGACAGAATTCTTACAGTTATACAGCAGATATTTAAAGTTGGTGTCTGGACAAAGTAAATAGTGAATAATGCAGTTTGACTCAGTGCAAAACAGTAACATTATGTCATAACGTTATAGATAGATCTTCCCATCATTTATATTCCAAACTGGGGATGGGGGAGGGGTGACTGCAGTTTATCCTAGATAGCACAGTGCACCAAGTTGGGGGACACCCTGACTGGGGTGCAGGCCACACAATCAGTCGCACTACGGGCCATTTCTAGATGCCTTTTTACCTAACCACATGTCTTCGGATTGCAGGAGAAATCTGAAGTAGCCTTGTTGTTGGCTTAGTTAGCATAGGTAGCTGATAGACAGTCAACTTCAAGCAAGAGACCTCAGCGAACTTGAGTTTCAGCTAGACACATGTGCAGTGTTCAAATGCGAGATTATTAATGTGCCCCGAAAAAGGAAACCAAAATGGAAGCAAACACACGCGCAACATTCAGCACCACTGCAGGAGTAGAGACTGATCAAACCCTCTTGACTGACCAGGTATACATTTTTGTCTTGCATGGTTGCAGGAATGCATCCTGTGTCTTGGATGGAAGTCAGTTGCAAAAGATTGCATAAACTATTTTTTCTTTTTGCCAGCTATTCTGTACCTTTGGGTGGTTATAATCAGCTCAGGCCCCTCCCACCCAAACAGGGTGATCAGTTACTATTACGTCTAGGGGATTTTTAGAGCATAGGAAGTGAATGTAATTGCTACAGCAGTGGGGGCACAAGATTAGGAGTCCAGATTAGGGGTAGGTGGGAATATCTGCTCTAGATGCAGTTTCTGGTTCATGTATACATAATTTATGTCCTTGTATGTTGAACATATAGAAAAAGACAATGCAAGAACTCTGACAATGCAAATTTGGAGAACACTCAGGGTGCATGCTTCCTGGCCAGTCGTGGCTAAATGTGTGTTCACACCCTCCAATTTAGATATGTAAGGTGTCAAGTTTGCAACCTGTTTTGCTGTATAGCTTTTCCTCTAAGTTCGGTCATAAATGATTTGCAGATTAAAACAAGGTTCAATTATAATGGCAAGGGTTACAGGGTATACGCAGTAGGTGCAAAACTAAAAAAAAACATTTAGATTGTTGTAATAACTAGTTACATCAATTGAGCTATGGCACATAGCTCTTTCTATTACACAAGCTGAGTCTTACAGTGCCAATGGTTTACAATAAGACCTCAGACATTCGTCAGGTTACGACGAACCCGTCGCGAATAAGGAGAATTTGCAGATGTTAGGTTGAGTCACTAAAAATGGTAATATGTGCTTATTTCATTAGTTTAAATACTGAATATGCTCCCAAAGCACTTTAATTTCATTTATAACTTAGCTTAATACATTACCTTAAAAACCAACCCTTTAGTGTTTATAGCACATGCGTCTCGAGATGGAAACCTGGGGCACATTTGCTATGTACATAAACATTAGCACCTTTCAAGAAATGTATTATTTTTGTGCACTGAATTTACATTAACATGTACTTATTACAAAACAGTAAATGAACTATATTCTTATATTTATGTAACCATTAGCGTTCCGACCACTTATTGCTGGGGCACGGACTGGGGAAGCAGGGACAGGATGCAAGGAATCAGGGAACACAGGGTTTAATCAAAAGGTAAAGACAAGCAGGACAAGGGAACAGGCAGTAAACTCAAAGTGACGTTAATGACTGGACTCGGGGAACATACTTAAATGCAGGCTTAAATACACAGGACTAATGACAGCTAGAGCTGGGCGATAAATCGATTTTATCAATTAATTCGAATTTACAATTCAAGACGATGTATTTTTGCGGATCTGTGACTTTGCAAATCACAAAGCGTAAATGCACGAGGGCTTACTGTATTAACAATTTCGTTCCACAGTATTCTGATCAAGCCTTCTTAATTAGTCCCATTGGTTCTAGCAACAAACTAAGAATTTTTTGGTTATATGACAGTGATTAGTTTACAGTGGTATTACTGCCTTCAGTCTGGTGCTAGCACGTCTAATCGCTGGTACATCAAAGCCGAACAGCATAATAATACCCATGGCCACCCATGGTATTCCATATTACTAAACTGTATAGAAATACAATGTCTTCGCTTTGTCCACTGGTTAGCATTTTCTCATTTTTCATCTCAGGGTTGTAGGTAGTGTCTTAAGTTGTATGCTCATTCATTCCATTTTGGGTCAAAATGGGGAAACAAAAAATATTTAGTAACCAAGGTTTCAATGCAAGGTCATCAGTGTTTCCCCTAGTTTTGCAAATGGACACCAACAGGATTCATGGTGTTAATGTTTTCTTTTAATGACAGCAGCCATTAACTGAACAGAACATCAGAGCATTTCTCTAATGACAATTATCCATAAAGTATGCAGCTTTTGTCATTGCAGTGTATTTTTCTGGGCTTCTGGAAGAACATATCAGAAACATCTGACCCATTTATTGAGATCCACATGCAGGCTGTAACATGATCTCTTTGCCTTTGTCTTGACCTTAGCCCGGATTGATGGCTCTCAATATCGCAATATATATCGTGTGGAAAAAATATCGCAATGTAATTTTTTTCCAATATCGTGTAGCCCTAGTTTACACTGCTGACCGGGTGGTTGATGTGACATTTTTCCGACGCGCGCTCTTTGTCCGCTGGTGGGAGTGTGCTCACCTGTGTGCGCGCACACATGTCTGTGCACGCACATCAGGGCAGAACTCCGCCATGTGCGACACAGAGAGCAGAGGAGGTTTGTAAATGCGCGACCGTGTACAGACAAAAATGACAAGATAATTAAACTAAATCGATATTATGTTAATTAATGGACAATGTTATACCTGTTCTATAGGAAAGGTAACCTTAGATGACTTCTGTTGTGATCTGGTGTTATATAGAAAATTAAATTTTAATAAAATTAACTTGACCTTCAAGGGGGGCAGGAGGTGCCATTTAAGCAATAAGAGTGGGTCTGTGGAATGTGATATGTTGACAGGTCATTCTTATATGATCTGGAGTGAATTTCTTGCATGCTTCATAAGTAACGCCTCCAATTAGTAGTTTGTGTCATCAGTATGACTGCATAGCAGTGATTTGGAATCTGCTGCTTTCGCTACTTTCTTTTTCTAAAACAGTCCCATGAAATTTAATGTTTCTTATGAGCAAGTAGATGAAACATGGCAGCCCCTAAAATACAACACAGCACTTGCTGTTGATCTGAATGCTCTCTTTCGTTCAAAACCAGAGATCATTTCACTCTTATGTGGGCCTGAAAAAAGCATGAAATTTATGCTTCTCTGAATTAGGCTAGATCCATTCTTGATAGCTAGCACGTTATGCTTTCATTATTTTACTACTCAGTACTTGTGAAACAATAACTTTGACAGATTCTCATGAGAAAATTACACGTTCTTTTTTTACTTGTCGCTGGTCCAGTGAAGCTTTTTTATGTATTAATAATAATTCATCTATTAATTAGTTCTACATGTTGGGACATTTATTTTGCCAGCTAAAACTGCTGATAAAAATATTTACAGGTAATATTCATTCTTAGTTTAAAATAACAGGTGGCTGCCCTTTGCAGACAGCTTGCTCTACAAAGAACAAGTTGAGGGAGGCGTAAAAAGAATTTCCCCACGAGGGACAATAAGGGATAAAATAATTATTATTATGAAATTATTTTAATGATTTTTTTTTAATTTTGGCAAAGGTTTACACATTTCTTTAGTGGGGAATGACTGGGCTGATTAATGCCACCTGACGGAGGGGAAATCCTAGGCTTTGATTTGCAGGCAAGATTCCACTGCGATGACCTGCTATCTGTGTTTCACTTGCGCTTATAACATTCTCAGAATTAAAGCGAGATGGGGAAGGCATTTCACAATGTGGCTTATTAGCTTTCTATCATCTGAAAAGTGGAGCAGATGAAGTTAAACTTTGATTTGTTTGGTTATGAAAGGTGCTGAAGTGAGATGGTTTTTATTTTTTTTTTGCTGTGTACGTGTTTGTTTTGATGAGTTGCAAAAATATGGTTTGAATTAAGTGTGTTTTTTTTTTTGTTGTTGAAAGAAACAGTGCTGAACAATGACTAGGTGGACTGCAGAGTCTTGTCAGCATGTCAAGAAGCAGAGATTGTACTGATTTTAGCCTGTATGTTGTTATAAAAAGCGGAAGCTCTCATAAGGTGTGTTTCTGAAATGTTTCTGTGACCTTCTGCTGCTAATGCAGACTCCAGTGAGGCACTGGCAGTTTGTTGAAAGCCATAAATCTAGTCATAAATCTTTCTTCAAAATTCCTTTCTTCTATTTGGAAACAAAGCAGTCTGTTCTGGTGTTTGCTTTGAGCTTGAGCTCACTAAAGTCCATCTGAACTAACAAAGACAAGTTTTATCCAGAGAAGTTTTACTCTTTGTAAATTAGTGTTTTTTTTCCTTCTCTTTTACCGAATGAGTAGATGTATTTCTACTAGGGCTGCAAATAATAAAAACGATTAATCGCACAACTGTCCATAGTTGATCACAAATGAATCCCAAACTAAATTTTGAATTTATTCAACATTTACCATTAAGAAGTTTTTCAGGTGTTAATATTCTTGTCAGTATTACAGTAGGCAAAGCATGATTGCTTTTTGCGAATGTATGCATTTATTATTTAAAATCAATTACCAACAATAAACAACAACAACTTAAGAAACTAAAGCCCAACAACAAATTGGCATATTGACCTGCTAAATATTACATATTACTTAGTTATATGACTAAGAAGGCAACCTTTTTAAAGCAAAAAGCCGTTTATCTCAAATGTCTGACCCAAGATTTACAAAGAGCCCCAATGGATAGAGAAGATGGTTTGAGATATGATTTTTAAGTGCAATATTGGTATTTATGCATTTAACACAAAAACAAAACTTCAAGTACTCACAAAAAAAGAAATACAATTCACAGCGCAAAGGTAACTAATATCACAATATTGTTCTGTTGGTCTGCCCTTCACTCTCCACCTCACTACTTGTAACTGTGCTGACCAAGCAGTGCAAAATGTCCTCACCACTCCGAACTCAGCTGGCCATGGTATGTAAATTGGAGAAAATTATAATAATTTTATGAAGATCTGGGAAGGTGTGGTGACGATTTACTACATAGTATATGAAAGAAATACAAATCCCAAAAAACTTAATAAGCCTACATCTAATCTCGGACACTGAATTAAACTCCAGAAAGCATACCATTTGACCGGAGACATACTCTTGTAGAGTATACTTTTGACTTTGAGCAAGATGTAAATTATGCAGTTAAGACATCACAGAAGCGCGTGATGGACCACCTCATTCACGTATAGCTAAGTATAGTACTTAAATTAAAAATAATTAACTAGAGCTGCAACAACTAATCAATGATATCGATTAATAAAGTTGGCAACTAATTTAATAATCGATTTGTTGGTTCTACATAATTATACACAAGTACAGTGGCTAACCCCTAATTTGAGAGCAGTAAGCTAACCAAAGCTGCCGTGGCATCAAGCTGGATGCCGACCGCCATAAAAGAAAAAGGAGACGAGAACCAATGCCTTGCTTTGAATAGCTTACATGATGAATTCTGGAAGAATTGGAAAAAAACGTTTGAAAAATGGCGGAGGCGGACACAGCAGTGTCTTGTTTTAATTCTGCCAGAAACAGTGGTATTTGACGACGATTATCTGAAATTAGGCTGGAGAGACACTGATGTATTATGTGACGTTGTGGTGTTTTTGGATTATTTTATGCAATTATTCAGATTAATGCAAATCCTTCATTCAGTGGGGTAGTGGAGGGTAAATGCACATAATCGTCGATTATGTACCTTTTAAATTTACAAAACAGTGTTTACTCACCCTTTTTTGAAATCATCCATGTTAAGGATATGAATAGTTACCCACCATTTTTACTGCTATGCATATAGTGTACCCACCTTAAATTTCTTATCACTACACCACTGCTTAATTTCTTCATGATAGAAATTCATAGTAATAGCAAATGATGTAGTACTGAAGACCAGTTTTTGAAGGTCTCGATCTTGTCTTTGAGTCAGCTGTATTTGTATTTGTTCTTGTCATGGACTCTGGATTTTATTTCGAGACCAGCGGATACCCCAACTCTTATTCCTATTAATCAGCTGATTATTGTCGGATTGGATAACTTCCCACTTCAAGTGCAACCAATAATGTTACTGCCGACCGCGTTACTCGCCCCACCTCTTCTCACACACATATGTGTGCACATGAACACAGGTGAAGACATGGTTGTCTGGGGAACATGTCTACACAATCGGCTATTATCAAATTTGGCTACATATACTGTACCACAAAGTGTTTATCCTACCATTCTATTAGGGGGGGCGCCCCAAGTCAATATTATTTAATTTAATTTTCTGTGTAGCGCCAGATTACAACAGAAGTCATTTAAGGCTATTTTCCTATAGAATAGGTTTATATCTTGTCCTTTTATTAAACAAACTAAATAGCCTTTTGTCATTTATCCTATTTACAGTTCATCACTGTAGTATGCGCACACAACTGGACACTTTTTAAAACGAAATTTGCCACCTGCCGTACCCCGAGCTGCCATTCGACTCAACATGTGTTAATGGCATCAAAAAATTAGTTATGTTATAATCAATTCCTGTTGA
>JAABNY020000095.1:15423918-15468918 GCA_015164015.2 Brevimyrus niger
TATCCTATTTACAGTTCATCACTGTAGTATGCGCACACAACTGGACACTTTTTAAAACGAAATTTGCCACCTGCCGTTCACCAATCACCAATCGTCTAATTTGCGCCTTTCAGTCACTAAAGTCTATTGCGTTGCAAGAGAGCGCAAGCTGGCGCATTTTTACTATTGAAGCTGAACCTGCTATTCAAAATACTTTCTTTCTTCATTATTTACCCCGAGCTGCCATTCGACTCAACATGTGTTAATGGCATCAAAAAATTAGTTATGTTATAATCAATTCCTGTTGACACGCTATTACCTTAACTTTGACAGCCTTAATTTCTACATTTCTCATATGCAAAAAATAAAACCAAGAATGCATTATTAATGTCTTAATAATTGTCCATTTTATATTAAAATTGTAAGTAATGCTTAAAAAATAATGGTTAATATGGCTTTCACATCTGGCAAAGTGTGACTTGTATGCCAGCTAGCATTTCCCTAACCCTTCTGCCCCCATTTCTCCGCTTAGGACGCCCACGGTCCAGCGCAGGATGGCCCAGTGGAACCAGTTGCAGCAGCTGGACCCCAGATACCTGGAGCAGCTGTACCACCTGTACAGTGACAGCTTCCCGATGGAGTTGCGGCAGTTCCTTGCGCCTTGGATCGAGAGCCAGGACTGGTGTGTACCGCTCATCACAGCGATGCTTTACGGGTTTGAATTGGCGCATCTGTTCCTCCTGGATTGTTCCTCCTTGTGTTATTATTTGTATTATGTGCATTTTTTCCCATATCTGTTTAGCAAATGCTTTATTGGATGGCACAACAGAGGGTTAATTGGGAGTTTATGTGCATCAGTATGTTACCTGTCTTGATGTCTTTCTGACATATTTTTGGGCAAGGACATTGTAATACATAAATAGTACCCTACTGTTTTTATTAAACAGTAGGGTACTATTTCTAGACCCTACTGTTTATATTATCGTTTACTTGATTTGTGCCACATTCACTCCGTGATACCTTCGAGTCGACACCTACTACATTCACCCTTAACTTTACCAAAACCATCAAAACCTAAAAGTAAACATGCATAGCTTCTAACCATCTGTTTCTTTGGAATCTTTGGTGATGTATAAATATAGGTTATGACTGCAGGACAGTCACTAAAAGTGATGGTACAGGATTTGCACTCCAGGAACTAAAATTGCTGGGGGTGCTTTTAATACCTATGAGGAGTTAGTATGGATTCCTAGCATACTCAACAATGCAGTTCTAAAGTTTCTTGTAGGAAGTTTCTCGTCTAGTGATCACAGTGGTGATATGTAATCAAAATCATGACTGTGATGCAAAAGAATCTACACTTTTCTGATACCTTACTTAGGATTCTGCTGTGTCATATTTAACGTTTAGATGGTTTTGGCTGGGAGGGAACCCAACTTTAAAGGACCAGATGTTGGCATTTTGAATCCCCTAGTTTTCGCAACACCATGCTTCCTCTAATGCATGTCCAGCTTTCTGACTGTGTCCACCAGCAGCTAAGTTCTGGAGGGACACAGTGAGATAGTTCAGGTCATACAAACTACTTTAAAACTAAGGCTAAAGAGTTTGTTTGTTCTTGTGCTTTGACTGTTTTTTTTCCTTGATTGAGAGATTCGTCCAGCTGTTTCACATTAACATTAGTGACATATATATGCATGATTGAAGCAGGCTGACCACTCAGCACCCAGCAAGAACTCAGTGCTTAAGTAAAATCCAATCCCTTTTTAATTGAAATGGTTGAATTGGTCATTTAGAGGCTGTGTTGTAGCTCAGAGTGTCCCTCCTGACATAGATTAGGTGGTCACCCTACCAGCGTTTAGGGTGTGCAAATGCAAGAAATGGCCCTCTTCACAAACAATGGAGACTGCGTAACTACACTATCGTGCTCTATGTTTTCTTGATTATTGCAGATCCAAAAGTCCTCTCTCCAGGTGCTTGTTAATGTTGGTGTCAGATTGGCAGTGTTCAGTGCCTCTCTGTTATAGAGCTGCTCATTTTTGTGATAATAGGGGAAAATACTGTCATGCTAGTTGACCCGATTGTTTATTTTTGCACCACACTTTATAATTGTATGCAGATCAACTCCTTGTATTTCCTTCTTCGTAACAGACAGTAAAAAAATAAATAAATAATCACAATATTGCTTTCATAACATTCTAAGATACTATGTATAAAAATAGGGCAGGGTCTAGTAGATGCACCTACTGGAAGGTGATTGCTTATTTGGTATATCCTGTTTTTTATACCAGTAGTCTGCCAAATGTTAGATCTTTAATAATCAGCTCTTTTCTCCTCAGGGTGAGGTGATGGGTGGTGCCTGAGCTTTCTAATAGTGTTCTGAATTGTAAACAGCCCATTCCAAGTAATGCACCATAGTAAAATTCTTTGTTTTGAAAATTGAATAGCAGTGTTTACCAATCTGGTCCTCGGGGATCCACAGTCGGTCCATATTTTTGCTCCCTGCCAGGCAGTCCACATTTTTGCTCCCTCCCAGTTCCTGGGAGCTGGGAGAGCACCAAAATGTGCACAGTCCCCGAGGACCGGTTTGGGTGACCCTGCTTTTGCTTTAGACGGTGTCTGAGCATCAACTTAACGTCAGCTAAAGAAACCCTGTCTTTTCAGGGCCTACGCTGCCAACAAAGAGTCCCACGCCACCCTGGTATTCCACAACCTCCTGGGGGAGATTGATCAGCAGTACAGCCGGTTCCTGCAGGAGAGCAATGTCCTTTACCAGCACAACCTGAGGAGGATCAAGCAGCACCTGCAGAGCAAGTACCTGGAGAAGCCTATGGAGATTGCCCGCATTGTGGCCCGCTGCTTGTGGGAGGAGCAGCGCCTGCTGCAGACGGCCACCACGGCCTCCCAGGTACGAATAATGTTGACTATCTTGTGAAAATGGGGTGTGTCAAGGTCTGAACAGGATGGGCAGGTTGGATCATTGAAACATTTGCCAGCCCTGCAGCACATGAGCTACTTGGTCGCAGGCCGGTCAAGGTGCCCATGCTAATCCCAGTCCACCGTTGAAGCCTTGTACAATGGGCATGAAAATACATCTACGTGTACATGTAGTATTAGTTATAAGAAAGTAATGTTTCCTGCTGACTTTCGAAAAGCTCTTGTGAATATGCTCATGATCTTATGCACATGGCTCAGAATTGTGTATTGGTAAGTCACAGTAGTGGCAATCAGATCTTCAGAGAAATCTTAATGCTAGAGCAGTAAAATACACATATCTACTGGAGTAATAGGGTTAGGGCTGTTCCACTCCAAAATTTAGTAACTTAAGCCAAACAAAATTAATTAATTAAAAATGTTGATACCAGTGGCCAGTAATTTAACTACATGCATTTTAAATAAGAAACAATAATAATACAATAATATTTATAGATCATAAGCATCTAAAATGGGTCTTATAAGTCTTACGAGAATTGCTTATTAACCACTTCAACAAAACTCACTAATTAGCTGGTTGCTGAGAGTTGGGAGTTACTGAGCCACAGCCAACATGCTGCCGGGCATGCCCACGGCACAAATACAAAGGATTGCGGTATACAGAGGAGCCCCATGAGGCCAGGCATGCACAGGCCAGAAATATAATGGATTGTGGTATGCAGATGGGCCCCATGCTGCCGGGCATGCACAGGGCACAAATACAAAGTATTGCGATATGTGGAGGGGCCCCATGCTGCCGGGCATGCACAGGGCACAAATACAAAGGATTGTGGTAAGCAGAGGGGCCCCATGCTGCCGGGCATGCACAGGGCACAAATACAAAGGATTGTGGTAGGCAGAGGGGCCCCATGTGGCCGGGCATGCACAGGGCACAAAATACAAAGGATTATGGTAGGCAGAGGGGCCCAATGCGGCCGGGCATGCACAGGGCACAAATACAGAGGACTACGGAGGGGCAATGAAGGCATGACTACAGAGTGTGGAAATGTGTGTTATAAAACACACAGCAACCTTTTTTTATGTTATGTGGGAATGAAAAGAATGAGTTTAAAAGAAAGATTGATTTACACTATACTGCGTTAAACTGGTTTGAACTTGTATTGATTCATCAGTCTCGTTAGACCAATTCGCAGTGTGATGCAACATGTTATAGCAGGACTGACTAATATTTACATGCTCTTTGCTTAAGAACATAACATAAGAACATAAGAAATTTACAAACAAGAGGGGGCCATTTGGGCCTAATAGGCTTCCAATGAAAAAGAAATGCACGCTAGCCAAATAATCATCTGTACTTTTGTGCTTGTCAAAGTACCTACTAGTGTTGTGTTAAAATGGCATTTGCTTTGGCTGATTGCAACTAAACAAGGCCGTGATGCTGTATCAATGCCCTGCAACCAGAGCTTGATGCTGTAAATTTTCACCTTTTTAATAAATGCAGTCTTGTCCATTAGTAAGGGGTTGTAAGAACTTGTTTTATGGGCTGTATGTTGGAGTAAGATGAATATTGATATATTTAAATGTTAAAATCGAGTTTTTACTTATCTGTGCCTTTTTTTAATGAAGTTGATCCTTGACCTTTCCAGCTTCATATTGGCGTCTCCCCTTTTTAGGACGGACAAGCAGCCCACCCCACAGGAACAGTTGTGACAGAGAAGCAGCAGATGCTTGAGCACAGCCTACAGGATGTCAGGAAGAGGGTACAGGTGAGAAGCAGTGGCAGGGTGGGAGATCCACACAAGTGCTGTAGCAACATGGGAACCAGAAGAAGCCGTTTTCCCCAGTGGGATCTGTTTATCGTCTTTGGAACTTTCGTGATCATTACTGCTAGCGCTTCTTCTGATGCTGGTGGGTGTTTACATGATGGCCTCCAACCTGTCTGTTTTGTTCTGGTTCAGGATATGGAGCAGAAGATGAAGATGCTAGAAAACCTGCAGGATGACTTTGACTTTAACTACAAAACCTTGAAAAGCCAAGGAGGTGGGTCAACAGTTACTGGGGGTCATTTTTGATTTGCTTCTTATGCTGGAACCTACCTGTGTCTCCATCGGAATAAACTCAGCTAGGGGTCCTGATGATTACAGCCAAAAGTTGCGTAATTTGAATGGTTAGGTGCAGTTCACTGCAGCCACTGCCCTTGATGAGAACCCTTACCATGCTCACTACCTCTTGCAGAACTGTCACAGGACTTGAACGGCAACAGCCAGGCTGCAGCCACCCGCCAGAAAATGGCCCAGCTGGAGCAGATGCTCACAGCCCTGGACCAGCTCAGAAGGGTAGGTCTGCAGCACCGACTTGGCTTTAGCTACAAGCCACTGGTGAACATGAAAGGCAACTACTACTAATAATACATTCTATTTAATGGCGCCTTTCATGACACTCAAGGACACCTTACAGAAGCCCATAATAAACATTACCAAAGTAGACAAACGTTAACAAGGTCGTGATTAATTAAACACATACTTTATTTTATTTTACTTTTAAGTTTATTAAAGTGAATAAGCAAGTTCAATTAAATGAGTTTTCAGATCGGATTTGAAAGAAGAGAAACTGGTAATAATGTGGGTTTCGGGAGGAAGAGAATCCCAAAGACGAGGGGCTGCATGACTGAAAGCCCTAAATGGCGTAGTGGTCATGCGAGCAGCAGGTGTGATCAACGTGGTAGAGCGAGGCGATCTGAGAGTGTGAGTCGGTATGTAAATGCATAGAGGATCAGAGAGATAAGAAGGAGCAATGTTGTGAAGAGCTTTGAAAGTAGTTAACAATATTTTTAAATCGGTACGGTACCGAACAGGGAGCCAGTGAAGTTGCTTTAGGACAGAAGTTATACAATATGTGCACTTGACAGAGTAGTGGTACGAGCAGCAGCGTTCTGAATTAACTGAAGCTTGTGCAGGAGCGAATAGGAAAGACCAGACCAAATAGCATTACAATAATCAATACGGAATGTAACCAATGCATGTACAAGAATGGCGGTGTTTGCTGGGGTAAGAGATGAGCGTAAATGATTAATATTTTGTAAATGTAAAAAAAAAAAAATAAGCGAATTATGTTGTTGATGTGCGACCTAAAGGACAGGGTGCTATCAAGAATAACCCCCAGACTCTTAACCTGGGAAGATTGAGATACTACACTGTCGTCATTTTCTAAAGAGAAGTTACTGAGTTTGGCCAAGGTTCACTTAGAGGTTTTATCCTTATTCAGTTCAAGAAAAATTCAATCAAGCCAAATTTTCATCTCAAACAAACACTCTTGAAGGGAAGAAGGTGGAATAGTGTTATTCGGCTTTGTAGAGAGGTAGAGTTGGGTATCATCTGCATAGCAGTGAAACTGTATGCCATATTTCCTAAAAATACCACCAAGCGGTAACTACTAATCATAATTTACAAGTTTGGAGGCAGGTATTTTGAACCAGACATTTAACAAATGTCTAAAAGTAAAAAAAAATATATATATATAATTTTTTTTTCTTCTTTTCATAACTGGATTCTCTAATACCCAAAACAATGTGTAAAGGAAGTACTTGATTAGAAATAGAAACTCTTCTCTCCAAAATGAGAGGGGTGGACATGTTAAACACTGACAATTCTCATCCTTGGCAGCAAATTGTAACAGAGATGGCAGGGCTGCTGTCGGCGATGGAATTTGTGCAGAAGAACTTGACGGAGGAGCTGGCCGAGTGGAAAAGAAGGCAACAGATTGCTTCGATTGGGGGGACCCCCAATATCTGCCTGGATCGTCTGGAGAACTGGTAGGTCAGCTCTCCTTCCCCTGCTACTTTGGTATATATTACATTTCACTTTGTTTTAGGGAACAGTGAGGTGTGCTGTGTCATGCTTGTTTCAGGACACTCCACATTGGCAAACTTAATGTTTGGCAGCCCAACTTGAGTTAGCTTTCATTTGCTTTACTCATGGCTACTCTCGCTATTTGCCTTGTTCTGAGAAACTGTGGTCCGTGCCTGTTACTCGGCACCTCTGTCCAAACCCTCAAGGTTTACATCCTCGGCCGAGTCCCAACTGCAGATCCGACAGCAGATCAAGAAGCTGGAAGAGCTGCAGCAGAAAGTGTCCTACAAGGGTGACCCTATTATCCAGCATCGACCAGCTCTGGAAGAGAAGATTGTGGACCTCTTCCGAAACCTCATGAAGAGGTACACGTCATACCTCCATCAGACTGGACAATCAAAGTGACTTGAGACCCAAACCTATGCAGTTTGTCACCATGCTGTGTAGACAATTGTTTCTGTTCCATCTTTAAATACAGATAGGAAGGTTAAATATGATCAGTTGCCATGCAAACAATGATGATGTGAAAGACGGAAGCTCACCTAACAAGCACATTTCGTCTCCTGATGTTGCAGTGCATTCGTGGTGGAGCGTCAGCCTTGTATGCCCATGCATCCAGACCGGCCTTTGGTCATCAAAACCGGTGTTCAGTTCACCACCAAAGTGAGGCAAGTGATGCATTGTGATCTGTCCTGTTCAGCATCAGCATGAGCCCTGCTGCCCGTTTAAGATGAACATTAAGGTTACGATGTTTTAATGTACACGTGTTATTCTGTGTATTCCAGGCTACTGGTGAAATTTCCGGAGTTGAATTACCAGCTAAAAATCAAAGTCTGCATAGACAAGTGGGTTCCGGGTCCAGCATCATTCTTCTTCTTTATGAATCATTTTTTTCTGTGCTTATAATTATTATATATTTGTGTGCACCTACTAGCTCTTTTCTGCATTGGACAGTGGCACTTCAGTTTTCTTCTGTTCAGTCATAATAGTGTAGGTTATTAAAAGCCCCTTTTTACAGTTCCACTGCAGAATTGACCTTTTTGGCTTTTTTTTTCCAGAGAATCGGGGGATGTTGCAGCTCTGCGCGGGTGAGTGATAGTTTCCTGTGTTTAATTCTGTGATCTGCCAAGCCTCAGTGGCAGCACAAGTCACTGCTTTGATGATCATTCTGGGTTCGATGGCCTTCCAGGTCACGGAAGTTCAACATTCTGGGTACTAACACAAAAGTGATGAACATGGAGGAGTCCAACAATGGCAGTCTCTCCGCAGAGTTCAAGCACTTGGTGAGTCTTGGGGAGGATCTTCAGCTGTTGTGGATTTCTCTTTCTGTCATTGCATCACTGGTCTAAAAATGTTTGTGCCTTCTAGACTTTGAGGGAGCAGAGATGCGGGAATGGTGGAAGGACCAGCAGTGATGTGAGCATCTTCTATTTCTTACTGTTGAATAAGTCTGAACACACAGACGCTCTTAGAAACTATTATTGATAGAAATGCAAGATTGTGGCAGAGATCTGACAGTAGCCAAGCTCTTTATCTGTCCTTCAGTGCTAACTTACTGCTCATGTTGATGCAGTCTGCCTAATGGCTAATAGCGATATGTTTTGACCACTTAAGGTTAGGTCATACTTCACTTTTCCACGTTTCAGTCTACGGACCAAACACGAATACAAGCAATACAATGAAACTGGTAAACTTTTTGTGAACAGTTTTAAGGTTGTTAGTCTAGGTTTGATCACTATTAAGGTGATACAGCATAACACAACATTCTCGGATCCCAAATCCTTATGACAGAATTAGCTAGGACCCTCCCACCCCGAAATTTTATCACCATGATTTCAAAATACTGGAATAGTGTTGCATTTCAGTACCAAATACTGTGGTATACGTTTGGACAGTATAAACTATCTTGACAGTAAAAATTAAGTATGCGGATACCTCCACACCTCCTACAATAGTTCTTCTACTTTGTCTTGGTTGACCTTTGCTCCGTGAAAAACACTACCACCTACAGCAAACATCTAGTCACATTCCTTGCACATGTGCAGAAGATGCACACTGATGTGCATGATTTCCACTGGACAAAAAAATCTGGGCTACACATGCACCATCCAGCGCAAACCCCTGATAATAAAATTTACATTGTCCTGTGAACAGACTGAAAGCTCATGCAGAAAAGTGAAGTGTGAATTGGCCTTTTCTTTGCGATCTTCCTCTCCCCACCCAGGCCTCTTTGATTGTGACAGAGGAACTCCACCTTATTACTTTTGAAACTGAGGTCTACCACCAAGGGTTGAAGATTGACTTAGAGGTGAGATTCTCCTAAGTTCTTTTTTTCTTGTTGGGCTTCCTTAGAAACTCATTATGACTTGTCATGCTATATGAATAGGTAGAGAGGTAGGAAAAAAATATTGATTTTCTAATTAATCGTGATACTGGTTTTAACAACTCAATGTTGATACACAAGATCCCAAGCTTAAATCCTGTTCATTTATGCCTTTTTCCTTGTCACTAAAATTATTTTTGCTGAATTTTACTTTTATCAGTCCGCTTATACTGTATACAGTAGGTGGCCCTATTTTCTCTCTCGGCTTTAGGAAGGTTATAATAGTATAGTGCAATCTGCCATCTTGGTGCACTGTCAGCCATGGTAATTGAGTATTCCAAGCTTGTGAATGCAAGCAAGTCAAGTCAAGTAGGGCTTTATTCTCACCAAGCATATTCAGTATACTTGCATGCAGTAGAGCGAAATAATGTAAAATGTTATATAAATGCAAAATAAATAAAATTAAATAAAGGTGAATGATATGTAGAGAAAATGAATTATTGGATATGTATTTTTACATTTTCGGTACTTTACATTGTTCTTTGCTTATTTAGCTAAGTTAATCTTGTTTATTTTTGTTCATTGGTGAATTTCGCAAATTGAGTCTTGTGTGTAAGCGTATTCACAGGTCAGTTTAAGTTTCGTGCTTATTAATTTACTATACATCGTTTAACGTATTTTCTTCATGTAATGGTAACTTAATTGCATCGGTCTATGTTGCAATTTATCACAAAAGTGAATGTGTGTGAAAGGTAAAATGAGTTGAATCAAAACTGGATCAAATTGTGATGTCAGGGTCCATTTCCAGCCCTTCTGATAAGCAGTGCAGGTAAATGGGTGGCTTTGGTTTCACGCCTTGTTGTTTCCCTCTCTAACGGTTTCTCTGCTGACACATACAGAGTGGTTAGTTTCCAGGTGAAAAGCTGAAAAGTTAATGAATGGCTTAAGCATTGTTCTGTCATCAATGAATAAGATCCACTAGAGCAGTAATCCTTCCTGTGCAGACGCATTCCCTCCCAGTTGTCGTGATCTCCAACATCTGTCAGATGCCAAATGCCTGGGCCTCAATCCTGTGGTACAACATGCTCACCAACCACCCGAAGGTAAGGCAAGACCTTCACTTGGCCGGTCTTTCCCTTTCCAGTCTGTCAGTTGAGGGCAATATGTAAATTTAATGCTAAACGCATCACTGTGGTTTCCCCTGGAGTGCAGAACACTGAATCAATCATGATGGCATTAATTTTTGATGGAGTCCTGCTGTGCTAAACATCCTCTCTTCATGATGGCACCAGTCAGGCAAACCTGCAGAGTCGTGAGTGGCCGTGCCGCCCGGCCTTTCTGCTGAGTGCATTTTAACCCTCCCAGAATGTGAACTTCTTCACCAAACCGCCGGTGGCCACATGGGACCAGGTGGCTGAAGTTCTGAGCTGGCAGTTCTCCTCGACCACCAAGCGAGGCCTCAACATCGAGCAGCTCACCACCCTGGCAGAGAAACTCTTGGGTAGGATGAGTCTAAACCTTGGGCATGGAAGTGGTTTAGTGTTTGTGGTAGAGATAACACAAACATAGCTTGGTGCTGACATATTTTTAGGTCACGGCATGTTATTTTTATCTTGATCTTTTGTAAATGTGTGCAAAATGTTATGCCTGTGTAGGGGCATCAAGCATTTTGAATGTGGCGGGGGGGGGGCACACTGGAATAAAACTAATACTTTATGTTGAATGTGGGGGGGGTCCAAAAGAATAACTTATGAAATGTGAGGGGGCGATGCCCATCTGCCAGTGGGTGAATAGAGGTCGTATATATATTATTAATAAAGGGTATTTCCTGGTGCCACATGATTTATAAATAATAAATGCTTAGTTTGCAGGAATGCAGTGTTGCGTTCATTTAAAAACAGATAAGTAAGGGGGAAACAACGGGAATGTGGCTGGGTGGAGGTTAAGGAAGAAGGGACTTGGTTCTTTTGTCATGAGACCTGACCTCAGGGTTGTTGTGCCTGTTTGACTGGTGTATGGGGCTGAAATTCAGGGAATTGTTCTATCATGCTTTAACAGTTTTTTATCACTATTAATCGCCACTGCAAGCCTCTATAACACATTATTTCAGAGATAGGAAACATTAACAGGGTTTTTTTTTTTTTTTACATTATCTACTTGCTTATTTAATGTAAATTCCTGCGACTGGCATCAGCTGGTGTTGCAGGGGCAAGTACATGGCTGATTGAAGGGGCCCGAAAGGTTACCAGTGGAATACTGGAGTCACACAGTGCATCAGTCCTCTAGCTACTTTTCTCAGTCTTCATTACACTTTGTTCTCACAGATGCTCCTCATGCAACATTTTTTTTCCTAACTCTTCATCTCTGTGACCTTAATGCCGACGTCTTTATTTCCTGCAGGGCCGTGTGTGAACTACTCGGGGTGCCAGATAACCTGGGCAAAGTTCTGCAAAGTGAGTTCTTCTCATCGCTGACCGACTGCTGAAAAACCATCCTATTAAATGACTTTCCCCCCCACACTGCTCTGATATACATTTCACCTTTTTAAAAACGTTTCAGGAAAACATGGCTGGCAAAGGCTTCTCCTTCTGGGTCTGGCTGGATAACATCATTGACTTGGTGAAGAAGTACATCCTGGTATTGTGGAATGAAGGGTGAGGCAGTCATTCTCCTGCCCGTCCAGACTACAGATGGGAAACTACAGGCTTCTGTGGCCTGACAGATCTCTGGATTTCATTTCCACTTAGGTCTCAGTTAGCCGTCATTGGCTTTTGGCTGAACTATCTTCAGGATGAGACAGATTATCATTCTTAAGTCTCATAATACCTAGTGTTAAACACAATTACACCAGGTGTTTTGGATAATATTGTCCCGCTGTCTTATTCTTAACAAGATGAAAAGTCACCATGATTGAAAGATCTAATAATTTTGTGTTGTTCTGTAAAGGTAAAAATAGTTATGGATAATTTTAAAATAACATTTTATGATTCATAAAGGAAGTTCAGTTAATTATAAATTTGGCCGAACGATCATTTAAAATGTGCGAGTTTAAATAACACTTTTGTTCATGTCTGATTTGGATCGCTCAGTTAGTTCAGGCAGCAGCACAAGCAAATTAATTATTTAAGCAGACTGAAATGTAAGCCTGTGTTTGCTTTTGGCCTCCGTGGCCTGACACCGCTGAGCCTTGATCTAGACCGATTTCTGAGAGTAAATCGAATGTCTGTGTTGTACAGCGGAAGGCTGCTGTTGTGATAGCAGGGTACCTCAGCTTCGGCAGGGGGGGTCACAGCGAGCTTCCTCTCGGGGTGTGTGTGTGTGTGTGGTGCTGAGGCACATCACCTCTTTGCTGCAGGTACATCATGGGCTTCATCAGCAAGGAGCGGGAGCGGGCCATCCTGAGCACCAAGCCCCCCGGCACGTTCCTGCTACGCTTCAGTGAGAGTAGCAAGGAGGGTGGCATCACCTTCACCTGGGTGGAGAAGGACATCAACGGTGAGCGCCACAACGGGGTGTCGGGGGGGCTGACGCAGCTCACGCCAGTGAATTGATACATTATTGACACAGGCGGAACCTGAATTCACAAGTAGATGTTCAACGCGGAAAGCAATATGCTACATTATGCTAATAGTGGCAGTGAGTTTGTTATGGCTAATCCTGGTTAGTCAGTCACAGTCAGCAGTTTGGGAATGTTTTGGTTTTCCAGTAAATTACTCCAACGCTGGAAAGAATGTGATTGATAAAACCAGTTCCGACTATGGGCTCTGTTATACCAAACTTGGATATGTTGCTGGAAACTCATTTAAGGCGACGTCATTCGACTGGAGCAAGGTAGAAACAGACTCTGTCAGTCTTCCATGGCATTTAAGGCACTTTTGCAGATCAAGTTTTAAAAGAAAAAAAAACTAAGGTTATAGGGGTGTTTGATATGCAACCAAACTTTGTAGTGAAGGATTTAGTTTATTATGATTGATATTTTGCAGTCATGTTTAAATTTTTATTTTTACAATATGCGACTAAGCTTCCCTTAAGTTTTGCTATTCTGACATGTCACCATCACACAAATGGGCTTTGCTTTAAAGGTGATCCTATCTGTGTTTGCACCAGAGGTTGAAATAAGTCGGCCACACTGCTATAGATGATAACCAGTGTTTAATAATACAGATACAGGGCAGTGGGTTGGGTGAGAGCACAGAGACCCGATAAGAAGCCACAGAACATCAGATGTGCCACAGTGTGCACAACATAACACGCAAACCTATACCGTAAACAACCTAATAGATCACTGGCATTGCAATTTTAGCAATAAGTGATTTAAAACAAATTCTTCTTTTCCTTGCTGTACCAAAATTACACCAAATTCTGAAAATAGGTTTGTTCTGATTCATGAATTTCCTGTACCATTGCACACCTATTCCTAGGCCATTTTAAATAGAGGATGTAAGGAACATGTGCTGATTACAGAACATTGTCACACCCACCACATGGCTGCACTCAGGTTCTCATCCCTGGGTGGTACCTCAGCACCACACTAGTCAAAATGGACCAGTATGAGTTTTTTTTCCCAGTGGCTGGAGTCCCAATCCTGCCACCAGCCCCCAAATTTTGCTGCAAGTTGGAGGACCTCCTTATAGAGCTGGATGTAGATTAACATCATACCCAGGATGAAGTAACTGCAGAGTGTTTGGTTTGCCGTATGTGACGCGGGTTTGTTTATCATTTATAAGCAATGGGGATTGGGGTTCTGTGCTTGTAGAGATGGTGCTTTAGAGAGCAGCTGACTGACAGATAAAACGGCAATAAAAGCATTAACTGCTGAGTTGAGGTTTGTTCCTTATCAATCCTTATCGGAACCTTTAAAATAAAAAACATTTATTCTTCATGGGAAACTATCACTCTGAAACAAATTGGTATTCAAGTGTACAGTACTGTCTTCCACTTAAGTACAATCAAAGAAAATGATTAATTATTTTAGTAATTAATTATTTATCTGGGTAATTTTGATCAGAAAAAAACACAATTTAACATTAGAACATAAGCAAATGAACAGTAACACAATAAAAAAACTGGAGTGATTTTAAGCAAGGTTTTGAAATAGCTAAACTGACACACTTCATAGTTTTACACTGTTAAATTAAGTTAAACATTATGTTCTTTGAGTGCCGAAGACTTTTGCACAGTCCTGTATGTGGTTTCTCATAACAGTATCAATTCCAGTTGGACTGGTCTCTTACGGACTACCAGACAAGTGCCTTATACAGTACCCATTCTTAATAAAATCCATCTATCTTGCCTTGGCCTGCAGGAAAGACTCAGATTCAGTCTGTGGAGCCGTACACCAAACAGCAGCTCAACAACATGTCCTTCGCCGAGATCATCATGGGCTACAAGATCATGGATGCCACCAGCATCCTGGTTTCCCCACTCGTCTACCTCTACCCAGAGATCCCTAAGGAAGAGGCATTTGGGAAGTACTGCAGGACCGAGGCCGCTGAGTCTGACCCGACTGACCCAGGTAGTCGTTGATTTTCCTGCTTGCCGCAGTGATTTACGCTTGGGGACTCTTTGGGTTTAGCTGCAAGTACAGGTCTGTTTAATTTTTTTTCTTGAGATGAATGAAAATGTGGATACAATGAATCACATCTTTTGGCTGTTAAGGTTTTACAATATACTGTAGGGAGCTTAGTCATGTATGTAATAAAATTAAAGAATGACATATCCTGTCTTACCTATAATAATTGTCATCTCTTTGCAATTTTAATCATGTCTTTCTGTTGAGCTACCCTTCGTAATGTTACTTCTCAGTATCATGGGTCATTTTAATGCCAGCTGAAGGTGCATAATAGGGGTGTCGGTTTAGTTGACCATTTGCCCAAGAGAACCAAGAGTACTGTGCTGTACACAGTAGGTGTCTGATTTGGCTCTCTGTGCCAAAGCAAGAGCTCATTCTTAGCTGAAACGGGATTTATTTTTGCTTAATAGATGCTGTTCCATACCTGAAAACAAAGTTCATCTGCGTCACCCCGTAAGTATGCTGGGACTTCACTGGCAGTGTCTTCTGCGTAAACTAGTTTTCAGGGAAAGCCTCTTTTGAAGATGAGTGAATCTACTGATTAGGTGCCTCGAAGAACCACAGGGGAAAGATGAGAACTAGTTGGCTAATCTCCTTCACCAGGGATCCAGTGCTGCTTGTTATGGTTGTCTTTACTGGTAAAACTTCGAAGACAGGACAGTGTGATATGCACCAAGGGCACCTGCTAGCGGTTAGTTAATCTGCAGCCTCTGGGATCATGTTCGTTCTCTCTTAAGACTGTTTCACCCCCACACTGAAGCAGAAAGCAGTGATATATGAGCAAGGAACTGAACTCAGAATGTTTTCATGTATCTTGTAAAGTGCAAGCAGTCATAGGAGGACTAAAATGGGTGTGTCTAGTTAAAAAAGAAGAGTGTAGGATCCAATGAGTGATGGAATGCAGGGGGAATGAGGGGGTATGAGAAAGAATGGGAGAGGAGGCTGGTCGGAGGTGTGCAGTGGGAGCGTTGTGAGAACCTGACCTGTCTCCTTAGGTGCCCCTCCGTGTTCATGGACTTGCCGGACAGCGAGCTCCTGGCCAATGGATTCCCCGGGTAGGGTGGGCCAGGGCTGTGGTGTGGAGGGGGAGGGGTGTATGTCTCTTGGGCGCCCACTGGTGGTGGATAAGCACCAAAGCTGATACTTGTCTCGCTCATGGCTGCAGGAATCATCTCAGTCCTTCAAATTTATCTTTGTACTTTCCTGATTTTTAACTTTTTTGGATTAAAATCACCCCTCCACCCAAACAGGTGTTATGGTCATGCATGTATATTAGTTATATTATGTTAGGGCTGTCAGTGTTAGCACATTAACAAAGATGTCGGTATATTAACCTGTTTGTCATCACTGCTGTGTTCATTGTGGTCTTATAATTTGCAATCTTATTTCACTATATGATATAAACATTGTGTAGAATTCATTATTATAGACTTACATGAAACATTTACATGAGCATTTTTAGAAGCTAAGAATTGCTTTTGCATACATTATTCTTATTTAATAATTTACTGAAAACTATCCACATTCCAACTGCTTATCCAGGCTGTTCTGCATATGCTGCCTGCTATAGGCTCCAGAACCCCCCCCCCCCCATGCACCTTTTATTGAAATCCAGTTTTTGGAATGCTACAGGGTTTCACAATGCCGCTGGCCCCAAAACCATGGACATTTTCTGGGCAGAGACATGTGATGTTAAAGCATGTTGAGAAATGGACAGTACCGAGAGCAGTGGCCTAGTTGACGATTTATGAAACTGAAGTGATATCAATACCTGAGTGAGCCCTTCCTGCTTATATACACAGAACATTAGGATGGAGTCCTTACTTAGACAAAGGACCTCGAATATACCAAGCCAATGTGCAAAGCTAGCACAAGAACATTGCATTGTAACATGCTGTCTCCAGGCATTAGTCTGTGTCTGTAAGGACCATACCTCTCTGAACTCACGGTACATATTATGAAACAAAATTAAAACCATAAAAATGAGTACTTAATGAAACAACACATGTATTGTGGCAGGATATTAAACTGGACTTTAAAGCAAGGATGGGCAATCTTATCTGCAAAGGACCAGTGTTTATGCAGGTGTTTGGGGTAACCTTTAGGTCAGCTGTTCAAACCCAGGTGTGAGGACTCTTCAGCCAATCAGTCCTCTAATCAATAGTCTAGTGAGGGGGTTGCAGTGAAGACACGCATACCCAGGGGCCCTTTCTGAGTAAGACTGCCCACCCCTGCTTTAACAGTTAATATGTTCACTTCAAAATATCAGTAATGCCAGTGTTTTTGTATATGGTGCATGCATAAAGTTGACATAAATATTGTGTTTTTGCACAGACTAGAGACATGACATTGAATATTTTAAATGTGCATACCAATTTTTTCACTTTATAACTATCGTTCATATTAATATTATTTTTGATTGAGTATCTAAGTAAGCAACAGATGTTTTTTTTTTTTTTTTTTTAGGGCACCCTGCATTTCAGTAATATTTTACATTTTACTTTAAAGCTGGTGAAATCTTTATGGGTCCCTTTCAGCTTTTATTATTTATTTACTTAGGGCTGTTTTCTGATGATAATCTTTGTCCTGCAGCTCCAGCCACTAACATTCAAATTAATTTTTTGTTAATGTATTATTACATTCATGCTAACATGGTTTGTGAAAAATGCCAGATTTTGGTCTTTGGTGCATTTGGGCTCATAAGTGAAATGAGAATCATTTCAGAAACTGACCAAATCTATGTGAAAGCTTTTGCTATTATTAAAAAAGAGGCTTATAATGTATGCTTATAAATATATCTAATGAGGCAAAGTTCATTCTTATAGTTTTGCCATTCTCGTGCTATGGACAAGTGTGCGTTGTCTCGTCCTATTTGTAAAGACAAAATGCATCCTGGCCCTTAGAACCAAGATGTTAAAATCCTGCTTTAATCTTCAGAAATATAGTGACAGCGCCTGTCAATTCCGTTTAATGCTGGGTCTCTAGACACCATGAATGTTTCCACTTTTAGTGTTTAGGTTGCTATTAGCCTTTATCTGTATTTATTCAGAAGCTCTAGAAATCATCATTTTATGTATTTTGAATGTCCTACTCCTTC
This sequence comes from Brevimyrus niger, assembly GCA_015164015.2. NCBI lineage: Eukaryota > Metazoa > Chordata > Actinopteri > Osteoglossiformes > Mormyridae > Brevimyrus > Brevimyrus niger. Next base: position 15,441,669 of record JAABNY020000095.1, read on the forward strand.
AGCTCATCTCTGCCCTTCTGTCTTTTGCAGTACAAACTCGGGAAACACAAGTGATCTGTTCCCCATGTCCCCTCGCACCCTGGACTCATTGATGCACAATGAGGGGGCTGAAGCCAACCCTGGCCCCATGGGTAGGACCAAAGTTTAATCATCGTTACGTGTTCTGTATTGATCACCAGCCTGTCTCATAACTCTTAGTAGACTCTTAACGTTAGGTAAATACAGTGTGCAATCCATCATAACTCTCTTAATTCCCCATAGCACCAACTGTTATAACCTACTGCCATTCACTGGAAAGTTAACATTGCTGAGTCAGTTGATGAGACATTGGTATTCAAGTGAAACTGACCGTGCATCTTATCCACGGGGGCCACTGTCTTTGGGTCTTGTTTTCCCAGAATCTCTCACTCTAGACATGGACTTCAGCTCTGATGCAGCTTCGCCCATGTGAGGACCAGACAAGAGCCATTGGCCCACAGGATGGATGAACACTTGTCTCAAGCTGTTATCCTTCACTCACTGATTACTTAGCATACTGCAGCCTCGTGATGGCATGAAGCCTATTACATCATGGTTATTTTTTCTTTTTTTTTTTGCTCTTCAAACATTACTAAACATTGCATATCAAGGAAGCTACAATTCTTTTTTATAGCTATAAAAGTGGATAATCAGTAAAATTTATATACATCTGTTACTGGTATCGGCAATGTCTCCCAAACGTCTTTCTCTGATAATGGTAAGAAATGTATGAAATATATATATATTATTTTTTTAAAATGTTATGGATATTGGCATTGTATTCTTTTACTCTGGGAGCTAAAGTCTTTTAAGATCTGCAGGACTTGCCGGGGATAGCGGGAGACTTCTTCACCAGTTTCACAAGTTACCAATTGAAGAAACATTTTTCATGGGTCATTTCGAGCCATTTTGAGTTGTTTCCTGTCACTGCCCCCCACATGGCCTTTCTCTACCAGCTGGTTTCCTGCTATGAATGACTGGCTTGAGAGCATTTGTGTACAGCTGCTTGCCAGGCGTGTTTTGGTTGTGCGAGGGGCCACCTTGGTGCCCACAGTAGCCTCTTCGGCTATTGGAATGGTCTGTTTCATATATTTATCAACAGGATAGGCCAATCAGTATTTGTTCAACTGTATGGTCTGCGGTTTGTCCTTTTTTCTATGTTGTTTTTCCGTCTTGCCGTCTTTTAACCACCTTTTGTGTAATTTCAGCCTATCAACACTGTGTAGGGTTCTATTTTGTGTTTCCCTTGCTCTGAAACAACCTGGTCCCAAGACGACAGGATTGTGAGGCATTTACGGTTGGTTCCAACGATGGGTCTGGGTATTCTGGGCTTTCATACACTATACTGCTTTTTAAATGCCATATTTTAAAATGACTTCAGTACTGTTCATGTCAAACAGGAAAAATAAAGCTGCATGATCAAAAACCAATGCTCAGTTTATAATCCTAATATTAAAATATTAACCTTAATATAAATTCAGTGTTGATTTGTAACCTGTGGAAATAAATTGCAATCTCAGAACCAGTAATATATCTGTCCAGTATAAAAAGCCTGCTGCTTTTCTTCCTTGCAATCATCATGAAATATCTAAAGCAGAGGTCTCCGACTCCGGTCCTGGAGAGCTACTATCCAGTAGGTTGTTCTGTTCTCAAGTAAATACCTGGGACAGGTATTACTCATCAGAAGCAAGGTAGCATAAAAAAACTACTGGATAGTAGCTCTCCAGAACTGGAGTTGGAAACCTCTGGTATAAAGAATTCCCAGCCTGGTTTGACATAGGTTATTGCTTCTACAGTATAGTTTCCAAATTAGCCTTACTGGTTTTTAAATTTATGGTTAAGATTGTGCTTTTGAGAAACACTGTGATTCATCAAATCCATTTTTCAGGCATTTATTCCTGACCAGAATTGTAGGATGCTGAAGCCTGTCCCAGATAGCACAGCTAACTTGTGAATGTGCTCCTAAATGTGGATGCAGCTCCGATCAACTAAAAATGAAACTTTCTATTTTTAATACATTTTAAATTTCAGAATTTTCAATCTTGCGAAATTTCTAAAGTAACTAAAGTTTTCAGTTTATCTGAGGATTGTGTGCCAATTTGCTGGTTTTACCAGTGGTGCACCAAAAACTTTTTCACCAAGGTTAGCAATATGACAGGGGGGGGTTCAAGAGAGCAGCCAACCTGCAGAAAGAGTTACCTGTGCATGCAAGATGCAGCCAGATTGTCCACAAACAAGACAACTGCATTTTGAACACAACGTCCTTGAGAATGCTTTATGGAATTAGTTAAACAACACCGTGGACTGAGATAGGTGTCAGGCATAGGTGTAACGTGTAATCTTTCACTTAGCTTAATTGTTAATTGTACAGAGCAATTTCCTTTTAATGCTATGGAATGAATTTTAATTAAAACTGAAATCGTTATATAAAAGTGATGAATGTAATGTTTTCACTGGGACAAAGTGCTGTTTCATAACCAGTGAAATACCAAGTGCTCTGAGACCACCTTTTTTGCTCATAATGTTAATTCTGTTCATAGTTTAAACACTTTTGCTGCTTAAACGAAACATACGAGAGAGTGTGGGTAATTTTCTGTGTTTCTGAGTTAGTACACAGAACCTCAATGAGCACGCAAATACCCACAGACACATAAAGTGACACACAGCTGAGACAGAAACTGAATCCTGGACTGCCAGTATCCAGCTGTTTTTATCCTTCCTGATGAGTTGCTATTTGCGACCAGGTCGATAGAAAACCATAAGGATTCCAGCACTCCACGGTCAGGGTTGCCGTCCGCTGCACCACCCAGTCACCTTCTGCCTTGTACCCCGAGAACAATTTAGGTTGCTTTGCTTCATGCCTTGCACGCTGCCGCAAGCCTGAAGTAGTGCAGTGACATAGTTTGACCAAGAGATGGCGCCAGGATCCATTTTTTTTTAAATGCTGTTCTTAATGTTGGTTCTCAAATGTTTACAGTTAATCAATTCAAAACAACCTAAAACTTTAATACTTTATATTAATGTATTTATGTTTTATAGTTTATATACGCTATTGTTCGATATTTAATATTTACATTGAATACCAAAATCGATAATTCTGCTATCTTCGAATTCTGAAGAATGCTTTGTAGTTTGGCAATACTGAAAATAAAATTTAAAAACTCGGTAAAGAAACATCTCAAAATGACGACCAAAGCACTCGGTAAAAACCTTAAAGTACACGTGGTTAAGTATAAAGACCTATAATAAACTGACATTTCATATTTTCTGTATTGGAACTTTAACAAAATATCTCCGTCTAATCTGCTGCAAATTAAATAACTATCAATTTAGTTGACTTTATGTAGGGAAACTTGTTGGAAAGTTGATCATGCATGAAAAATATCTAATCGGTTTATTTATATACTACATTTTAAAAGCGAAACGCTGATAGATCAAAGTGCTGCAAATCTACTGTACAGCTCGATCAAAGATGTCTGTTTTTCGATGTTCACGACCTTTTTGCCATTTTCCTCGGATTCACATTAGCGTGTGTATATGCATATATGTTACTTTTTTATATATAAGTTGTTGATCCCTTAATCCAGGAATAACGTGTTAGAATCATCTTTCGCAAATGATTTTGAACCTGGGATGCTATGAAATGGAGGACTATGCTATGCCAGTAAAACACCGAAATCAGCTGTTAAGATAGTAGGGGGAGTGTTTATCTTATACCCCTAGAACTGATAAACACACCGACTGCTAAGTGAACACTGTTGATTTTGCAATGCACTGGCAGAGAAATCGGAAAATATACATTTTTTGTTTCAATAACCGTAAATATAACCCAATATGCTTTGGGATAAGTAATATTGTTACCGCCGGATTTATAGAAGTACTGTACTATTTTATACGCCTAGGCAATGGAAAGCTGGAAAACTTGCAGCAGGGTTTGGTGTTTGTGTGGATTAATTCACTATTGTGTGTGTGTGTGTGTGTGTTGCAACAAATTGGTCAACCTACATATTTATAAATATAAATGGGGAGCATATTATATAGAAATACAATCTTGCCTTCCCCTGCACCACCCAGTCACCTTCTGCCTTGTATCCTGAGAACAATCTAGTTTGCTTTGCTTCATGCTATATATATGATATATATGCTGTCCATTTATATTTATAAATATGTAGTTTGACGAATTTGTTGCAGCACTTATGCAAACGCGTAATATTTCATAAAATGCTGAAAAAGTGGTAGATTTCATAAGTAACTGAAAACGGTCTCATTTTATCCTTGTCTGCGATTTTATATATATATGTATGTATGTATGTATGTATGTATGTATGTATGTATGTATGTATGTATGTGTATATATGTATATATATATATTGTATATATATATATATTGTATATATGTATATTGTATATGTATGTATTTCAGCGTGTTATTTAAATGATATTTATCGAGGAGATTATATATATAATCTCCTCGATAAACATCATTTAAATAACACGCTGAAATACAATGACAGAGAAAGACATGTAACTTGTAGATTGCAAACAGACCCCCTTACAATTGCGCAACACTACACTTTTGACATTTGTACTTAATACACGTTACGCGGAAATATCTTTCAAATATCGTCATATGATAACTGATTTCCTGTTGTAATGCAAGTCGTTATTATTGGTAATATAAGCACCAAACACAACCAGATTAATCGCCGTGTTACCAGTTGGCAACTGAAAGGCCATTTATAATTTCCAGTAGGCCTATCATTAATTGGCAGAAATTCATACATCTACTGCACGTTTACAAAAAAGTCCTTAAATTGTGCCGAGCAGGTAAACTATGGGCCCACTGAGATAAATAAAAAGAAAAGGAGCAGCTTCACTACTTGGACGGGGTTAAACTGCACGCGACGACGCCGAGCGGGGAGACGAGCCGGATGTGGGCGGTCGGAGGTGGATTGAAAGAGCGAAGTGCGACAGAGAGAAAACTGTGTGTAAGTGAGCGAAGGCGGCGGGGGCGGCACTTACTCTCCCTCTCTGCGCTGCTGGGGCCATTATTTATTATTTTAATTTGTGGGAAGGGGACTTTTACGTGAAAAGTAAACAGCATAACACGAAAGGGTAAGTGAAAATACCCGCGGTGTTTTGGAGAATGTGGTTCTTTTTTCATTGTATTATTTTTTTAAGAAACTATCCGACCTGTGCTGTCCCGCTTGGCAGTTTGTGCTGCATTGACAGTTTGGAGAAGCGGCAGTCTTGGTTTGTTTTGTTGGTAAATGGTGGTGTATTCTGTCATTCTGTCTTGTTATTTGGGGAACATTTCGAGTATCCATTATAAACACTGATAATGTGTTTCCTAAGGATTGGGGGAGGGGGTCGAAAGTGCGGCACTTGGACAAGTTGCTTATACGTTTCAGCGGTCGCGCTGCCATTTATGAAGTTTACAGCAGTTCAGTGTTTATTTCTGCGATTCGGTGCAGTTTCGCTTTTCGCGCTGCATCGGCGATCTGCACGTTCAAACGGGCCAAAGCAAGTGGCGCAAACGCAACTTTCACTTTTCTTTGCTTGAGGCCACAGCCGAGCAAAGGCAAGCGACGCTGAAATATTAGAATAATAATTAGACTCCACAAACTCAAGGTTATTTTTTATACATATTTATGTTTTTTGCATAATGAATTGGTGGCGCCCTTTTAACATGTCTTTTTATTACTGTTTTATCACCAGTTTGGATGAAAGCAGGGTAACTTACTGATTATCTGAAAGAATAGCGCTTTTTATGCCTAAACAAAAGTTGTTGTTTTATTCTTTGACTGACTTACTATATCTGTGACTTTTAACATTGAAATTCCTATCACACTTCACCTAAAAACCGTCATTTCTTAAGTACAATGCAGTTTCGTGATGGATTTTACATCACTGGTCAAGGACGTTACATCAGTTTGCGATGCTCTCCCCACCCACTATTTGGTCTAAAGATGCACTTTTTGACCTTACCTCAAACGCTTAATTGACGTATTCTTTTCTCTATTCATGTCCTCATTCAACAAGTGTGGTACACTTTAACCCTGTACTTTTAAACCAAACGGCGCAAAATTCAATAGCACTGACTGCCCGTCCATCGACGCTCGTTGTGTAGCCAAGGTACAGTAAAATTTCACCATCGTTCAAATAGTTTGTTTTAAAATAGATATTCATGGATTTATTCCTCTGCAGAAAATATGCTTGTTGCAAAGACATGAACAGGGCAGGCAGAGGAATGGCAAGAAATGTAGAGTTAATCCAGAATCAACTAAAATTCTTAATTTCGTGAAAAGGTATAAAAACAAGTCGAAAGGAACGATAATGTATCAATTTTAACTGACTGATCACAAGATTGATCGCAGGGTTACTCACCTAGGGTCAGTTTTACAGAGGGAAAGTATTTATCCTCAAGGCCTAGTTCCTTGATTCATTAGCTGTGGATGTTTGCATGACCATTCAGTAAAGCTAGTTTTCTTGTCTAATTCAGAGTGTAAAGCAGTCTTTAGTTTTCATAGACCAGAGATTATCTAGGTGATGTGCAGTGAAAACCAGTGAAAGAGTCAAAGGAAGCCTGACAACCTTTGATAGTTCCGTGGTACTTTGTGGGCTGGTACTTTGTTCTGTATGTTTTGGATGGATATGATTTAAATAACTTTCATTGTAGCTATGTCTTTGTGATTGTCATTACATAGTACAAGTGGGTATGGATCAGATCGTTCATCGTTCTAATACAATTTGGATGTACTTATTATGCCATGAATCTCTGGCGTGTAAGATTTTAAATTTACGCCAATGCGACTTTTAATGTACCCCTTGTCTCCCACTTTATTTCTGCCTCGCCAGTGTAATAACTCTTACATTAAAACGTGTATTGCCTGCACCGGTGCCACTGACTGATGGAAAATGTAACTTTGGTGTCTTTGGATTTAATGTCATTCTGTACCTTTATCACAGCTGAAAAGAACACCTGTGGTGTGAGCCTTGTGATGTGAACTGTCTGGGAGTGAACCATGGATGGCACAGGCTGAAGAACAATTTCACAAAAACTTGGAATGTTCAAGAAATTTTTGTTTCCAGATTGCTATTCCATTGATGATAAGTGGGCAGTGGTGGCTTGATGGTTAGGGAAGTGCACTTGTAATCGAAAGATTGCAGGTTCGAATCCCCCAACAACAAGTCACCACTGAGGTACCCTGGGCAAGGTACCATCCCCAAGCACTGCTCCCCGGGCGCTGAATTAGCTGCCCCCTGCTATGTCACGAAAGTCACATATGGGTTAAATGCAGAGAACACATTTCATTGTTGCGCACTGCGTGCTTTGTTGTGGTGTGTTAACAATGACAACTGATCACTAAATTCTAATGATTGTTTAAACACTGTTGTCAGTGCTGTCTGTGAGCTAGCTTAGGTTAAGCAGCTGGAATATAGATGGATATGCTGTAGCTAATGGGAGACTAATCTATTTAAGAAGTTTTACTGGTTATACCACGAGATATTCAGGAAAACCAGAGGAGGTTGTCGCTCAACTTTATTTTTAGTCTATGTTTGTAGTTAAGGGGAAAAAAGAATCGTCTTACTATGAGTTGTCATGCTTTTCTGAAGCTGTTGCTATAAACATTGCTGGATTTTTACTGATGATTCAAGCACATGTAGTGGCACACAGCATCTTGATGTCTCAATGAACAGAAATTAATAAAACTGCAAATATAAGTTGGTAAATATTACCATCACCTGTAATTACTGCCATCACCTTTTATCTCTAAGCTTAAGGATACCCTTAAACCCTGCAGTGCCATGACCCACTATTTCTGTTTCACTTACTTGTAGTTTACACACTGCTAAAAAGTCGATTTTCAATTTCTTTTATCTCCTTGTTATTTTATTATAGCCCAACTATTAATAGTGGAAGAAATGTTTATAAAAATTCTCTAAAATCGCAGCTCGAGCCAAAAACAAGGTTTCTACCAAGCAAAAACTTTTATGACCTTTGTAAACAGTAAAGTTCAAGGAACATTGATGTAAACAATTATTCCCTAAATATGATATTTGGCTTTTACTCTGTGGTCTAAAAATGGACTCTTGAGTGTGTATTTGTTTATAGAGAGCAGATCAGTTTCAAGTGAGAACAGACATACCTGTAGCTGGTTTACACTGGTTTACATTCCTTTCCAAAACTGTCTTCACAAGAAACCAAAATAGCTTATAGTTTTTACAATTAATGCATCAAATGCATGACTGTAAATAAATATACATAATGGAACTGTGCAAATAATATACTTTCCTGTGCACCAAAAGTAGATGTGAGATACTGTATATCCTGATGAGCTTTTGACCACGTACCGCGGTTCATGGGCGCTGTTCTTCTCAGCTGGTGCTGAGCCATTGACATTATATTGGGGTTATGGATTAACAATATTCCAACAGTATACAATTTGTTTAATGTTAAAAATCAAAGTTGCGGGAAAATTTAGAGCTGTACTACTGCAATACATGAAATATTCAGAGAGATAAGGTCATTTGTTGTTTTATTGAGTTGAGCTTTACCCTAATGATACACAATACTGTCTTATGCAGCCCAAGAAAATGATGTTTAAATGATCTTTATGTTGGTGTAAAACTAGGCTACACGTATCATGCCTGTAAAAAGTGGGTTAACTTTCAAAATCAGCCCATTTTTAGCAGCAACCCCATAATATACCCATGTGTTTTTTACTCAAGCACACCTCATACAACTAATCAGTGTCTCAGTGACTATTTAAGCTATTAACTAAGTGAACTGGTGGTGAAATTTATTAAATGCATGAAGCTGCTGAGGTGCCCCTGAGGAGAGGTTAGGGGAGAGCTGAGGTGTTCCTCAAGCCCTCCAGCTAGATGCTCAGAGCTTTTTGGAGAACAAAATACATTTTTACTAGTTGTTATTGTGTTACTCATCGTTTACACGTGTTTTAATGTTAAATTGTGATTTTTGCACTTACTATCCCGATAAATGGCCTTGAACATTTATTTTTACTGCCTAAAACTTTTGCACAGTACTGTATACTAATCTTTGATTTTTTTTTTAAAAATAATTTATAACTTGTTACACAATTGACAAATTAATAATTTTTAATTGTCTTGAAGAAATTGGTCATTGCAGCAAACATTGCCATTCTTGATGTAATTTTCCAGTGTTTACGATCATAATAATGCTGCAGTTTCCAAGTATAAAACTGACAGACCTGCAGGAAACAGAAGGCTTGTTCACCTCGAGTTGTTTGCACATGAGCAGTGACTGAGAACATGATTACGACTCACTGTCGAGTATATCAGTAGTTCAGTAATCTATCATTTATATAATATAATACAATATGATATAATACATTGGGACCTCGGCTCTCAAACTTAATCCAATCTGGACTCCGGATCAAATCCTAAAAAGTTCGAGTTCTGATCGAATTTTTCCCATAAGAAATAATGGAAAACCAACTAATTGGTTCCCGGCCCACCAAAATTACACCTAAATATGTTTTTTTTTTTTTTTTTTTTTCCTCCACCTTTTTTAGCATTTTAACACAAAATGAACAGGATAAAACGAGAAGAGCATTTTTTATTAATGGCTTCCAAAACGATAAAGATCTTATCCCAACCTTACCCTTGTCCTGCTCCGACTGTCCGCTCCTTCCGTGTGCCACGCTCCCTCGTTAACCTTTTGTGGGATCCCCATGTGATCAGCTGTTTCTGGTCATTGTCATTAGATTTCTGTATTAAGTCTGCGTTTCAGTTTGTTTGCCCAGTCCGGTCATTGGGTGCATTCGACTTGCTCACAGCGCTGGCTTAAAGCAACGCATTCTGATCCTGATGCAATGCATTATGGTTAGATGCATTGCAACCTCTCACTCAGCTGCACAAACTGGAACCGCCTCCATGACGACAGACCTTTGCCCTTATTGGCTGAAGAGTTTAGTTACAGGCATGATGTTTGTATCCCAGGCAGTTCCAATGTGTAATCTGCTATTTCTCCTGAATATCATATAAAGCAGTGAGAACTGGTTTTCAGTTAATTTACCTGGTAAAATAAAGTTAAAATAAATTACATAAATGCTCTAATAGTACATGTAAGTTAGTGGTTTATTTATTGCTAGTTACTGTAATGTTGCGTTGCTTTATTTGGTTAATCGTCCAGCCTGTGAAGGCATTCATGTAAGAATTGCAGTGTAGTATGACTCATTTCCTGGCGCATACAATTTATATTAGGTCAGTGTTCACGGTTTACTTCTGATATTCGGATCGAGTTCTAGGTGAAACTGGTTTGTCTGACTTTCAGGAATTTTTAAGTTCTAGTGAGTTTTAAAACTGAGGTACCACTGTACGTACATTGCCACGTGTGTGAGGCTGGAACCAGCCATCTATCCATTACAGGGTGCACACTCAGTTACTCATCTGCTCAATTTAGTCACTATATTAATAAAGGAAACCGGATGATCCACCATAAAGCCACACATACATAGGAATAGGGTGAACATGCACACACGAAAAGGTGGCATGCAGCGACAGTGCTATCCACTGCGCCACTCTACCACCCTCAGTAGGCTTGCACAATGTGCGATGCTAATGTCGACATGGCATTTCCTGCATGTTGTCGAATTGCATTCCTCAAACTATCAATAAGTTGCGCTGAAACATTTTTACTTGATCAGAAGAAACGTAGCAACCTTTGCAATTTTAATGATGGTTCCTTTTCAACATTACTTACTATATGAAAGTTCACCATTACTGTTTTTGCATGAGCTCTGCATGTGTTCTCTGAGACGGTCATGATCATTCTCCTTCATGCTGTGGAACTCACTCATAGGGCTCTATTTTGAATATCTAATGCAAACTGAGAAAAGCAATGCAGAACTAACATTTATGGGCTATTTTGACAGCGGAAAAAAACAGACTTTGCGCCAGCGCAAGGTGCAAAAAGGATGTCTCTTAATTATTCAGAGCCGTGTTTTGGGCGTAACAGGCAATAAACCAATCTGAATGGCATGCCACCTCACCTTTAAAAGACAGCCATGCATGATCTATGGCGTATTGGTATTACAGTGGCGCATTGACCCGACGAAAAGGGTTGTGCTCATGTACAAGGTGAAAAAGTGCAGGCACGTCATCTACGGGAGCACCACTGTCCTACCAAGCTTTTTGAGGTGCAGCAGGCATGGAATGAGGTAGCTCGTTTTCTGGCATCACCAGATCATCTGCCCAGTGCCAAAAGCAGTATAATGATGTCAGAAGCCAGGGAAAGCCTAAGCTCACTGCTGAACGAGCACAGTGACTGAGAACGGGGACGGAATTATGCTTGTGGGGTTACAGTCTACAGGTCTCGGAACATAAATAAAAGTGCAATCTTTCTTCAAACAACACACCTACAACTTTTAAGGTATTTTGAAATTTTCAAATAATAAACAATATGGCCATTATTTTTCTGCATCTCAATATAGATTCCTTGCCAGGCTACAGACAATTCACTTGACTCAGTCATTGAGTTTAATCAGGTAATCATGACAGCTGTATAGGAAACTATTTTTTCCTCTGAGTAGAACAATGCAGTGTAATACTCCAAGTCATTTGCCTTGCAACAGTACAGGGTATCGCTTGGTTGGAAAACCAATTTAGGAACGACTTGCTTTTTGTGGTGTTTCTATAGCTTCGGTAACGTAGGTTAAGTCAAGAAATGGTGTTGTATGAAAATAAATTAAATAATCCTCAGCTCAAATCTCAGATAAATCTTACTCCTCAAGGAATATAATGTTAAGGATACAAATAGTACATATTAGTTTCAGTCTTTAACACACAGTGTTGGGTGGACTGTTCTATCCATATGTATCCATGATGCTCTGCTTAAAAGTCAATGCAGTTATAATTGCTTGTGTTTTCTATCTCAATTACGAGTAGAGGCCTGGTGAATACAAATGCCCTGTTAATCTCAGTCAAGCTTTTTTCAGGCTAAATTTATTTTTATGATCTCATTGTCACCCCCTGCATGGTTTGCTCATGTTTTTTGCAGCCATACTGTTAACACCATGTGAGTTTTAGATTGTTTGTTTGGTGGTTCTGATTCAGGGTCCATGTCATGGGTAATTGCATCTCCTGAATTTTGCCCGACCAGATAGCAGTGATTACTCAGCCCGAATAAGAGCTGATTCTTGGAACTAAAGATGGACTCAACAGTTCTACAGCAGTGCATTAGGCGTTTTGGGAATCTCTGGGCAAGTGGCCAGAGATGGTTGGTAAGTTCTACTTGTCAGTAGGTTATAAGTCATTGGTCAATGAAATTTCAATGGCTAAGCAGTTGGTAACCATTTTGCCATTCATTATATGATCTACAGCTTCCTAGTATTTTCCTGTGAGTGGTCATATAAACATTATTGTCTGCTGGACCTTGTGGTACAGACCTCCAACTGTATTGTTTTATTAGGAAAAATTGCAGAGAAATGTACTGCATTTGCATTTGGTAGTAGTGTGTTAGACATTTATTTTCATTGCCTGTCATTTTGATGGACAAGGTCAGTCAAAGTTCAGGTGCAGTAATCTCTTATTACCCACCATCTAAATTTTTTATTTTAAACGATAATAAGACACATTTAATAGCATTTCATTTTAATTCAGTGTTTTTTATTTTTAAATAATTAATATACAGAACAAGCGCAGAGATTATGCTTTTGTAAGGGATGGAGAGAAGATGAACAGAGACAATGGACGAGCTCACTTTTCATGCTCAGTTTTCTTTAAAAAGTTTTCAGCTAGACAACGAGGTCATGCACATTACAAGAGTAGACAATAGCTTGGGGGTGGCGAACCTGATCCTTGGAGGGCCGGTTTGGGTTTTTGGGATGGCCTCTCAATCAGCCTGCTGAGATTATAGTAACCATGTTGTCCTGAGATGGGCATATGTATGTAAAGTATGTATGGTACAAAGACCGACTGACCAGTTGACAACCACTACACTGCAGTATAAGTAGAATTTGCAGGAAATACTACTAGTAAGATAAATATACAACCGTGAGGGATAGAAGAGAGAGATGTGCAAAGCAATACAAGTAGGCAGTACAGTTTCAGGAGCATAGGGTGTGGGAGTGAAGATGTTGTTGATGTGTGTCAGTGTGCAGTGTAATTGGCAACTTAACTCCTGGAGGTAGCATTTATTAAACCTAAGCAATAGTCAGGATCCTGGGTGGGGTACAGCTCAGGGTAGTAGATTGGAGATGAACCATGTGTAGTCACATGCAGTACATTTCATGCCATTAAGTTGTCTGTACTAAGAAGAGGAAGCGTGCAGTTAATGTTTGATTGACCTATTAAGGCATTTACGGTGGCGCGAGAGTTGTGAGCTCTTTGGAACTCTTTTTATTTTGTGAGATTGTCATCATCTAAATTTGAGTAATAGTACAAGAACCTGATTAAACTGAATCGCACACTGAATGGTATTACAGTCGGCTGTGAGTGTATGTAAATTGCAAAACAAAAAAAACACCACCTCTTCAGTCTATTCTTAACAACTTTGGTTTGTGAATAAATCAAAAAAGAGTTTCTGTGTATTTTATAAAGAGCAGTTGATGCTCACGAGGCTGAAAAGCATTACGAAAGTTAATTTTACTGACAATGGAGAAGGGAGGAAATTCGACACCACTATTACTCTTCCCAGGAGTGGTCTTCCAAAAAATGACTGTCAGTGTTTAGAGTCCACCAAGAAAAACATTGAACAAGAGTGATATGCGTGGGAGGAACCACGGAGGAACTTCACTCAATCCAAAAAGAACATTGCTGCTTGTTTCAAATTTACCACCAAACCACTTGGATGACCCAGAAGGCTATTGGGCAAATGTTCTTTGGACAGATGAGATGAAAGCGGGTAGTGGATATTTTTCACATAAGAGTATGTTCCTGTTTGGGAAAAACAAAAACACTGCATTCCAAGAAAAAGCACCTCATCCGTGAAGCATGGTTATGTCTTCATTGAACACCTGGATCCAATGTTCACCGCTTTTATATATAACCCAGAATAGCACAGTTACTGTATAGCTGAGGGAGACCAGGGTTCACTAAGGGCTACAGAATATTCCTCGTATCGAGATGCACCATAAGGCACCACCCATAGAGACTCAAAAAGGTGTTGGATGTTGGCTTGATGCCATAATAGTGGTTTTGTTTGGGTTAGGCAAGATCTTGGGAAAAAAAATCATCACTTTCACTTAACTTCAGCAGGTCCTCAGTTAGGCCTATGAGTTGAAGTATACCTTTTTTCCAGCGATGGAAAGTTCAGCTGCAGAAAGTACAAATCCAGACCGACGTTTCATTTCAGCCAACAAATCGAGGACTGTGACTGTGACTTGTTTTTTTTTTATTCAAATTGTTTCTTGAAACAAAACTTTGGTCAGGATTTGTACTTTCTGAACCTGCACTTCCCACCTCTGCTCTTTTCTTTCTAAATGATTAAAAAAAAACCATAACAGTTTATATTAACTGCACCCTCATAACGCAAAAAATATATAAAACGTTCAAAAGTAGCATGTAAGCACACCTTAGCATCTTAACATACCTTTACAGCTTTACTATTCATTAACACAAACGCTATGATTATACTAGACAATAACTATACTGTCCCTTATTACCATATCATTTTTGTTATTAATGCATGTCACAGCTGTTAATGTAAGGATGTTCAGGTATTCTCACATACTGCAATTGAATGTTCTATGAATGCAGTAAAACGTTACCAAAAAAGTTTTTTTTTTTTTTTTTTTTTTAACTCATTACTCACTACTCCTATTAGGGCATGAAGGTACTTTTTAAACGCTAGCAAACCCAGCTGTCGTGTGATGGAGGGTGTTTTACGTTTAATCGTATTCCTGGATGGGGAATTACATGTGGTTTTGGGAGTGGTCCAGTAGCGCTGCAACCATGTGTCTTTATCAGATTCTCTGTGCGTTCATGCATGTTTTAAAAGTAAATGTCATTCAAGTGAGTGTTACATAAAAAGGAAATAAATAAACAAATAGGATCGAAGTGATACTTCTGTCATTTATTTATTAATGAAAAAAGCAGTGGTCTTAGTTAATATTTTTTTGGTTCTTTTTGGTTACTCACTAACTGGTTACACCACCATTAATCATCATTACCAAACCCCTCCTGTACTTAGTGATCAGCTACATGAAACTGGAGGTATTTTTGCCCCCCACCCATCATGAAGAGCTCCTTCTGTACTCTAAATGTTTCAGGTTAAGGCCGGGTGTCATCACATTGGACAGCCGTAGCACTAATCTGTTTAATGAATTGTCGGCGTAAATAAACTTCTATATAGTACTCAAAAGCTGTGGTCAGCCCAAATGTTTCATTTGTCATCAGAAGCCATGGTGATTATTGCGCATCCGTGGCATAAAATCGATGTGATATCACCCAGCCCTATTTCAGAGTTGTGGTATTTCAAGCGGGGTTACTAGCTTGTTGGGGTAACTTGTCAGATTTTAGGTTGTCTGGATAAAATGTAAGTGAACAAATATGAAGTCCATTTAAACTGTGGTATCTTAAATCCGGCAAGTTACCCTGATAAGCCAGTAACCCTCGTAGCTTCGTAGTACAGGCCACTGGTTCTTTTTGACCTTCTGGAACATTTTTTTGCTTTTATCGTGGAAAGATTTTGGTAGGACCACCGCTTATAGAAATACTCTGACTGCTTCAATTGGACAGTATGGCTGAGTTTGTGGTTCACTGAAGCTCCAGGTTTTTGTGTATTCTAAATGTCATATTGACAATGCATTGTGGCATTTTTCCAAAGTTATTCAGGAATTTATTAAAATTTATTATAATCTGCCAGTATCACCTGCTGAGTTAACCATACTTGTACTGTATACAGCTGTCTTTACATTGTGCTGTACAGATGAAGTTGTATAGTTATTTCCACAGAAGTAATTTCATCTTTCATAGCCAGTTTCTGTGAGATGGCCATGTTTTATCTAAAAGTGAGTAACATTGCATTATTTGCCTTTTGTATGGTCTATCATGCTGGCAGATCGAATTAAATTAAATCTGGTACAATAAATTTTCATAAACATGCTGTTACAAAGTGCTGTAGAGATTTTCTCAAAGGAATCAATGTACCATCAGTGCTACAATGAAGATGCACCCTGCCTGCTGAAGAATGTTCTCCTAAGAGTGTTTAATACAGCTCCCAGTTTTGCCAGTAAAATTAGTTAACTTTTTCTCTTGTTGAGGTAAATAGTTCACAGAAAACATATTGGAATCACAGAGACCGCGCCACCACAGAAGCAATTCTAAAACAATTATGTAAGATAATGTAATCCACTGCTATGATATTTAACCTCTGACTAAAACAAATTGTTTTCAAGTCTTTTTAAATTATTGTTTTTGGCTAGACCACACTGATTCCACTAAAGCCGTCTTTCCCAATCTGGTCTTGGGGGACCCATAGGCAGTCCACGTTTAACTTGGAGCTAGTAGGGTGCAAAAATGTGAACTGGCTGTGGGTCCCTGAGAACTAGATTGCGAAGCACTGCACTAAAGAAACCGTTATGGATGTCCTTGATTGCTACAGGTGAATTTATTCCTTGAATGCCTGCCACTGATGTTTTCCTGCTAGCACCTCCTATATATTCTGTGGAGGAAATGAGAGGAGCATATTGCTGCCTGAATAAAAGTGTTCCACATAAGTCAAAGTTCTCACCTCCAGTTGTTGGGTTAGAACATAGTCCTTCAGGTCAGAAGGTCGTCATTTCAAATCCCTGGTACAGCAGAGTCATTTCCATGTTAGACCCCAAAGCAAGGGCCCTAACCTGTAATTGTTCCAGGATCTGACCTGGCTTTCGCAACAAAAGGTACAGCTCTGGGGGGAAAAAATTAAGAGACCACTCTTTATATTAAAAAAAATCTGCATTCAAAAATCCTGGTTTAATCCTGGTTCTGCTGGCAAAAGGCTACACTGCGAGGCAGGCTGCTTCCAGGCTCAGAGTTTCACACGAACACAAGAATGAGGCGAAACAGGAGACACTGGGAATGACCAGAAACCAGCCAGGTAAAGGGCAGAAGCGACTTTCTAATGCCAGAGATGACTGTTAACTTATCTGGCAGGGAACTTCAAAAAGAAAGGGAAACATCAAGTTAAGGTGTGAAGTGCACTGCTAGGACAATTCATATCAGGCTGCTAGAAGTAGGACTGAAGATTCATAAAGAAACTGGTTAACAGGAAGCAGCAAGTAGTTATTAGAGGCACAATGTCGCAGTGGGCCTGCGTTCTTAGTGGGGTACCGCAGGATTCATTTGTAGGACCACTATAATTACTAATTTTAGTAATATTGATACTAATACATACAGCAAACTGGTTAAGTGTGCAGATGACACAAAGGTGGGTGGTGTATCAGATACTGATCTAGCAGCAGAGAGGCTACATTGGGATCTGGATTTAATTAGCGACTGGGCTGATACTTGGCAGATGAAATTTAACACAGATAAATGTAAGGTAATCCATGCAGGGAGCAGAAATATAAAGTAGAGATATTTTATGGGTTCCACTGAAATAAAGGTAGCTGATTATGAGAAAGATCTCGTGCATATGTTGATGCTTCCATGTCCCACTCTCACCAGTGTGGGGAAGCAATAAAAAGGCCAATAGGATTGTAGGTTACATCTCTGGGTGTGTGGAGTTTAAGTCAAGGGAGGTGATGCTATGATTATACAATTCCTAGGTAAGACTCCACCTAGAACACTGTGTGCAGGTTTGGTCACCATACCTTAAGAAGGACATTGCTGTCTTGGAAAGGGTGCAATGGAGGGCTACGAATATGATTCATGGTCTTAGAGGAATGTCTTATGAGGAGAGGTTAGCTGAACTGAATCTGTTCAACCTCAAGCAAAGGAGACTAAGTGGGGGTCATGATCCAGGTATATAAGATTCTAACAGGTCTGGATGCTGTTCGGCCAAACGGCTATTTCAATATTAGTTTAAATACTAGAACTCGTGGCCATAAGTGGAAATTAGCGAGAGAACATTTTAAAATGAATTTGAGGAAGCACTTCTTTACACAGCATGTAGTTGAAGTATGGAGTAGTCCTCCTGCTAGTGTAGCGCAAGCTAAAGCCCTGGGTTCTATTAAATCAGAGCTAGATAAGATTTTAACAATTCGGAGCTATTGGTTAAGTTCTCCCCAAACGAGCTTGATGGGCCGAATGGCCTCTTCTCATTTGTAAATTTCTTATGTTCTTAATTTGCTGTGGTCTCTTATTTTTTTTACAGAGCTGTATGTTGCTTCAGATAAAAGTCTCCTAAATAATTTTTAAAAATGGGGGAAAAAAATCATGCACTGCTGCACTGTAATGAAAACAGTTAAGCGAAACAACAATAATTTAGACTAAAAATGACTCCTGGTGTAAAATAAAAGAAGCTTTGTTGTGTTGGGTCAGAATCAGAATCAGGAAACTTTTATTATTCTGGAGGAAATTGTTTGTGATTACAGACTACACAGTATACAGCTGCAGAAAAGACTAAATAAGACAATACACAGTGCCACATACAACCATTTCTATGTAAAATACGTAAGTATAACATACGTACGTATAGACAGGATATATTGAGTCTGTACCCTGAGTGATTCCCTGGTTGTAGAATCTGATAGCCACCTGAAGGAATGGTTTCCTGAGGTCCTCGGTGGAAAATTAATTTTTTTCTTTTTATTTATATTCAATCTTCGCCTGAATCTGCTCTTCTGTCCAACCACAACAATGAAGTGGCTGAGGGACATAATTGGCTGAGTCTGCAGGACATCCTCCTTTCTGCCGCCGTGTCGATAGTATTTGTCTCCTCCCCTATCACCAACCCAGCCTTCTTGATCACCTTATTGAGTCTGATGGTCTCTGCCAGCTGCGTTCTGCTTCCCCAGCATGCAACAGCATAGAAGGTGGCCCTAGCTTACACAGACTCACACTGCACCTGCAGCATAGTGTTGCAGACTCTAAAGAAACAGAGTCTCCACGGGAAAGGCAGCCTGCTCTGGCCCTTCTCGTAGAGGGCGGTACAGTTCTTAGACCAGGCCAGATAATCATAATCCCCTAATGTAGTGTACAAAGTGTATAGCAGTTTAAATTGCCTAAGATATCATAACAAGCTTGTCAACCATGGTCAGCTGGCTGGCATGAGATTTTTAGTTCCAGACTAATCAGCACATGCATTTACATGTAAGAGTTTTATTACCTTGTAAATAGTCCGTAGGGTTTGCCAACTGCCCCTTTCCTTTTGATGCAGCTAATTTTGGGTTTATAATGGAGTAATGTAAATTTGGCATAAGATTTCTTGCGTGAGAGTTGGTAACCCTGTGATATGAGTCGGCTACAGTATGTTCTCACTTTGTCAGCCTATCTGGCGTAGATAGAACCAGGCCGCGGAAGCTGTCTCTCTGTTATGCCCCTGGTCGTGGCCCTGTGGATCAGGCAGGAAGGTGCTAAACAGAGGGCATCTTAAGCTCCTTCTGCACTCCAGCAGTGACTTATTGATCCAATTACTTTCCCGAGGCCTCACTGTATCCCGCTGCGGCAGATTAAATGGCACGTCGTCTGAGCCCAGTCAGCACGGCTTCTAAACCGTCTTTTATATATATTTATATTTTGGACAGGTGAATACTGCTGATGATAAAATATGTTGGCACTTTTCAGATAATCTGTCAAGCAAATGTTCAAATTGAAAATGAATATTCTGCAGCATGTTTTTTATTATTATTATTTACTCCATGCTGCAAACGGAATGTATCTGGTAAGGAGAGCCAGAGTGGGGAGTGTTGTATAACGCATTGTGTACTTTTTTGTGTCATACAGTAATATCCCGTTATAATGGACTTCAAGGGATCTGGCAAAACAGTCCGTTATATCCAGCCCAGAACACAACGGCAGGACACCATTTACTCGCGCCACACCTCAGCAGACACACTTCTGGTATAGATTATTATATTGTACATGTAGTAATCCAATTTTACCTGACCAGATGTGTGACTATGCTTTGTACTTACGATACTTAATCCTTATTGTGTTCTAACATCTCTCAGTCCTCCTGAGTGAGTACTGTTATAAGAATTGATTGGGACTGAAATATTGACAGTTGTATGCATTATGTTTACTCTGGGTGAGGTGATATGAGAATTGGCTTTGTATTTAGTATTTTGCATTGGGTGAACATGGGGAATATGGGGATAACATGCAAACTCTATGCATTCAGATGTGATTCAAACATGACCAGCTGCTTCATAATCTGTATTAGTGTTTCCCAATCCAGTTCTCGGGCACCGACAGTTGGTTCATATTTTTACTTCCTCCATGATCCCTGAGAGACAGACCACATTTTTGCTCCCTCTCATGTCCCTAAATGGAGTTGGAAGGGAGCACAAACGTGAACTGCCTGTGGGTCCCCGGGGACGATATTGGGGAAACTCCAATCTACACTATTAACATTTATGATATGTACATACTCCATCGTGCACAACGTCTTTTCGTCACCAGGGGTGTGCAGGAGGTGGCATTAAGGGCCACTCTGAGTTAGAGACGTCTAACATCTATTTCTGTTGGTCCACTGAAATGCAGCCATCCAGCAAACTGATGCCACATTGCCAGAAGGCCTGGAGAGAACTGAGCTGCTGTTCTGAGGCAGAGACCTGCGCCGTAACCATGTTATGATGGCAACAGCCTTTATCACATTAAAAGCTGGAGCTTGAGGGCTTTCAGAGCTTTCGGGGGGGGAGGCTGCATTTCATTAAAGCACTTCAAAAATCACAGCATTCAGTGCCATGGTGAAGCCGCGCCTACGTTACCGTGTTTTGCGCTGAATAAAAACTTCTGCATTTGCGCTTTATTTATACTTTGAATATATATGTGTAAAGAAGGCCGAGAAGCAGGACTGAAATATGAGTGTTTACTTCCAAACCAGTTATACTTTTTGCTTTCTTATTGTATGCGCCCTGTTTGGTATCAGAAAAAGATCTATACACAACATGAAATGTTCCTATGTGGAGTTTTATTCATTGAAGCATAAAAAGTCTAAGTTACAGTGAGTGGGCGTTATGGTAAAAATTATGTCTTCCATCCATTAGACTGAACATGATTTCATTGCTGACCTCCTGCAGTGTCTCTTCATGTTGGGGCTTCCATTTTAAGACCTTGGATATTACTAAACATTAAGTAATGTGCTGCTGGTAAAGCGCCAAACCCGTATGCTCTTACAGCCTTGAGCATTTCTGGTTTCTTTTACGATTTAACATAGTTTGCTTCTGTTTTCTTGCTTGCATCATATCACAGTATGGTGACATCTTGTCTGTGTTTCCTTTGCATAATCCAACTGGGAGAAATCTGAAGAGTCTAGTTATAGTTTTTCTGAAATAAACCAATGCTTTCTCACATGTCTGATAATCAAACTTGATTTTTTTTTCCCCTCCTGTGGCTGGCTGCATGTGTTGCAGAACATCCCCGCGTGGCAGCAACCTGGTGTAACACTTGAACAACTTTTCTTAAAGCGGATCACACTGGCGTTCTTCCCACATGTTTACGTGCACCACAGAAACACTGTCAGGCAGGCCTGCTCCACTTGATCGACAGGAAGCAGGGCCTTGGCGCCATTGTCGTAACCTCAGATGTTTCTATTTAAGTATTCACCCCTTTTTGTTCTCTGTGTCTGGCATGGGGTCCTGAGCTGCCCCGTGCCCCCTATCTGTGACGACTGAATGCCTCAGTGGACATTATTAGCAGTGGAGTAGAGCTTGGTCTTCTACTGGGAACATTTTTGGTCTACTTGGTTTGATGCTTCGGCATCTATATCTGTAGTAGACCAGCTTAATAAATGATTGTTGTCTGGCAGTGTGCTTCCATTATAATAATGTGCAGATATTGATACCAGGTGCACAGACATTAATGTTGCAATTCTGTACCAAGAGCATTTCACTACCTTAAAAATTACCGTTACTATGCATACAGTGAGGGAAGATGTTTATTTTGGGGTGGATTTGTTTATGCTTTGCTAATTTTCGTGAATATAAGATGAAAGGCGTAACAATCTTATAATTGTGGTGTGGATATAGCACATTGTAAAAAAACATGATGAATGCTTTAAAGATGTATAATATTTTTCTGTTCACTAAAACAATACTTGTTGCTGACCATGTTCTAATGGCTAATTCCAGCATGATAATTCAACGTGTCACAACGTTTCTGGTTTCATGAACATGACCCTGAGTTCAGTGTTTATTGGCCTTTGCGGACACAGGGTGTGAATCTAACAGAACACCTTTGGGATGTGATAGAACAGGAGATCTGCAGCGGGAATGTGCAGCCAATAAATCTCAAGCATGGACCAGAATCTCCTAGGAATGTTTCCAAAATCTTATGGAATCCAAGAAAATTTGAGGCCCATGATTTGACAGCAAGGGCAGGCCCTATCTGGTATTGTACTGTTCCTAATAAAGTGTTCAGTGAGTGTATATTTGCATTTATATTTTATATATTTTACAATACACTGGAAATCACTTGTAGTAATCACATCTGTCTGGGTGAAATTGATCATTATAAGCAGATGATCATTATAACAGATTTTTTTCTTTATGTCTCAGGCAGATTGCTATCTAATTGACATTTGTATATTTATTTCATGAAAATATTATAATGACGATTTCAAAATACTGTACAGCTGTTTCAAACGCTTTTCAAATTACAGTACTGCACGAATTAAATTACTAAGCTGTGTACAATTTAAGTTACTATAATACAGTACAGTATTGTATTATTTGTACAGGAGTGATTGTGTCCCAAGCGTTTTTGATCACTATAACCATTATCACTATAAGTGCTGTCCACTGTGTTTAGATAAAATGTAACTTTAAGATTCCCAGGCCAGCTGAGATATATAATCTCTCTAGCATATCCTGGGCCTGCCATGGGGCCTCCTCCTGGTTGGACATGTCCCAATCATCTCCCCAAGGAGGCATCCAGGAGACACTCTAGATAGATGTTTGAACCACCTCAGCTGACTTCTTTCGACGCAAAGGAGCAGCAACTCTACTTTGACACCTTCTCGAATGTCTGTGCTCCTCACCCTATCTCTAAGACTAAGCCCAGACGCCCTGCGGAGGAAACTCATTTCTGTTGCTTGTATCCGTGATCTCATTCTTTCGGTCACTACCCAAAGCTTGTGACCAGGTGAGGGTAGAAATGCAGATTGATTGGTAAATTGATAGGTTTGCCTTCCAGCTCAGCTCTTGCTTTACCACAACGGAACAGTACAGCATCAACACAGCACCGATCCACCTGTCAGTCTCTCGCTCCCCTTTTCCCTCTCTCACTGCAGGATCAGGATTCATTCATTCTTTGTGATAGGGCACTTTTTCCTGGCTTGAATGTGGCCTCTAATAAGGGGATATTTTATTGTGTTAATTATGAAACAGCAAAAATGTAATATACTACAGAGATGAAAATTTTACTCTTTCAGTAGTATTTCCTGTCACTGAATTATTAGAGTTTTAGGTGCTGTTCATGTTCAACAGTCATTCTTCATCCACGTGATTCTGCTACATTATGAAATTAGGTACAAATTTATGTATATTTCTTAAATCTGTAAGTGAATGGAATACAGATATGCATGGAAGATAAACATTTCTAAAATACCAAGGTAGGGCAGCTTAATGATTTTATCCTAGCCTTAGTAGGCTTTTTTTAAGAATGTTGTGGATAAATTACTTTTTCCAAAAGTATAACATTGAACACTTGAAAACAGTTCCACATAGTAAGTTAATCACCATAATAAACTACTGATATTTCACAAAATTGTCCTCTAACAGTAAGACCAACTGTAATAAGAATCAAAATGGCATTTCAATTAAATGGTGTAACTGGTTACACAATTTGACACTTTCAATTTAAAATCTAATTTCATAGGCAATATCATGGACACGTATGTAAGCACATGGCCTTGGTGTCAATGTTTTAATAATAATTTTTAATGTAAATACTATTTATTTCAATTATGATGAACTGTGAATTTTTCCTGGGCCATACTATTTGACATGTAAGCCTAAGCATACCTGACCATTCCCTAAACATGTAAAATTGTCTGGTATTTTAAGAATTTATGAGTTACTAACATGCAACTGTTAGGTTTGTTCTTCACTCTGCTATTTCCTGTCACATGGATTTCTTGCACAGTGTGAACAAAATGGCTCCTTGAATGGTGGTTACACCACCCTGACACTTCAGGAAGTTGACCTGACTAACACGTTTGCCTAAATCAGGGATGGGCAATCTTATCTGCAAAGGGCTGGTGTGTATACAGGTTTTCGCTGCAATTTCATAATTAGGTCACTAATTAAAGGACTGATTGGCTGAAGAGTCCTCACATCTAGGTTTGACCGGCTGACCTAAAGGTTATCCAAAAAACCTGCATACACACTGGCCCTTTGCGGATAAGACTAGCCACCCCTGGCCTAAATAAATTATAATATTCAGAACAATTGTGTTCTGTTACTTTTATTTTCTGTTTAATAGCTCTAACGCAAGATTACACCAGACTAGTTGAAATGCTATTTTATTGAGAATCTCACCTTTTAAAAGCAACTTAATTTTCTTCGTGCTTACAGTTTACAGCACATTGATTTTTTTGACTCAACTATTCTCTCAAAATTGATTAAAGCCAGAAATTTCAGACAAGGTCCTTAAAACTTCAATCTGCAAACAATTTTTTAAAAGTTTAAATGTAATCATATGGACAATTAAAAATAGCATCATGTCATTGATAGGTGTAGCTTTGCTGAATTTGATATTTTTGTGAATCCATAATTATCACTGAGGTATTAGTACTCAGTAGTGTTTCACCTGGAAGTGCTGAGTATCGACCACCTAAACGTGTAGAATGCTCAGGAGAATGGGCACAGTGGAGGAAAGAGGGTCATGGAACACTGGAACACAAAGGCTGCGGCACAATAGACATCCACACTTACAGCACGATCTCCACTGACTGGGAGAGAAATGGAGAAAACAATACAATGGTGAATATTGATTAGCAGAAAGAACAAACCAAAAGGAAAGAGAAACAAGCATGTGGCTGCTACCAGGCTGGGATTCTGGGGACAAATCCGCCAGTGTGCCTGCATCATTTTGCTAGCAACACATTGAAACTTCCTTGCTGTGTGTTTCAAAATTTATTGGAAAACCACCAATGCAAAATGGCCCTGGTCCTAGCCATGCCAGTGGAAAACAGCTTTGTTGATCATCGGTCATTATGGCAGTTTTCCTGTTTCTGCAGACTGTACAGATCAGTACTGTAAATTAGCCATGTCGGAACTTGCTTCACTGAAGTTTGAGCACATTTCAAACTTTTACCTCCTAACATCAGCTTTGTTCTCTGCCTTAATTGATTGCAGTCAATAGATCTAATATAACCCTCTTGAAACAGGCTTTTAATGGTAAAAACAGTGCCTTTCCAGACTAGATGTTTGCAGCCCCTATGGTGGATTTTAAGATGTTTCTAATAATTTTTTGGAATGTAGTGTACTTCCACTTTTAACATTACTGTCCATGGAACTGCAGACTTGCAAAGATTATTTTTTTTAGTTTATATTTGTACTGCCCCAGTGTGACAAAGCCTTTCACATACATATTTATATGGCTGCTTGTTAATAGGCAAATGAACATTGTTTAATGTGTTGTTGGCTTATGAGACATCGTAGCCATGCTGCTCTTTTCACTAGGAACGATTTTTTTATTGTTAGCTTTCTCAAGGGACCAGTGCTTTCAAGCTAAATTAAGTAAAGTGAAGTAATGTGATTTTTTTTTAAACTTCCGCTTCCCCCAAATGGCATTGAGTTTAGGCTTAAAAGCTTTGCAGTGGAGGACACCGTATGTCAGGCAGATTAGAGCTTTTTAGTGGTGCACTGATTCACCCTTTCGTGGTGTCAGGTCACTTTATCTGTCCTTTCAAGTTTTAGATAAAATGTTGGCTATTCTGGTTCTCGACAGGGATTCTGTAGTTGCATGTACATTTTTTCAAATTAAAATCTCTCTGGCCCTTTACTCCCATCATGATTCATTCATTCATTTGCACATTTATTTGTTTGTTTCATTATTTGTTTGTTTGTCACCATGTCCAATTTCAGCCTCATTAAATGTCCCTTTTTGTTCTCTGCCAGTGTAACTGTAACTGTAGCACATCGGCCTGCAGGGCACTGCTGCCTCGCTACGGCCTGTCGCGTGATCATGGAGATGCTAGAGAAGAGCCCTAAAACCTCTCATGGCCCCCATCCTTCCTTCCTTCCTTTCGTACCCCCTACCCCACTGTGTGGCTTTCTGTTTCTATTTTATGCCTTTTTTTTTAGTTCTAGCACATACCATGTGTAAATGGAGGCGTGTAGATGGATGCACACGCTCACATGGGCACAGACGTGCCTACATGAGTACACATTTGTGCATGCAGCAGAGGTTGGGCCGACTGGCTATTTACAATTTTTTCCAATCTTTTTAATGCATGTCTCAATACCATGTCCACTTTTTCACAACACTTAACACATGCACCATACCATTGGACCATGTAAGCTGAAGTATGTATACTTTTGCATTGCATTGACACAATATGCATTCAATCCCCACTTCCCCCAAATTTCATGAATACTTCTCTCCGTCAGTGTTCACCACCAGCAAAACATTGTACAACTACAGCCGATTTTTCAGACGTTTAGATAACTTAACTTTTAACTTTCCAGTCAAAACCCAATGAAATTTAGAGCACTGTCAATTGAAACATGCTGCATTTTGACAAAGGACACTATGCACTTGCACTAACACAAATAATTATGCTTTTAGCAGAACTTTCCTAATTTTGTGTTTGTTTGCTGCTTCGTTACCATCTATACCATCTATACAAATGAGATCATAGAGTGTCCCTTTCCTTTTTGCAAGGCAACACAATGTAATCTGTGCAAAAACAGTGGGTATGGCAACACATATATTACAGTAAAACATTTACATTTATTCATTTAGCAGACACTTTTAGCAAAGGCATCTTATAGTGAAGTACGATAATTACAGGGACTGTCCCCCTGAAGGATAGAAAACCTACTGGACAGTATCTCTTCAGGACTGGAGTTGGAGACCCCTGCCCTAGATCACCCCAAGCATTTTACAGTGGTTGTAGCTGGAAAGCTGGATGAAAACACACACCAGCCTGAAA
>JAABNY020000095.1:15470435-15511399 GCA_015164015.2 Brevimyrus niger
GCTTCCGGGATAGGCTCCGAACCCCCCGCGACCCAGTAGGATAAGCGGTTTGGAAAATGGATGGATATATATATACATATATATACATACACACACACATATATATATATATGCACATACAAACATAATACATTTTAGGGACCAAATGAGTACACTTTATTTTATAAAAATCTGTGTGTGTGTGTGTGTGTGTGTGTGTGTGTATATACACACTCAAACAGTCAGACACCAGCTCAGGGAGAGTAGATTGTTTTTCTGCTGCAGTGAAATTGGCCCTGCGGCCATTCCTCTCTCTGTTCTCTGTGCCCCTACTGTGTGATGCAACACTTCTAGCCATCACAAGTACTTCAGAATGACATTAATTTTAACCTTGTTCCCAGGCAACTAATTGTTATATTAGGGGAAAATTGGTTTAAAGCGCACGGCCGTCCTTAAAGGCACACACCTTCATTTTATGGCACTTTTAAGAAACAAAGACATTTTGTTCTTCTAGCAATAATACATTATTATTGATATCGATTACGATAAGTCCGTCTTACAATTAATTGTTTAGAGACTGTAAAATTATGAAAATGAGACTTGGTGTTGTCTTTAAAATTCTAAATATGAACCACTTAAAAACAATTGAAATGATGTTCATTCATTACATTAATTAATTCATTCATTTCTTCCTTCATTCTCTATACCCACTTATCATGTGAGAAATAAAAATCATATTAGTTCTTCAATGATACTACTATCTACTGGGGTGGTCTAGTTTAGAAATATAACACCATGTTGAGTCAGAAGTGTGCTGGAAAAAGTTATCCTGAATGCCTGTAAGCCTGGCTGGCTGCAAGAGACTCTTAGGTTCTTCCTGTATTCTCTGGCTGTAGCAGCTTTCGCTTTTGTTCCTTCTGCTGACCTAAAAATGTCCTTCCCTCTTTGCCATGTAAACTGGAATTTTATCTGACATTAACATCAACCTTTAGCCCTGTTTGTAAACCACCTGCAAATCAGAACTCCAATCTGTCCTTTGGGATAACTGTATTGTGTGTGTGGTTATTCCTCATTTGAAGGCCTTCATGTCCTGAGTCTGCTGGCAAAATTGAGCATTTGCCCTGTTGTATGCTTGCAAATGAGCGGGGGACAGCGCAAGACAGGAAGCAATTAGTACCCTGTTTTCTTCTTACATTGTACGCTACGCGTAACAAAGTGATAGCTGAAGGAAGCATTGCAGTATGTCAGTGTATCTGTCAAAGTATATAAATACAGAAGTATAGAAATGTCCATAAGAACAATGAGCGCCCAGGAGGAAGATTAGTGCCAAATATTACTGAATTTGTCTTTAAGTATTGTACATTTTGCATTGTGAAGCTTCTTTTTTATAATGGTGTCCTAGTTGGACTGGTATTTCTGATCCTGACACGTCGGCATGTTCCAGTGGAGAGAGGCCACAATGTCATCAGTGTTCTTGCTCTCTTTGTAGTACAGGCCTTCCAGCTTGTCCTTTTTTTCACAGACAGCGCCCCTGTCTGGAGCTCATGACTGATTTATACTCATGTTGATTTTGAATGTGACCTTGCCCTTGTTTCCCTTACTGAAGAAGATCCCTCAATCATCCTCTCATTTATTTTTTGTTTGTTTTCCTTATATCCTCTTCTAATGAGTACTAATGCTAAGGTGACGTGCACAGGTCTGCCCTCCTTTCCCAAACCCAGTTTGCACTCTGGTCGATTTTCCGCACCACTTAAAGCCGATCCATCTTCCCACTGTCAATCCTGGTAGGGGTCGCGAGGGGAGGGGTTTTACTGTAACCTGACTCTCAATGGGATGCCAGTCCTTCACAAAAACTGACAGTATTAAATCATTATTAATGAACATGTTGTATGAAATTAAATTCCTTGATCTGTCTTGATTGATTTTTTTTTTTCACTGTTCAGACAACTTAGGTGTCATTGTACACAGTCATTGTTGTGGACACACACATGCTTTTTCCCCTCATCCTGGTTATTCTGTTATGGTCACATTCTCTTAATGTGGGCCCTGCTCATACCCCCCAGCTCCCGCTTGGGCACCGTATTACAGATTGCAGTGATGGATGCTTGGTGTCCACTGTACCAGAACATTATAGCAATACCATGGAATTACTGCTTTTCTCCATACAGTGGCAACAGTGTAGGCCTGCAGCACAGCATTTAAGTGTCGCTTTATTTCAATTGTTTCATTGTGTTAGTGTTCACAGTGGGCTATTTTGGCTATTTTGTTACTCAAGCATCATCTTGTTACTCGATCCCTTTATGCTGTTATATTTAGTTATAATTAAGGCCTTTTGGTAACACTTTACTTAAAGCACCCATGAACAATGCATTATATTGCATTCATTATATCTATTTATAGCAATAACTATTTATAGAAAGGCATAAAACATATAGCCTTGCTTATTATGCATTTGGCTTATACTGAACTTTATAATGAATTATGGCTATAGAGAGTGTAAATGGACTTTACGTTCGCGTAAATTTAGCTCAGACTACCTTGAATCTGTTGAATTTAACCAGCTAAGCAAGAAATCCTGCTTTTTGAGACTGGCACTCGGTGTCTGAATTATCTTTTGTATGTTTGTAACATTGCACAGGATTAATGGTTGCAATGATTAGGTAGGGTAACCAGATAAACCATGTCAGGGAGGACAATCTGAGCTTCAGGTTTTACAAACTACTGCTATGTTTCATTGATTGAAATGTGACGCATTTATAATTATGGGAGACTGACCAATCAGCACAGAGCAAGAACTTGGTGCTTAAGTGAATTCCGGGTCCTTTTAATTGAAATGGTAGTTTACAAATCCTGTCCTAGTTCAAAGTGTCCTCCCTGACATGGATTAACTGGTCAACCCAGATCAGGGACCATATCACAGAAATCTGCAAATAAAATAATTGTTGGGCAATGTATCAAAATGATGAAAACATTCCCCCCCCCCAATTTTCCCCCTCATGTCCATCCTAATCTTATGTAAACTATGAAGCTTGAGTACAAAGAGTGAAAACATTTGCTGTTGGTGCCTGGATAGCACCGTTAAACACCACTCCACCTTGTTGGCGAGCATGAACGCTCGTCAGGTGCCTGTGATGAGGTGAACGGCTGGAATTCTCCTCAGGGAAACGTTGGTCTGTTTCTTTGCCCTGAACCGTGAGCTGGCTGAGATCTTCAGCTGGAGTAGGTCTACGACATTTCTTCATATTCATTTCAGGTTCTTTCTCAATAAACGACTCAAACAATTGCATGTAATATGTGTATTTTCTAAATTCTCATGTGTTTGATTTTGAATAGGACTAAATACAGCAAATTAAACATTTTGAAGACAGTCAGTGACCCGGTCACTTTGTGGAGGTGACACTCTGTGGTGTAACAATCCACATATTGCCAGGTAACAACATAAGAACATATGTTATAACCATTCGTATTCCAACAGCTTTGCAAGAAAAAACAAAATTAAGCATGTTTTCAGTACATATTAAGTATTTTTAAAAAGTTAAAATTTCACTAAACTACAAAGCACTACTGAGCATTGAAAAGTAATATTAACTTTATCAAGTGAATTGGCATTGTGAAAATATAATATATATGCAATTAAAAGTGGATATCTGCTTTAAAATGTTGTAATGTTTAGGATGACATTTTGCTCTATTTGCTCCAGTCATCATGTTTGTTAAACATGAGTCATTGCCAATGGCAAATTTGAACAAATCCGCAACCTTTCCAGACTGTTGGCATAGTTCTGCTAAATTAGATAAGGTTCCTGAACTATGTGTCCATTCTGAGGTAAAGCCACCTCACTATATTCTTTTTTATGCATGTGTATGTGCGGATGTTTTACGCGTTTTTCTAAATGACCGGCTCTTCCCAGGACATAGGCCCAGCGGGTCTGGCCTCTGTGTGTGCGATTGGAAGCTTGCCGGTTCCACAGAATGTTCCCATCTCCGGGCAGTGAAGGAGAGAAGCTGCGATGGCAGCGGGACCTAATGGGAGTCTGGAGGTGTAGGTTAAGTGAATTAGCTTTCACTCAGCTGACACCAGCAGCGTATATTTATAGTATTTACAGCCTTTGGCCTAGGGCAGGTGTGATAATGCACATATGGCAGTCTGGACGGGATCAGATCATCCTGCGGACGGGGCTCGGCCTCACCGCCTGCCCCAGAGGACAGGGATACTGAGCATGTCATGCACGTTTGCCCTTTGACACTAAAGTCGCTGTTGTGTTTGCAAGTATGTTTACTTAGATATGCCGCTAACTTGAAAAGATAACGTGTTTCTCATGATTTGAGATAGTTTGACAATTTAGTTTTAATCAGTAGTACTCAAGAATGCTGGGGGTATACTTAAGGCATACCATACCATGTTATGAGTGACGCCAGGTCACACCTGCGTTGTGCAATCATCTTGGATATACTCTTTGGGTTCGGTAGGTGCTGACGTTAATCTGGACTGAGCTAACAAGCCTCACACAGAGTTTTCATCATGCCACTAAACCTGCTCTTAGTCAGCTGCACAAGTATTATCAGCTGTTGATTGATGGGTTTGACTGACTTTAAGAGATGCTTTGCTAAGTCCTTTAAACTTGTTTTTTTTATTTGTTTTTCCTCCAATGAAGACAGAAGTGACAAAACCGTAGTGCTTCTGAGTGAAGATGGAAGTGGCTGGGTTATGTATTTGGCTGACTCGTCCTCTATTTATAGAAGCATGGAAGAAAAAAGGCACCGGGGGGCAGACCCCAGAGTGTGGTGGGGTGGCATTAAATCTGATCTAATGCCCTGTCACAAGCACCCGCACGC
The DNA here is from genome assembly GCA_015164015.2 of Brevimyrus niger. Taxonomy (NCBI): domain Eukaryota; kingdom Metazoa; phylum Chordata; class Actinopteri; order Osteoglossiformes; family Mormyridae; genus Brevimyrus; species Brevimyrus niger. The sequence continues at coordinate 15,475,250 of JAABNY020000095.1, forward strand.
ATATGACACGGTGGCTTCAGGGGAGCAGGCATAACAGAATAATGGGATGCGTTATCATGTCACCCGTTCCAGAACCTACAATTTATCAAACAGATACAGTTCTATTATCGTAGAAACACAATCAACACACCAGTCTATGTTTTAGTTTGTCATATGTATGTTAACACAGGATCAGCACTACAATGAAATGTGTCAGACAAGAAAAGAAGCCAGCAAGTCTTTCAGCATTTGAGAAGTTAAGAGGATAAGAAAAAGAAGTCAAATTAAAGGGTATAAAATAAGGGAATGTATGCATGTATATATATGGGGGAGAGGGGTGGTATATTGCACACTGGGGAAAGTAACATGTGTACGTACCACTAATTTCACATTAGAAGATGTGACGTGTGTAAGCCTCAGTAAATTACCCATAATTTCAGTTAGTGATTACACAAGTAACATTGCATACAGAGTAAATTGAGTTTTGTGATATATTAGTCTACATATATTGAGCTAATTGAAGATGCAATATTAACCTATAAAACTAGTCAAGTTCTGATCATTTCTGCACTGCCCATTTAAAAATGTTTGTCTAATGACAGTTTTGTACAGTAGGATGCAGTGGATGCAGTGCAGCTGCCCTTAGTTGTCTACACAGTAGAAATAACTTGTGTTTGTTTCACCATGCTAATCATGTGAGCCGGTTCTAGTGGATATCATGTAGGTGGTTCCAGTGTATTATGTACTATTACAGGGAAAGTGTTTTTCATTTGGGCACTAAGCATTCATTTGCATTTGCTTCTCTTTTGACTCACTGGAACTTTTTTTTGTCCCTAGGGTTGCTTTTGTTTTTTTTTTTTGCAGCTAATATTTTTATGTATGACCACCGATTTTGTCAAATCTTAAATACTCTTCGGGTTCCAGGAGTTGAAAAGTGTGTAGTGATTGATTTTGATGTGGTTTCAGTATTTCACATTTTCTATCAGTTTAACTCTGTACACAAAGATTTCCCATCTCATCACAAGCCTCTTAATTATGCTGATCCACAGATTCACCCTGTTTTTCGCTTCCTTTTTTCAAGATTGGTTTTGCCTTGCTTTTCTTTCTTTGATGCTTGCCTTAGTTCCTGGCATGATGCATCTGCTCGGTGAGGCAAACCAGCTGAAATGTAGTGAAGTGTAGTGATGTAGTGCTAAATATAATCAACACTTGTGATGTTTTAAATTCAAATATGATTATCAGGGGCATCACACTTTGCCTTGATAGCTAAGTGTATTAATTAATTAATGTAATTCATTAGCTCCTATTTGAACTAATATTTGAAAAATTCTGTTTAAAAAATGTACATCAAATACTGTATAAAATGGTTGTAGATAAAGATTTATTGTTCATGATGCTTTGGATTCAAGTCAAGGCATGTCATGTTTATTTATAGAGTGCTTTTAAAATAACAGGAGGTGAACCCAAAGTGCTGTATGAACCATACTTCAAATAACGCAACAAGGCCAAACTACATAAAGGAATTTTAATGACAATGAATAGAACAAATGAATAAACAATAAAGGACAATTTAAATATTTAACCTTTTTTTCATAAAAGACAAGAAAGTGGAACAAAGAGAACCATAAAATCAGGGGAAGGGATGAACAAACAACTCTCAAACTAAGTTAAAAGCCAGAGAATAAAAGTATGTTTTAAGAGGACATTTAATAACAGGCAGAGAAGGGGCTACCCTCACATCCAAACCATTCCACAGTTTAGCGGCCTAGACTTTTGAGCAGTCAGAGAAACACATGAAATAAACATATGCACAGCTTTTTCAAAATCATCAAATGATAAGAAGAGCTTGACAATGGATATACGTCTTAATTGGAAAAAGCTTTACTTTATCACTGAGCTGATTTATTTATCCTTTTTAAAATTGCCGTCCTTAATCGAGCCCAAATTCTTTGTGGAGGACTCAGTAAAAGGATCCGAGGAACCTTGGTTAAGGTGAAGGGAATCACAGGTCCCACTAGGTCAAAAAATGTGGACCTTGGTTTTGCTCTCACTGAAGTTAAATTTTTTTTTTATTTAATCCAGTCCTTGATGTCCTCCAAGCAGTGGCATAATGGCTTTATAAGGTTATCCTTCCATTTTAAAGGCAAGTCGTTTTGGGTGTCGTTTGCATAAGATTGACATATTTTATTAAAAGGGATCCTAGGAGAGGCGTGTATACAGAAAAAAGGGTAGGCCCTAGGATAGATCCCTGGGGGAATTCACAGTGGGGGGCTGCTGAGGAGGACAGTGCTGACAGGAAAACTTCTGCCAGGCAGGTAAGATTTAATCCACTCCAATACGGTGCCTTTAATATCTATACAATGCTCCAGGCAGGAGATGAGTATGTTGTGGTCTACTGTATCAAATGCTAAAGTGATATCTAAAAGAACAAGGAATCGGTAGTTAATAAGAAGTCATTAAAATGTTCAGGAGAGTAGACACAGTGCTATGGATGTCTATAAAGCCTGACTGAAAAGGTTCACGAACACTGTGTCTGTTCAGGGAAGATTGCAGTTGTAAGAGGACACGTTTTTTCCAAAAGTTTGGACAAAAGTGGGAGCTTGGAAATTGGTCTGAACTTAGAGAGGACTGACATGTCCAAATTAGGGTTTTTAATTAGAGTTTAATTAGAAGTGGCTTTTTATAGCTTCATTATTTGAACATACAAACCTACAGTTTAACATTTGAACGGTAAAGTTTGGGATTTATGGGTAACGACACAGATACAGCCTTGCTGTTGGAAGCCGGCTGGTTTTCAGAGGTCGGCAAGAAAGGAAACCGGTATAAACCGGTATAAGGGGAGTCACACTGTTGAGTGCTGCCAGTCAACTCCTCTGTTGAGGTATAGCCATCTGCAATTGCTAGCCAGTTCTTTCTGGTTCTCCTACTTGATACCCCTCAGCTGAGGAAGGTCTTTCTTTTCTATGTTTCCAAATTTGATATGTGAAAGTATATTTTTTTCTTATTTATTTTGATTTAGTATAAAAGTTTCTTCTATTTATGGTTGACAAATTGACATCAGTCAGTAAGACTGATTTTAAAAATTATGGTGTCTTTAATGTTTCTTTTTACCATTGGTATCATGTCTTGACACAATTTTCATATCATTTGATCTCTTGTAAAAATCACAGTTATAACTTTCAACATATCATTTTGCTTCAGTGTTGATTTGTGTGGACAGGGGTAACACTTCTCAGTGATGAAGTAGTTGTCTTCTAGTTTGCCTGTTTGTTGTTTTTTAGTTTGAGGTGCAGGTGTGCTATAGGTGCGATTACTCAAAATTAGTGTGAATATGTGTTTATTTGGTCCCCAAAATGTAATATATAACCCCTTCCCCACCCACACACACACACACACACACACACACACACACACAGACACACAAACACAATCTTTAAGACACAGTATGCTGCCCCATAGCAAAGCGGGGTTAATACAGACGTGGTGACGTCAGAAAGCAGCAAAGGACACTTTTCTTAAGTCACTTCCCTGTCAGCAAAGCCACCAGTATCCATGTCATTCTTTGCAATACCAATGATGTTATGAATTTCCCCGATTCATTAAAGTGTTCAGTACATAACCCAGGAATTCACAGAAGACCCTCGCAGAGGGCTGCTGGTCTGGGGGTCACACTGCTGCTGTGTGCCTCCTGGGCTCCAAGGTCATTTCCTTCAGTTCCTATTAACAGTGGCCAGTTTACTGTGTCTTTATCAGTAGCATTTGCTGATCTCAGAATTTGTGTTTTGTGTTAAAAGCCCCCAAGGATGTAAAGACATTGTATAATCACATGTAATGGCTGTACATTGTTGGTATGTATGACTCTTCAGTCTGCTGCACAGGAGAAGCATAGTGGCAAGATACAGAGGCTTCTTACCTGCAAGTTATTAGTTTAAGTATCGACAGAGCAATAAGGTACATAACAAAAATGTTGTTACCAAATATTTAGATGTATAAATGAGTATAACATGAAGTCCCTTTATATAATACCATCGGCAAAGAAAATTATAATAATCTACCAAAAGGTATCACTCTAATTCAGTTACTATAATGAAGAGTTTATAATGTGTCAATTAAATATTCATTAAAATATCTAATTTGCCCACACTGCATCTGTCATCTGATCTCTGGTGAACAGTGACAGTTGCATTGTTATGAGTTTATATTTACATTTATGTATTCAGCAGACACTAAACCAGTAGAAATGGGAACCAGTGTTCAGGGAGCCAGCTTGGTGTCAGAATTAGCTGTCAGTGAGTGACCAATAACAAGTGTGTGACCTGCTGACTGACTCTGGCTCTGCTTTAGGAGAATAAACTAAAGCAGCCTGTGCTTTGGGGTTTCTGATGTGCGTGGGACACACTTTACGGCGCTTACTTTGTCTTTGTCACATATAATGCCCGCCAAAATCCTGCTGCGGGTGTTTGCACAGGGTGGCAGGTTATTGTGCAATTCTGCCCACTCTTCTGTCAGTATAACCTTCATATCAACTTTTCATGCCCCCCCCCACCCCCCCAATTCACAAATATTTTTGTGATGATTACCTGCTATAGACCAAAAGCTTCACGTACACATGCTAAACAGAGGGTCCAACATGGAAGAATAAGACTGGATGGATCAATGCTTCACTGACAGTGGATGTTAATGGTACAGTGCCAGCTTCAGCATTTTTTTGTCACCTCACCTCCGGTGAGTTTAGATCCCATTTACATTAATATGAGGCTCTCGGCCAGACCAGTTTCTTTATTTCCCGTCACAGGTAACGTTGCATCATGCACCAGAGATGGTGCCTGTTGGAAAAGCAGTGAATTTCTCACAGGCCTGTAGGCGGTACCGTGCCAGGAAGTCCATGTTCCTGTGTTAGGTATATGTAGGCTGTGGTCGCGGACAGTATTCTTACCATAACAGGTCTAAACCAAATGAACTAAAGGGTTCTCCTCGGCCAGCGCCAGTGTTCTTGTACTTTTATTATACTCGCTCTCTGCATATTCCCTCACTCTCTCTTCACTTTCTGAAGATGGCGGTTTGGATTCAGGCCCAGCAGTTACAGGGGGAGGCCCTGCACCAGATGCAGTCGCTCTATGGGCAGCATTTCCCCATCGAGGTGCGCCACTACCTGTCCCAGTGGATCGAGGCCCAGCTATGGTGGGTGCATATGTCCCTCATCTCACGATAATGAAAATGAACATCATTGATCCTTATTTGCATGTAATATGCTGGATTAGTATATTTAACCTTCTTAATTGTCAGTCACTGACCCGGATATCATCTTCTTTAATGTAATGTTTGGCTACATACTGTACAGTCAGATAGTGAAAATATCTGTGGCAGTCAAGAAAAACTGGAAAATTCAGATACTGTAACTTTGCCCAGGGCTCAAGTGAGTGACAGTTCACAGGCAGTTCCTCTGGCAGTTTTGTTTGCCAAACAATGACCTCTTGTGGCTGTCTTTGTCAAATTGAGAAGAATGGAGGGGGAAAAACGGGAAAGGTTGCATTTTGGTGTAATTGGGTGTGTATTGTGTTTCGTAGGGATTCAATTGATTTGGAGAACCCCCAGGAGGAATTCAAGGCAAAGAGAATGCTGGACACCTTGGTCCAGGAGCTGCAGAAGAAGGCGGAGCACCAGGTCGGGGAAGACGGCTTCCTGCTCAAGATCAAATTGGGCCACTACGCCACGCAGCTTAAGGTCAGCACTCCCACATGATAGCTCCTCTTTTGAACTATGAAGTTTGAAGGTCATGAAGTCCGCTTTCCGAAATGGCGGTTATGTGATTTTCGTGCTTGTTTGGACCCAGAACACGTACGACAGGTGTCCCCTAGAGCTGGTGCGATGCATCAAACACATTCTCTACACGGAGCAGCGGCTGGTGCGCGAGGCCACAAACGTAAGTTTCCAGGGCTGCTGCCGTCATGAGCTTCACGTGGCCAAGGCGCCCTGAAAATACCTTCCTTCTCATGGGATGTGATTCAGGTTAGTGAGTTTTTGCCCTTTTATCAGCAGTCGAGCTCGCCCGGGGGCGGGATGTTGGACAGCATGTCTCAGAAATACCAGCAGATAAACCAGGCCTTTGAGGAACTCCGAATGATGACACAAGACACAGACAACGACTTGCGCAAGCTGCAGCACAACCAGGAGTACTTTATAATCCAGTACCAGGAGAGCCTTCATATCCAGGGTGAGCCCAGACACTGTGCTGTGAAGAGCAGAGGACCCGTCATCATTTTCAAATACTTAAGCCCCCTTTGCACTTCCTGACGAGTAAAACGGGTGTTGGTGTGTGATGGTATCGTTGTGCCTTTATTGCCTTTCTCTTATGTGTCTGGTGAACAGGTTTTCAAATGCTGGGCTTCTCTGACTCTCCCCCTACTCCTTCCATCCAGCCCAGCTCAGCAACCTGTCCAGCCTGCCCCCAGCGGAGAGAGTCCTGAGGGAACCTGCCCTCCTGAGTAAGAGGGCCACCATGGAAGCCTGGCTGACCCGGGAGGCTAACACACTACAGAAGTACAGACTGGTATGCCTCCTGTCCAAACACCCTCAGTGTTTATCTTAAAAGTCTTCCTACCATTCAAATGAAGATTTGTTTGTTTGCTGGGAGTGGAGTTGAATTTATGCAGTGGGAAGGAGATTTGTGGACAATAAATTCATGCGGCAGTAAGTCTTCTGGTTACACTTGGCCTTATATATGTGTGTTCTTCCGTGTATGTACCAGGATCTGGCGGAGAAGCACCAGAAGACCTTGCAGCTCCTCCGGAAACAGCAGACCACCATCCTGGATGACGAGCTGATCCAGTGGAAGCGACGACAGCAACTGGCTGGCAATGGTGGCCCGCCAGAGGGCAGCCTGGACGTGCTGCAGTCCTGGTGAGACCACACCCTGAATGTTGTCCCTCCCATTCCCCTTATGTCGGTGACTGGAGTTTCACTGTAGCCCACAAAAGTGCATATTAGCACTTAATTTAAATTTCTCTGAAGGAAGAACTTTTTGTGATCATAATGACAATGATGTCGCTATATAATGTTGGTGGTGGTTCCAACCTAGTAGTGGGTAGTAAGTAATAAGCTACATTTGTTCTTTAATAAGTTCTTGAATTAAATTCAGAACATTATTTTGAGTATTTGTATTGTAAGTTGCCATGCAAAGAGGGCGGATCACGGGTACCACTGTTGCCTCATACCTCTGGGGATTGGGGTTAAGACCGTTGGAGTGTGTATGTTCTAGCGATGTCATGCTGGTTTCCTCTGGGTACTCCAGCTGTGCCTCTGAATTTCCCATGGTGTGTGTGTATGTGCTTTATGATGGAGCAGCATCCTTTTCAGGACATAACCCCGCCTTTCTCCTGTGCTGATGGCGATGGGCTCTAGGCCTCTCCCATGTAGAATAGAAAGCCATTATTTTCATTGTAACAAGTTACTGCGAAATTCAATCCATGCGATTCTCCAAAGCGATGCTTTGAGGTACGTGTGAATAAGGGAAAGAAAATAAACTAGAAAAGTTAAACACACAAGCATGTAAAATATCAAAATATAAGAGATATAGAAGAGGTAGAGAAAGTGACTGTGCTTATGGTATATAGCAGCACACTTAGTAATCATATACATATTACAGTATTACACATGTATACAGCTGAGGGGTATACTTGTATGAGGTAAGCATGTATTACAGTTGTGCACTTATGAGTACAGTAGTACCTTACACCTGATAGTCTTGACTTTGATTTCTGCTCTGGCTGTGTGTGTGTCAGTGGAGTCTGCTTGTTCTCCCTACAGTTTTTCTGTCTACCTGTCTGTATGCTTGCCTGTCTGTCTACCAGTCTGCCTGCCTGTCTACCTATCTGTCTGCCTGTCTGCATGCCTGCCTGTCTGTCTGCCTGTATACCTGTCTGTATGCCTGCCTGCCTACCTGTCTGTCTGTCTGTCTGTTTGTATGACTGCATGTCTGTCTGCCTGTCTACCTGTCTGTATGCCTACCTGTCTGTCTGTTGGTCAGTCAATCTGTCTGTCTCTCTGCCTGTCTGTCTATCTTTATGCCTGCCTGTTTGTCTGTATGCCTGTCTGCCTGTCTGTCTGTATGCCTGCCTACCTGTCTGTCTGTCTGCCTGTTTGTATGCCTGCATGTCTGTCTGCTGGTCAGTCAATCTGTCTGTCTCTCTGCATGTCTGTCTATCTGTCTGCCTGTATATGCCTACCTGTCTGCCTGTATGCCTGCCTACCTGTCTGTCTGCCTGTGTATGCCTGCCTGTCTCCATGTCTGCATGTATGCCTGCCTGTCTGTATGCCTGCCTGCCTACCGGTCTGTCTGTCTGCCTGCCTGTTTGTATGCCTGCATGTCTCTCTATCTCTCTGCCTGCCTGTCTGCCTGTTTATATGCCTGCCTGTCTGTCTGTCTGCCTGTCTGTTTGTCTGACTGCCAGTTGTGTGTGTTCCCTCTGATGGACTGTACTGCGTGAGTCATAATAGGGTTCATGCTCACCCTACAATGGACTGTGAAGAAATAGAGAGGTGGAAGACATTCAAGAAATCTTTGTTTTGACAATTAATGGCTGCAGTTGTATGTTGGTTAATGATGGCTCTTATTTTATATCAAAAATGTCATACTTACGGTAGCATTTTTACTTGTAATACAGTTTTGTTTTGCACTCTGGTTCGGAATAAATATTTGGTGACTAGGTACCTAAGCAGTGATTTGGCCTGTGGGATTTTCCCATTCTTCTTTTCTCTTGCCCAAGTTGGGGAACGGAGTCAGATTTATTTTTAAATGACAATATCTCTATGTCTCCTTTTTGTGACTCTTCAGGGCTGTGACCCTGTGTATTCATTCCAGATGTGTTGCATCTCTTAGGTGTGAAAAGCTTGCAGAGATGATCTGTCAGAACCGGCAGCAGATTCGGCGAGCAGAGCATCTACGACAGCAGCTGCCCATCCCTGGACCAGTGGAGGAGATGCTGACAGAGCTCAACAGCACTACCACGGACATTGTCTCTGCACTAGTCACAAGGTGCCCATATGTGTGTGAATGCCTGTGTCAGCATGCATATGTGTGCGTGTGACTGCTTGTCAGCATGCACATGTGTGTGTGTGTGTCTGTGTGTGTGTGTGTGTGTGTGTGTGTGTGTGTGTGTGTGAGAGTGCATGTATCAGCATGCACGTGTGTGTGAGAGTGCATGTATCAGCATGCATGTGTGTGTGTGTGTGAGTGCGTGTTAGCATACACATGTGTGTATGAGTGCGTGTTAGCATGCACATGTGTGTGTGAGTGCGTGTGTGTCAGCATGCAAGTGTGTATATGTGTGTATTAAAATGGATGTGAGAGGGACATAGGGCTCCCGAAGGAACAAACAGACATGCTTAGGTTACTCAAAAAAACACTTTAATAAGTAGTACAAAATATCCTTGCATTGGCATGAACACCAAGCTATCTTATCCAATGTAATACAAAATAACCTTGTACTACAAGGGATATAGAATAGTATATATCATATGAACTAATATATATAGAAATAAAATAATAAAATATAGACAATGAAAATTCACGAGCGGTGATAATTAATTCCCATTAATCAATTAAACGTACAAGCAGCTGCAAAGCTATTCACACTCGGACACTTACCTAACACACGGACTGGGGAGCCCTTTCAGTTCTGGCAGGAGACCGACACGCGAGTCCTGTGAAAGTGCCGGTTGATGTGTGCTCTATCCCATGGCTGAGCTCCAGTCAATACTGAGCTCTTTCCCTTCCATTATACTAAATTTAGTGTTGCGTGTGGGCAGGGGGCAAGCTGGCCAGGCTCACCCCTTCCCCCCAGGCAATATGTACTCCAATTCCCCCTTTTGTCCGAGTGATGCTGATTGTGATAACATGATACAATAGGCACCTCCCTGTTTCCCCCTGCAGGCAATATAGGGTGTTGCATCCCGACCCCCCCTCATCTCCCGAAACCAAGATAAGCATCCTGCTTGCCGATCTAATGGCCCAGATGAGCATCCTGGCTTCTTTTTATGAGACCAAGTTATTTATGGCAAAATGAGGTTTTACAGGGGATCGGTAAATAACATGTTCGTGCAGTTTAGTAACATTCGGGGTGAATCATGGACGATTGATCTGAATTTCAGGTTGATCAGTCCACACGCGATCAGAATTAATCCACAATTACAACCTCCCAGAATATTATAGTAAAAGGATTAATTCTGTGCCACTTGGGTGACGTAATCGTCCGTGAATTCATCCTAATACAGTGTGTGTGCGTGTCAGCATGTACATGTGAGTGTGTGCATGTCAGCATGCCCGTGTGTGTGTGCGGTTGATGGACTTCCTTGAATAATCTCAAGAGGCCTCAAGAATTATGGGGACAGAGTGAAATAGTTTGTGTATGGAGATATTCAGGCAGAAACAAATGGCCACACCATGCAGAAGGTTAAGCTTGAAAATCCATGGCCCTGATTGCTTTGACACATCCACAGCCCACAGCTTTGGGTTCTGGTAGCTCATCTCTGAATTGGGTTGATTTTGCCAATCTGCAATTTTGCTCAGCGACTGCAAAAGTGCCTTCAAATATTGCAAATGCTTAGAGCAATTTGGAATGTAGATCATAACCATGGGTGACTTGAGAGGACTGAATGTGGCCCAAAGGGAAGAGTGCAAAATTAATGTAAGCTGAAAGGAACCAAGAACGCTGATCTTTCCTCTGGAAACAAGGGCAGAAGTCCAGCAAGTAAAATGGTCCAGCAAGTAAAATGAGTCAAACTTGTCCAACAGCTCCTTGATGCAGCATAAATTGCAGTGTAAATGATTATCACACAGTGTGCTGCCTGTAGTCAACCCAGAATGAAACATACCCATTGGTCAGTGAGACTCTTTCAGTCACTGAACCCCAATGGTCTAACATTTTTGTTTAATTCTTCCCAGGCGACTTGTTTTTTGTGTTCCAGGAATCATTATGACAGAGATAATAATGAATCCCAGAGGGGTTTATTTGTAATGTACAAGAGATGTGCCCCAGCAAGGGGAAAACACATCGGAACATTTTTGTACAGAACCGACCTGTTCTTGTTGCTCAACCCCCAGCTGAGCCCCTGAGGACCAGAGCAGGGTTGCCCTTTTAAGGAAGTTCCATTCCCAGCACTTGACTATTTTCAGATTACCTTAAAGCACAATTTCTGCACCTCGTCTAACTTCTGGGAGGTTCCAGCGATACACAGAGCATATCTCACCTGTCAGCTCTGGGGATCTTACACTCTACATCTCCAACATGGCATGTGAACACATGCGGCAGCTACCATTTAATAAGGCATTAAGAAATGGACACGGGCAGTAATATATGCTTTGTGTCTCAGGGGGGCAAAGATTTGTAGCTTAGTCTGTCGGCGTGAGCGTGAGTGGAGTGTGCTGCCGCTGATATTGCCAGGTGATCACGCGGCTGGCTGGTCTGGTTTTGGCGCCGTTTGTAAGTGCAGATTGAACCGTAAACAGAGCTACGTGACAGCAGGATGGGAAAAGGACACTGGGGTTTCATTTGCCAGGAGGAATGAGAACAGAAGACTATCAGGATAACTGGGAGGGAGGCAGATAAATGTCACAGATGTCAAGTCACAGAAGGACTACAACCATAGGCTGGGTGAAGCATCAAGGTCTAAGCATGTTTACCAGTGGGGGAGAATAGAAACAGTATCTTAGGTACACAGTGAAGGGAAAACCCCATCAGATGGAGAGAGAAAAGGGAGAAAAGCATAAATCGCCATGGGCTCACCCTTCCTGGAGAGGCTGTCAGCTTTAGCAGTCAGATGATCTTAATCAAGCCAGTAGACTCTCTGTTACTCCAGGCCATTCCACAGCCTGGGTCATGCTGCATCGTAGGGCGTTCATTTATAAGAAGGCTTCAGCCAGAAAATAGGGGTCAGAAATGCTTACAGCCTCATTTTCACTGCCCAAGTATTATTTAACTGCAAAGTAAATGTCGCTTTCTGCCTAACAAACCCTCAGGAGGAAAAAAGCAGTTTATTTTTTGAAAATAGTTTTCTAAGGATAGCTGCTGGACACAGCGGGACTGTAAATTAAAGATGTTTGATGACTTAGATGCATTGTATCAAGACAATAATTAACTACCCCTTGTGGGTATTCCTGTATATAAACTTCATGTTTCATGGTTAACAGTAACGGATTATTTTAATAATTTGCAGAGGAAAAGTGAAGTGGCAACCGTTTGGCTGAATAGATAATTAACAGGATAAGAGTTGCCATCTTGTGCAAACATACATTACATGTTTTATGTGAAAGATCCAGTGTTTAATAAATCAAACATTAACCCGACATCATGTTGTGTCTGTCTAAGTGCAGGCATGAATGGAACTCAGCTTCTGCTTTTGCATTTTGTAAACAGTAAACTGCATTGTGTGCACTGTCCTTACAATATAGGCAGTACCCAGGTTACGAACGAGATCTGTTCCTTAGGTCTGTCTTTAAGTTGAATTTGTAGGTAAGTCGAAACTGATACATATGTTTCTTATTTAGCGTTAGTCAGTCAAATGTTTGCTTTAATATATATAGTATATATTTCACCTTTCTATGCATATAAAACACCTAAGAAACTATTTCAAATGCACCTTTAACTTCTTAAACATAATAATACAGTAAATAATAATGATAAAAATAATGCAAAAAGAAAACTAACTACATAAGTTACTGTACTGTACCTTGAGCCAACAAACTGCTGAATTTGCACAATGTTGTTGTTTATTTGCAGGTATTTGTTATTACAAATCATTGAAATTATTTTAGATTTTTATTAGAACAGGCTGTATGGAATCCGTCTGTTCTTAACTGGGGACTGACTGTAAGTCTGACTGTGTTTGTATTCTGTATTCCACAGCACCTTCATCATTGAGAAGCAGCCCCCTCAGGTGCTGAAGACACAGACGAAGTTCGCTGCCACTGTGCGGCTTCTGGTGGGGGGGAAGCTCAATGTGCACATGAACCCCCCCCAGGTGAAAGCCACCATCATTAGCGAGCAGCAGGCCAAGGCGCTACTCAAAAATGAGAACACCAGGAAGTAAGGCCTGCACACCTCACCTTCATCATCTCAGGAAAATAAGTGTAATGTGGTTCAGTGATCCACATCATATCTAGCAGTCAGTTTCTATAAAATATTTGTGTTGGACATGTCTCTTTTGAACACCCAGAGTTGTTAGCAGGCGCATTGTTAAGGTTTTGGGCCCCATTAAAGTGTGTCATATTGGTGCCCCAGTCCAAACCAATCCAGTTATTTTCCAAATTTTTTGGGCTCCTGTGATTAATGGGGCCTTGGACTTGTCCTAACCCCCCACCCCCCCCCACCCTTTCAGCACCCCTGGTTGTTAGGCTTGTTTATGGTAAGAAGGTGACAGTTTGAAAAGTTGGTGTAGGAGGTACGGAAGGTTCCGGTGCCATTTATTTCAATGTGATACTTCTTATCATATTTAGAACAGTAGGAATATAGTCTTCAGCAGCTTCATGCCGTGGACTCTGTGCCTTTCTTGCAGTGAAAGCAGTGGCGAAATCCTTAATAACAATTGTGTCATGGAGTACCACCAAACAACCGGCACACTCAGCGCACACTTCAGGAACATGGTATGTATATTTGTGAGAAAAAGGCTGTAAAGCCAGTGGAATCATTTGGATGGCTCAGAAAATGTTGTGCCATAAGTCACGCAACAGAATTCTTTTCAGGTGTATTACAATGCCTTATGTAATAATGCAGGATTATGTAATAACTTGACAAATGTTTATATTGTTATGTAATACGACCCACATTCTGTAATAATCTGCTGCATTTTATAATCAGTAATATGCAATATGTAATACATTTCCCCATATTTTGTAATAAATTATTACATATCACAGCAGTTAACACAAAATGTGGGAGTTACACTTTTTAATGATGAAAATGTATTACTGTGCATTATGTAATAAACACCAAGATGGACGTCTTCATTAACACTTTGTCAAGTTATGACATAGTGCCGCATTATTTCGTAATGTATTGTAACAAGGTGCAAAATGGTCCAAATAAGAGATTTTGGAGAACTTCATCAATGGAGTTAGCTTAACCTTGTAGGACCTGATATGAAAGTATTTCATATATTTAATTGGCCAAGAAGTTAGGCAGAGTTCCTACCCTCCCTAGAAATGGGCACGTACTGTAAAAGGGAACAATGAAGAAATTACAAAGAACCTTAGGGTGACAGATAAGGATCTGCAGGCATCCCTGACACTTAAAGTCTGTGTTCATGAGCATACCATTAGTAAACAGCAAAGAGGAATAGTGTTTATAGGAGGGTACAGGGAGAAAATTACTGCTGTCCAACATGGCTGCCTTTCACAAGTTTACACAAGACCACCTGGATGTTCCACAACACTACAGGAACAATGTTTTTTAGAGATATCAAACAGCAGTGTATATACAATGTATATATAATGTATAAACCGCATTATATTTGGAGAAAACAGAATACTGCATATCAACATCCTCATGTGTAATGTGTATAATAATGTGGGGCCACATTGTTGCCTCTGGGTCTTGATGGATTGCAGCCATTGAAAGAACTATAAATTCTAGGTTTTATTGGGAAATTCTACAGCTGCGTCAAGGCAACCATCTTTTAACTAGAACTGAATTGGGGCCTGTAATATGTCGGTGACCTAAAACACTGGAATAAAGAGCAGAGTGACCCAGACTGATTTTGCAATAATAGTTCTGATTTTGATTGTTATCCTGTCCAGGGTGGAAGGTGTAAGGATGGATGGAATTATAAAGTCCAATGCTGACACACTTGAATGAAGAAAGCTAGTTTAGTCTGCCCAGATACGTGTTCTAAAGCAGAAATAGTCATGCAATTAAACAGGTGCTTATAGTTATAATACTATAAAGCTGTATAAGTGTCACTGCGAAGGGTCAGCTAGTCAGATGTGGAGGTAGTGAAAGTGTACCAGTCGAAGACTTTCAGCGCTGACGTCATGATCTGAAGAGCTGCCCATGGCATTTTATGCTGTTTTTCTTCCTCATAGTCTTTGAAGCGGATTAAGCGCTCAGACCGACGAGGGGCTGAATCAGTTACTGAGGAGAAATTCACCATTCTGTTTGAATCTCAGTTCAGTGTTGGGGGCAATGAGCTGGTGTTTCAAGTGAAGGTAAAAATCACATCTGCCATTTGTCATTGAACAGATTAACTGAATACAGCACCTTTACACTCTTATTGCTTTTTAGAGGTGTATCCTGTCAGATTCTGAATACTGACAGTATCTTGTTAAGTGATTCTATCATTTCTTGGCATTTGCCTTTCTGCCATACAGACATTATCACTTCCTGTTGTGGTGATTGTTCATGGAAGCCAAGACAACAACGCCACAGCGACGGTGCTATGGGATAACGCTTTTGCTGAGCCAGTGAGTGCACGTCCGCTGCAACTTAGTTGAGTTTGTGAAGGAGAAGCATAGCATTACAGTTGCCATGGACATGCTCAATAAAGAATTATCTTTAGAAGAGTTGAAATGCTTTGGCAAACAGAATGTGCACTTTAAACTGCTGTTAGAATGGGCTCCTGGAGTACATTAACTGACCCAGAACATCAAGGAAAAATACCGTGGGATCAATAAAGTCAATCATTTTTAACGAAACCTTTAATTCAATTGATTTTATTTACTATCTTGACATTGTGCATGTTGTGATAGCCAAATCGTATGCTCTAATTAAAAATGAAAAGCAGAATTGAATGTTCCATACCCTGTATTCAGCAGGTGTTAGATCAGTCATTTTAGTGCAGAAGCTTTGTAAAACCGAATGAATGCTTGCTGTTCCATGTGCAGTTTTCTTTTCTTTTGTGTAACTGTAGATCTTCTCATTTGGTCCAGGGGCGGGTGCCTTTTATCGTTCCAGACAAGGTAACGTGGCCACAGCTATGCGAAGCTCTCAACATGAAGTACAAGGCAGAGGTCCAGAGCAGCCGGGGTCTGTCAGAGGAGAACCTGGTTTTTTTAGCACAGAAGGCCTTCAGCAGTTCAAGCATAAATCCCGAGGATTACCGTAATATGACCATATCCTGGTCACAGTTCAACAGGGTAGGTTGCAGCATTTTTGAAGGTATAAGCTCTGTTTGCTGCTTAAATACCTCCCATGTATGGCCTGATCATCTTTCTGGAGTGGTTTGGCTAAATGGATTGAAAAATAGCTCTGTTTGTATAGGAATTTTACATTTGAGACCTTTGCCTGGCCTCAGTTTAATTAAATGCACTACAGGTCAAAATAGTGCTTTCATTAAAAAATAAACCACTTATCCAGTGCAGGGTGACAGGGGGCCGGAAGCCTATCCCAGGAAACACTGGACACATGGCAGGGGACACTGTAGATAGCATGCCAGTCCCTCACAGGGCACATACTCTTACTCACCAAAAAGAGTATGAAAAAAGACAGCAGGAAGAACTTAGAGTACCCACTCGCTGCGTGTGCATGGAGATTATATGTTCTCAAAAACGAGTCAAAAAGGAATGCAGGCTGATAAATGAATTTCTCAATTGCTTATAGTGTAAGTATGTGTTCTGAAATGAACTGGCATGCCATCCAGGGTGTTCCCGTGCCTTTTTCTCTGCTTCCAAGGACAGGACCCAAGCTCATTCTGACCCTGTACTAGATAGTGGCATGGAAGCTGGATGGATGTATTTTGCTTATTACTCAAAGCTTAAAAACTGACTTTCAGCCAAACTTACAACAGAAACATTGTCTTTGGGGAGCAAATAGTTATGCCGTTAATTCTAAATGAACTCTCCGGTTATTGCAGAAATCCCTAAGCTATTCATTCGCTGCTTGTAATAGGTCTATAAGATGATGTAATCAGGTAGCTACCACGTATCACCTGTCCTCCTGTGCAGGAGAGTTTACCTGGCAGGAACTTCACGTTTTGGCAGTGGTTTGACGGAGTCATTGAACTCATGAAAAAGCATCTGAAGCTGCACTGGAATGATGGGTAAGGTGGCAACCATCTCGTTCACTCCACTGCAGACAGGTGCCATTTTACCTGGTGTTTATGGTTACGATTATGGCATGACTTTTAAAAAAACACATGAAATAAATAAATATTAAATAAATTTCTTTTATAATGAAGGAACTATCATTATAGATTTTATTGGTATAGTTTTGTTGATGTTAACAGTTGCGCAATGCGTAGTCTTCATGGCAACAAAATAATTTTGAAATGTACTCAGCCAAAGGAATATGCCTGTGGTAATTATTGGAGTAAAAATAGATGACTTTTTATTATGTTCTGAGTGTTTTTTATGCATCTGTATATGTCTGTGTTTGGGGTTTGTCTGTGGTGAGGCAGGGCGATTCTGGGATTTGTGAACAAACAGCAGGCTCAGGACATGCTGATGTCCAAACCCAACGGAACCTTCCTCCTACGGTTCAGCGACTCTGAAATTGGGGGCATCACCATCGCCTGGGTGGCAGACAACCCCAACAAAGCAGGTGTGTCCTGTCAGCTGTGTTGCTCGTTCAGTTTCTGATCATCATGATGCTGTCTAGAATGCTTTATGGTAAGTTCCATAGCCAAACAATGATTTTGTTTTCAATGACCCCCAGTTGAGTATAAAGAGTCACAGTCACAGAGTACCCTACTGATTGACTCAAACAAAATCTTGGTCTGGATTTTTGCTTTCTGGTCCTGAACTATCCACCTCTCATTACCCAGTGACTAAGTCCAAGTTGCTAAGGTCACAGTTGTATCCAAAGAAGTTCTGGTAAAAGTTTTGCTCAAAGGATCTCCAACAGGACTTGGGACTTGTCTGGGACTTGAACCAGCAGATTACGAATCCTTGTTCATGCCCAAGAAGCCTGGATTATCTTAAAGTGGCACTTTTGTTAAAGTTCTGCCTGAAGGTAGGCAGAGTTAATTGGATGAACTATTGCTAACCCTCATTTTTGTGCTTAGGAGAAAGGATGGTATGGAACCTCATGCCATACACAACAAAAGACTTCTCCATACGATCGCTGGCAGACAGAATCAGCGACCTCAACCACCTTCTCTTCCTCTATCCGGAGCGGTCGAAGGACGAGGTCTTCTCCAAATACTACACCCCACCGTTATGTACGGATATCAGTCTCTCTACTCTCAGAAATGGGCTGCCTGCTTACTGTGTATTGTGCACACTTTTTGCACTCAATATCTGAGGGTTATGAAATCTTGATAACTTTTTTATCAAATTTTTTTATGGATTTAAAATTATTTTCTACTTCTTATGTGTCCCATGTGCCACGTTGCAGCAAAAGCAGTTGATGGCTACGTGAAACCCCAGATCCGACAAGTAGTGCCAGAGTAAGTTGCGAGGCCCTTCTCCCTATGCCCTAAAACATGTTGGTTTCTTGCTGTCCATCGTTGCCGGCCAGAGGATTTATGAGTTGTTTCCATGGTGCCAGCGTGCTGGGGCAGTTTATTGTGCAAGGAGGACGTACAGCCAAGGAGTAGCAGGATAACAGGAAAGGGCTGATTATCGCTAATTGCGCCCTTCACATTCGCAATTCAGTTGCTGAAAATGGGGCGAGAGGTGTTCGTGTGAGAGGTGAAGTGCGGGCAGCACTTAAAGCACTTTGCTCCACAATGGAAAGATTGTCTGACATGTCACATTTTCAATATGTCTCTCCCTTTTGCTTCAGGGGTGATTCATTAAGAGGAAGTCTTTTGGTGCGATTTAACTGGCTGCTCAGTATGCAGCAGGCCGCCTTGATGTGCCTGTCAATCAAGTCCTCATTCACTCCTGCAGCTCTCACAATTATGGGTGTTAATTGTCCCCAGCCCTCTCTCCAGTAGAATTAATAGCGGGTTGTAGGTAGTCCGCCTGGCTTCCTCCTTAAAAGCCAATTGCCAATTAAGCACTGGCTTTCAGTTCAAACTATGCTGGAAAGTTAATGCATTAGCAAAGCAATAGAAGTACACACTTCCGGATACAGGAAAAAGAGAGCAGTTGCCAAGGAACACTCAGGTTTGCCTTTCTGTTTTTTTTTTGTTTTGTTTTTTTAACTAAAAACAGATGCGCAGTGACAGACAATCTGCCTGC
The DNA here is from genome assembly GCA_015164015.2 of Brevimyrus niger. Taxonomy (NCBI): domain Eukaryota; kingdom Metazoa; phylum Chordata; class Actinopteri; order Osteoglossiformes; family Mormyridae; genus Brevimyrus; species Brevimyrus niger. The sequence goes on from JAABNY020000095.1 coordinate 15,494,343, forward strand.
ATCATCATAGGACGAATAGTTGGACAAAAAAATGGTTGTTGATCTGATGAGTTGATTCCTGATTGTCGTTGAATTTTGTCTGATACTGATGATCAGTCCTTGAAAGGGATGGTTGGGAAGATGCCTGATGCACATTCCATGTTGATTCTTGCATGTTGACTGTGCTGCTTGGTACTGCAGCCCACTCTGTATGAAGGGAGGTTCTTCAGATTCCAGATCTTTATTTGTTTGGGCCTGCAGCTTTACTACTGCCAACCCAGACCCGACCGGAGGAAATCCCACCTACATGGATCATGCGGCTTCACCATCTATCAGTCACCCTCATAACTATGGAATATACCCTCCAATGTGAGTGCTCTAGCTTTTGACAGCCTGAAGAGGCGCAATCTGTGTGCTGAGTGCCTGGCATAACCAATCTGATTTAGATTTTTGTTTGTGTTTATCTGTTCGACTGTTGTGTCACGCCCCTCTTGCAGGAATGATCCAATGTTGGATGCAGATGGAGAATTTGACCTGGAAGACACCATGGATGTAGCAAGACATGTGGAAGAGCTGCTGCGTAGGCCAATAGAAAACCAGTGGAGTGGACAACAGTCATGACCCTTAACTTCTAACCCTGCAAGCCACCAAGTGAAAGGATTTCCCAATGGTTTGATTTCATTGTTGTTCAGTTTAATAACCATAATGTGAAATGTTAATAATGGTTGTTAATCATTAGTTTTTTTTTTGTTTGTTTGTTTTACTCTAAGCATGCAGATTCTGACAATTACTTTTTCACTGTATGTTTTTATGTGTACCTGTTAAACAGACAAAAAATGAAGAAGGTGTTCTATTATGGACAAGACTGTGGATGTACCACATGCAATTGTAGTTCAGTTTATAACCTGCTTTAAGAAAGATTTAAATAATTTTTTTAAAGTTATGTATTGATAATTGGGAAAGTGGGAGTGACACAGTAGCACAAACATTTTTAAATTTACAGTAATTTTACCAAAGTGGTCTGTAGACATGCAGTAGGCCTACAAATACCAACAGGAATACTGACAATATCATTTTTAGTGCTTCAGTGTTTTCAGTTTTGTACAGCTGAAATTCATTCCAAGTTAACAGTACTTAGTAAGGGAGTTGCTTCCATTTTAAGATGCTATTTAATTTTTATTTCCTGGTGCCCATATTGGCCTGCCATATTCTTAAATGCTGTGGCTGCGCAAGACTATAGGACACTAAATATGCAGTTGTTTCCCTGTGCTTACGCCATGGTTAACATGCTTTCTAGTGTTACATCCTCTCCCGTCCCACTCTGACAGGACCCTCCCTGATTCTCATATCACCAAGTTACCTCAGCATAGTTATCTCGGTCAGTCATGGTAAGGCTTCCTAACTCTCTGATGTCCATGGACTGGTTCCTGTTGCCCACAAATTGCACGGACCAGTACAAAACTCCTACAGTAAAATTTGAGGAGGGACAAAGCGTGTATGAAAATATGGGAGAAATAACATTTTTTCGTGGATCATAGCATTTTATTCTCCGAAACAGGACAATCCTATGGTGTATGGGATAAGTCACAACTCTACCACCAGCATTTCACGGCCCAGTTGAATACTGCCTGCAGACTCAGGGCTAGGAACCCCTATCCTATCACTGCACTGCTTGGATGCTCAAGGGAGTTTTACTTACACAAAAATGTTCTGAGGGCAGAAGGGAAAATGATTAGTTCAGAGAGACAACTAATTAGATTGTAGAACAGGTGGGACCAAGACATCTAATTGGTTGGCCCTGCCTCTTCTAATTGCTTTAACACACCCTGTTTATAATCTCATTGGGTATCTCTCTGAACCAATCATTTTCCCTTCTGCCCTCAGAACATTTTTGTGCAAGTAAAACTCCCGTGAGCTATTCGGATGCTTCTCATTCAAGCTTGTCATTTTGGATGTTATAACATCTTTCTACAAGATGGAGCAAACGCCTGTGTTATGCTTGGTAGGTTGTTCAGGTGAGACAATCACAGCTGCCGTACTGGCTTTTGTTCTGCTGCATGTCACTGGGCCTGTTTGGCTCCACACCTCGCATCCACCACAGCTGTTTAAATAAATGAGAATTTCCACTCAAGCCACGTGTGTCTGTATTTCGAAGGAGATGGTGGTCTGCACCAAATAATTATTGCCAAAAAGCTGTTTGGTTTCTCCTGCTATATGGGAAGACCTACTCCTTTTCTTCTGAAAGTAGGGGTGACTACCCAGATGTTGGAACCCAATTTTAGAAATCCAAGAGAAGTTTGAGGTTCAAGTCACAACTGAAAACATTTCCTGTCACATGTTGTACCTCCCTTACTTGTTCAGTCCCCTTTGCCAGCTGACTCCGCCTGTCAGTCTGCACCACCGGCTCAGGAGACAAGCTGGAGACAGATGTGTTACAAAACAAATATATATGAATTATGTTCTATAGGAAAATTATATTTTGCTACAATTGAATTGCATGTTTTATTGCATACCCTTTGTACTATATGCATTGGGAATAGGATGGCAGACAATCTGACATTGCAGTCTAAGACTATTTTCCTAATGAGAAACATATTAATAAATGTTATATTAGTGGCAGACTTTGGTGGCAGACTATTTTCAGTGCATTTCTAAATGTTTTTATTACAAGAACATGTCAATGAAACATGGGCAGTTCTTCAGGTATTTTGTTTTCCTTGTTTTATATTATGTATTTTGGGCTGTTTTTCTCCCAACCTATGAAATGAGATGTTTCAGCTCCTGTACATTAGCTGGCTCCATGTGTCCCATGTTTGTTTCTGTTTTTTAGTACTTCAGTGTCACAAAGGACAACCAATTGAAATAAAGTTTTATAATTGCATCATTAATGTAGAGAAAGGACAGAGATGTCTGAAATTCACACTATGTGTAGTAATTATTACCTGCAATTCACTGACCAGGGGTTTTGAGACCTTTTTCAAATTGGTTCTAACCTAAAACGCTTCCAATCGAATGCATGCAGAGACACATACATTTTCATCCTGCAGTTTTTCATCTTCAACACCAGTTTGAGCAGCTGTATTGTGGCATATTCAGTACAACTGTTTTTCTAGGACTGTAAAACTGTCAGTGATTAAACATTCACTGAATTAAAGCCAGATATGCATGATACTTGCTAATGGTTGTAAAATAATGACAGATTAATTTAAACATTTACATAATAGGTGTTTTTTATTCCTTATGCTCATCTTGGTCCAGCCTGTTTTGCTTTTGGGTACAGCCAAAATTAGATTTCTGACTCCCAGTTTCCTTTGTGGTTTGTTCAAGCTGTGGAGAAAAACAAGACATTCATCTTCTCTGCAGTTGTGCAACACTTCTTGTAACTCACAATTGCCATCTTCTGGTAGAAACGAGTAGGCTCCCCTCACAAAACAGCATAGGGAAAATAAGAATTTAAGTAAGCAAACGCTTTCTTTTTTTGGTAACAGAATTTATGACAGGTAATGAAGTACTACAAATAAGCTATTACTTAAATTGGGGTGACTTCAGTCAGCTATCTTGTTAAAGGTTTAGCAATGCAATCCATATTCATGCATTGTTTGCACACATCTTGTACATATACTGAACAAAAATATAAACGCAACACTCTTGTTTTTGCTCCCATTTTTCATGAGCTGAACTCCTACATCGGAATTTTTTTCTACATACACAAAAAACCCATTTCTCTCAAATATTGTTCACAAATCTGTCTAAATCTGTTAGTGAGCACCTCTCCTTTGCCAAGATAATTCATCCCACCTCACAGGTGTGGCGTACCAAGGTGCTGATTGGACAGCATCAATATTGCACAGGTGTGCCATAGACTGCCCACAATAAAAGGCCACCCTGAAATGTGCAGTATGATCAAACAGCACAATGCCACAGATGTCACCATTTGAGGGAGCCTGCAATTGGCATGCTGACTGCAGGAATGTCTACCAGAGCTGTTGCCCATGAAATTAATGTTCATTTCTCTACCATAAATCGTTTAGAAAGGCATTTTAGAGAATTTGGCAGTACATCCAACCGGCCTCACAACCACAGACCACGTGTAACCACACCAGCCCAGGACCTCCACATCCAGCTTGTTCACCTCCAGGATCGCCTGAGACCAGCCACCCGGACGGCTGCAGCAACAATCGGTTTGCATAGCCAAAGAATTTATGAAAACATCCCAGTTCTTGCATGGCCAGCATACTCACCAGACATGACACCCATTGAGCATGTTTGGGATGCTCTGGATCTGCGTATACGACAGCGTGTTTCAGTTCCTTCCAATTCTTAGCAACTTTGCACAGCTATTGAAGAGGAGTGGATCAACATTCTACAGGCCACAATCAACAACCTGACAACTCTATGCGACGGAGATGTGTTGCCCTGCGTGAGGCAAATGGTGGCCACACCAGATACTGACTGGTTTTCTGCCCTACCCCCATAAAGCAAAACTGCACATTTCAGGGTGGCCTTTTATTGTGGGCAGTCTAAGGCACACCTGTGCAATATTCAAGCTGTGCAATCAGCACCTTGACATGCCACACCTGTGAGGTGGGATGGATTATCTTGGCAAAGGGGAAGTGCTCCCTAACACAGATTTAGACCGATTTGTGAACAATATTTGAGAGAAATGGGTCTTTTGTGTATGTAGAAAATTTTTTCGATGTTTGAGTTCAACTCATAAAAAATGGGAGCAAAAACAAGAGTGTTGCGTTTATATTTTTGTTCAGGGTATATGCCCTATTACATTTTTTTGCAGATGCTTTAATCCAAAGTGACTTAAAAGTGTGGATGAGAGCAGTACAAGCCAGCATCCCTGAAGCAGTTGGGGTTAAGGGTCTTGCTCAAGGGCCCAACAGTGATATTTCCCCCCCGGACCGTGGGACAACAATATACTTTCAACATCATTAGATTTTAGAAAGTCATGGGATATCATCTGCAACACAGGTCACACACAAAGTGAAGAGAAAGTCAAGGCGTGATGTAATTTAATTTAATTTAAATAATTTCGTTCCAACTGTATGCTACCGCTATCTAGCACAATTCTTATTGTCAAAATGCCATTTGTCTTGGGCTTGATCCCTGGGTTCACCCAGGGTGCCTTTCTGTGTGGAGTTGCATGTTCTCCCCATGCATGTGTGGGTTTCCTCTGGGTGCTCCAGTTTCCACCCACAGTCCAAAGACATGCATCTTAGGTCAACTGGCTACTCTAAATTGCCCATAGGTGTGAGTGTGTGTGTCTGTTTGTCTGTGTTGGTCCTGTGGTGGACTGGCAACCTGCCCAGTGTGAACCCCGCCTCTCGCCCGAAGATGCTTGGATTGGCTCCAGCTTCCATGCGACCCGGATTGATTAAACGGTATAGATGATGGATGGTAATGGATGGATGGAAAATGCTGTTTACCATTGAACCACAATGCAACACAGGCCAGAGCCGAAGACACGGCCTTAAGTTAATATAAGCAATTCGGCATGGATACAAAGATAAATGTGGGAGAACATCACCTGGATGATTTTAATTCCCATACATTACTAAACATTCTTAACTATTCATTATTTACTGGTCGGGCCGTATCAATAAAGTCTACTTAAATGGATAGACTACATTTACAACTTAAACACTTTCTGTAAGTTTAACTCCTCCACCAGACAATATTTTCTATTACTTATTTGTATATTTTATGTAGAGCACTTCTTAAAACGTAATGAATGGTAAACTATTTAAGGAAATGGTAAAAATATGATAATTTTATTTGGCTGACAAATCAGACACATGCTAAACAAACATTACCATAAATTTCCGTATATGCACCTATATACCGGGTCGGCTGCTAACTGAACCATTAACTGCGATAAATGGAAACTAAATATTCTGACGCAGAGTTTTTCAAACTGTTGGAGAGGAGGGATCCAAATACTCCTGAATGCGATTAGGAGAATTATAGCAATAAAGCCGAAAAATGCGATTTTTACCCTTCTGGTTACTTTCGGTTTCAATCGGGGCGGTGTCCTATAGATGACATCATTGGCATTTGACCGGTCATAGTTCAGCTGTCATGGGTTTTAGCGAACATGTAAGGAAGTAAAGCACTCTGCACATTTTGCGGATCTGCAAAGTGAATTTCCAATAATCGTAAACCATTTACAATTAACGCAGCTTTATATCTATAGGGAGATAAGGGAACGATGTGGCATTTCTAAACGGAACTTGCTAGAAAACGGAAGTTTATTATCAATCATATAAGTGGCTAAATCTTATTTATTTTTTTAATCAAAAATGCTAAAAATACGACCAAGCAGACTTTTCGGTTATTTTGCTTTAACTTCATTACTCGTGATCTTCTTAATTGCGGTGGGATTCAATACCGGTAGGTTATGTCATGCACATCATTTGTTAAATGTATAGTCACAAGTAGCTTCATGAGGCATACTGTTACAATATCATGTAAATAAATTGTGCCAAGTTTAATACGGTTACCCCTGGCGTCTGTAAATTGTGCCTACATATTATATAATTAAGATATTCAGCCCTCCATCATCTAACGGCTCCTCCTGGTCAGGGTGGGCGCCCTGGTGGCTATCCCGGGCAGCACAGGGCATGAGGCAGGAGTACACGTTGGACAGGACGATGGTGGCAATAATGCAACAATCTGATTTGTATGCAACATGTATTTAATCACAATACAAAACGTTATTTTTCACAATAGAAATGATTATGAACTTTGAAGAGAAACAAAACCAACATGCCTTGATGTAGATGAAAACTAATTATTGAATCAAATACGGAAAGGTATAGAATATGGAATGAAGCCTGGATTTTAGTGGACCGGTAGCGCCTTCCTGTGGCCGTGCTTGTGATTGCATCCCTTGTTGTGGCAGAGCTTCTCCAAGATACTCGTCTGCTGCCAAGTGTGACCGCGGCCGTCATTCTGTGTGGGGTGACGATCACCTGGAGAGAAATCAGACGGAGGGCGAAGAGAGAAAGCAGGACGGTCTCCGCCCTCATAATTACCTTCGTCGCCAGGGGAATAATAGGATGGCTTGGGAAACGACAAAGGAATAGGCTGGAGGCAGACACGCTGGACGTCCGGCGAGTACAGGAGGAAACATTGCTGAAACGCCTGCACAAATCTGCCAACACGGACTACGGACGGCAGTATGATTTTAAATCTATTAAAGGTAAATCTCAAGAAACTTTTTTTATAACACAGTTATAGGGCGATACTTTAAAGAATGGGTAACTTTCAAAAATATGTCTGTGAACAATTTGCTCGAGACCGGCAATTAAATAAATCCCACTTGTGTTTAAAACATGAAAGCACCTTTCAAATTAAACAGGTTTCAGATGCACTGCTGTTTTGCCACGGGACGATGGCCCACTGCTTCACCTTCCCTATGATATATCTAACATAGAGTGAGTATTTTAAAATGGGACACTTTCTGAAAAATTGCTCGCTGGAAAAACTTACAGAATCATCCCAACGTTTTGAATCTCACCTTGATACCATTCTCACAACATTAATGCCCATTGGAGGAAATAAAGTATTACTACACATATATATTAACTGCTAAGGTTGACTGTCCCATTTTGACAGTCGTCCCATTTTGACAATATACTCACACTACGTATTGAAAAGTGATCAACTGTGGTGCCATACTGTGTTAAATCCTCATTGTTCTACAATGAGGCATTGAATGAGGCCATGCCAGTCACAATATAAATATGAAATGCCCGTTATGTTTTGTAGATTGTGAAACTTTTCGCCAGCACCATCCCGTTACAGTTTATGAGAACTACCGTGATCTGGTGGAGCAGGTAGCGGCTGGGGAAGGCAGGCTGCTGATTACAGAGAAGCCGCATCTCCTGCTCATGACGTCGGGCGTATCTGGGGAGTGCTGCATGCTCCCGCGCATGAAGGATACTAACACCGATTTGTTTCTGCAGGTGGGTAAAGGGGCGGGCGACGGTTTCCGGCAAAGCTGTAATATTTGTTCCCTCTTGAAACACCCAAATGGCAGAATTGCAGAAAAGACAACTCGGCGCATATGCTGCTTATATTCACCTTCAACTGTCTGTTAGCCGCTCGCAGGGGAAATTCTTTTGTACATCAAGTACACTGGAAGGTGGGCAGTAATATTAGGTAGAGATGCAGGGAAACGTCCATTTCAAAAAGTATGGGAAAGAAAATGCAGTACACTAAACCCATAGCTGCATATTGTTAGATGTTGGTCCTACTAGTACCTGTTTTCTGAATTTTAACTGCTATTAGGCAGCTCGTTAGATAATATTCAAATTTACCCTGAAGTATATCTAGATCAGGGGTCTCCAACTCCGGTCCTGGAGAGCTACTATCCAGTAGGTTTTCTATCCTACCTGGCTTCTGATGAGCCAAACCTGTTCCTGGTATGTTCCTTGAGAACAGGTGTGGCTCATCAGAAGCCAGGTAGGATAGAAAACCTACTGGAAAGTAGCTCCCCAGGACCAGAGTTGGAGAGCCCTGATCTTGATGGATGTATGTATGAATGAACCTGTCAGGAGTTTTGGTCTCTCTCTCCTCAGGGGGTCGCTGTATGTCTAGACACCATAAAGAGGTCTTTCCCGGCCAGTGAAATCCTGCAGCGCACTGCTGGGTTCTACTACGATTCAAATTCTGGTTGTTCAGAGGCAGGGATTCCCATCAGGTCAAACGTCTCCATCCTGGCCTCTTCCTGCTCTACCTCGCTCCACCACTTGCTGAGCATCTACACCACACCTGCACCGGCCTTGCAAGTGCGCAACAAGCGAGATGCCCTCTACCTGCACCTGCTCTTTGCCTTGAGGGACTCTGCACTGGGCGCACTGGAGTCTGACTTCGCCTCTGAGATCTTTGACGCCTTTAGTAGCTTGCAGGTACAAAGGGACTCGCTGACAAATGTGACTGGATCCGGTTGTCTGTTCTTACATTTGAATTGCTGCCACTGGGAGTCACAGGAAGGTTGACTGTCAATAGAAACCAGGAATCCAGGCTGCAAATAACTGAAGGTTCTGGTAGGGCATGGGTACAGAGGCATTCAAAAAGCGCGATGCATAAAAAAGCGAACCACTGTAAATACAATGCTAGATGCTTTGTTGACACTGTTGTAAAACAAAGGCCAGTTCAGAAAAGTCCAAACGAAAGATTCAATATTATTTTAATTATCCTGCGGAAGGAACGGTAAATGGGAAACGTGAGGACATGCAAACACCAAGTTTATGTTGTGTAGTTCAGTTTTGTCCTAAAGAGTTAGAGTTTTGCAAGTTAGTGACATTAGTGACTCTTTATTGCCTCTGTGTGTGTGTGTGTGTGTGTGTGTGTGTGTGTGTGTGTGAGAGAGAGAGTGAGAGTGAGAGTAATCTATGTGCGTTTACTATGCTTGCTGGGATAGGCAACAGATTCCCTGAAACTCAATTATGACATATTGATCAAATTAACTTAAAAAGTTACACGCTTTAATTGTTTAATTTAAAAAAACTCTAGCTATATATAATCCAGTTTGTGCCTTCTCAGAAGTGTAAATAGGAATTACAGTATATTTATGGTATTGGGGACTGGAAGAAAGCCAGAAAGAAAAAGTAAAGTAAATTTTCCAAGTATGAATACCAAACATGAACCATAGACTTCCACAAAAAGTGTTTTGTGGTTTACAAGATATTATACAACAGTATGCTTTAGACCAAGGGAGTTTCTAGCTATTGAAAAGGGGATAAGTCAAAATTACCTGGAGCGTGACTTTTTTTTTTTTTTTTTTTTTTTTTTTTAAAGGAAGATTGGCATAAGGGCTGAAAATACTCATAGTTTGGCTATAGCCCCGACTGATAAGACTCATGCTTTAGACAGTAGAACATGCTAGTTGGATAACTTCCCCTTTAGCTGTAATGTAACTCATAAGAAATTTGAAGATGCAGTATGAGGACTATAGCATGCTCATGTATAATGGGCTTTCATCAAAAACATGTCAGTGTGGTTCAGAAACAAAAGATGTTAAAATTGAATTAGAATCTCCTGGGACTGTTAGTGGCTTATTGGAGTGAATCCCTCCCCTGACAGAGGGAGCTGAACGTACCTGGGATGGTAAGAGATGGTGCACTTCTTCCTCCAGGAACGATGGCAGGAGCTGGTGGAGGACGTAGAGTTGGGCCGGGTCAGTCCCCAGCTGTACCTCGAGCATGGAACACGGAAAACCCTGGAAGGGCTGCTCCGGCCGGACCCGGAGCGCGCCGCCCATCTTAGGGCAGAGTTTGAGAAGGGCTTCCTGGGCATAGCCCCGAGACTGTGGCCTAGACTCAGCCTCATTCTGGCTGTGGACTCCGGCTCCGACCAGATTCACGGGGAACTGCTGAGGCAGCACTACTGCGAGGGTGTGCCCTTTTACTCCCCCGTCTATGCTGCCGCTGAAGGTACGAGCTCCCACACTGCTCTGCAGTTTGGCAGCGTGCTCGGTTAGGAGACTCCCAGAGACGTCTTACTCTGTCACCAAAACAGCGCGAGTAGCAATGATGCTTAAGAAGTCTTACATCACATCCTACCCATTTATTATGATGTTATTCTGTTATTGATCGTGTTATTATTAACAACATCACGTGCAGATTCAAGGGTTTTATTTGTTACACGCAAAGTATACAGTCAGACTATAACTTGCAGTGGAGTGTATATGAATTAATGTGTCAGTCTGAAGGCTTCAGGGTAGAAGCTTCTTCTGAGCCTTTCAGTTTCCGCTTCCAGACCTCAGCCCGGTGCAAAGGGTGTCGTATGGGTGGGATGTCCTTGCAGATTTTGCCAGCTCTGCTCTTGCATCTTCGGAGGTAAATGTCTTGCAGGGAGGGAAGATCAGTCTTGCTGACATGGTCAGCTGAACCTACCACCTTCTGCAGAGCTTTGCTGTCCAGGGCAGAGCAGCTACTAAACCAGGCTGTGCTTCCCATGGTGGGGATGGTCTCTAATTCTCCCAAGTAGAAGGTCCTAAGAATGAGCGGCGAGACCTTGCGCCATCTCAGCTGCCTAAGATGTTACAGCTGATGCTGAGAGTCTGTACAGGTTCATGATCTGACCTGGTGAGGTCATCAGAGATACTGAGCCTGAGATATCAAAAGCTGTTGGCTTCTCACGTCTGCTGGAATGATGTCATTCAACTGACACAGAGCGGCCTTTTAGCAAGGTTTATTTGGGCTTGTTTTCAAAGAGCAAGCAGAGTAAATTACATAAGATTTTGGGGGATGTTTTCTGGGTCAACAGGAGGTTGAGATGCATCTTTGATTAAGTCAGTTCCCTGTACCTTTCTGGGAAAAAGATAAATGTGCCAAAACGTTTTCTTTGTTCAGCTTTTAAATGTTTTGACGTTTTGTCAGGTGTTTTGAGGAATGATACACTGCAGTATAGTGAGAGGCTCCTAGTGATATGTTAAAATACACCCGTGTGTGTGTGTGTGTGTGTGTGTGTGTGTGTGTGTGTGTGTGTGTGTGTGTGTGGATTATCTTTGTATTGCATTGTGGGGACCAAATGTCCCCATAATATGATTATAACCTGTTACTTTGACATTGTGTGGGACCACCTTTTCGGTCCCCACAAGAGGAAACTCAAATTTATACAAATTTGTGAATGCAAGTAAAAATACAAAAAATATTGTATTCTATCTGGTTATTTGTGGTTTAGGGCAGGGTAGGTTGTCATTGTTGAGATTATGGTTATGCCCACAGAAATGAATGGACGGTTCCCACAAAGATATGAATACAAAAGTGTGTATGTGTGTGCCTGTGTGTTTGTTTTTACTACATTAATTATTATAAACCTCATTTAAAAAAATTAAATAAAAAAATTTAAAAAAAACTGACACTGCAGTCAAAAAACTAAAATACTAAAATTGCCGAAATTCTCATATTTTGTTGGGTTAATTTTGTTTAAGGTTGGGGTTAGGTTTAGATTTAGTATTATCATAGTTAGGATTAAGGTTATGCCAATAGAAATGGATGGAGAGTCCTCACAAAGATATAAATACCTAACGTGCATGTGTATGTGTGTGTTTGTGTTTGTGTGTGTATTCCCACCACTCTCTTTCCATATAGGCCTGATTGGCGTGAACGTGTGCCCAGAGAAGGTGCCACGGCAGTACTTGCTGTGCCCGAGATCCATGTTCTATGAGTTTGTCCCCGAGGCCAGTCTAGAGGAGGAGCAGCCCCCTACATTGACTATGGACCAGGTTCAGCAGGGCCAGTGCTATGAGCTGGTGGTTACCAACGCGTCCGGCCTGTTCAGGTCTGTCCATGTGGGAATGATATACCATTGCCATTGCATTTTACCTGCACTGAGCTTGTGCAGCATATTAGTGACCAGTAGCCAGTGCTGTGGTGTCATACAGGATGCTCTGTTTGGCCACTAGATGTCAGTACAGGGTCATCCTAGATTTTCAGTACAACCTAAAACAGAGACAATGAGATGGGTACATGCATTCAGTGTGTATCTCACCTGATAATGTTAAACATTATTTTTTATGTTGGTGTTCTGAAGAATAGTGACACTGTGACAGTGATGGGAATTCCTATGGTTCCTTTTTTGAGATATCGAATTGGAGATGTGCTGAGGATCACTGCATTCCACAATCAGTGTCCAGTGGTGGAATTCCAGTACAGGTATTTGCTGCTTTTTGAACCTATGACTCTTTCTACGACCCATTCTACAAACGCTTTTAAACAGCTTTTTCTCTTAAATAGAATCTTAATAACTGTGAAGTAGTAGTTCTTTGCAGTTTCCCACTACCTTAACCAAAAACTGTGAGGCGTTGTAGTGTCGTATCAGCTGGATAAAGAAACAGACTACACAGAATGTATAAAAATGAAAGCTTCAAAGATTTAAAAATAAATTAAAAAAAAATAAAATAAATCATGATACCATTTGAGGCTTGCCACTGATATATGTCTAACTTCAGTAGATGATTTGGAACAACATTTGAGTTTTTTGTTTAATTGCATTTAAATTCCTGATATAAGGAATGCTGGAATTGCTTACATACTTTAATCAGCTTTCCTTTTCTTGGGAAAGGCTCTGAGGTCACCATGACCGTCTCCAGGATAAAGGGTCACGGACGATGGCTAGTAAGTATAAGTGAGTCAAATTCAGCTTCAGCTTTTGTGTGCAGGCGGGGACAGATGCTGAATGTGCGGGGTGAGAGAATTTCTGAGGCCGTGTTCCTGGGATCTCTGAAGCGGGCTGTCAGTCAGTGGCCTGGGGCAGAGCTTTTGGACTACTGCTGTGCAGAGAGTAGCATTCTGGGTAAGTTGGTACCTATTGAAGTGACACTCTGGGCATGCCAGCGTGCTTTTAAGGGGCAAGTCACCCCAAACCTGAAAACCAATATGTTTTAGAGGTACTTTACTGCTATCTCTTCAGTGTGTAGGAACTTATCTACCAAACTCCTCACACCATTCATATCGCGGCGCAGAAGATATGAGAACAAGCACACCAGCGATATTCTGCACAGTGATAAGATTGGTGTGTGGAGTTCAGTAGAAAAATATAGTTCCTATATTTTACTGCTCACTTCAAAGCCTGTGGATTATCTTGAGTGACTGGGTCATGACTTCTGGTTAAGAGACATTGCTGTTGAAGCAAATGTATTTTTCTGGTTCTTTAATCACCATAGAAAGAATGCCATTCACTCCCATTACATTCGAGAAGGCAGAAATTTCTATAGCTAAATTAAAGGCAACTCCCAGCAGAACAGCCTAGATGGATAGACAGCACTAAACCCCCTCTAAAATAAGTCTTTTTCAGTTTTGGGGTGTACTGCCCTTTTACCCTCAAGATCAGTTTTAGCCATTGCCTGTTTTAATACTCTACAAATATAACTAATTTAAAGTAACTGCGAGACTGTTTATCTTGCCACTGGTGTGTCGTGCGCTTGCAGGTCAGGCCTCAGGAGGTTCAGATCCCCATTATCAAGTGTTTCTGGAGCTGAGAGGAGTGAGGAACCTGACTGAGGAACAGCGCTACAAGGTGAGAAACCTGCAAGCCTCAAGCTAGTCGGCCTTTCCGAAATGAATAGCTTGGAATTTGTAGGATCAGGTACATCTCTAAAGTAATTTTTTTGTGTTATATCTATGGATAAAAGTCAGAATATTCCAAGTTGCATTAATGATTTTGGTTGCTATGTGGAGACTGGACAGCAAGTCATTAGAAGTTCTAGTATAAGGGTGGGCTGTCATCTCAAAGGGCCGGTGTGTATGCAGGTTTTTGGGGTAACCTTTACAGTAGGTCAGCTGTTCAAACCCAGGAGTGAGGACACCTCAGCAAATCAGTCCTCTAATTAGTAATATAATTACAGAGTTGAAGCAAAAAGATCACATACCCAACGGCCCTTTCTGGATAAGAAAGATGTCCACCCCTGTTCTAAGATTAAGATTTGTTTATTGTCAATACAACAACATACACAGTATTCAGTGTCTTGAGATGTTGTTCCATACAGTTACCCCATAGTGTGTTGTAGAGATAAAAAAATATACCAAGAAAATATAAAACACAAATTTCACATAAATAAATCTAAATTTTTAAGAATAGAAACTATTTTTATCTATCTATGTACAAGAAACATGACAGATGGCAGTTGTAGACATGTTTCTTCACAGTTCGGACGGACATTTTCACTTAAACTAAACACCAAAATATAAATTAAGCAGGAATATCGCAGTATGGTTTGGACCCGGGGCGACCGCTGTGCCCCAGCACGCCGCCATCTTGGTGGAGTAGAACTTGTTCCAGGAGACAGACTGTAAGTCTAGACACAGATGCACCCAATACTCAAGCTGAAGTTATGTCATTGTAACAAAATAATGTGACTTTCAGTTCTGCTCACAACCCCACACAACCCCACCTGACCAGTAAAAGGCAGCACATTACTGACCATCTGCTGGTCAGTTTCTGAAAATAACACAATGTAGCCTCAGCGCTTCTGCCTGACCCTGTTACCTCTGCTGCTTCTGTGGTGCTTTCAGTGCACTTCCTCTTTTGGAAGACATGCTTAGCATCGGCCTGTTCAGCTCAGCAGGATGTCGAAGGGTGTCTTTGGAAGAGTGGTGGAGACAATCCCGGGTGACACATGCCTTATTCTAACCCTAACACCCCACAATTAACCAAAGCTAG
Source organism: Brevimyrus niger (assembly GCA_015164015.2). Taxonomy (NCBI): domain Eukaryota; kingdom Metazoa; phylum Chordata; class Actinopteri; order Osteoglossiformes; family Mormyridae; genus Brevimyrus; species Brevimyrus niger. The sequence goes on from JAABNY020000095.1 coordinate 15,509,502, forward strand.
CCAAGTCTCCAAAAGGGCATGTCCTCTTGCAAAAACATACTCGAGTAATGAAAAGCTGCTTTAATGTCATAATCCCCAATGGATTATGTATTTGCTTGATTGGCAGAGCAGTTTACTAGAGTTACACCACTTGCAGTAGCTGCCATCTCCATGAAACTTAATCCGAACCAATGAGAAAAATATAGCGTATTTAGGGCAGTGCGATCGGTCTGATCGCCAGGGTGATCAGAACTTACTGAACTGGAGGTAAGAGATGTATAGTTATTAAAAGTAATAGAAATAGAGAGGAAAAGAAAATGGTGTTTTATTTACGTAGTTTACTGCCATCACTTCCATCTAATTTGTCCAGATGACACTCGTTATTTTAATCTTGCCCTTATTTTTGTCCTGTGTATATAAACATGTCTTGCACACAAAGCCACATAATATGTGACGCACTATTAAGGTTCAGTTGAGTTTTGGGGAGGATGGGAAGCTCCATGTTTACTGTCTTTGACTACATGGCAGCTGCTGTAATAACCGATTTCCCTTCAGGCTGCCAGTCTCTGGGGCTGACTGGGTTTTGCACATTAAAGGGTGACAGACGGACAGGAAGGCAGGGAAGCTTTTAAGGGCTGTAGATTGAGTGAATAATTTCTGAGGATACATTATGCATGAACTTGTTGGGAGGGGCGGTGGGAATCCCTCCACCCGTCCCAAGATCACCTCATCCTGTTGCAAGCTCTCTCTCTCTTTCATTCACACAGCTTGACCACTGTCTCCAAGAAGACTCAGCCGTCTATAAATCGTTCAGGTTCAAAGGCAGCATCGGGCCAATGAGGGTGCAGCTGGTAGGCAGAGGTGCGTTTCTGGAGCTGCGCAGCGGCTTGTCAGCACTCCCTCCTGCCACCTTTAAAATGCAGCGAGTGTTGCGCAGTAAGGAAAGCGCTGACTTCCTGCTGCGAAGGACCATCTCCTAAGCACCGCTGAAAGGGAATTCTGGGAAAGGACTTCATCATGACACCTACTTTCGGAAACTTCGCTGTAAGCAACACTGTGTAGAGTGTAAACTTCTTCTCTATTGTAACACCTTGTGTTTATCTTTTTAGACCACAGATATTTCCTTTATCGGGGGGAGGGGGTCGTGAATATACAAACGAAGGAGTACAGAGTAAGTGGCTGCTGCACAGGGCTACATTACTAACTTTGGTAATGGCAGTGACCAAAATGACAATAATAACAATTCTAGTATTTTCACAACTGTTTTTCCGCTGCCATGCCAGGCCAGATCCATTTCTTTTTCCATCACCTTTCCATCACAGGTTTGGGGGGGGGGCACTGATTGTAAACTGCTCATGCAGGATACAATATTTAAAAATGGATGGTTGTGCTAACTAATCATAATATAATATGGGAATACCATCAAGTAAAAGCAGCAATGAACAGGAAAAGCATAATCCTTAGTTATATTTACAGATATTAGCTAAATGACAAATGGATCAATTAATCTGTGTCCTGGAGTAACCTCGACTAGTCAAGTGTCTTTATTCCCCAATGTGATCAGACATCATCAATTGATCCTCAGATCCCCTTTTTTGATCAAGTATGCAAATTCTCTAAAAAGCGGTAAATTGGACAGATCTTACATCATACTCCCAGACGTCGTTTTCTTGGGCTGCTTGGAGTCACCTGTAAGGTTCCCTTTAATTGAACTGACATTTAGAGAAGTTTAATGTGGGTGGCTGGTGCCAAACTGCTGTATACAGCACAACCCTTCCTGGCCTCCAGCCGCTCTGCATCCACAGCCACCCAACAGCCTGCAAGGCCGCCTGCCGCTCTGCATCCACAGCCACCCAACAGCCTCCAAGGCGGCCTGCCGCCCTGCATCCACAGCCACCCAAAAGCTCGGAAGCCCGCCG